>JAQMCX010000012.1:1499460-1528848 GCA_029814765.1 Acanthurus leucopareius | reverse complement strand
TCGCCACTGTCGCCAAGTGCTTGCTCATGTGGGAATTGCTTTCAATTGTTGGGTTCCTATAAATCTTAAATATAAATACATTTACAGAGTGTGGCCTTGACCTGCTCTATATATAAAGTGTCTTGAGACAACTTTGTTGTGATTTGACGCTATATAAATAAAATTGAATTGAATATAGTAAATGACAACAAGGATGAGCTTCACTCCTCTCCACAGCACTCTCTTGTAAACTCATCCTTCAGCAGTGTAATGAATGCAAAAACTCCATTGCTGGTTTCTTCAACATTTAGTTCCCAAGTTTTAGTGCTACATTCAGACCAAATCAGGCTCTTCCAGTGCTTGGAGCAGGGTTGCACAGAGAGTCACAACAACTGGGAGAGTATCATTAGTTGAAATAAAGTGGTTGGCCACCACAATGTTTCATTTCTTTAAAGTTTTGGGAAAATTTTGTTGAAAGTTTCACTACCCATTCTACTACCACTCATTCGGTGTGAAAACAGCTGAGCTCTCCTCAGAGGATAATTGAGTGGCTTTAACTGACACTGCCGTCTCTATTGGAGAAATGCTGTGTTCCCTTTTAAGAGAAAGTCAAGCAGGAAAGAAACAGAGTGGAACTTACACACCTATATGAGTCCTCCTGATACTCCTCGTCAGATGATCAGTGTGTCAGCGAGGACTTCTCTCCTTAACAACCTTCCCAGGTGCAATTCAGTTATGTGTCTAAACCCAACAAAGTGAATCCATATGCAATTTATTACTGTCACCTACCAACATCTTGGGAGGAGGCTTGAAGTCAATTACGTCTTTTGTTCTTTACGTTGAGTGCTGTGTTAAGTGTCTCTGTCAAGCGTGTCAAATTGATACTAGAAAAAGTACCGGGGCTGGCATTTCTCCCCTGTTCATATTCTTTTATCTCAGAAGTAGGCCTGGTGTGCTTGCAGGCATGAGAGCTACACACAAGAGAGCAGAATGTGAAAGTTCTGACAGGCAAGTGATAATGAGTGGGGGCTTAACAAAGCACTAATCACAAAGTGTTGTAACATCCTCAGAAATATGTCTGTAAGCTCAAGAACTGGTCTTTGTAAGTGTCAAAAGAAACAATAGAGAAGTGTCAGAGACATAGACAGAATGGCGAACATGCCTGATATTTGCTTGTGTAAGTTTATGTAGCTGTGTGGATTTTGTCTGTCATACCAGATCAAGTTGCCACAAGAATTAACACAATCCGTTGCTGCTCCTACCAGAGCTGCTGAACTTAAAGCTTTGATTTTTTTTACAAATGGATATTTTTCTTTGTTTTCAATTCACAAAATAGATTCTTCTTGTTCAAAATTAGTCAAAGAACTGCACTGCAATGTTCAAAACAAACATAAATTTAAGTAAGTATTTGAATTATCATCAAAAAATTATTAGTATTGGCACCTTCCTCCTGTCCTGCTTTCTAGAAGCCAGGCAGTGACCCAGAGTGTTAAGATGACAATTGAGACCACAGCTGTTGACATGTAGCATTACCCTGAACTTTGTGTGTGTGTGACCTTTCACAGGGGACCTGGCATCAGATGATGAGTACCTGGAAATCTCATCTATCTCCAGACAGAGAGCAGGAACGTACGAATGCACAGCTGTCAACGATATCGACACAGATGTCCAGACTGTAGACATCACTGTCAACTGTGAGTGCACTTCTCTGGCTGAAAATTTAAAATAAAATAAAATAAAATGAAAATAACATGGCTTATATACAGTAAATGGGCATAATTCAAGTGGTCAGTTAGCCACATGGTCTGATGGAATAATAAAAAAATATATATATTATTTTAACTTATATTATTTTAAAATTGTTCTTGGGATTTTTCACTGGTGTTACGTTATATTGATTAACAGTGTTTAGTAGCAGTCAGTCAAAGATTGTGGTTAATTAAAAAAAAAAAACAATGAAGCAAGAATAATTAAAAGAATAATTCACTGTGGCTCAACTAATTGGTAAAGTATTACTAATGAACTTTGAGTTTTAGTAATTAAATATTGCAATCTAAAAAACTGTCCTCTTCATTGATTCCCCTAATTTATTTATTGACCTTGGTTGTACATTTGGTTTCTAAATTGAAATCAAGAAAAAAAATGCTGGCAAAAAGACCCACAGAAAATTGAATAAAAAATGTGGCTCTTTTATTTGTTTATTCATATTAAATTAATTCAATTTGGTAAAATAGGTTTTTTGTACTTATTTTCTTATTGCAGTTATTTCTACACTGAATCAAATGAACTTTCTGGAGTATTGAGCAATTATCAGTTATTATTTCTGTAGTTATTTATGTTATTATCCTCATTAATTAACAGTTTGATTTTGAAAACTATGTATAACAAATAAAATATATATTTTAGATTTAGCCTCTAATAATGTTTTAGAAAAGTGGTTTATTTTTTGTCATCTTGCCAACCAACATTTACAACTTTTCTTTAGCTAATTTGATAGAAAACAACAAATTTTTTAAGCTTTTTGACGGTTTCACCAGTGTTGTATATACTGTACAAAATCTGAAGTCCTAATTTCCATTCACTTGTGATCATGGTAAAGATCACAGTTATTATTCCAAATCCTCTCAAGAGGAGCAAATGTCGTGACCTCTCCTCCGATAGCCTTGACTTCTGCTGCCTTGTAGTGCTCTCATGTGTTGCTGCCTGCTTGTAGATGCTCCAACTGTGTCAGAGGGCAGAGATGTTGGAGTGACTCTGGGCCAAAGAGGAGTGCTGGAATGTGAGGCTGATGCAGTGCCTGAGGCAGATTTTGAGTGGTATAAAGATGACAGAAGGTAATAGGTTTTAAATTTGCATTTTATTTTTGCAAATAGAGGGAGCATGTATGTGTGTGTGGGTGTGGGTGTGTTTGCGTGTATGCGTGAGTGTGCCTGTCTGCAAGCTTACTGCCATTAGTTTCTCAGTTACTGATGGTTATTTATCATCTGCCAGTCTTACAGGCATTAGAACTACTGAAAAATATTTATTTGATTACTTTCACTGTGCTAGATTTGCATTCACTGTCTCTCCATGTTTTTATCTTCCCCATCTAGAATCTTCAATGGCTTTGATGGCATGGAAATTGTGAATACTGGATCACTTTCAAAGCTAACATTTTATAATGTGTCTGATGGAGATTATGGCAACTACACTTGTGTTGCCATCAACAAACTTGGGACTTCAAATACAAGCTTTCTGCTGTATGGTAAGTACATGAATCAGTTTGGTTTCTAGTTTTATACTGAAACTGTAACAAAGAGGCCATTATAGTGTATCTGCTAAGTAAAAGAAATGAGCTCCAGCTTTTATATAAGTAACTCTCTGTACTGATTCTTTCTATCAGTGTCACTGATTTACAGAAAACTTTTAAATAAACTCCTTTTAAACAGAAAAATAAAACCTTTTTCTGACTCAACATCTTGCACTGATCAGAGCATTATGCATTCATAGGCAGTTTGCCATGGTTTGTACAGAGAGAAATCACAGTCTGCTCTAATGTGATTTTAATATTATACATACATAGTTCTGTATCTACAGTTCATTGGGTTCACACTAATAATGTATTAAGAGAACTGGATATTGTTTTACAAGATGGCTCCCTATTAATTCTGATGCCCCTGAAAAGTTGTCAGGCTTCTGTGGTTTTGTTCCTGTGGAGCATGAGCGTTAAGATTCTATCTCTGGCTCAGCCAGCTGACTTCCCGCTGAATCCCCACACAGATGAGGGACATAAAAAGATTTTATTTGTACTGCTCTTAGATACTTTTTAAAATGAATGAAAATCAATGGCTCAAAGAGCAATTTGCTCATATTATAAGAATCACTGTTTTAACGAGTAACATTAGCATTAGAGACACCTGTCTGAATGACAAAAGGCATGCACCGTAACAGATTAATAAGCTAGGAATGGAATATGTTCCATATCAGACAGGAGCTTTGGAACCAGTGGACATCAGTTACAGTTGCAGTTTCGAATGCCTCCACTACCTCCCAGCCCAGCATTATTCCCGTGAGCTTGTTTAAAACAAACAAACAAAAAGACCACATGTCAGCAAACACGTCACTAAAGTTAAGAACGTGGTGGTTTTTCATTTTAATAAAAATTATTGGTTATCAAAATTAAAACAGTGTAGTGTTCTAGCTTTGAAATGTACTTTAGACAATACTTGCACTTTGATAAAATGTTTTTTTGGCATTATTATAAATCTAAGCACTCAAGTATGTAAGTATGTGCAGCAACAGTGTGAAAGCTCATTTCACAAGCTACTCTTCATGCTTTTCACAAGTGTTGCCAATGACATGTTGCTGTTCTGTTTCCGATATGTTGCTCTGTTCCATTTGTTCCCCTGGTGTAGTGGTAATTGAACCCACTAGCTCAACGCTATTGCAAGGTTAGTATTCTGCACCAGCAATGCACTTCAACTGGCATGGATCTAAAGTATTAACTGCATGCTGGCACATGAAAAAAACATTGCCATTTTCACAAACTGAAAGTCAGGCTGCAACGTCACTATGTGACAAGGAGAGCAAAGTCACTCCTGAGCAGTTTGATCAGATCAAAATTGTACTGTAATATTTTTAACTATTCGTTCTTGTCTTAATGAATTGACATGTTTAAACTGCTGCCCGGCAAGCAAAAAGACAAACAACAAAGCAAGCCTCCCAGTGTCATGTGAATCTTTGTGAAAATGGTTATTTCAGCCTGTTTTCTTAACCATGTTTCATCTCTCCCCTTTGCAACCTAACCTTCTCTGTGTGTGACATCGCTCCATTTTGATTTTTTGCATGCTCTTTTTACATTGTAAGTATTTTTCTTCTTTTATTACCACTATACGTCTTATGTGATATTACCTGTAAACACTGAATTTTAACTGTAAATCTTAGACAAAAAAAGAGAAAGCATTGGTGTAAAGCTGCAAAATCTCTTCAAGAAATTTCATTTGTATCTGCAAAGCAGTGACAAATGTGATAAACAAACAGAGGGCTGTGGCTATAGTGCAGAGATACCTCGCCCATCTTGTCATTTAATGTGTCCTTGTGACTAGTGGTTGCAATATCTTGCAAGCAAAGCCACTCCATTAACGCAATTGTATTAATGGGTTTGATTATGACTATGAGTGAACGTCATTATTCTAATTAGCCATATGCAGGATTAGGGATAATCCTCTGTGGCAGAGTAATTGGATAGATGCCCCAAAGGAAACTGTGGTGAACTCATAGAAATCCAGGGGAAATGAGTAGTCATTGTGTTACAAGCTTCAAAGTTAAAATTTGTCCTCAATCCTCATACAATGTATTCATTTCGATGAAACTTGCCTCATCCCTGAAAAGAGCATGATGAAAATATTGTGTAGTTTCTGACTCATACAGTTGTTTTGTATTTAAGCAGTATTAGCAAATCTTGAAGTCCCAGGAAGTATTCATTCCTACTTTTAAAATGTCTTTTTCTTGTATTAATACATGGAAAAGTCAATAATTGGAGCAGTTCAGTCTTTAGCCATTGAATGTCTTGTAAAAGTCTTATCAGCTGATGGGTTTTCTTAAATAGCTAAGCTGCCTCACAACAATAAAAACTTCAAGAGTTGCACAAGTCGCTTCTCGTTATTAATACAATTATGTAAAATGATATGGAGGTAGAAAACAATTTTTCTTTGCAGTACCCGCTGACAGTGTCCTAATGGAGCAGCTGTGTTTGCTATGGTAACTGCACTGTTTTAGCTGTCGGTCAAACATGACACTGGCACATGTTCCAGCTTTGTTATCCTGACCTGATCTCAGTCATATCACCACAAACATAATAACTGTGTCTAAAATAAGAGCTGAACAGGAGCACATTTTCAGAAAAACTTGTGCTCCATGCGCTGAGATGCTGTGTTTGTGTCGTTTGGACAAACATAATAATTCACAAGTTGGTAAAATGATTAAATATAGAGCATAACTACAGTTATAAACAACAACTAGACTTACCAGAGACCTGAGAAGTAATCAGACAACTTAAAGCACAGCAGAATACATCCACAACACATGCTACTAGATTCATTCAAATCTCTGCTCTAAATGCTGACAATATTAATAATCAGGGACACTTCTAAAATAATCTTTCAGAAAGTGTAATGTTCTTGCAGTGTGACTGATTAAATGTTTTAAGCCTTTACTTCTAATCCAAAGTAATTCTAACTATAACTAAGCAAACAAGAATTTACCTTCTTCTGTACCAACACAAAGGAAAAAAAGAATCTGTAGTGGAAAAACTTATCCAGGTGTTTTTTTTTCCTTCCTTGTTCCCTCTGTCAGGACCGAGAGCAGTTCAGGATGGCAGTGGCGGTGCAATGGGAGTGCATTCTCATACCTGTCTCCTCTTCTTAGTGTTCCTGCCCTTCCTGCTCAGATTTTGAAGAAGAATGGATTTGAACACAAGTATTTTGTGTGTGTGTGGATGTGTATGTATGAATGGGTGTGTGTATGATATTTTTTTTTTCCAACTGGAACCATAAACTGATGCAC
Organism: Acanthurus leucopareius; assembly: GCA_029814765.1. Classification (NCBI taxonomy): domain Eukaryota; kingdom Metazoa; phylum Chordata; class Actinopteri; order Acanthuriformes; family Acanthuridae; genus Acanthurus; species Acanthurus leucopareius. The sequence continues at coordinate 1,522,326 of JAQMCX010000012.1, read as the reverse complement.
ATTGAGTGCATGAAGTATCCTGCTATGTATGTTGACCCGCTAAATAAGAACGTAACAAAGGTTTCTCTTGTTTTTTTTTTTAGATTTCAAGGGTGTAACAAATGATTCATATTTTAATTGAATTATGTTGGATATTTTTCTCTCTAAATTATATAATTCTAGATTGTCTCTTTTTATGTATGTCTCGGGAAAAAAAAGATTTTGTAATACGTAGTGTCTCTTATTGAAATTGATTTATCTTAATTTTTAGCGGTGCATATTCATCTTAACTCCAGGAAGAGGTAAATTTAAAGCATGTCTGAGAGGTGAATGTCAAATATCTCAAGGTCAAACTGAGACAGAGGAGTAGAAAGAATTTAAGTTACCCTGAGTCTGACAACCTGGTATTATCATATTTTATTGTATAATAATTATAATTCATTCTAACTGTTAAAAGCAGAATTGTTTTTGACATTTTAAGTATTTTTGTTCTCAACATTCTAGTGATATACTTGCGGTCGTGGTATGCTAATCTTTTAATTCTTTTTTTAATTCTTTTTTTTGTTTGTTTTAAATATTTTTGAGAAGGGAAAATTGAAGTTGTAACTATTTAGAACAAATATCTTAGTTTTATGTCTTCATTGTCTTTTTTCATTACCAGTACAGATGTACACAAAAATGGTGTCAAGAATAATTATGTTATAATTAAGTAGGTTTGAAATGGAAGGAATTTAAACTCCACCCATGTGGAGTTGATGTCTGATTTAATAATGAAAATTTATTAATGCTGTTGCTACTTGTTTAAACATCATGCCATTTATTTAAGAAAATGATCCTGTTTCAAACCAGCACTGGAGGGTTGGAGACCACTCAGTAAAATCATGTTAATAGAAAAATAAAAACATTTCGCATGTACTTAGACACAAGTAACCCAAAGACTTAAGTAGTTTATACGGCATTATGGTCCGCGGAATTTCTGTTTTCTAATCACAAGACCAAACACAACACATTGACACTTGTTCTACGGTGTTGTCTTTTCAGAAACAAGAGCGTAAACATGTTTTGTTTCAACATGGGTTTAACACGGGGGGGATCCAGGAAAAAAAAATCATATTCATAGACACCTTTAAACCAAAATGTGTGTTTCGTGACTGTGAAATGCTCACCCTAACATGACATTCCCAGCTTTTATTGAAAAGAAAAGAATTGCAGGCTGACTGTAAAGAATGTGACCAATTGCAATAATCAAGACTGAGGTCTGAACAAAAAAAGGCTACATCTGTTCTTGTCACTTGAAATATAGCTTGCATTAAGAGAAGAAGATATGGGTGAAAGAGAAAATCATATCTCTGTCTTTCTTTATGGAGAAAAGCTGGGGGCAGACAGAGTACCGGTAGTGTTGTGAGAGGCAACAAACAAAAAAAACCAGACCTCCATTACCTTATTTATTTGTGAGTGTGAGGATATTATGCAACAATCAAAAACCTCTCACAACACGGCAGCAAGAATTAAAGCCGGTAATTTCTTTCTCTCACATCTCTTCTATTGGCAAACGATTCATATCAACTGCCAGACCACACTCAGGTTCCCCAGAGCAGTGGAAAAAGAGCTAAGTGACGTTGACAAAAAAGCAAGATTTGGTGTTAGGTTAGTGGGTTTTATTGCAGACACCATGCCTCTATTTCATAATGTATCACTGTTTGGATTCACAAGGGCAACGGTCTGTTGACTGTTTCTCAGATAACTGCATTCCACATCACTGAATTGTGTGCAGCACTAAAGGATTTGTAGGATTCCATTAACACAACATCAAACAGGATCACCGAATTTAAACAAATTAGTGTGAGTGTGTCTGTTTAGTGGCGGGGCAATGGTGCGCTTCTTATGAACCCATAGCACTGATTGAGTCTGCATTCACATATGGCTATTTTAAAAAATGAATGTGAGCTCAGATGACACTGAGCAGGCCCACAGAGAAAAGAGCGTCAGAACCAGTGATCTCTCTGCTCATGTTCATCTTTTCTACTCTTAAAGAGAGATCAGATCTTTTTCCCATGGACTATTTCTGCTCTGAAGAGGTCATAGTCCATCATCTGGGTGCACCTCAGTTTTCTTTTGAACTCAGCCTTTTTTGTGGACATTGAGAAGAACAAGGTTTGTGCTCCTGAATGTGAAAAAAGAGCCAACTTAGAATGAAAACAGCATGAAACAGATAGGACCATTATTGAAATTGATCAGGGTAATCATCAGCAGAATCTGACAGGCTAATCATGGTTTGTTTTGACACATAAGAGGGAGAGGCAGACACTGCAGACTATTATTCATCTCCAGCACAGTGATGTTTGGAAATTACATGGTAATTATTTCATCCTGGCTTGAAGGACGGCACCACTGATCACACATCTTTTTTTTTTTTGCACAATCATTTTGCCACAAGATTAACCACATTTAAGACGAACTGAAGTCAGATCACTCACCTCCCAAGGAGGTCTGAGCTGGGATCCCTTTTGGGTTTGCATGAAGGGGTTGCTGTCAATATGCACAAACAAACAGAGACTCATTGCCTCATTGAGTTCACTTGAAAGGTTGAAAAATGTGAAAACACCTTGCTTAATAGTTTGCTTGAAAATATCAATCAACAAAAACACACAAACCTTACATCTTTTTTTCTCTCTTACACACAAACACACTGCACATCTTCCAGTGAGGTGAGACAATTTATCGTATTTCACTGCCTTCATTTCCTTTGTAGTACAGGCAAGCACACATTGTAAAACTGGTTCATTTTTTTATTTTTTTTACTACCTCTGAGCAATTTTTCAGCAAATTGCCCAAGTATTGAAGGGCATGGTGATTACTACCTTAAAATTATATTAAGATTTGGTCATGTTTGTGTATCAGTGTGCACTGTAATGGCACTGTAAGCCAGGCCCAGTCATGGGAACTCTTAACACAACCCAAATGCTCTGTCATTAGTGTTGTGTCTCCACAGTTTTCTGGAAGGAGTATGTTTGCACTTAATTGATTTGTGCTTAATATATGTGATGGTTTTTTGTTTGTTTTTTTTTAAATCATTATGAACAGTATTATTTCTCAAGTCAAGCACACTTTTAATGAGGACAAACCCAAGCACTTACTTTTAAAATACGATACAGAGTTGAGACTGTATAGTCATCAAACTAAAAACATTGCATTTTGATTTGAGATGCATAATCAAGAGGAACCCTGCTAACTGTCAATATCAAACAGACATATTGTCCTCTAACCCTGATGAGATCTGTGGAAGCAGACAAACTGTTGTGAACTGTGAAGCCCTGAGATGAAGAAGCAACTTAGAAGCAAAGAGCAGTCTGATCTGTGATCTTAAGATGATGTTTTTCCTCTTTTACTGGAGGTGGAAAACAGTCAGAGCATGTCATATTATTGCCAGAAATCCCGCTAGATCATTTTCCTAAAGTTTTGGCCTTGCTCTGAGCCACATGCAGCCAACAGAAAGCTATCATCTTTAGTTCCTTGTTTTAATCCCTGCTGCTTCAAACGTGTAGCAGAGGATGGCATGTGGAGGGTGCAGGCTGTATTTTTTTTAAAGACTTAATTTGAAGTGTTTTCCGACCTGAGGCCTTTTTTGGTGTCAGTGTTCTCGATGCAGCATGGGCACCGGCAGCCTCAAGGTTAGACAAGCTGGCTTGCAGAGTAGTCAAATAAATACAATCACATTACATTTAGTGAGCAGTGTGCTGCAAAACATGGCTATTTGCCATGTTTTGGCTCATTTAGTTGAGAAAACTAATAAGCTCTCTGTTGGCCCTCATATCATCCTGTTGTTAACTGGACTCATCCTATGTAAAAGTGAAGTTAGGTCTCACCCAGTGTGATGATTGCAGCACTTTGCTAAATACAGTTGCATCCTGTTTATGCCACCAGTCTCTTCAGGAGTTAAATTAAGTTAAAAAATGAACATTGATTGTTTCTCCCCATGCTGTTAGCCCCCAACAGCTGTATATATCATGTATCACAGACAGGCAATCTAAACGCTGCAGGAACTGACATACCTATTTTAATGGGAAATAAGCAACTTTTAAATTTTAAAATAAGTTGCCATCTCTCAGTAGGCAGCACTGCAGTTTCTGTCTGACTGGCATTAAAAAAGTCAGCTTCTGTGCTGTCTTATTAGAGCAAATGCAAATGCTCCAAACTCCTACAAAGCATGACTTTTGAAAAGGATATGCAAGGCACACTGCAATTCTCATTCAAGCCAAACTTATAATGATAAAACCTAGCAACCCGGGAGAGAATCTTGGAAATACACGAGTAAAATATTTCTGATCCACCCCCAAAGTTCAGGCAGGAAGCTTGCTCTGAGAAGGTCTGAAAACACATAACTTTTTTTTTTTTTTTTTCTGTCTGACTCTAGTCAGCCAATTCCAAATCACAGTCCATGAAGGCTTATATATTTTGGCAGTAGTGCTGCATATTTATGTTGATATGACCAATTCCATTGTCTGTTTGAAGACTGCATAAGGATTGTAGGACTCATTTTCTTTCTCAGCCCAAGCAAATACGAGCCCAGTTGGAACATGAGGAGCTGAGTTGGAAATAAATAAACAAATAAATAAAAAACTATGGGTGTATATTTTCTTTTTTGTTTGTCTCCATATGTGCAAGGCAAGAGAGCAGTCTTTGAGAAAAATTTATTACCATTTAAGAAACATGACTGAGCTCGTTTTGCATCTACCGGATAGTACTATTAATTTTAGGTGTTTTGTGACATTTGTGTGATTTGCATCGGAGTCTAGAAGTGATTATTTTGAATGTGAACTTAGGTTTGATATGAGGAATCAAACCTTTGTCTCAGCTATGAGTGGATTATCATAGCAGGCGCATGAAGTAGTCTCATGATCTTTTGAGATTTATTTTGGATGATTCACATAAATAAAATTCTGCCCTTTGCCTGGCTACAAGTTCACAGGACTCTCCTCAGACTGGACTGTTCCCAAGTGGAGAGGGAACTACTTGACTCCCTGCATTGTAAAGGATTGTTGGTTCATATGTATTTTCTTGATGAAAAGTGTGTGCTCATATTTAAGACTGACAATAATAAAATGTTGTATCTTAACATTTTGTGGTGTGCTTTTGTGTGGTTTTTTTTGTAATATACATATATGAAAATTAAACCTTTTGATTGTATTCTTCTCTGCACTGCCAACAGACTTATAACAAACAGCACAAACAGCGGACTTGCCTTCAGTGGCACTTATCCAGAAACAAGACAAACCTATTGATTTCTTTTTATCCCTCAGAAGTCCTGACCTTGACTGAGCTCATTGTGGTCTGTCCGCTACATTACCAACTACTGCTAACTGCAGCTCTCTAAATGACACCAGTGGGTCTTCGGGCCTGAACACAGTTTATTTTAAGGGTTCTGGTACATCAATTATGTACAACCACAGCAGGAGGTCTGCCATTACACTCTGAATCTGTTTCTCTTCCTCCACCATGAATGTTAATTGCATACTGTAGCTGCATGCAAAAGCGATTTCCTATTCTCATTCATTCGCTGGATAGATTATACATGTATCAAGAATCTGGAGGTTTCCAGTTGTCACTGTGACTCTTGTGACCTGGATCGATGTGTTACTGTGTGATAAATAATGTAAAGCAAGTCCATGATATGTGGAATTTCTCAGGCTTTCTGCTTTTTATTGAATTTTTAAGCAGTGACAGAAAAATGACATTGGTACCACGCTGCTCTACTTCAACCTCAACAAATATTTAATTCATGTAAACATCTGCTCTCTGCAGCTAAAGGAGCTGCTTCATACACCAGAGACTGAAGACAGTGACACTGTTAGAGAGATAATTCTTTGTGCCATATGTATCCTTAACATTAAAGTCAGAACATGGATGTGATTTCAGGACATCCCAGACTGCAATTTTAATAATATGTAGTTATATCACACTGTTGCTGTCAATTAAGATCTGTGACAGTTAAAGTATTAAATGGAGACAGTTGAGCAGGCAACACTGAAACCACCACAAGTATCACCCTAGAATTTGCAGCAAGAAAAAGAGAGTTCACTTTTTTAGTGAGTTCAGTGTGGCATCTCCCTCTCTCTTTCCTAGGTTCCTGATCATAAACATTCTACTCCTCTGCTCCCTGCTGCTCACCTGAAATCTACTCACTAATCAACCCTGCAGTTAAAACACCGGCTCTCCTCTCTAGTCTTTGCAAGATCGTTGTGTCAGTTAAATCGGTACCTACCAACCAGTTAGGCCAACTCTACTGTGGGTTTAAGTGAAGACTTTTTTGTGCTTGTTGATTATAACTAACCCTGTTCGTTCTTTGTCTCAGGATCACTGCCTGCCTGCTTGCCTGCCTGCCTGCCTGCTTGCCCCTCTGCCACACTCACAGCCAAACCTATTCTGCCCAGCTTGCCTCCCTGCTATCTACCCACTCTCCTCTGCCCTTGTCTCCTGGATTTCCCCCTCCACATTCATCCTCCTCGCAATAAACCCCATCTTGCCATCCTATTGGTTTGCGTCTGTGTTCTGCGTTTGGGTCCTCCTAAATTAAATTGTAACATACAGAGTATTTGGAATGCAGTAACCTTAATGTCTGTCTCTCTCAGTAAAATATGCTCTCTGACTGCAGCTCTCTTAAGGCCACCATAGGTTGTTGACTGTTTTTTCAGGGGTTACGTAAAATAGAATGGGGCTCTCAAGGTGCTATGATCGCTTTTTCCATTTTGTGCATTTGGCTTCGCCCCATCCCATCTAAGGTCAGAAGTGTCAATGTCTGGGAATGGTCAGCATCTCAAATGTGTGGGTCAAAGTTCAATAGAATTTGACTCTGTCTTAAAGCACTCTGCAAATGTTATTAGTCTCCACAAGCTTATCTACTGATTTACAAGGATACAAGGAAGTTTATTTGTCATTATACAACAACAAGTTGTATAATGAAATTAAAATGTGGTTCCCTCTTGATTGATTGTATAAAAAAAGATAAAATGATTAAACATGGAGTGACCTGGATCGATGTGTTCTGCAAGATGGTTGATTTCCTCCCGATATGAAAACTCATCATTGTTAGAAATCCGGCCAATGATGGTGGTGTTATCCGCAAACTTCACAATAGAGTTCTCTCCATGTCGGGGGTTGCAGTCAGGAGTTGCAGTCATGAGTGTACAGCGTGAACAGGAGGGGGCTGAGCATACAGCCCTGGGGGGCTCCGGTGTTGAGCACTAGAGTGGAGGAGGAGCGACTGCCGATCCAAACTGACTGGGGTCTGTTTGTGAGGAAGTGCAGTATCCAGTTGCAAAGAGTGGTACTGATGCCCAGAGTGTTCAGTTTTCCAATCAGCTTCATGGGGGAGATTGTGTTGAAAGCTGAGCTGAAATCAACAAACAGCATTCTGATGTAGGTGTTGCTTTTCTCAAGGTGAGTGAGGACTGAGTGGAGAGCAGTGGAGATGGCATCCTCTGTGGATCTGTTGGTTCTGAATGCAAACTGGTGAGTATGTGGGAGTAGTGGGAAATTCTTGGATCATTGAACTCTTTAGAGTGTGGTATCTACCTTTATATGTGTTCTGAAAAAAAAATTATTTTATAAGCTGTACAAGTGACCACAGTTTGTTTTCTCACTGCTGCAACTTTTTATCCAGAGTAAATGCACTCCTGAAAGGCTTCTTTTTCCCTATGGGCATAAGGTTTTGGGCACATGTACGACAAGTGAGCATGTGCTCTCCCTTTACAAGGAAATATGATAAAGTTGTTGAATATCTCTTGTCTCACTATTTGTCTCTGCACAAACATTTTGTCTGTTATTTACAACATTGCTTTTTCATCATTCAACTGCAATAGTAATGATCCAATTCATTTTAGCTGCAAAATAAAATTTAAAAATCTGAAAAAAAATCCTAAAAATTGTTAATTAATTTTGTCATGTTTCGATCATGTTTACAAAGCTGCTGTATGTACAGTGTTGTGGGGTCTTTGTGCGGTCAAAGAGTATAATAGTTAGCTTTCATTTTTTTGAGGCATCACCTCTTTTTTTCAATTAAAAACTGGTAAAAATAGCTGGGTAATTTTACCGCCCAAAGAAACGTTACCTCAGGTAAGATTGTATCCATACATGACTTGGTCTTAGCAGGTGCTGAAAGGTGTTTATTTACCATTGGCATATCTTGGAGTAGTACCATCGATATAGGCGGAGTGAGCTGGCATCCACTCTGTGGTTGATTGACCGGTACTATAAGCAAGCAAATACTTTATGAATATGGGACATTTTAGAACAAAAGTGGACAAAACAGGAGAGATAAAAGGAGAAGAAATCACAAAATGTGTATGACAGCAGAGGCACAGTTGCCTCATAACATTATGATTAAAAAAGTTAAAAGTATCTATTGGCAAAGATCATGTCATTGCCAGAAGTATGAGATCAGCGCATCTCTCGGAGTGCACACGTTTAGTTTTTAACTTGGATGTTACAACATCCAGAAGTCTCTCAACTCTTATGCTCTTTAAAGCTCAGAGGTGTCTGCCGACTTAATGCATCGTGACACCAGAGAAACATTTAAAATCAATTACAAAGTGACAGGGAGCTGATAGAGAGACTGAAACTTTTGTTAAGAAATATGGTAAGATCTATATTTAATCCTCTCATTAAGTATTTCTGTAGACTTCTGTACCTTCTATTCAGCAAATACCAGCTGAAGGAATGATATAACTTTTGTAGTGTTCCTTACTTGAAAAAATGTAGGACTGAAGAATGAGTTTCACATAAAGAGTTGTTGTCAAAATTTTTAAAGACAAACCAAAATTATTACTGATATTTGTTTCTAGAACATATGGTGGACATAAAAAATGCCTCACATTGACACAAATTCATGGAGGATGAGCATGATGGTCCAGTCTTACCCAAAATATTACACTGTGTTTTGTCAATCCCTTGGGCATTCATTTACCTCTATTCATTTTTTAACCAAACCAAGGAGATAAGTGTAAGGCCACTCTTTGCATTTACCTGAATGGCATCCTCGATAAATACAACAGCTTGTTGAATGTAGAGCTCCTCATTACCTGTGGACAGTGAGACAAGACAGCGTAGAAGAACCATCTGAACTGTTTGTTTCAGAAGCAGAATCGTCAAAGGTCTTTGTAAATCCCAAAAGTGCTCTGAACACTGTGATCTTCACTCTCCTAAATCGACTTCATTTTTAATGGCTGTACTATATTACACAAATGCAAACCATGTTCTCTGACTAAAACGGAAAACAGAAACTCTCTCTGAGATGTAGTTGTCTGTAGAACTGGTTAAACTGGGAGGGGAGATGATCATTTGTTTTTACTTAAGGCAAATTGGGAAAGACAGGAACTGGGATATAGAGGAGTGCTGTGGTAAAGGTGTGGCTTATTTATTTTTTTTAATCTATGGTTTGTCTCTTCTCAAACAAAAAACTGTGATCATTCTGTAATAAGTCTGAATAGCGCACTAATATACATGTGCCTAGTAGAGTTGGACAGAAGACACACCATACAAATAATTAAGCTATTCTTACAGCTGCACCAGTAATGACATTTCAAAAGAACCCTCTAGCTACAGTATATAGTAATAAACACAAAAGAGAGATTTTAAAAAAGACCTTTAAAATAGGACTAAAAAAGCCAAAGCAAACGCGCTACATACTGGAACAAGATACTGGATGAACTTCTAGAAACAGAGGTTTTCCAACATTTCCCACTTAGCAAGCTGAAGAAGAATTGTTGCCAACTGGCCATAGCACAATGAGCAGCTTGTAGTACTACTGCACTTGACCCTCTTGACACAAAATGAAACTTTGTGTACCACTTGCCCTCATGTGCTGTAAACTAGTATACGAGCCATGCTGACTCAAACATTGCCCACTTAAATTTTCCATTCTTTGTTTTTCACTGCAAAACATACATAGAAAATGACAGGCCACCTCTAGTTTCCCAGCAAGCGGTTACATAGAAACACATGTAATGACTCAGTTCTGGCCACACACACACACAATTTTCACACCCACATTGGTGTTGCTGACTATATGTGTCACAGCAGGATGTGTCAGAGCAGAGTGGCTGTGACAGGTCAACACTTCAAACTGCTGCTACACTGCTGAAACATAAAAGCCAACACACACTGCAGCAGACAAAAGTGTGAGCTGCACATCTCACCCAATAATAAAAGAGTCAAGAGGTTTTGTGCCAAGTCAGAAGTGATTCTACGTCCAACTTAACATTCCCTTTGAGGCATTTTTTAATCAAAAGTAACTAGGACATAAATACAGACATGAGACCTTGTCGCAATTCCCTAAAATTTACTTATTGAGGAAAATGTCTGAGAAGGGAATGATGATCTACACATCATATACTGTATTATATTTATAATTCAGCTAAACAAATAGTAGTTAAAAACAAGGAAGTTACAAACTCAGCTGTCTCTCATATTATTTTGATCTTTTGGACCTGTTATGAAAATCAATTACAGAGGCCTCAGTCAATTTTGTCAGCAGCCTTCTGTTTCATATACAAGTTAAGTATACAAGTTAAGATCAAAAACTCGCAAGACGATTACGTCATAGGCAACTAGGATTCTGTGCAGCAATGTCACAATGTGTAGCTGGCTTAAGTAATAACTTTCATGAGTAAGTATTTCAAGTTTCATCACTTCACCATCATCAGCTCTGGGATTATTATTATCCAGTATTGTGTCCACAGATGTGTGCCAGTGTGCACATTTTTGGATTTCACCATGGGCCTGTAATGTGGCTCTACAGTTGTTAACTGGGGACCAAACTTCATTTTGGGTAACAGAAAGAGGCTGCAGAGAGTCAAATCCAGCCAGTGGGGGCAGCAGGATCAACCACTCGGTTTTTACAAGTAACTAGTGTATTAATGGTGTTCTTGGGATTTAAGTGTGTGTTTTGGGACTGTGGAGTGTTCACAGTTTCCATGCAGTGAGTTCTTTTCTGGGTAAGGCTGGGAGACCTGACACAACTGCCGCTCATCATCATCAGTCACAGTACAAGAATTCTTGTCTTCTTCTCACTCTTTGCAAAATTGTTTCCGCTCTTCATGTAGTAGTGTTGGCTAATTCTTCTAGCAATAGTTACTAGTGTGTCTTATCCACTGTATTCTTTGTGTTTTAATCATGCGCTTACCTGTGTCTTTCTTTGTTTGCCTGCAGTGTCAGACACCATTTTCGAGCACCACAGCCATCTCGCCAAGCCTCATTCCCTCAAGCCATGTGCCATAAGCTCTAGCAGCTCTCAACTATCTATTCCATTCTATTTACCTGAGCCTCAGACACTTCACCTTCAGCCTTGTGCTGTACGCTACAACAGCGCTCCTACTTCAGCATTCCCCTGAGCTTCAGCTGCATCACCATTCACTCCTCCCTTAATATTGTCAATTAATCTATTTATCCTTTTTTTCGGTCTTGGTGTCCACTTTTAGGTCCTGTTTAAGCAGCGATACATGACAGTTTTTCTTTTTTTATTGATATTTTCAATAGATATTAACAGTCAAAGTGTATAACAGAAGGATAGGGTTATTAAGTTTTAAGGTGTTTTAGTGTTTTTTTAAAATATGTTAATCAGCTAGTGAATGTTATTACAGGCATTTCTAACATATCACTGTCACAGGAAAGTGTTCCCATCTGTTTCAGGTCTCCAACCATTGTACCTGCTCCTAAAAAATTTGCAGTGTCCAGTCTACATGACCACCATCCTGTGGAATTCTGCGTCTTTCTGAGGTGTTTTCATAAACTGGTTTTCAACAACTTGAGAACGACATCTTGGCCAGCATGGACCTTAACTGGTTTGCATTTAAAACCAATAAATCCACAAGAAGACGCCATTTACACTTACCTCACACACCTTGGAGGTAACAAGGTAACAACATCTACATCTGTGCAGACACTGTCCTCAAAGTAGATAATCAGCACAAGGTGGTAGCATACGTGTCGGGGATATTTTGGTTTTATTTCTTTACAAGGAGAGGAAGTGAAGATCATCCAATATCTTTTATAACCGTCTATGGTTTAATTATTCTAATTATTCTAATTAAAAAAATACTTACTTTGATATACTCTAGTTAAACTTATGTGGAGAGTCTGTCATAGTAAGTGGAATGCTTCTTTTTTTTTTTTTACTATATAAGCCTGTTCTGCACCAAAATTAAGTCAGAGCCCTCTCTCAGCTGGCAGACAGAGCTGAAGAACATATAGTTGGTAAGATCAGAGAGAAAAAAAGCTATGAATCTATGCTGTGTAGTGTCAACAGTTTAGGCTGCTAGTGATGGAATGGAATCAGGAACATTTTTCTTGGCACACATCAGGCCCCTTCATACCATTAGCACGGCTCAAATGCTGCAGCCTACCTGGATATTGTTGATGATTATGTGCATTTTACGGTCACAATCAAGCAATCCTCTTACAGCTGCTATAAGTTATAAAATGATCCATGTTTCCAGTACCTTATCAAATTCATGACACCGACATTACAGGCTTTTTGGAGGGCAAGGGTCTCCAACTCAATATTTCAAAAGTTTACCATATTAAGTGGACATGGTGTACAATGTACATATATCACCAATGGAAGGTGATTCTTGAAGAATATAACAGAATGTAAGTATATAACATAGTTAAAACTAGATCCACCTCCACTGCAACAAAACAAAACTTAACCAATACTTTAATGCATCACTAATGACAATCTAACACCAACGGGAGCACAAGCAAGGCTGGGTCTCAAACCACACAACATAGAACACTTACCAAGAGATTCAGGCCGGCTCTCAGACCAAGAGCTCCAGATTTACAGATTTGATGCTTTGTGGTAATTTAATGAAGCAGTGTTGGGGCTATGCACTGGCAAGTAAAACTATTATATCAAATCTCTCTGGCCTGCTGGTGTTGTTAACCAATTATTAAGCCTTGTCTTGTAGAAGGAACCAGTATTCAAAAATGCATTTCATATGTAGTTTTCACTTAGGTTTGTAATATGCTTAGGCCTACATGACAGTCTCTCATATTAATCTCCTTAGTCATTTGTGTTGATGAATGAAACACAATACAACACCAGGTGGTGGTGTTGGAGCACACCGCTCATTTTGGTTGTTGGGGCTCCCTCAGTGGTTTTAACCAGTCATGTTGCAAGGGGCCTCTTTCCTGCATAAGAAGATAATTTTTATTTCTTTAACCTGATCATTAACATGCTTTAAATCGTTAGAAGATTTGAATGTAGGACTTTAGCTTATACAGAGGACTTTACACGAGGCACTTACTATACTTCCACCAACGGCTTTTAAACCGAATAACACCAGGTGCCGCAGTCACCTGCCCTTAGGCATTTTTCTCATGATATCCAACATTTCACAGATCTTATCGCATACGCTACCGACCAGGGGGCGTCATAATCCACCTCCACTCACCTGTGCTCTCCTCAGCACTAAACGACCCCCCAGCAACCGAGTATGACATCCGTTTGCTGACCGGGGTCTCTCTGTGCTCCGTGCTCGAACCAGAGCCATAATCCTCGGCGGTTCCGCTCACACTACCGATCAGAAGACTGTCCGTTTCCATCTAGAATTTGATCTCTGCCCACTCCTTAGCTATGAGAGTGAAAGCAGTAGATCGGGAGTGATACGGTCTAAACTTAAGTACAGTGAGACTAAGTTTAGTCTGTCTGTACAGTCGGTGACAAGTACAAATTACTTACACGGATTCAAAAGTCACGAGAGACGGGGCACAGGGGAATGTGTTTTTAGGAAGTCTCATCTGATCCTCCCCGCCCTCCCGAATCACTTTACAGTGACTTTACAAGCACTAACTCCACCTACATTAAGCTTACAGTGCACATACCGCCGCCTCCTGCGCCTCTGTGCAGCGTCTACATTTGTCACAGTGACATGGAAAGACAAACACCTAAAGCATTTCGGTGAACAAAGTCGGTTGCTGCAGCGGCGTGCAGTTAAAAGACGATGAGAAAAAACAAATAAATTACTATACTTACAGAAAAAGTTATAGCGAAAAGAACAGGTATATAATATCTTTTTTATTGTGTAAGAGCTGCTGCTTACCTGTCAAGACGTTTGTAATGTAGAAAATGTACAAGCCCACTGCTAGCCCACTGCATTATTTGTCATAATGTGTTTTGCCTTTGAACGTAATATTCATAATCACCATATCAAATACTGCAAAGTTCCTCAATTACGTCCAAGTGCCAGAATTTCTGGCACTGTGGGAGCCAGGGTGACAATTAATCATAAATTTAATCATACCTAATTATCTTATTGTTGCTTACTATATAAGCTTACTATCAAAATAGGTGTAAGCTCCACTCAAGCTCCTACATAACATAGAAAATCCACAATGTTAGCCAGATATTCAAAGTTCTCCTAAAGTATTAAGTCAGGTCAAATTTTATTTATTTAGTTGCCAAATCATAACAAAAGTTGTCTCATGTTCCATTATTTGGACGATTGAGCTTTATTGTGCAGATAATGTATGTACAGAGTTTGACACTACAAGGTTTTTTACTTATAATCTACAGAAAATGGAAGGTTTCTCTGTCATCTTTTAAATTTCAGGTATATAAACAATGATTGTGACATCACAAAAGGTGTTGAGGTGTAGTCTAGAACCTTGAAGCCACCAATCTATATACAAGTCCTTTGCCAAGGACATAGCCAGTGCTCAGTATAGAACACACAAATTAATTACTAATGAATGAGTTCCTACCTCAAAAAAAAGAAATTCATCCTTTGGATGTCAGGAAGTCAACAAAAATACTTGGTTTGAGACTAGAGTTACCTCCCCTAGTCTGACCAGCGCCAGTATAGTTGGTTCCAGAGAATGGTCAGCCTGGGAGCACCGTGAGTAATGGTGGGTCCAAAGTAGGAGGTAGAGAATTGGAGAATGATTCCACTCTATAAAACTGATGAACAATTCAGACTTTTGGGCTTGTTCCCAGGGCCTTGCAAGCTAATCAATAAACTGACAAGGTCTTTCCCAGTGCTGAGTACGATGCATGCATTTTCTGAAATTGTTAATATTCTGTGGGCTTGTAAAAAAGCTCTGGCGGGTCAGATGTAATCATCTGCTACCAGCTGAGGACATGCAACATTAGGAAGACATGACCTTTGAACATCTCATTGGAGACTTTAGTAATAATGATAATAACAACTTTAGGTTTACAATACCGTATATATGTAATGTAGTTGCAATTGATTCCATGCAAAAATCAGAGAGGAGACACAGCTGCCATTTCATACACAATAGTTAATTTAAAGAATTTTTCTTTTCAGTACCCCATCTCCATGAGGCATGTTTGGAAATGATAGCATGCAGTCAATATTCCCAAATATAAAGGCCGAGGTCCAGCAAAGGTTCTATATGTACCCCATCAAAAAAATTTTTTTGTCTAGGTGGCCTGTGCTTGCAAGCAAAGCACACAGTATTTGGCTTAACTGAAAAAGCTGCGAAACCACCAAATAATATTTGATTTGTTACAGTTCTGATAGATTTTTACTGTACATTGGAAATTATTTCTCTGTGGTGTTTGCTGCCATCTGGGACACCTGTAGAAACAGAAATGAAAAATGGAAACAGCTTCATTTTTATGAATTTTTTGACCACAATTGTTCTCAGGTGTGATAGATTGTAAAGATAGATCATGTTGATCATCTTTAGCTACAGTTCATTCCTCTGTGACTTCATTATTGTGCCTGTGAAATTTTACAAGTACACCACTGAAACATGAGAATTCAATAAAACCAAGAGCCTGCCATATGTATTGATTACTACCTGGTTGTCAATGCATCTGAATTGCCAGGTCCAGCGGGTGTTGTAGAGGAAAGGTCGAAGGTCAAAGCGGTTGTCATCAGGACTGTAGCTTTCGGCATGGTAGGAAGGCGTTACTGTGGTCATCTTGTGACGGTTCACTGAGTACATTCGAAAGAAGTGTTTCACCTTCTGGGCCACCTGAAGAGAGATGACACTACACTGTTAATTTAGGTACGTCTTGTAAATAGCTGTTAAAAGCACATTATTCATTATCAGAGTCAATATACTACAATATTTATTTTTGTGATATTTCCATTGATTTAGATTTTTTCTCCAGACTAACAGGTTTAAGAAAAAAACAAACAAACAAAAAAAAAAAATCATTGCACTGATCATTCCATTATATATTAAAATAACAACTTTTGATCATTCTTGTCTTCTACTATCACAGGCAAATAGCAATTTTAAATACAAAGGTATGGCATTCTTGTTTTGCCTTAGAGTGTCTTCTCTGCACTTTTCAGTGATTTTATTTACAAAGGACACAGCATTGTTCCTCCAGTGCAATAGTTAACTGACCTCTGTGGGCAAGAGTGTATCCTTCCACAAGTGAATGAGTTTACAGAACATACTGAAGGGGCCACACTTGGCGATCTTCCTCAGTTGTCCAATCACTGATAACTCAGAGTAGGTCATTCCCATGTCTTCCTGAGCAAGCAAGTGTGTTGATGGTTAGAGAAAGATGAACAAAAACTGGAAAAGGAGAATAAAAATTACAGTAATGCTGGTTTACGATCCAGTGCTCAGTAACTTAGCTGATAATTTCACCAACCCAACCTAGCTAGCAAAGTAACATTTGCTTCATGTTGTTGTACTTCAGAGTTGAAAACTCTGTCTGTGGCTGACTAGTTTTAAAACAAGAACCCTGTTAGGCTGTTTTTAAGATGCACAGAATGGCTACATACATGATATCAGACCAAAAACAAGCAATATCCATGATAAAAGGTCAGCAAGTCTCTAGCTGATAATGAATGTAAGTGATATGGACATTAAAGAAACATCAATTTTTATGCACAGATGAGTAGCTAGGTGTCCCAAGTATTAAGGTATAGTGTTATATGAAAACAAAGTAATATTAGATTGTTTTTTTATTGTCATGTCTCCCTGTTCAAATGCTCTCAGTAACAACATAGTTTGATAAGTTTGAAGAGGTTTGGTGGGTGCTTTATTGTTTTATTTTTAAACAGAAGGCTATGGGCGATAAAGGACAGCTAGTGTCAGTATAATCCAGCTGTTCTGAAACTGTTTTTGTCATGCCACCCTTAGAGGAAGACAAATTTCCTGGCACCTCCGACCCAACAAGATTGTAACACAATGAGCCAAGTTAAATTTTTATTAAAAAAACATCAAGGCCATGACCATTCTTTCACTTTATTCTAAGTTATTTGTTTTGCAAATAAAGACGACTTTCATTTCAACTTTGTAGACCAGTTTTTGTAAGATTTTTCACTCGACTGCATCTGCTTTGATTTTTGCCTTTATTGCCCCTTTTCTCCATTTAGCAAACCTAGTGTCTCTGTCTCTCTCTCTCTCTCTGAAGGCTATATTTCATGGATGTTTGAGTCATTTTGTTCGAATCATCCTACATCAAAACATTAGTTCACTTTCCAGACTGGAAAATCACTGAATCATCTGGTATGATCTGTAATAAAGTAGGGCACAAAGCATATAATATGATGTATGTTTCTGTCCTTAACAAGGCTTTTTCTAGTGTAATCTGTAAGTTGTAATAAATAAATGTAGGTAGCTAATAATACTATGCTTGGTTACTACTGTAGGTAGGGAGTACGCTAGTTAGCAAGGCAAGCTAATGTTTGTAGTTTACATTTAGGTAAACTAGTACAACATTGCTTAACTTGTATTTTGCTGACCAGGTGCATGCCAGCCTGTTTCCACCAACATTTAGTCAGCTCCTATGGTAAAGACCCAGAAAACACTGAGAGCAAGAGCCTAAAAGATGATAAAATTAGCTGCAGGAAAATAAAAAATTAATGTGATTCTGCCTTGCCTAGTCTGCCTTTGTACAGTCAAACTGATTTTACGTGCTTCAATGTCCACCTTTTCACTTGATTCTCATGACATGCCTATCCAGCGATCCAATCCTGACCTGTGCATTAATGGTTTCTCTCCCTTGGTCCTAGATCCCACAGCAATGGTTCCTCCACATGCACAGGTACACATTCTACCAGGTTGAGGACATTAGACATATCTAACTTCCCTGACATGATTTCTAATTAGCAGCCATTCTGTGTTTCAGAAAAATCTTACTATGTGCCCTGACATATATCATGGCACTTATAGAAATATACACAGACCTGTATTCGGGCCCCAAATTAAACTCTGATTAGTTATTCCTATTCAAATTACCTTGAGACACCCTATTTAACCCTCTAATTTAATTGCCATTCTCCTCTAGCTCTGATCCTACCCTATTTAACTCATATACTATTAAGAAAGAAAAACTGCTTGAGGATAATTCTTTGAATATTTGAAGTTCACTTCAGGAGTTAGATCTTGTAAATACATTAGTTCTTCAAACGGATCTGGTTTTCCAGGAGTTATGTCAAACCTGTCTCAGAAAGAGTGTAAGTCACTTAAATATGGACAGAAATGAAGGAGGAGACTGAGTGGTTATATTTGTCAAATCTGGTTTCTCTTTAAAAATTCTTAATGCTGTCACTATATTAAAATTTTTAAATTTCTATTACAAAGGGTTTAGTTACAGCCCAACTCAGTAATAATGGCAATGGTTTAAAGACCACCATCAGCTGATCCAGTAACAAAAAAACAGATCAACTCCATCAGTATTCTAATGTTGATGTAATTTTGAAGTCAGGAAGTATTCAGTCTGAGTATTTGCCTGCTTTCTACAAAGTTCACCTTTGGGTCCTGTTCCCATCGTCCTCTCATTGAGAAGTTGTAAACTCCATCTTCATGCAGATTACACTATTATTTACTGTATTGCTAAATCTGTATAATAAGCCATCAAGTAAGCAGCAATTTTCCTATATCGCTAAACAGGACTCTCTCATTAATCCTAAATTATTGTATAATGCAAGTAAAACTTAATTCATGCTGTTGTACTTACAGCCAGAGATATTGACAATAGTAGTAACATACAGTATCTCGAATGTGAATGGGTCTAACATTAGAGTGAGCAAGTAAATATAGATATCCAGGCACTTGGCTTGATGAGAAAATTACATTTGAACATCATATAGACTTATTTGGCTTTAACCTACAGTTTTTTTTTTAAATTTGTTTTTTTGGATTTTGTTTGTTTGTTTATTTGTTTGTGTGTTTTTTTACAGACGCAAATGTTTTTCTTTGGTCAACAGAAAAGAGACTTGTTGAATCAGGTTTCCTATCAGGTCTGAAATTTGGTGATATCAATTAAAGAAATGCTGCTCCTTCCACTCTCAAACCTCTTGCTGTGCTTTACACACCATATTAATATTGTCATTTCACATCTTTTCTTATTATAATGGTGGGCCAATAATATATAGGATCAATCCATAGTAGTAATCAAATCTGAGAAAAAAAACCAACAAAAATATATGATACAATACACATGTATATGGAGCATGTTGGATATTTTTGGATGTGTTTTAGGGGCTTCAGATGGTGGTAAAGGTGTCTCTCCTTTTCTTTCACTGAACTTGCAAAACTGCCAGCACAGGGCAGCTATCAAGTAACCTACTGAATGCACAGAGAGTGGAAAGACATCTATATTTTTGTCTTCCATAGGGATGTAGATGAACAGGCTAAATTTCCAAATAAGTGGAGTTTTCCTTTAAGAGGAAAGCCAAGGTTAACAAAACAAGTTGATATCCATCATCATGAAAACTATTATCTCTTTCTGGGACTTTAGGTTCTGCTGAGCCAGCTCACACTAAGAAAAGCTGGCTCTATGGAACTTGCTCTGTAGTATGATGCTTTGATTAGCTATGACTGTTGTAAGTTATTTTTAAAGTCTATGACCTTTATTGCTATTTAGTTAACATGTCTTAAGATATATTTCACTTTCTTACCTCATCTGTTTGTGACACCTGGCCGTCTGTCAGTGGCTCTAGTTCAGCTGTGGGTGGAGCGGCCATGATTCTGAGATGGATGTGAAATCATTTAAAATTCAATTCAAATTATAAATCAGAAAAGTCTGCAAAGTTTGTTACAGTCTAAAACAGACAATGATTATAAATACAACCTTAATAACAGCTATTAAAATACCTGTAAAGCAGGAGTGATCCATGGTAAAATTGGGTGCATTTATTAAAAAAATTTCTAGTCTATCAACCATCCAAACACTTGGATCATCAAAGTAAAGCAAATCACATTACTATTACAGAACTGTAATTGAAACAACCTTTTACACATGGGAATGATGGGAACACCAGGATAAGGTCTGGTCGTGTCATCATTCATCTGTTCACGCATTTATTCACTAATGGCAGAGGCTTCTATGCAGAATTGAGGAGCAGGGGACAGAACCAGTGACCTTTCGATTTGCAGATGATTGGATTTAACTCCTGAGCCACAGCTTCCCAGGGACTTTTGAAACTATATATGTATTGTTACAAGTTGTGGGTAGGTGGATGGGTGAATGATTTGGAAAACTGATATACACACGTGAATATTTATTAATACGTCTTTGAAGAAAAGTATACTTATAAATGTAGAAACAAATAAAATGACTGACAAGACCATTAAAGCCTTTATCACACTGGTGATAATTTCCACTTTCTTTGGTGCTGGTGTTCTCCTTAAAAACAGGTACAATATCTAACAGTTCAAGTGTCCCAGCTGAACTTACCCTCTAAGAGTGGTGAGCTGGAACTTCTCAACACAGTAGAGCAGGAAGCTCTTTAGGTCTGTCTTACTGATGCCTCCTATTGGGTTGATGTCAGCACTGGAGCAGTCATACTTTGTGAAATATCCTGTCAGACTACACAGGAAAAGTTTTTCAGTAATGCTGTTATTTCAGAAATGAGTTTGAGCAATGATACATCTATGTAGCCAGAGCCCCATAAAGTTATTTTTTATTCAACTCACCTCCACCACTGTTTTGCTTTGTGTGGTGGATTTTTTTCCTAAACTTTATTAAAAAAAAACACTTAAAAAAACTGGTATGGCCAGAGTTTTCAGCATTATATATGGTATACTATGATTGACAGGCTACAGAGATGGGTCGTAGCAGCAGTACATTGTAAGAATTCTGTCTTAAATATCTGCCTGTCATGTCTGAGAATGTAACCCAGGAATGTTTTTGATTGGGTAATTGCTCCACTAATACCTCTCATCTACGTTGGCTGAACCCAGCACTAGCAATCCACCTGGCTTCCCTCGGGCCCACAGACTGAGCTGGGCAAACAGGTAGGCCAGGACCATTCTGACTCGAGCCTGAGGTCACACATATATACACACACAGAGGAAGTGAGAACCAAACCCCCTGTAGCACTGTTATTCACTATAAAACGGTCACAGCTGTGCCTCTGAGACATTTGTGTGAAGACCGTGGTGTAACTGTCAGAAAGTTTTTGTTAACAAAAAAAAAAGGGTGATGATGGATCAAGAAAACAATGATAGTCAGGAAAGAACTAAGATAAAGACAAAAAGAGGAAACAGTCAGGATGATAATACCATTGTGATGAGAGAAAAAAATACAGGCAGAGAGTGGGAGAGTCTTTAACCTGCACATTCTGTAGAGCAAGGTTTTCTCTGTGGCTCCCTCCATTGGCGCGAAACTGAGGCCACCTTCCAGTAACCACTGAGAAAATACCCAGAATGCCTTTCACTGCTGCATCTATGTTAATATTCATGTGTGTGCTGCAAATCAAGACATAAATGATAAAGAATCAAAAAATGTTTTTAGACTTATATGTTTATCTGCTAAACTTTTATATAAAAAGATGTTCCTTGTTGCTAATTATTATTATTATTGCAAGCCAGCATTTGTATTAATTCAATTCAGTTCAAGTTTATTAATAAAGTGTCAAATCACAACAAAGTTGTCTCAAGACACTTTACATATAGAGCATGTCTAGACCACACTCTATAATTAAATTTATCATATGATGGCTTATCTATGTATTACAATTTCCACATGTTAAAGAAAACATCCCCAGGCCTTTAATGGATTTTAGTCATTTTAAATATGACATCAGCAGTCACTCAACTCTACCCCATCATTTCAGTTGTATTTTATACAATCAAAATAAAAAATGAAAGTAGAAATATGAAATGGAAATCAATATTTAATTCTCACACACTGCATTTGCATGCTACTTTATACAAAACGAAGGATCTTACAATGCCTTAAATAAATGACCTTCATATTGAATCCTGCCTACCTTCCGATCTGATTAGCCAGGTCTTTGGCCCTGCTGCATGTGTCCTCTGTAGAGTTTTCACTTGCCATGTAGCATGTGGTGAAGATACGACCACACAGTTCCTTTGGATCCTGAGGACAGTAGTTGTCATCCCCTACGACTCTGCAGACATCCTTAAGTACCTGGCTGTCTGTGAGATGGAGAGAGAGAAATAATGAACAGAGGACAGAGTAAAGGTAAAAGGGGAAGCTTTACTTAAGCTTCTGTTTATTTAAGTGAAGAGAGAAAGTAAGGGCAGGAAAGTGAGGGGAATGGTAAGTGACCAAAATCCTGGATTTTTAGGCAGTAAGTTGGTGGTGTTGCTTTACAAAAGCATAATTCAGCACATCCTGTTGTTCTGTTCACCCTACTTCTTGGACAGGCCCAGCAGTAAATCTTTATATATATATATATAATTGTTAGGGCTGTCAATCGATTAAAATTTTTAATCGCGATTAATCGCATTAGTGTCCTGAGTTAACGTGCAATTATTCGCAAATGAATTGCAAATTTTTTACCCTGCTCTATATGTAACTTAACAAGATATTTATTGTGTTTCTTATACTCTAGGGAAAATTGGGGAGGACAATAATAATTCCTTGGCCATCATGTGGTATTTAAGACTGGACGTGCTCCGGTGGTAACTTAGTTCACATTT
>JAQMCX010000012.1:1475753-1499360 GCA_029814765.1 Acanthurus leucopareius | reverse complement strand
ACTTTTGTTTTGACCAGAGAACCATCGGGCAAAACTTTAAAGCTAAACTTTCCGTTTAAAAGTCCCTTTTCTGTATCTATTTCTGCTTTGTAACCGTTTGCAATATTATTTTAGCGCCACTTCCTGAAACTACGGGAGCAGGCAAGGCACAGACAGTGCGTGTGTTAATTGCGCGTTAATAAAATTAGTGCCGTTATAAGGAGTTTGAGTTAACGCGTTCTTAACGAGTTAACTTTGACAGCCCTAATATATATGTATATACAGTATATACACACACAGGCACACGCACACACACACATATGTATATATACTACATATTGTTTTGTTTTGTTTTGTTTTGCTTGTGTTATATATATTTTACAGAATCAAACACAGAAAGCTTCCGCTGCTTAGATTTAGTCCATTGTTGTCCTGTAAAAATAAAAAGGCCCCACACTTTTTGGAAACCACATCAAAAATATGGAGTAAAGGGAAATGAAATGACAAAATAAGTAGGACTAAATAAAAGATAAACTCTTGACTTAGAAATCAAGTGAAGTCTAACCTGCAAATTTGAGCTATTTATCAGCAACAAGCCGTCTTATCAATGCAGGAGTCATCAAGGAAGGTTGCCACTGTAGCAAGCGTTTAAGTGAGAAATTAAAGCTTTCAGAGTGAGCCGCAAAGGTTGATATATAATGTTTAGCAGATGCTGAATTTTTAATGTTAGCTCAAGTCTGTATTATCTACCTAGAGAATATTCGTGTGTTTCACTGGTACTGTTAACATTCCTCCAGATACAAATTCAGAAAATGCATTGCAGGTATTGAACAAGGTCATTTGCATTCCCGTGACAAAACAACCAGATGGTACTTTTAAAAGTTGGTCAATTAAATCAAGCAAACTTGTAGGACTTTTATACCTAAATTTCACAAGTATGTCCACATCCCCATCAAGGGGAAAAAATGTTTTGGATCACATCTATACAAAGATTCCTGTCAGCTACAAAGCTCTCCTCAGTTCCATGTTGGTCGATCATATTTCCCTGCTATTGCCGCCTATTTACTCCTATGATTAAAAAGGGACAAACCATTAGCAAAAACTGTTACAGTGAGGGTAAATGAAGCTACAGCAGCTCTCCAGAATTGTTTTAAGTGCACAGACTGGCATATGCTGCCACCCAGCAAAAGCAAATCACATCAAAGACTGTCTCATACATCCGCAAATGGGTTGATAATATAGTGATCACAATAAAATGTTTCCCCAACCAGAAAGCCTGGATGAATGAAGAGGTGAGCCAGGTTACTGTGAAGCATAAATCATTGCCAAAGCAAGACTGAAAGATGGCATCAAGGAGTCTCCAGCAGGCACCCTGTACAGTGACTTAAACACGAAAAGACAAAAAAAGAAAGAAACATAGCAAACATTTCAGAATATCACAGGCAAAAAGTAAGAGCACCCCCATCATATCCGAGGCCACATTGGAAGATGAGCCTTCTAGAGTCAGCTGCAAGAAAACTTACAGTTTCAATTCTGCCATCGATTTAAGCCCTTTAAATGTCCTCTCTGTTTATCTAGATTATATATTTAGGCATTTTTCCAAGATAGAAGTAATTCATACCTTAAAATTGCTTAAATGTCTCACTACATCTTTGGCCACATGATGTAAGTGCCAAGCAATTAATACACACAAGTTTCACCCGTGGCAGGCAAACCACTGTCCTCCACCGCTCCCTCTCCTTTGACTCTGCATCATCCTGCTAGCTACTTAACCTACACAACAGCAGCATGTTTGAATCATACACAGTTTCTGAAGAAGAGGAACAGAATGACATCATACACAGTCTCTGCAAGTGAATGTATCAGAAAGTAGTGTAATTCGTGCATCACTCTTCACAACTTAGCAAAAGGAAATGATATCTTGACCCTTTGGCTTGACTGTGTTAGACATCGGCTAATCATGATGCGACATAGATCAAACTGGTGTTAGCTTCTCCTCTCACTGGCCACGGTTTGATTCCTGTAGTGGGCTAATTCATGCATTTCCATATGTTTCAATATGTTTCAGCTGATCAATTTGTTAGTTTTACAGAGCAGTCAGCAAATAAGAACTAATTCATTCACTACAACTAAATATTTCTCAAAAATGAACTGCTTAATTTCTGTTTAGTTTCCATTGTAATATTGCCTGCATGATCTCCTGTCATAGTGGAAGCTAGCAGCCTCTCCCAGGCTCATCACTTGCACACCATGCTAACATGTCCTGTGCATGTTCATAAGACTATGTTAAAACTGACCAACCCTCTGACCCAGGTTATGTCAGATACAACTTATGTCCAAGTAACTGTGAGTTACAGGGATTTATTACTGTCAAATGTTTATTTTTTGTCAAACTGCAGTCCCTTAATAATTAACTGTAATGCAATACAGTTATTACATTTAGAAGACACTTGAATGCATTCATTTGTAAGTTGTAATTTGTTAATACTGACCAACATGGCAAGGTTGTGAAATATCTGCAATCTGCATAACATGCTAGATATTCTATTTCTGAACACCTTCAGATCAGTGTTATGGCCAAATTAGCCTTCTAGCCTGCTGAGCAGCGACACAGATAGTCACTTTCATCAATCTACCAGAGGGAACGAGAGAAAAAAAACCTATCTGATTCGATCTATTTAGATTGGTTTGCCCTGCTCATGATCTCAGACAGTGTATTTGCTCTGTGAAGAGACATGCCAAAACACTGAAGCATCTTCCAAGAGGACTCTCCCCCTGAAAATATGATTAATGAGCTGACAGCCATCAACCTTCACAGTCCTCACTGCTTTCATCCAAGGCCAATAAATGTGCTATGAGCAACAAAATACAAAGTCTTCGAAAGACACTCCCAGTGTAAGTCCAAAAAGAAAATTTAGTGGATGTCTTTTGTGTGGGCATGTATTTTTTTTTATATCAAAGGGAACTACCCACTGGGACAAATATGCTGCAGTGACACAATTGCAAAGTGAAACACATGAATATAGAAAAAAAATGCATCTAAATATGTTTGAGGGGTTTTGCATATGGTTAAGAAATAACTATGGCATAAGGTATTCTTATATAAAGGCTAACTTTGTGAAAGTATCTGAATGCATGGAGCTGCGATCTCCTGCTGTTTTTGTAAATTATATATTATTAAATGAGATTTTTTTGCAGTTTTGCTTGAGCCATAACTTGTAAAGCTGTGCTGAATTTTATTTTTCTCACACTTCTAAGTTCTAAGGTAGGATCTAAATTTTTCAAATCAAGTTCTTAAATGGGATGGACTCCTACAGGATCTAATCTATACAAACACTTTAAATTTCATGGAAAATAGCATTCCTGAAATCAGAGGTGTGTGGAATCTAGTGGCATCTAGTGGTGAGGTTGCATGTGAAACAAAATGAATATTCCGCTGTTCACCTTTTCCTTTCCAATGAGTTGAAAAGCCTTCTGTTGCAGGAAAAGCCTCAGAGGCCCATCTGTGGAGCCATTTTTTTTTTAAATTTTGAGATTTTTGGTGGGCTGCAACATGGTGGACCCTGTAAAAGACAACCAGCTGACACTGTAGAAATAAAGGGCTCAATCTGAGGCAATAAATATGCAACAGTTCTTACTTTCATGTGATTATATGCTGACAAAACTAGATTATGAATATTATGTTACATATTTTCCGCATCCAGCCAACAGATCCCACCAAATTTTGCACACTGGACCTCTAAAGTTAAACTAATATGGACTGTCATTTACTCTAATGGCAAATATGCAGATGAAGTTCACAACTACAGAGGTTGTCTTTTCTCAGTCCATAATTTAACACCGCATATCCAAAGACCTGCACCCAGTCATCTGTGTCATGGCTGACAGTGTATGTGGAAAAAAAAACAAAAAAACAACAACACTTAATTGCAGAAAAAAACAACACTAAGATCTCACTAAGATCCAATCTGTGCATCAAAAAGGTAGACTATTCATGAGTGACATCAGAACACAGTACACATGACTGTTTCAGGCCTACAGTGCATATGTGTTTTAATTGTAAATTCATAAGTGCATACTTCCTTGAATACTTTGCCTGATAAGACATATAATCATTGTTGAGTAGGAGTAGACAGAAGAGGTGTCATCACAGGAATAGTACACTGGGAATGCAACACCTCTGCACTGTGAAAAATCACAGTTTGCATGGATCAACCTGTGAGTCTCCTACATCACTCCCTGCTAAAATTTAATTAGCAAATAAAGTTCACTGTTACTGTATACTGATCATCAAAAAAAGTTTTTTTTTCAGATTTTGATCTGTATTTGATTTCAGTCAAAAATAACATAGTGTGGGTCAATGGAAAATTGGAAAAAAAATGTTGAAGGTGAGAGTTTCTTCAAACTACGGAGCTATAAAAATTTTTAGCTGGTTGTTTTTGAGATGTGGGGACCTATTGCTGCTGTGCTTTTGGAATAAAAGGGGGTTGTTTTTATGAAGACATCTGGAAATTTTTCATTTTTGTGCGAGAAGACCAGATATTTAAAACCAAAATATGATCTCTTTCTAACTCTGACCTTAACCAAACTAAATCATAACTATAGAAAGTTTCAGCATATTTGTGGTTTGCACAAACCTCAATTGCCAACAGTACTTCTGGAGGTTAGGTCGGTTTTATGCTTGTGTCAACACTGACTTAGCTTCTTCATAGTATACACTCTAACAGGTCACACTGTTAAAAGTGCAAAACTGAAACTGACATGATGCTTTAAATTATCATCTCTACCTCTTCGGTATATATATATAATCTTTTTCTTCTATACTCTTTGAAACTAAATTTGAATGAATGTATTGAAGTCATGTCCCCTCCCTTTGACACACACTGAGCTTGTACGTATGATGAAAGTGACAACAAAGAGAAATTAACTTTGAGATTCCACCCAATGAAAAAATAAAAGAATTCTATGGAAGAAAATGTTTTCTTATTTTACATGTTATACAGTAGAGAAGCTGTGGGGGGATGCCATCTAACTTGATGACAAAGTGATAAGACTACACCCCCACCCCACCCCCAAGTATCAGAAGGTATGCAATAGCAGAGGGGTTTTTTAGTTGAAAATATGAGTCTAGTCTGTATGACTCACTGATCGACACTCTGGCTGAGGTTCGTGCAAGTTTCAGTCTGTGGCCCAGACCAAAGTTCTGAAATATTGGTCGCCTAACTGTAATGTGATAAAAATCCTTGCCGCTGTCTTTGATGCTGAGGTGGTAAAATTGTGCTTGGATCTTTTTCTCTTCCCTCTGCCTCTATGTCATTTAAAGTAGGGGATCTTTAGATATTAAAGGTAAAGTATTCACCAAAAATAAGGGCTTATAGTTGATACTGCATTAGTTTGGGCCACCCGATTGTTGAAAATGAACAAATTACTGACCGGTTGTATGGTCTATGCATGAATACACTCGTACAAACACACACACAAACTCCTTGGAAGATGTTTTCTCCAGAGAGTGTCGATTCCCCATAATCTCTCACACCAAGCCTGGATGTCAGCCACCGGTTTGGCTTCAACCCTCCACCCACTGCCACTCACACAAATACACACACACACACATAGTCCTCCCTTCCTCCCACTCCCCTGGGTGGCACACATGAAGGCACTCCTATGCCTTTTTGGCTTTCTCTCTTCTCCTCCACTGTCTGTTCTTCACAGCCTGTTTATTCAGCAGCTCCTTGGCAACACATTCACAGCTTCACAGCTCCATCTCCCCAGCCTGCTCTGTTGGACAAGCAGCCCATCCCTGCTGCCCACCTCTGCTTGAGAGAAGTTTCTGATACACACAGCCTCACCACCTTTCCAGCACCAACTTCCCACCATTTTCAATTCACCCTCTTCAGCACCACTTCTCTGACTAGTTAACCTTCCATCACTGTGTTTAGCATTCATATTTTTATGCCCTGGCAAACATTAATTACATTCAAATAAAATTTTAAAATGTGGGTTACTAAAGCCACCTAATCAGTGTGGCAAAAAAATTTAACTGTTTCCAAGCAGGACCACATGGTGTTGTCAAAGAAAATATTCATGGTTTGCAGAACATGCAGTGCTCCTGAACCATTACATCTGTTAAGCACGGGGGAGGCTGTTTCAGCTTACTTGGTAGCAAATGGCTCAGTGGGCATGTTTTACAGCAGCAAAATGAAAATCTGAATTAAAAAAACACTAAATGGTTAGCAATAAAGGAACTACCCGATACACTGGCTGAGGCACAGGTGTTGTGGTTTAATCTTCATGTAAAAAGGCATAATGATTCTGTAGGCAGCACAGTCACACTGGATGTCCAGCACTTTGATAATTAATTTACTATAGGGACATGGAATCTGTTTAAATAGAGCCATTTCATTGATTTTATGTATTTAATGGCCCTAATAATGAGTATTGTACAGTTTACAATTATAATAACAATTTGTTGAACTGGATCATATAAACTTTTAAGCACAGGGGCCAAGATCCACCAGCTTTGGTCTTTTACCACTATTTTACAGTCCAGGTTAATAACTATGAATGATTATGTTCTTGCTGTACTGTGTCTTGAGCTGTGTTGAAAGCCCTTCTACACCAAGATTCCTTACTTGTTTTGAGGTCTTTAACATTATCAAGTCAAGCAGTAGCCTTTAGGATTTTGCCCCAAAACAAAAAAGTAAAGTCTTATCTTTCTGGAACTGAAGGAGATGTATATTTAAATGGCAAACAATTTTGCATAGGGAGGAGGTTGGGTTAGTTGGACAGGTTAACAATCAAAGTTATTCTCTTTATTGTCAAACAACTACCACTGCCACCGAAAAATCACTGACACAAGTAGAATGGTCACAGATGAGGTAATATGCCATATTTAGTTTTGTTCTTGTTACATTTATCACAATCATAGACTTCCTTCCTTACTCTCTGGTTTATCATGTAGGGCCTCCATGTGTCATCATTGACAGACAACCAAATGAAAAATGTGATGACAAAAAAATTGCTCCCTGCGTAAGTGCAAATCGCAAGTTTATAATTTGTTGTATTAATATTTATTGTATTATATAGTGTATTATTTATTCAGGGGAGTGTCCAGGTTTTATGTTCGCGCCTCGCCTTTACACCAGGCTTTGGCTGGTCTAAGCGCAAGGCGCATTTGACTCCAGTGCGCTTGGTACAACATAGCTGATGCACTGAGCCACGCCTTCATTCTGGCCTCACTCTTCCCCTCCCTTGGGCACACAGACCTGGCGCAAATGGATTTGCTATTGGCTCACATCACACTAGTGGCAAAAATGACACTTGCACCAGGTGTAAGATAGCAATGCCATCTGCACCACTGGAACACCAGCTTTGCACCAGGTGTATGATAGGGCCCTAAGTCTGAACATTGATGGAGTAGCTCAACAAATATAGATCTAGTTGTTTTCAGTGTGACATTTCGATATGGAATGCTACATGCTGTGCATTGAAACTTAACCCAACTATAACCATAGATGGGTCAGATTGGATAGGAATAACAGTTTTTGAAAGGCATCAATAAATTATGTTGTCCCCCTGATAAAGGCGTCAGACAAATAATAACAGGCCTCTGGTCAGTAGTCTTTCAGTCATTCCCACCATGCAGTGAGATAAATGGGTTAGCTAGGTTTGTTGGATCTATAGCCAAAGTTTGACATGTTGCAAAGCCTTGCTAGATCACCATGGTAACTTATGCTGCAAACTAACCTGCTCCACTAAGGTGACCAGATTTCATAAATGAAAATCAGGGACATTTCCAGTTCAGTGGTCCATACACCATTAAAATATTGTCTATGAAAGAAAAAATGGGGACACCTACAATTTCATATTTTTGACCATGGTGTTTGGAAGATTAGCTAAAAAAATTGATTACTAACTAATTAACCTGTTCACATCCACTAGATCTCTGGTGACCCACTGAAGCTATTGACTAAGCACAACTTATTAAGGTTTAACTGTCAAAATATTTGTCTTTTTTTGGACATGCTTTACATTTTTTCATTTTTCTTTATTACCCACTAACAAATTCCCTAAAGCATTTATATGCATTTTTGGCCTAACAGTTTTCTGTTAAAAGCTGTTCAAATCTCTTTTATTTTGCTATTTCAAAAAGGCATCTCAACATGCATCATACCTCTCTAAAATCTAACATGAAAAATTGTCTTTGTTACATATTGCTAGTTGGCTAAATTTCCACAACGGTTTTTGGAGAGCAAGTAAATTTTTCGTAGCATGCCTATAGTAGTAGTAGGAGAGGAGCGATATAGGTGTATGTATTATTTGCTTATTTGCTTTGATTGGTGTTTTTACTACATACTAAAAATCAGGGACATTACTGGGAACAGCTGCAGTTGAGAAAGGCCACCAAAAATGAGGAATTATCCAGTCACCTTTTCTCCACAACAAGTCATTTTCAGAGTTTTGGCTTGAAATCGGATGAAAAGAAAGTTTCACTCCATTAGCTCTGACACTCTATAGTCTCTGCTGAGGGACATTGTCATTGGTTAAAGTAAAACTTGTTGAGCTATAATTTCACATGATACCTCTAAACAAAGTTCTGCAATAAGATAAGCTGTATGAGCTGTATCTCTTTTTTTAACCATGGAATCCTCTATTGGTGATGTAAAAAATATGAGCAAGAATATTAATTTCATTTTTAGGGTTTTGCTGCTCTTACTGAACTACTTAATGCTTTTGAAGTGCCCATTGATCATGTGTCAAAGCTTTAAAAGAAGCCCTCTATAAAATCACAGAACTTGGGCCTACATTAACATTCACAACATGATTTATAAGTGTGACGGTTTTCTTCTGCCTCTTGCGCTTTAAGTGCTTTATAAATAAAATTATAATCATTTTAATGATTTTTTTAAATAAATGCTGTAGAGTTTCAGATTTCCTGGTGTTTATTTCCTGCTGCTACAGGCAATTACTGTTTTCCTTTTTTTAATGGCATGAATTTATTATTTATTAGTGATTCTTCTCTCTACTAACCTCAGCAAGAACAATGAATGTGACAAATAGAGTGTTTGTCCATTTTTTTTAAAAATGAAATTTATCCTATAAATATGTGGGGCATTTCATCTGGCATATCAGGTTAGTATAAGAGTGCAAAGATCAAAACTGGAGGGATAGGAACATTGATCTCAATTGCAATAAAGTTTTCTTTTTCTTTTTTTTTGTTGATTAGTTTTTGGTATGTTGTGTTTTGTTTAATGCACATACAAATGTCCAGTCCCATACAGACTTATATGAGGCAGCAGTGAAGGACTTGTTAGACAGAACTTCTTACCCACAACATTACATTGCAAACAAAGAACTCTGTCTTCTACCCCACCCTCTACAGAGAGAACACTTGTTATAAATTACAGCTCATGTTCTTTTTAAATATCCATCCAGAAGAAATCATCAGAACTAAGGATATTTTATAAGAAATTATGTTCTTCAATTTATCATAAAAATAACAATAAAATAAGTACTTCATTGATCCCACCAATATCACATTACAAAACGTGTCTTCCTCCTCAGGGAAACCAGTGAACCTTTATTTATTTGTTTGTTTGTTTCCTTTGAACTTACTGTTGCACACAAAAGCCTTTCAGGAAAATTTTGTATCATACCAGGGACTATGCTGTAGTGGATTTTCATGAATTTTCATTAATCTGTTTGTAATTAAGGTTTGCAGCAAACTGTCTCTCCTTATATCCATGTAGAGATGAGTTAACATGAGTACCACAGATATTACACTGCTATCCCCTCTGAAAAGTACAAAGTAAACCAATCATATATACATTTAGTTTTGTTCTCCATAACATGTTTGTGAAACTGACTGGCACACGTTTTTTTTTTATTAATTTTTGTTGTTGTTGTTTTGTTTTTTTGAATGAATTAGCTTTTTGAGAGACTTTTATCCTGCCAACACATCAACATACAGACCGAACAAACCTGATCCCTACTGACTCTTACTTGATATACAGACAAAGAGTCTAAAATTTAACCATTTTAACGTTTTTATTTGCAGTAACAGAGCCATAACAGTCTATTTTTTTTTTTTGTCATTGACTGTCATATCTCATTTCCAGCTAAAATTTAATTAAATATGTCCTTGAGATGTCTGACTGACATTTGAATGACAAAGATGAATTAGAAGCAAACACGTACAGTAAGGCATAGCTTTGTGCAGGCACACACACTCACACATAGCTAGGTGGACTGTTAAAAAAACGAACAAACAAATATAAAAAAACAATGACCAAAACTAAACAGTGCAACATGGTATAGTTTTCAAGGTCTCTCAGAGTTTTCAGTTGTGGAATCTCACCTGACTGCATCGAGACCTCTAAGATTCCTCCTGAGACCTCTCAGTACACAGGCCTGAAAGATGCAGGTGATCCCTCTGTCCCGGCAGGTATCCGGGGATACACCACTCAAAACCCTGAGAAATAAACGTGCTGCTTAACCGCTGCCTTTGACTGATGTTCTTCCACTGGAAGAAGGTAGCGCTGTCAAGGGCAGGGATCTGTGCTTATTTATACAACATGTCTGAGCAGATGGTGCACCAGCAAAAGCCCTCACTGAGAATGACATCTCTTTGATATCAACAGTTAGTAAGAGCCCGCCCAGAGTGTGCAACACTCTAATTAAATTCCATCAAAATGAAGAATGATGTGACATACCTATCTATCTATCTATCTATCTATCTATCTATCTATCTATCTATCTATCTATCTATCTATCTATCTATCTATCTATCTGCAGTTGACTTTATTAAGCAGCTGACTATTAAATTCGCTGCAAACTATTTTCGTTCATTTTTCCTAAAAGTCATAATTTAAAGATGTGATATGGGTTATATTTAAATCTAAAAAATGATACCGCTGAATTAATAATTTTGTATAAAATCATATTAGGAGAGCCTATGGTTTTTGAGGAAACAGGAGGGGTAAGTTATGAGTTTAACAGGCATTTGACAGTTCAGTATTTTCACGAAGATATAGGAAAAATATGCTGTTATGATCCTTCAAAGCAGGCAGGTTTTACACGATCACCTCAAAGCTGGTCAAATCCTCAATCAGCAAGAGATTTTTATAGAAAAGTCACTGTCATAAGAACACAAGTACATTGTGGTGTGAGCAAAACAGACTGTAAGAGAATTGTTGTTCACTCACAAAACAATGAATAATTCTGTCCTTGGGCATCAGTGAAAACTCTCGGATGGTATGATCTGTCACCCACTGTGGCCTGCATGACTTCACCCACTGTCTTGCTCATATTAGTGTAAGAAAATGGGAAAGACAAGATCATAAACTTGCGTAGGTGTTCGAGCAGGATGTACAGTTATGCAGCTTGCATGCACATTTCCCCTGATATGAGATGATTTAGTCTCATACAGGCAGAGATGAACAACATGGTTGACTTGGGACCTCTGTTTTGTCCTCTGCCCTTCAGCTATAGCCTTGACCTGTCTTTGCATTTAGTCAGTTGCACCCACACACATACACTCAAGCATTATGCCCATAAGTGCTTTATCAGACATCAACTAACCCGTCCATCATATTCTTGCTTCTTCAAAATAAAAATGCCCTGTATTAATCAAATCACCCTCAGCATGCAAACATTATATTCATTAGATGTGAAATTAAATAATAATAAATGTGACAAGAATGCATTTGTAAGGTTTTGCTGGGTGTCAAACAAAAAAACGTGTGTATGAATAAGGGCCAATGGCTGTGCAATGGTGCATTGAGTAACTACATTTAATAATCATGATCTTTATTTCTGCAGAAAGTCTTGCTAAGATCAAAATTTCTTTGATTAAATCATCGTTTGCAGATGCTGCACGGTATTTGGTTATGACAGAAGTGCATAAAAGGTTAAAAATAATGCTGAGGTAGATGAACTGAAACATTTTAAAAAGCACAAGGACAAAAGGAGGGGAGAAAGGCTTCCAACTATATTCACGATATATAAGCAGAAATGTAGGGAGGGACTCTGAGACTCAGATGACTAAGAGATACTCAGTTTTTCAGCACTGTCATATAGTCAGAAGTCATCAGAGAGTTGAATTTTAATCATGTAGTTGGAGATTTTGCACAAGTATTATAAACCTTGCCTTATCATGCTGTGCTCCAGCCTTCCTTTATACATTACATATTTCTGTGTCTGTATTTATGTTGATTTTTCATGGTAAAATGTTTTTCTAATATAATCGTCATAGAGGATGATCAAAATGGTATGTAACCTCATACATTAGACCTAGTTAGTTAGAGTTGATTTGCTTAATGTCTTCTTTCACCACATGTATGAATTCTGTTCCCTTATAGGTACCTTTACAATACTTTTGTAGTTATTAGCAAACATTTTTAAGTGATTTGACATACATTTACCAGAGCAGGAAAACAATAGACTTGTTATGTTCATATGTAATAAAATATGTTGTTTATGGTAGAAACTTAACATATTTTTTAATTTAATAACTATGTGTAGGCTGTGTTGAATCATGGTGCATGTGAGCAACAGGATCATTTCAGCTTTGTTTCAATCAAAGAAGCTTACAGTGATGCAGACTGCTGTGATTTTCATAGTTATAAGCCCTAATTACATCCATATAGCATCCCTATCCTCCTGAACCTTAATTTGGAAAACACAATAAAGAAATGTCTCAAGATTGAGACTTTACTCCTATTATAGTCACTGAAAAAATCTCAAGCTGTTTATTACCTCTAACCTAGCTCATTAAGTTAATGAGTGCATTTGTGGACAAAGCAATAAAAAACAATGTGGTTTGCCTCTGCAAAGCATGTCAAAATAAAGTGATTCATCAACCCATGGGGATGTGCACTGTGTACAAGAAAGAACTCCACCTTACGTTCATCCTGTCTGAAGAGAACAGTTCTTATTGAATTTGTTTGATCTTACATATTTCTTTGCTTGTGCTGTATTGCAATTCTTTTGACACGAAGAATGGAGATTATGAGAGAAGAAACAGCAAAGCAATCCAGTTATTTTTAAAACTATACCCTAAACGAAATTAAGCATTATTGTGTGCTGCCAGAGAACACGCTGGATATCATCAGCCCATGACAGCTCATGACAAAACTTTTGCATGACTTTGACTGAATATAAAGACTACTCTAAGATAAATTATTATATTATACTGGACTGGTTATACTGACTTTATTAGCAAAATCAATTTTTTTTCTTTCTCTAATGACTTCGGACAGAACAAGTTACAATAACATTACTTTGATACCCTTTTCAAAGAAGCAGCAAATTTGTATCTTGTAACACTGTTGTTGATTATCATGCTAACATCATATCACGTCAATGGTTAGTTGACACTTCAGGCTCATCATAATCATCATAAAGTTTATAAAGAGTCATGTCAAGAAACAGAGCTCAGGTTTCTTTAAGTTTGCCTAGATGACATTAATCAGGTTGAGACTTAGAATTTTAATCTATTCTGCTCTTTTAAGTCTTATTGGATATACACAAATGAAGAAAAAAACAAGGTGCCCTTCTTACCTTGGAAGGAACCATTAATAATGTAACAATACTAGTGACTTATATTTTGTAAAGATTCCCGGAATAATATTCATAAACCCGAACCTCAAAAAAAGTATTGAAATCTCACAGATCTGTCACTTGAGTGCATTGCCTGCCATTCATTTGAGAACACAAAGAGGAACTGGCAGTTTGACTGACAACACAGTTACCTGACTTGCCCTGCATTTTTGCTCTTTTTAAAGCTTTCCTCTGATAACAAGGTTACACTGAAAGGAGCCCAGGATCTAACACATGCTGATATTGATGTCATTGTGCTGAAACTATATGAATCCTAATCCTTATCTGACAGTAGTGACACTGAATATTCCTGTTTATCAAGTATGGGGTAAAAACAAGACAGCTGAAGAAGGAGGGACTGATGAAAATTCAGCAGACAGAAAATAGTTGCCTTTCACTTTTTTTAAACTTTGTTATATTGCAAAAATCCTGCACATCCTGTCATCTCGCAGATTCCCATTGACTGACATTTCTGGATCACAGATCATGGCTGCACCTCTTACTCTGGTCTTGCTTGAGTCCTGCCCCTACCTCTTCACCTTTATAGTAAGATTTAATGTATATGGGATGATTGATAAGTTTATGGCCTAAGGTCAAAGGTGTCAATTGAAGAAAACTTTCTTTTTCAACATAGACCCCTCCTACATTTACAGACTTAGTGCAGTGGTTATAAGCATATGGGTCCTTTCTTTGTAAATGTTAAATATTTGCATATCAATAGCATTTCTCTAATCTTTTGAATACTCAGAGCACTTTACAGCACCAGTCAGCTCTTATCTATTAACACACACAAACCAACAGACACACACATATTCACACAGTAATATGGTGGCCACCCTACACAGTACCAGCTGGGAGGAACTCATTAACACACATTCACTTTACATTTGACTTGTAGATGTCATTATCACTGTCATTATAACAACCCTTAAACTCTATCATCATCTTGGAGGTGGGATTATTCTTCAGGATGCCTAATTGGGTGAATAGGGTGTGCAGTGGACAACTTCAAAATTCTCAGTGGCAGCCATTGCCATTGTGGAGTGTGGATTGTCGAGCAACGTCCTTGTAGAGAAGCAGTCCTCTTGTCAGTCTTCTGAGTTTAAAACTCTTGATTTTCTCTTTAGTGTGATCATTTTTAAAGTAGTCCACCAGTGTAACTCCTTTTGCTTACCAGAAAAAAAGAGGTCCTCACTTTACCCGTGGATCTCACCGATTTGACTTTCTTAGGGGTTGAAGACTTTGGGTGTTTAATTGTTCTCTTGTCTCTGGTTGGAAGGGATGGGCCCAAGTCTTATCCATGGTTATGAATTACAAGAAAAATCTTTTAGGATCTATCTTGGAAATTCCAAAATAGTCAGTCGGCATGTTGTATTTAATCCAAATCTTCTTCTTATAAGATCCAAGGAGTTTTGGGATTCCAGTAAGCTGACATGCTGGTTATTTGGAGTTTGTTGTTGATCTGGCATTAATACATTACCAAAAGGGACCTAGCAGTGTGGAAATGTACCATTCTGTTCTCTGACAATTTGTCAAGATCATGTCATTGATCTTGTCAATAGTCTCTTAAATGTTGACTTGAATCGGCCTTCTAGGACATTTTTAAATGCCCTAGAAGGCCGATGTCCTAAATGTCCTTTTAAATCTGCCTTGACTGAATTCAGTGGAAAACTTCCTTACCATGCTGATAGAAAAGGCACCTTCCTGGTACTGCCACCATATCTTACTGGGCCTCCTTATGTCATAGGCCCTTGGAACAGCGGAAGTAGATGACCACACAAGGTAATGTTTCCATTATCTAAGACCGTGATGACTTGTTTCGATGACTATTTGTTTCAACCTCCACTTTTTCACCTCCATTTAACAAGATGATGTCTACCTTCTCAGTTTCTTTTCTACAGAACTGCAATAGTTTTGGGCCACTAAACATACTGATAAAAATTAAAATAAATGTGTTAAACTCACAATTATTATTATTATTATTATTATTATTTATGGCAATTATCATGATTTCCTTACTTACAGTATAGAAATAATGTTACTAATTTGTCACTACTTAGTCAAGTGTCTGGCCACCTACCAGTGCAAGCTAAACAGCCATTCTCTTTGCAGCTCCCCTGATTTAAAACACTACTTCTCTGGGTACTCAACCTTGTTTACTAGCTTGTGGCTTACTTTCTAAGTCTTTTTTGTGGTGAGACCATACAACGAGTCTTTTCTTTAACTTGAAACACAAATTCTTGCACAGTTGTGAATATAAAAATACTAAAGCAGGTTTAAATAAAAATGCAACAACCACTGATAGGCATGCAGGATGTCATAGTCAGAACAAATGACTGGCAACTTGGATTCACGTTTCACCAGTTTATGGACATTTTTGCAATTTCTCAATCAAATGATACGATGACTACATACCACAATAGTGACTACCGTATGCTGAACCTCCAGTAAGATAAAAAAAAAACAAAACAAACATTTAACGGGTCAGTGGTGCAGCCGTCAATGGAGTCATATATTGTAAAATTAACATTAAGATAAAAAAAAGGAAAGTGAATTGTAGATACTGCAAACCTTAGAATGCCCAGAGAATTATGCATTAAGGAGGATAATAGGTAATGTGTAATGCATAAGTCTAAAATCCTTGAGCCATAAAAAACCCTGAAATCAAACAAACAAAAAAAACCATACATTGACTTACATTGTTATTAATGGTGACAAAAAAAAAAAAAAAAAACTTAAGTAAATTCCAGCATCAGTCCTCTTTTAATGGGGATTTTTAAACAAATAAATTCAAGCTTATTGACATCAATATTTATGTTATTTTATCTGGGATGAAAAGGGCTACAATAACCTTTTACTTACTGAGCCCAACCTGTCTTTGTTTTAAGCAAAGCCCTAACAAAGTGAAATCACACCCAGTGGTATGGTCTGCAGCTGACTGGTTTACCATCATTACGAGCACATAACTTAACATGTGAGTACAACAAAAGCATTCCTGCATACATTAATCTTGTCCCTTTTGTTTTGTCTTCAACACACTTCTTACTCAAAGGTATGCACAGCAGTGTACTGGACAATAGCAGAACATCACATCATCAATCACTTGTGCTTTAAGTATAATCTCATCTCTGGAAATTTCTGTCCAAGGCAGACAAAAAATATCCCTCGAAAATGCATCCACTGACCACAAAACTTATCACATATGCGGATTTAGAGCTCTGTCTGCCATTTATCTCCGGTAATCCAGATTAAAAGCACACAGTCAGAACTCAAAGAAAAAAGAAAGCTTCATAGCAGCTACACGGAACATTCATTTAAGATGACTTTTCTATGGTGTTTTTCATGAAATATCCCAGTTTGTCGTCTATGCCTTGGATGTGGACTGGTGCTGTGTGCCAGCTTTGTAGTTGAAAATGTCAAACACACCCCTTGCCTCCCCAGGTGTATTTAAATTGAATGAGTTTTAAATCAAGGGCACTTATCCAGCTCGATCACTTGACATTAAAACTCTGGGGTGATAAATATGATAAAACACTCATTATTGGTTGACTGACAGAGCATGTTTGAGTACAAACCTGGATCATATTTCTAATGAAATATGTAAAGAAGCTGATTAGAGGAGCCCCACTCACTGATTTATCTCAATCTTTTACTACTAATACCATTTTAACAACTTGTGCTTGAGATACAAGTAATTTATTCCAATGTACACTTCATGTCTGTTTTAATATATCTTGAAGTTACTGTGAAGAGTAAATGTGTCCAGTTTTTTGCTTCACCATATACTGATGACTTAACCTTTACAATGAAAGCACACATGGAGTTTAATGTAAAGAATAAAGAGATACCCATGTCATTATACTGATATGAGCTACCATAAAGTTATGACTGAAAAAGAAATTCTGTCTGAACAGCTTGAAACAAATTTTTTGAATCTAAAACACTAGTATGATATCAGTAAATAAGACATAATATGCAGAAACACCAGCTTAGTCCCTCAATTAGCTCTGGGTCTTTTTGGTGGTGCATTTTTATTGACCGTCCAAATTTTCTGAGTTTTTTTTTTTTGGTAATACTTTATTATTGAGTAACTAACTTAAGATCATTAAATCAAACAAACAAACAAACAAAATAGTACTGAGAGACCTGAGATAGTAACCTACTAAATATTTTGTGATTTTACAAATTTTGAGTGAACTTGATAATTTACCATCAAAGTAAATCATAATGCAAGCTACAGATTTATATAATGCAACAGTGAAAGAGGACTTGAAAAGATGGAAACTTCTTTAGGCATTTGTGGAAAATTTTGTTTAACAAATTAAATTCAGTTTCCCCAATTAACAGCAACACAGTCAGCTCAATGTTATGTAACTTATTAGACCCTTCACTAATCTAATGCTATATGGATGACTTCAGCACTACAGGTTTACAGTGCCATTTATTTTTAAATTGTAGGGGGGAAAAGTCCTGCTAACCTAAACTTCAGTTCTACATGTCATTTAAAATAATTGTCTGACAATCTCAGTTTAGGTCTTCAGTACTCAGTATGAATGTGCCATGAAGCTGCTATGACTCTGTGATTAGGAGTTTTCAAAAATGCCATTGGATAAGTGTATGTTTTGAAAATAGTGCAGGAATTGTATGTACACATTTGTACATTTTCAAAACACACTATGATGGAAAAAAAGTATTGGATGCACTATGCTGTAGGACTTTGCCTGAGAAATCATGGTGTTCTATTTATTATTCTGAACTGTTTATCATGAAGGATCTGTAACTCTGTTTTGCATACAACTGTAAAAATACAGTAAAGTTCAACAATCACATTGCATTTTTTCCTTTTTGTCATTTACTTAAAAAAAGCTTAATGGTATTGTACAGATATTGAACAGGACATGACACAATAATAATAATAATCTGAATGTACACTTCAATATTGGGCAATAAACAGTCAACTATCAACAGTTACATGTATTTTTTCTGTTTTCCTTTTTCACATACAAAAAGATTTGGGGGGGACACAAACTCAATAGTTCTACCATCATCAAATTAGTGCATGATTCAACTTTTTTTTTTTTTCCCTTCACAGATTGGTGCCTCTCAATCTTGGGGAACCAACAGAGAACAGACCCCGATGCAAAGCCAGAAAGAAACAGAAAGAAAACTAAGGGTGAACCACTGGTGCTCTTGGGTTTCCATTCTTCTTGACTAATAGTCTGTTCTTGCTGTTCAGTGCTGAGAGAAGCTTGAAGGTTGTCACATTTCACATCAGAACTTCAGCAGGTAGCGTAAGGGAACAGTCAGCAGGAGGTATGCGGAGCAACGGGGCAGCACAGCAGCCCCATTCACATCATGCATCGCACCAGGACCTGCAGTAGAATAACATTAATCCTGCTTCATCATCATTGCACAGCTTAGTGAAAATAAGTGCTTTGCCCTGATATAAGCTGTGATCAACTAAATTGTAAATGTTTTTTTTGTTTTCTTTTTTATCGTTGTTGTTTTTTTTCCCTTCAGTGGAATAAGACCTTTACATTGGTGCTGCAATTGCCATGGAAACTAGCAAAATGGTAGATATGAAAAAGGTAAATCAGTGAATAACATACAGTGGGTGGCCTTCATGTCAGATTGATTTTTTTTTTTTTTATGTGTGCAGCTGCGAGCACTAAAAGAAATCTGCCACTGAAACAGTCCATTTGAATAAAAATTACAATAATTTGAACATAATTAACATGTTCATTTACATCAGTGTACATTTTTTTATACACAAATTTCTTTCTGTGTTCTTACCATAAAGAATTATGCTGGCATTAGTGATTCCCATTGTGTTCATGGCAACACAAGTATAGTTTCCATAGTCTTCTTCCGAGACGTTGAAAAAGACAAGCATCGATTGTTTGCCTTGATTCTCTATCTTAACTCCATTCAATCCATTGAAGAGCCTGTAAGAGATAGGAGAACAACTTTCAAGGCTTCTCATGTTAAGCAGTATACACACACACACACACACACACACACACACACACACATTGTAACTGTGCTTTTCTTGAATCCTTTAGAGAGGCCATGTGTCTGTTTATTTAGGTCTCTCATCAAATCTCCAATACATGCACTTGTATTAGAGATCAGCATGAAATTAGAAAACATTTACACCTGTGGGCTGTGAAAGCAAAACAAATTATAGAGCAAAACCTCTGAAAACAGCTCACTGCCTTATAAAAGTAACTATACATAAATTTGTT
The DNA here is from genome assembly GCA_029814765.1 of Acanthurus leucopareius. Classification (NCBI taxonomy): domain Eukaryota; kingdom Metazoa; phylum Chordata; class Actinopteri; order Acanthuriformes; family Acanthuridae; genus Acanthurus; species Acanthurus leucopareius. Next base: position 1,479,537 of record JAQMCX010000012.1, on the reverse strand, counting down.
CACTTCATCTTCTATCTGTGCATGACAACCTTCCTTTTGTGTCGCTTGTTGCAATTTCTATTCCTCTGTTATTCTGTCATTGCCAAATTCATGTTTGCAGATGCCAGACATTTATTTTATCAGCCTCCTCCATCTCTTCTGTTCTTGGGGACTCATTTTTCCTTTTGGGAACTGATGAGCAATGCTGCTGTAATCTTCAGGGACCGTTTTACAGTGAAACATAGTCTGTGTTTACATCAGCTTACCAGCTCTGGGGCTGCTCATAAGCATCTTTCCAGTCTCTAACCTTTAGTGGGAAAAGACTGTATTATACCATAATATCCTCTGAATCTCTGAGCACCACAACCCAATAATGAAATAATGAAAATAATATCAGTTGATTTTAGTGCCCATGCCTGCTTAGTTATGAACTTTTAGAATGTGATTAAAACTTCTGCACTTTTGCTCATAAAGTGCAGAAGATTGCAGTGCATATAGAATTACCTCATTATATCAAAAGAGCAACTTGTTTTAAAGATGGACATGTATACTAAGCCATCACTTTTTAACAAAGATGATGCCGTCTGGCTTATTTCAAATAAAGTGAGTCCACACCCTGCAGCACAGAATGTGTCGGTGTGTGTCTATGCTGACTTTAATCAACAAAGCCCGAAGAAATCATAGAGCTCAGAGGAGAAACTTGCCTGCGGTCTTCTTTGTACCACTCAAAATCTGCCCTCGGGACAGCAGAGGCTTCGCATTGCAAGATTCCTTTTTGTCCAACTGGAGTACCTGTACTCCTTGCTTTAGAAATGACGGGAGGATCTGTAAGACAAAGTGAAACAAGTTTTACAATGGCTTTATATATAGAGGACATAACCACAGTGCTTGATGTTTTGAGCTGTTTCATACTTGTATTTCCTAAAATGTGAAGTGAAAACGATAAACAAGCAGCTAGGATACAAGCTTGGAGGGAGTTTGTTAAATTTATTTGAGACAGCATCCAGTGATTTTTTTTTTGTCTCAGTCTGGACAAACTATGCATTTTTGATGCACAAGCCCTCATGACCAAGACACGTTTGTAAAGGGAAAACTTAATTAAATCAAATACAGGCTTAAAGAGGAAAACTTCTAACAATCAGATTCTGTTTAAGGACATATACAAGAAACAGCTATTGGCGTTTTATTTCCTAATATCTCCTGATTATTATGTTCCTACATAATGTTTTATCAACGTATGTGATAGTTTTAGCCCTTACAGTTGACGGTGACTTGCACTGTTCTGACATCAGGGCTTAAGATATCATTAGAGGCCATGCATTCATACGATCCCGACTGCTCTTTGGTGATAGCCGTCAGTTCCACATGTTCCCCTTCTGTCACAAATTTATGGGTCCCTGTGGGGAAGGAAAGAAACAGAAGAAGAAATATAGCATTTAATAGGTCTTGCATTGACAAACAAGTGGCCTATACTGACTCTGATAGAATTTTATCTTCCTACAAAAGGCATACTAGTGTATATGTTGTACTGAAATGAAGCAGCCTCCAGATGCGGTACATATAGTATGTTGAATGGATGAGTCATCAACCTGAGATGGCAGCACATGCTTAACAGTAAAACAATCTGTAGGTCAGTGTCTTTTTGCTGCACCAGCAGGTTGGCCCCCAGAGGAGAGACATCAGCAGGTTTCACTTTCTCCAGTGCTTTAGTTTATAACCAAACACCTGCAAAACTCATATAATCCAATCAGTTTCATATGTACTTTATATTTAATCCTAAAATGTAAACTAAGATGATTAACACTGTAAACATTGTCTGCTACTCATTCTTACATTGAACAGATCATGGCACTTGTCTGCCTAAGAAGCTCAGGTGGCTACAGACTGTGGTCTCTTCATCTTACCTATTGCCACATACCTACAAACCAACAAACAAACAAACAAAAACAAGGCAACATATTAAATAGAGCTCTACTAGACTAATCCAAAGCAGAAGAGTAAAAACTGACTAATCATATGATATGAATATAGTATTTGTAGAATTTGACACTTATTCTACATTAACTTTTAAATAGCTGCTCTTTTATGTAATGATGATGTGTAAACTAAGGTGAGGGCTTTACTCATCTTGGCAAATACATTTGCCTAAAAAAGGGAATTCAAATGAACACACCACAGCCGCAGTCTGTCCCTGAATTTTCAAAATGTCTTCATAGGGCAGTGACAGCTTGGGGCATGCACTCATTACAAAAAGAAAATAAACTAATTGCATCGAAACAAGCACACTTGAATAACACCACAAATTACCCCTGACACCAGCAATGTTAAAAGCATGTTCTGGTGACAGAGAGACCTTAAGCTATTGCTGTGTGGGTGGTAAAATGGATAGGAGCACTAATCCCAATCAGTAGAAATGTCAATCCAGCAATATCTCTACATTAGCATAATATCATTATGTTTTCCAAATCCTCAGCTGCAGACACTGCTGCAGCTGGCTGGGGATTCACCGAAAAGGTTATGGGCTACGGATAATCAGCTTGTTGCATATAACCAGGGAACTGCTAGCACCTTAATGAAACAGTTTCATCATGAATAACTATATTAAGCAGTGTGTGAGTGACAAAAAGTGCTGTTGAGTTACTATCTGGTGATGTGAGACTCCTTTTCAATGATGGCCAAGGGTGAAATTAAGTTTATTGTCAAGTTATTATCTAAATATCTCACAGGCTTTGTAGTATTAGTAGTATTGCATTATTTTTCTTTTAGTATACAATACGCTGAAAAACTACAATTAAAGGGCTGATTATGTTTGCAGCCTGTACCTAATAGTACAACAGCCTTTAAATACAGGCTTAAATTCAAACTAACCAATTACTTTAGGGATATTACTTTTTGATGCTTAAAGGACATATATAAATTGTGTGATTCAACCTAGCAAATTTTAATTAAAGACTAATTGTTATTTTGGAATCCATCCAGCCAAAAACAACACATACTTTGGAAAGGTAAATACACTATATTTTACTGTACAGAAATATTTAAAAAATCCAAGTTTGTTCACAAAGCAGCTGCTAAAAAATGTCTGATTCAGATCTCTGCTAGTTTGTTTCAAAACAAATGAAGCAAAGTACCGGTGTGTGTGCTTTTATTTCTGTTTAACAAACTAATCTGTTTGTCCAAAAATGACAAAATGTTTACAAAAAACTAAAGTTAATGAACACACAGGGTAACAATATGAGAATTAAAATATAAATGTCAATCTAAATTACCCAGATGAATGGATATAAAGAGATCATAATTATCACATATTACTGTGGATGAATGAATATAAAAACAATCACCATCATCATCAGCACCCGCATCAGTGGTCTGCTGTGATGGCCATAATTCCAGCACAACATCAGTGTCAGTATAGCATGACTATGACTAATAAGTGAGCCATTAAAGTACCGGGTGGCAGCCGGCACAAATGAGCATCTAAAAGCACTCGGTGGAGCACCTCAGCAATATTAGCCATTAGCTTAAGGAGCTCTGCTGCCTAGACGGCACTCTGCAGCTTTTGTGGAGAGATTACTGCTGTCCAATTACAACCAATTCAGTAAAAATAATAGTGAAGATAACAGGAAACTGCTTTGTACCATAACAGCACCATCATGAGGTTGATTTTTTTTTTTTTTTTAGTGCATGAAATATAATGACAGTAATTGGATGGATTGCTGTAAAATTTGTCATAGTTCATAGTTCATAGTTCATAGTTCATTTTATTCATTTGTCCCTTAGAGGGCGATTTGGTGTGCAGTGGATT
>JAQMCX010000012.1:1449172-1468659 GCA_029814765.1 Acanthurus leucopareius | reverse complement strand
CCTGACACTCTGGAAACCTGCCTGTGATGTTTTGGTGACGTGTGCGCACTGCGCGCCTGTCAGCCAAATTACCACTATGCTGGGTGCGCTTCGCCTGCGCCGAGAATAGACCAGGTTGCACCTTCGGCGCACTGTTTTGGCACGAAATTGTCACTGCGCCAAGCCGAATCTGTCGACTCCTCCCCCTGGTGCGCCGCCACACCCATCTCGGCGCAGCCCGGTCTACCAAATCACTAGCACGGTGGTCCGCTGGACAAAATTACCACTGCGCGGGGTCCGCCACCCTGCGCTGCGCCACGAAATTAGAGCCCTCTGTGTGTGTGTGTGTGTGCCAACTGTATTTCTGAAAAAAAAATTGAAGGCACTGAAAGCTTTGTCTTTACTTTTGGAGGTCCTGAATGAGAGTCAGCTAGTTAAGTTGACTGAACTCAGCAGTTTTTCTTTAGGGTTTTCTGACACTTGATCATAGACCATCTTTTGAACATGACACTGACATCGGTGATGGGCCTTTTTGTTTTTTTTCTACACACATATAAAGATAAAATACATGGAGAAGTAAAAAGAGAAAACTGTGTGAAGGGGAGGAAGAAACTCGTAATGCCTTATATTTAAACCATACCACACTCTAAAAAGTGTGTTTGAGTAGTAGTTGATGTAATGTAATATTTTGAATAGTTCCCATGTAGTTTTCTACTTTAGTGGCGGCACTCTACTTTTTCGTACTATTTCAACTTGAAATTACAACTTGTTCCTTTAATGTGCTTTTCTTCTTTGAGTCAAAGTGCCTCAATTAGATTTCGCTTAGTAAGTTGCGTCTGATGTCATGATGTCAATGTCTTTTCAAAATTTTTCTGCCTGAGGTTGAGCCGCCATTTTCTCTTCCCAGCCGGAAAAGAGGTAAGTCTAATGCTAAACAAAATCATATTTTATGGTCAAATAATGTGTTATGTTAGACATAAAATGGCCTGCCTGAATTTGTTAAAATGAAATGTTCAAGTTTTTAGAAAAGCAAACCAGCTAATATTAAATCATGTTCATGTTAAGTCATGTGAATGTTACCAGGTTTTAGGTAACTTAGCTAACATTTTCATGCATTTTGTCATTGCCATAGGTACTTTAGTAATTGCCGCCAGGAGTCATTGTCTAATATTAAGTTATGTATTTATGTTGTGTTCTTTTATAGCTGTTTATAAGCACATTAACAGGTGAGCTAGGCTAGGCTTATGGTAGCATGCCATCCGCTAGTTACAGGGCCCGTATATGCCGCCATTCAGTTCATAGCTGCTACTCTGTGTGTGTGTGTGTGTATAATGCAGTGCTTCTCAAATAGTGGGGCAGGGGGCACGCTAGTGACCCCGGGGAACATGATCAGTGAAGCTACCATTTGCTTTTTCATTGCCATACCAGAATAAAGTGTAATTGCACATCCTCTACAGTAGGTGGCAATGGCGCTTTCACGCTGCTGTGTCTTGCAAACCGTGCTCATTGTATCCATTAATCCTAACTTCATCATTTTGATTAAAAAAAACAACACAATTTGTTTTATTCTTTTTTTTTGTAGGTTAAAGTGTTTTATGGGTTGTGCTCCTGAGGTAATGGTGCTGATCAATTTTATTTATTATTATTTATTAATTTTATTTAAGTTTATTTTTCAGTTTTAAATGGCTCAATTAGTTGGTTGAAAAATTTTTATAGTTTACATGAGAATTTAATTTTGTTGAATTCAAGGCAAATTGATGGACTTTAAATCTTCTCTGGTTTAGACTAAAAAACAAGGTTACTAAAGTTATTCTTTGTTGTAAGTGGATCTATATTTCTTTCTTTTTTCTTTTTTTGTTGGTTTTCCTTAATGTTAATAGGGATACAATGTTACGCAAAGGTGTACTTGTAACAATTATATAGACAAATGATACTATTTATAGTCGTGGTGGAGGGTGGGAGGCGCAAAATGTTTTCTTCTTTCTAGGGGGGGCTTAACAGAAAACAATTCAGAAGCACTGCTTTAGTTTAACTAACAACGTTTTATGGATACATTATAAAGGGAGATGCATGCAGAGAAACCCTAATGAACAGTTAATTATAATACTAAATTGAATCAGTAAATCAAAATGAAGAGTAATAATAATGAACCTCTAAAAAGTGTCTTTCTTAATTGCAAATTTAAGCAATTTAATTTACCTCAAATTAGCTTTGGTTGTACTTAAAAATGGGACACACCAGCTATGTGAGAAGCGTTAGTGTATCAACTACCCTGAACTGCTTGCACACTTGTGGTGACCACACAGTAAGCATTACTGCTGCGACACTGCTACTGCCAGTCTGATCTTTCTACTTTAGTTTACCAACAGCAGTGCACTGTTCATTATAGATTCAAAAGAATTGTTTTTAGAATATGTGAAAGACATGAAAAAAATGTATAACATAAAAATAGAATAATATCAGTGAAAGGCAATATATTTTCATGTGCTCTCTCTTTCTCTCTCTCTTTCTCACTGTGTGAGGGTAAAAATGTATTGATAGTTAAAAATCATAAAAAAATAGCTAATAATGGTAAAATGTCCACATGAAAATCAGCAAACCATTAACTGTGTCATATCTAGGGTTGGGTACCGAAATTCGGTTCCAAGTAGGAACCTAATCAAAAACGGCGGGTACCGGGTACCCATAAAAAATATTTACTTTCGGTTCTGCTTATCGGCTCTTGGATGCACTTGTAACCCTTTTTACAATGGCTGCGTGTCTGCCAGGAGTCAGGACCTATCTGTTATGTGACTAGGTCACGCATTCACGCTGACTTCAACACGCCACAGGAAAAAAAAAAACACCAGAGAAACCAGAGGAAAAAGTTGTGGCCAACTGGGCTAACTATGCATGATGGACCATGGAAAACTCGAGATATTACCTCGAGAAAACGGCTTGTAAAAAAAAAAAAATTAAACCATGTCCGCAAAGGGCTCGCGTAGAAAATGCTCTAAAGTGTGGTTTCATTTTGAAAGACAAAGAGATGAAAAAGGAAAGTGCAACATATGTCATAAGCTAATTAGCTACAAGACAGGTGCAACCATTTTCTTAAAAGGTAAAGGAATAAAGTTACTTTTGTTAAATAAACAATTGACCTTCTATTTTTTTTACTATTTTGGAATCGAAATAAGGAATCGTTAGGAACCGGAATTGATAAGCTGAACCAGAATCGGAATTGGATTCATAAAAATCCTAAAGATACCCATCCCTAGTCATATCTCTAGATAGACAGACAAAGCGGCGATGTATGTGCAGCACAGCTGTTTGACTCTTCATCTTCTGTTAACACAAGTACCAAAAATAAAGCAAGAAGTTCCATAACACGCAGCCTTCTTGAGTAGGCAGTGTGTCCCAGGAAAAAAAGGTTATTTACCTTGTTTCTTTTTTTAAGTTAAAATTAATGGATGCAGATTCATCAAATGTATAGGCTCAACAATAACTGTCTTCTTTATGTTAGTAACGGCAGGTTAAGCTACAACCTGCACTACAATAGGACACTCACTATTCTAACACCTGAACTATATCCGGACTATAGCTAGAGAGTATTGAGACCCCAACAGAAGGTGTCACTGTGGCTGACCAGGCCCTGACTGCAGGCGGGAAAGTGGTGGTGGATGTGCCCACAAATCCATGGCTCTTAACAATGAAAACACATGATGTTCTTCTATGATTTTTTAAAAAAATTTTAGACATAATTTCCCATTTTTTCACCCACTCTATTATAAATACACTAATTAGTATCTTCTTCTGACTATACAGTAAGAGTTTCTGTCATTTGTTTCTATTTACTTGAGCAAAAAAATGTTCTTAATAAATAATCAGACCATTCAGTGTGTACAATGACCTGTCATTTATACAAATGTTCATTGAATATGTGCTTTTCCTTTGCAGTTTTAAATGACACTTTTTTCTGCATTTGGTGGACTGATTTTGAGGTATGTGCTCATATGTATGTGGCAACAAAATTATGAGTATGTCATTTGTTTTTAGATAAGAATCTGGTAAGGTATCTTGTCTCTGTCATTGTACGAGGGATGGTTGGTCCGTTGGTTAGTAAGGGTACCTGCATGGACAGTATCATTAAATGTTTTTACCTTCCAGTGAAGGTAATCACTGGCAGGTGAAAAAAGTGCCATTCTAGTGTTGAGGAGGACTGACTGTTTACATCCTACTCTGACTATATGCAAAACTGGCTGTGACAAGGGCTCATTTTATAAAGATATATATAAAAAAGACGTAAAGCTGAATAAAAAAAATGCTATAATGATGATATCATTTTAATCATCATTAAATTAGGATCTTTAGTGTTGTTCTCTATCACATTCTATCTATCTATCTATCTATCTATCTATCTATCTATCTATCTATCTATCTATCTATCTATCTATCTATCTATCTATTCTTTCTTGCTAGTCAATTTTCCTGTCTTTGTTTACCTTAAAGTAGAACTTGGTAAATAGCTGCCCTTTCAGAGAAATTGGGCATTTATTGGCAGGCTTATATGTTATATTTGCTATTTGTTTATATTTTATTAAGAGTTGATTCCCAATTAATTATTAGTGATATTTTTTTTAAACTCTGAACTCTGCAAAGCTTTTGAATTTTTAGTCAATAAGTATGTGTGAGCTGAATACAAGTTTGTTTTCCACATTCACAACTTCACTTCAGTTTGATCTTTCAGTTTTTAAAAGATAAAAATCAAATAAAGAAAAAAAGTTTTGGACTTCCTGTGTGGATGGCACTGGTGTAATTCCTTACAAAAAAGAAACAAAAAAAAAAACAAAATAGCACAAAAACCAAAGGACTGTTTTTTGATCTGAGGTAAGCTCAGCACCTGAGTATGTGATCCTGCCCTCCTCACTGTCCTCTTCTACTGTGTAAGATTGCTGCTCTTTTTTTCAGTTCTTTTTTTTGCTTTTCTTCAGATAGTTAAGATTTGTATATATTCTCTTCCTTAACAGCCCCACAGTTTATTGCTAATTAATGCTGACATGCTACAGAGTGACATTCAAGTCATTATTACATTCCCTGGTGCAAATGATATTATGATACTGACCATTGTTGGCAACACCTCTAATTGCAATATGAAATCCTTGGATGAGATACCCAGAATAGGCTCTCCTAAGACAATTGTGACTTTTCTGTAAGCAGACTAATTAAGAGATTGCTGACATTTGAAAAGAGAGGAGTTATGGTTAAAATAATGATGGTGTGCAAGGAGAGCTTACTGCCCTGATGAGCAGTATAATATCTTATGATAATATGAATGGGGGAACTCCCCAACTTAAATCCAGGGTGTTGGCAGGTATGAATTCCCACTGCACACTTGTGGTAATCACATACAATCAGCGATTAGTTTGTGTGTCTGTGTGTGAGAGGGAGCTCAGTTTCTGTGTGAGGTGAATAGATTTTAAAGTTGACTGATGGGTGTTGTCAAGGATAGACATGCCATCCCATTCTATAGTAATTTAGGCTTAGTTGACCCACAAGTTTCTCACTTTATTGTATTAGTCCTTTCACTGTTTTAAATTTAATCAAATAAAGAGATATACTAAGTTTCACAAAAACATAATTACATAAAAATGAACCCATCTTTTAACAAACATTGAAAAATACTCTAAAATATGCACTAACTGCTAGGGTTACTGTATTTAAGTTCAAATTAGCTATAAGTGTAATTAACTCTTCTTAGTGGCATGATAAACATTTTTGTTTTAACCGCCAATCCTTCAATAATCAAACGATCAGTTCTTCTACTGCAGATGGGGACATAATCTAGGCACTCTAATTGTGTGCTAGAGAAAACATGAATCAAAGCAAATTTGTTCTATCTGAATGATTTATTAAAGATGTTGCTATAATACTGAATACTGTGCCAGCAAGAGGACAGTAGTTTTTGCAGCAGGAAACATACCAGAGCCCTTTTTTGTGATAGCGATCGAAGTCAAGAGTGTTTTCTTTGAAGATTTCTAAGAAAAGACTGCCCACATTTCCCAAAGCAGCACTGAAGAGTGTGTGCGGGCACTTGCCGTTAAGAGCCTCTTAATGCCAGCTGTCTGTTGAGAATGCTGAATAAACTTTAAAGTCTTCCCCTTTTAAACTCTGAAATACATACATCAACAGCACACAAAGAAATGTTTTAAGACGCTCCGGGCAGGTGTTACACCTTAACTTAAAACAATAAGCAAATGCAGGTAAATTGAATTGAAAAAAATAATTTTTTCCTGTCATCATGTTTATGTCAAACTTACTGTATACAAGTACATGAGATAACGATAGAAAGAAATGAGATAGAAATGATGGATGAATTTATAATCATAATGGTCCTAATTGATTTAATTTATCCATGTTTTGGGGGAATTAAGGCACTATATTTAACTGGGGAAGAAACAATAATTTTCCTAAATGTAAAAAAGAAAAAACATCAAAAATCAGTAAAAAATCACTGAGTACAACGTTTTATAGCTCTCCAAAATCCCCAGAAAACTCCATCTAGCTCACTGATGATGTTTCCAAGAACACAACTGCCATCTCACTGACACTCCTCTGGAAAAGAAAAGAAAAAATAGGGACCTGACAGTTATGTGAGCACTGAGCAAAAAATCTGTGCATCTATTTCATTTATTTATTTATTTTTTTTACCTTTTTACTCAGTACACAATGCAGAGGCCAGTGAGTGTAAAAACATGTTTTGAAAAGAGTGTGACTGTCTTGAACTGCTGACTCGTCTCTCTCCTATTTTACCGTATATAACATAAGGCTCACACAATTGAACGCTGAGAAATAACAACCTGCAGAGAATGTGAATAGAGGACACGACTGGCACAAGTATAAAACACTGCACATCCATTGTGTCTACTGAATGACAGAATCAGGAGGAAATTCTGTGAAAGGGCCCCTGCAAAGGAAATTACAAAGCTATTTCTGAGTGCAGAGACACTTTTGAGCTGAACTACTATATTTGAGGTAGCTTAATGTTATTTGTGACATTCTACAGTCTTAGAGCATAACTCTGTCAAAAAACCTGCCTGCCCTTATCACTAGCTAGCACAGAGCGCTTAAATCTCAAGAAATTTAGTGTGACAGTGGAGTGTGAAATTCCCAAGCCTGTGTTGCATCAGCCTGATAATGCTACCTGATGATAATTAATAACGATCCACCAGTGAGGCATTCATGCACACCATCTCAGTTGCACCCCTGCGGCATTTGACAAAACCAGCGTGGAGACAGTGGTTACACATGTGAGATGAAAAGAAACATGACATGAGCTGGGAATTCGTGTTGCATTCAAGCTTCATCAGGTGTGCGACTGGCTTTATAATACCGTATGTTAAAAAAAAAGACTGAGTGTACTCAAAATGTAGCTAAGGATGGCTCGATAATGATATAGGAGCTTTAGTTGAGAAGGTTTTAGGGAGCTCTCGGGAGAGATCACAAGCCATTAGCCGTTGCTTTCGGGACCAAAGAGCCTGAGTCTATTGAACAGTTCATTAATGTTTTTGCTCCTTTGAAACCTACAGGAAGAGTAGCGGAAATATGCCCAAGGGCAATGCTATGCAGGTGGGTTTGACTGAAACAAAGGACATTAAGGCAAAAATTGAGCAAGACAAGTGAGAAGGCTGAAGGATGGAAAGCAAGCATCCGTTACTTACTATCTATGCATTTATGCAAGCTGCTGCAGACTGAATGATGAATTGCTCTCAGGACACAGTAATAGTATGTTCACTCTCAACCAAAGATTAACCTCTTTTTCAAGGCATTAATGCCACACAGCTTTAATGATGATTGGCAGCTCTCGGCCTCAGTCACCACTTTTTCTATAAATCTTACCTGAACATAGAATGTTTGCTCTGTGAATACCATTATGGCTTCATTAAACATTGGTTGATTAAACAGAAATTACTGAGATAAAAAGTCTTCCTGATACCAAAAGGCAGCAAGATTTCACTCCAAAACCTGTAGCAGAACAGTCATGGTAAAACACAATTTAGCCTCTGAGCTAAGGTTCTGACAACCATGTCCACCTACATAGATAAGTGACTGCCATATGTTCTCTCGCAACATTTCGTGTGACAGCCATTTAGAACGTAGCATTTCTCACCTCTCTACAGATACTCTGGCATCCCTGTAAAGTAGCAATAATGGCAATACCTGTCAGTGGGTCTGCCATAAAAGCTTCAGCTGAGCAGTGACAGAAATCCTGCATTAAAACACAAAATTAGCTACTTTATCAAGAGATAGGGAACCTACTGACAGAGTTCTGGCATATAAATCAGTTAAAAGGCAAAGACCTCTCTGGAAATTTGCTAATGACTCTTAGGACACATTTTACTCTTCAAATTATCCACATTCTAGCAGGACTAGAAAATTTTCCTGTAAAAAAAAAAAAAAGAAATCTTGAGCTCACACTTTTTTAATACACTCACAACTGAGCTCTGGGATAAAATGTCAAAAAAGGTTTCTGTAAGTGATGATTGTGCTGTAAGATATATACGCTGTATTTTTCAAGAATTTTAAAATAGTATTGGTATACTGCAAATATATTGTACATACAATATAGCAATATATATAGCAGATCTGAGCCTGGCTGTGTTAACACACATTAGGTGATGGTAGCTAAGATAGCTGACATAGCATTAGTTATAGTAGCTAATGTTTGCTAAGGTTAGTACTTGTGCCAGCAGCTTTCTGCTAGATCAGAATAAAATCAGTATAATAAATTAGAATAAAAACAAGTTAAACCAACCAAGATTCTTTAATGGGAAAAAAAAAAAAACTTAGGCAGAAAGAAAGTGATATATATCTGCTCTGTCCCTGATACTCCTCCTCCCCACACCAAAATAATAAATTAAAGTTAAAAAAAACAAACAAGCAAACAAACTGACAACATATAACAAATTTAATTTAAAAAGTACAGGCATAAAGAAAACTTTGTAGTTGATGATTAAGAAATAAACCATCAACATAAAATGAAACAATGACTGTGTTGTATTTTTCAGTGGAACATTTTCGGTGCCAACACTTGTTTCATTGCCAAAACAACTTTTTCAGAAGCAAGTATTTCAATGCCAATGTTTCCTTTTTCAGTTCAAGTTTTGTTTTTAGTGCCAGATTTCACTGTCACTGTTCTAGCTCCATATTTCACTTGCTCGTGACCCACATTCTCCCAAGCAAAAAAAAAAAAAAAAAAGGAAAAAAAAATCCATTCACACACAAAGTGCTCCCACTTTCTTGGCTCAGTTCCTCACATCTTGACAGAATGGGGACACTCTAATTTGAAACATGGCAATAAAAAATTGCTTTCTCAGCAGAGAATAACAATTTGAGTATTGAAAATTATTTAAACTTAATTTTCACAATGCCCTAATTATGACATAGTTAGATAATTAGACTGTTTAATCATTTGGCAAATAACAGACAGTCTCAGCACTCAATAAATACACCTTAAAATTTAAAAAGCAATGTGAATAGTTTTGCAATTATTCCCACCTTGTGGTTCCAATTGTGACATGTGACCAAGTTATTCTCGGCAAAACACTGAACCCTACAGGTTTCCTTGTGTCTAAAACAGACATAATGTAAAGATTAAAATTAAATTTTCACAATTGTATTCTTAGTTCCAATAAGACTACATGCAATAATTGTGACATTTTGGATAAGTGTAATTTTAAGATCGGCTTTAATATATATTTTGCTTTGACAGATGTGTTTAGATTTGAAGGCCACATGGCCATACTGCCGAAATGATTTAACTGTGAACCAATATCTGACCAATATGAGGCAGCATAATGAGTGTTATCATTATCATATTTATGAGACACCAAATCTTCATATAATAGAAAATGCCATATTTCCGATGAGTAACCTGGCAATAAACACCAGTGTCTCACCCCATCCATTTCTCATTTGAACAAAAGCTTGTCATGATGTCGCCAGTCTGCAGCAATATAATAGCCTTTCAAACATATTCACCCTTTCTTTGTTTGACTTTTCTCTTACACATCCAAGCTATAAGCTGCACAAAAAAAGAAGTTCTGTATTTCTGTTAACACCAGTACACTCTATACATTGTGAAAGTTGCTGGGCCCCACTGAGCCTCTTTGTGTACTAATGTATGTGGGCTGTAGTTTGTTTTATATTCTCTATATGTGTTTGTCTCTTTTTTTCTATCAATGTTATCAAGTGAAGCACAACAGCAGCCTGGAGTCATGTTCCCCTCCCTTCCTCCCTCCATACAGCTCAGGCTCATCTGACAGCAGAATAATTTTTCTTTTTTTGCCATGCACCTTTGATGATGGGTCACGTTAACTCCTCTAAATGTGCTGTTTATTGCACTTGAAGCCACCCGAACCCCGCCTCCTGCTGCATCATAATTTAATTGCCGAGCATTCTCCCATTTCCTCCCTTGTTTGCCTCATTCATTTCAAATGCATGACCTTCTCTGAGAACAATGATCAATCAATAGGTGTTTTCCCTCATCAGGTCCTTTCAAATTAAAACCACTGAGTGAATTAAAAGCCTTTTTGGAGGTGATGTTATGAAATGAAAGTAGCTGTAACTGAGGCTGGGAAAATGGCAAATGTTGGAGAGATTTTTTTGTTATTTTAACATCCATATATCACTTTCATTTTTTATGGTGGGGGGTGGGGGGGGGGGGTTATCTACACAAACAACCACTTACCCTCACATTCACACTTTAGTGCACAAACTGCACAATTTAAGGTCCTCATCTAACCTGCCTGTCTCAGGACTGTGAAAGTTACACTCAAGCACCACACAGAAAGCCAGCCAGTAGTTTTGAACCCAAACCTTTATGATACATAACAATATGGATAACCACTGCACCACTGTACTGCCTTAGGATTTCGAAAGAAACAAATTTATTAGCATTGATTGCACTTTCTAGGTCAAAGGTGAGCTGTTGCATGTACTACAAACAACCACAGGCCTTACATTGGAGAGAATTTCAAAGGAAAGAAGTGACAAGAGTCGATCAGCATGTTGAGAGAGTATCCATCATATTTCCAAAACTTGCATTAATTAACAACATCTTCTGGCAAGAACTTGGAGAGAATCCTCCAAGGAACTGCTGCATTATTGATTAGATCTGTTACAAACACCTGCGTCTGTATCTGGAAATAGTTATTTTTACAAGGTGAGGCTAAAGTCTACTACCTGTTCATTCTTACCTTTCGCGAACAGGTGGGAAAACTGTAAGGCATCACCAAAACACATGTGCAAACGTGTGTCCTTCCAAAATATCTACTTTCACAGCTTTGAGACTTCACTTTACTCTCAGACTTTAAGTCATATTCTCCTAATAAGACACAGCTGGATTTAAATCTTCAAGCTCATTTTATACATTAAAGGAGTAGTGCTGTTTTTAAGTCTTACACAACCATATTGTTGAGGGAGTTTCCAGTGACAAATTATTATCTGTTTTTATCTAGGTTCTTGCAAAATAGGCCTCTGTTCTCTGATCTTTGGAGCCATTCTAACACCAAAATGGGCAAGTTCATGCAGTTTTTTTTTTTTTTAAATAGCCATATATTAGACGATTTTGCATTTTGTGATGTTCTATTTTTTTGTTGTTGTTGTTGTTGTTTATATTTGGTATGCCACATTTGACTTCAGGACTGCATCAGAAAAAGTAGAACAGTAGAAAGCTGCATGGAGGTCACTGAAAACTATTTGTATCTCGAGTCTCTTTTTTCAGTTCAGCATTGGATGAACGATGTTCAAGTGGTGCTTGGATAGAAACAGAGAGGATCGGGTTTACAGCATCTTGCAGTATCTCCTACACTGCCTGTAATGTGACTCTTTGCCTTTTTGCCTGTGAACAAGCAAATGTTCTCTCACCTTGGTGCCTTTCATGTGATGTTTTTGGCATAATCCAAGAACAACAAATAATCTCAAAATTCAGTTCCTGTAATAGTAATGTAGCAGGAAAGGGGAAAAAATAGCACTTCCACCCAGATTAGATGTCATTTTTATATCACTGATAATTGGATCTGGAGCAGAGACATACTCATAACACTGCAGTCATTTGGCCTGAGAACGAATTTTGAATATACCCATTCCAACTGTAGAGAAAAACCAGGTCATAGAGAGTGTAAGTGTTTTGAAAAACTTTTTTTTTTTTTAACAAAATAACATTTTTAATTGATTATTTTTAATGAATATTATCACTTTATCATTTCAAATTTCAAGGTCCAGCGGACAGCAATAGCTTCAAGAAAGGTTACTCAAAATGGCATAATATTAAATATAGAACGTGTGGCCAAATGTGTGGCCAACGGATGTGATTGTCACTGGAAGCTGCCTCTTGTTACAGGTTAAGCTTATTTTCTGCTGTGGTCAAAAGACAGATGGTGCCTCTTTTTCTTTCAGGCAGCTGGCAATTCGGCATTAGCAATAAAGGTGAGAGCAGACTAGTTGTATCAAAGGGATTTGGCAAATGTGTGTGTGTGTGGGGGTGGGGGGTTGTTTAAAAGTATACTTGAGTCAGCCTTAAATGAAGGAGTAGAAGTTTGTTTGTTTTTATAAGTTTCCTTAAAAAAAAAACCTTCCTGCATTACTTGCTTTTTGTCTTTTTTTGTCTTCTTTCCTGATTATCTTTAAAAGTCAGTAAAATAAAGCTGGGCTTAAGAAGTGGAAAATTAAAGTTCCACTAACTCTAATTTAGATTCAGCAGCAAGGAAGATGTGGGGTGTTCAGTTTGTTGTGTGGACACAAGTTTCCCCCTGAGATAACCTGAGGCGCAACTGCTTCAAAGTTACAAGTTACACCATGCTGCTTTTTACATTTACTTTCTCTCTTCAAAATAAATAATGAAAAAACAAAAAAAACAAAAAAACAAGCAAACAAAAAAAAAAAACAATGATTGTCACCTAGATTAGTAGGGATATTGTTGGGTCTTGGAAAAAGAATCATCTCTTTGGAAAGGTCAAGCATCTCATTAAATAAATTAAACCCCTCCCTCTAGATGAAATCCCTCCACAAAAAAAAAAGTATTGCAAGAAGACTTTATTTTGATATGTAGCAATTATTTGAAAATATTATTCCTCTTTTCTCTTAGTCAATTGATAACATGGTGTGAACCAACCCCTGACACTAATCTAAAATAAAACTAAGATTGGTATGGGTGCAAATGTCCAACAGATACATTTCTGTAAAGATTACGTTTTGAGGTTGGAATACTTGTGCTTGTTTTCTGATTAATAATGGAGCACAAGAGAGCAGACACTCAAACAGTCTGTACAAGCTGCACATACTTCTGATATCTTTAACCTGCAAAATTCTACATTTTAGATATTGCTAAGAGCAAATTAGGGTCTCCTTGGTGCTTCTTCCTTTACCCCATTTACCCATAAGTTCCTCTTCTGTTTTTTTTTCTATCCATTTTAGTCTCGCTCATGGACTCATTGCACTAAGACCCTTAACGTTTTCTTTCTCACAGCCTTTTGCATCTTGTGTGGGTGGTGGGTGAAATAGAAAGTTTGTGTGAGCCCTTCAGGTCCTCAGTTAAGCACACACAAACGCACAAAAACAAACAAACAAGCAAACAAACAAACAAACAGACAGACATGCACATACACCCTTACATCAGCACACTGCGCTCACATAACCGCATACTACTTTTGCCACCTCTAACAACCAAACAACACCCTCCACTCCCACGCTGTGATTTTAGAAGTGCATTTGGCCAATAAATTTGAAAAGAAGGCTTGCTTGGAGATTTCCCATAAGCACGCAGGCCACAGAGCAGGTTATTGGGAAATGCTTTTCTCTGATGTTATATGCTTTATTTTCAGTAGCTAGCTCTGTGTTTTGGCCTGGCTTGCTAACAATCAACATCTCTAGACATATTCCCAAAGCTTTACCCTGTCTGATTTATTATAATTGGCTTACAGCAGCAAAGTGATCCCTTAGCAGACATGACATCCCTCTGTATCTACTGATTGCTACTGCACGTTTAACTGTGTTGACTGAAAAATGACCAGCAATCAGGTTTTAATACCACTGCCAACTGTTCCAAAATGGGTTTCAAGGGGAAATTCACTTACATAAGACAGAAGCTTGGTTTTTCACTCCTCTCGGCCTCTAAGACATGCAGTCCACATATCAATGCTTGGAATACTGTCTGACAGAGCCACTCTGTCTTAACTAAAGGCTGAAAAATGCCTCCTCTCACAATTTAAAATGGGTCACAAAATTTTCCCTTTTTTTTAACCTGTACTTTTTTAAATCCCTGTTGTTGAGGGTCAGTAACACACTGTGATCCCATGCAAATATACAAAATGGGAAAAAATGTTCCCATCAAATGTGTAATACATTATGCATGTGTTCTCTTGTGTGTATTTTTGGACTTTGTTTTAAGATAAGGAGAAGGACATTTCTTTTATTGGACCCAGATTCTGAATCACTGTGTTGTCTCCAGGGAGACTGGACTGTAGTTAATGATCCACATTGTGACCTTAGTTTAGAGTTGCCAAGCAACTATGGAAATTTAGAAATCTTATTGTGTAAAAGCAGTATAATACAAAGACATTTGTAACATATGAAATCTGACTATTGATCTTCTTGCATAGCCATATGTCAGGGAGATTCTCTGGACATTTGTTACATAAAATTTGGGTCATCCCAGGCATATTAAGATCTTTGCAGATTTCAGAACAGTATGGCTTCTGTGGGTCTGGAGATCCCAAATGTGGACAAATCAGTTGCCACAAAATCATGTGTAACACAGGTGTTGATGTTGATCCAATAACATAACTTAATTATTACTATTTTTTTCCACATATATTTCAAAAAAGGATCTAATCTACTTGTGAACATATAGAATTGGAGATGGCTAGTGATGAGAACACACAAGAAGCTCTTGACAATCTTTCCGTTCCTATAAGCTTTCATTGAGAGCTGTGGTCGTCTGTCCATTCAGTCAGGCTGTTCTTTGTCATGCAGTTTTTTATAAAAAGGTCATTATTTAACAGTTGTTGTGGTTTACTTTCCATAGGTGTCTAGTTATTTGGCATTCGTATTTTCGTGTATCTGTTCCAACCGGAAGTCCTTCTTTTTTTCCTTCTCCTATATCAGGATAAGTTGGTGCCTCAAATGAGATACCCACGACACAACAACGCCCCCTTGTGTCTTTTATGTAGGCTCTCGTTTCTCTTGGCCTGAAACATCTTTTTTTTCTATGAAGCGCTTATCAAAAAAAAAAGAAAAAAATGCTTACATTAACAAAATATTAGAAACAAACATTGGACAAATCTATCGAAACCCCCCCAAAAACTTGTTTGCCTTCAGGCCTTAAAAAGTAAAAAGTAAAAGTAAAAAAGTATAAAGAGAAACAAAGCAGACACACATCATGACCACATACAGATTCAGTGATCACGGTCCAGACATGTCCTGACCGGTCCATTACATGGCTGCCCCCATCTGAGTCTGGATCAGTACTGAGGTTTCTGCCCGTTTAAAAGAAGTTTTTCCTCGCTACTATCGCCAAGTGCTTGCTCATGTGAGAATTGCTTTCAATTGCTGGGTCTTAATAAATTTAATTATAGAGTGTGGTCTAGACCTACGCTATATATAAAGTGTCTTGAGACAACTTATGTTGCTTTATAAATCAAATTGGCTTGACATGGAGAAAACAAGACACTAGATGTCGGGGCTACCAAAAGATAAAAGAGTCTACGGTCAGTGCATGACAGGTGAGCAAAGAGACAGAGATGGACACCCTCTTAAAACATAACAAATATTAAAATATCAGAGAAGAATATATTAGACAATTTGATTTGTTTATTACGGTATTCACAAAGATATAGTGGCATGAAAAACCAAGACTGTATTTGGAAAGGTATATGCAGCAACCTTTGCAGCACAGTATGGGACTGCTTATCACACACTGAGGCGCACCTAATCACAAATACGTTTACAACATTTTCATTCATTCACACATACACAATATGTTTAAAAATATAAATGGGTGGTCTCTTTAGTGCCAAAAAAGGCAATATAATTATCCTTTTACCTGCCCAAAACATAAGCTTCATCCCACCCACCCACACATATACACATACATAAGAGAGACTGTAATATTAATACTATGCATATTAGTTTTAATGTAAGAATCACTGTTTTCATGTATTTTTTTTTTAAATCTGTACTTTTGGCAATAGTTTTCAATTAATTAATTAATTAATTTTTACTATTATTATAATTTTTTTAAATTTTCATGCTAATGAAATGACATAAACAGATATTTTTCACATTCAAATTTGGGAGTATCTACACAGAAAAATATAGGCTAGACCCTAGCTTTATGGGTGACATCTTGCTGCAGCCACACAAATGGTGGTGCTCACGCAAACTGACAGCAAAATTCTTAGGGGATAAGGTTTGAGGTTTAAGAAGGAAGCTATGCATTAGATCTTATTTATACACACACACACAAGCGCACACACACACACACATATATATATATGTACATTTTTTTTAAACATGTCTAAATTTGCAAATGACCACCAGAAAAACTGATACTTTTGGGGAGGTTTATATACCTTATATTAATATTTAGTCACCTTTTTTTCCACTTTATAAACGATGTATCATTCATTAATCCAGGTTACCACTGCTGCTGTGTTCTAATAATGGTCTCTATACAGCCACCTTATAAGTGCACCAGTGGTGAGTGTTTGATGCTTCAAAATGTCAGTTGTGGGTGGTGTGTAACTAAAAGGTGCTTCTAACAAATGACTTCATGACCTTGGAGTAGATTCCATGATTGATCTCCTCACGCAATACTCACCCTGGAACTACTCTTTTACAATTACCTACCAGTCTAGTGTATAACACTGTTTCTTATCATTATTATTTTTAAAGGAAAAGCAAAATCTATTTAACCCATTTTTAAAACTTAAACTACTTTAAGTTCATAGTTAACATTTAAAGTCCTGTGAAACATCACGTTGTTATAAGTATTAAAACTTTTAAAATGCTGCAGAGGTCCCTTCAAATTCTTCTTTTAAAGTAAAAAAAAAGGCATGAATATGTATGAGAAAGAGGAATGTTTTAATCATTACAAGATTGATATACTCTGTTGTGTGAAGCACAGCTGAGTCTCAGTGCCAGTGAATTCTTTATTGGGTGGCAATCAGGCGCCAATTAGTTTGACCCAGTTTTCTCTAAGAGAAGAGTAGATGCATTTTTATGTTTTATGTATTTATAAATATATATATATATATATTTTTAACACAAATGCAATATGGTACACAGATTCATACTTTTAAACAGAAAAAAATGCATCTGAATGCCATGTTAACATGGTCATTGGTGTAATTAGACCTAAGACTTCAAATCCACAGAACTATAACATACTGAATGCATTTACAAGTTCAAACGAAGACAAAAATTCAAAACACTTTGGTCCTGTGGGTAAAGCAAGTAATGAACATCAACCTGTGCAAGACAGTATAATCACATACCAGGAAGCAAGTTAGTTAAAAGTGCAAAGTCCAGTTTGTACAACTGCAACATCTTCCTACACCAGTCACAGCAAATGTTTTTTCTACAGGTCTGCAGCATCATTGGCCCTTTCTTTGATTAATGTTTTTTTATTCTAAGATATAGCAGCAGCTAATAAAAGAAAAACCTAACTACATCATGTTTCTACAGTTAAATAAAACATTCTGTTATATTTCCAAATGACATATTCTAGAAAAAAAATTATATCATTTTTCGAGACACCAGTCAGTATTTTTTCAGACTAGATTATCTAATTCTCTTTGCCCAGGACTGAGGGATCTGTTTTTAAAATCAGGTTTTTCTGTTAACTTAGCATTTTAGTATGACTCCTTCATCACTTTGTCTTTCTCCACCTCTAAATAAAGAGGTGTAAGTCTAGATTCATTGTTATTGTGCGTTCTTTCAACACTCATGAACCAATGAAAACAAGCTATAGAGTTTCTGAACAACTCCACAGAGGCGTATACTCTAAATTGACTCTTCAGCAAAGTCAGCCATCATAAGATTTAAAGTGTTTGCTCCACAGGGAACAAATACATAAGGGTTTCTTCTGGTACTCTTGCCAGAATGCTTTCATTTTTGCCTTTCATCTTTGCTTTCTTATTTTATGATTGTCCTGAAAGGGTACATCAAACTTCTCCAGCCTCTTATGGTTAATAGTGGGCAACTCAAACCTTATTGATTTGGGGACTACTAGAGCCGACTGCTCCCTAAGAATTAAGAGTTTGTCCTTGGATGACATTTTGTATAATAGCCGGCCTTTTTTGCAGATGCAGACAACTTGGTTGCTGCACAAAGCAATGCAACAAACATAGCTTTGTTTCTTCTGTAAGGAAATGCTTTATAAGGTTCTATGTTGTAAAAAATGTCCAAATCCTGCTTTTGTTTTCTTGCTAAAGTCTCTCTGAACATTACCCTATTACTGTGCAGTCACCATAGTCTAGATAAGAGAAGAAAGATGTTTAAAAATATATTAATTTGAGGTAACTTCAGCTACTGCTGTACTCAGAACAATAAGGCTACATTCACACAGCGGGCCTAAGTGGCCTGAATCTGATTATTTCCCCCTACATGACCCAGATCTGTTTTTTTCTTGACAGTTTGAACAGAAAAAATCACACAGACTTCAATCTTTTCAAATCAGTTTGGGACACTTAAATCCTGTCAGCATGTGTGCTGATGACGCAGGGTGGTGATGCAGAATACCAACGCAGAAGTATGAGCAGTGAGAAAATGGAGAAACAGCATCTCGCCATCCAGGCACTTGCGCTGTCAAGTTGTGGTACTAAACTCCTCCACTGCACCAGACAGACACAGAGTAGGAGGAGACTGATACAAATTGCAATGTTTTCAAGCTGCATTCATAGCAAAATTCACCGTACAGCATCTCCGTCCCCATGTTGCCAGTCATTGTGTGTCGCGCAGCAAGTGAGGCAAGGGCTGCTCTGGTATCCAATTTGAATGACCAGAGCATCCAGACTGAAGACGGATCTGTAAAAATCTATCGCATTTCAAACCACCTCCACATTTGGTTTGGATCCAACTCACAAAAATCAGATTTAATGTGGTTTTCTGTCCAGACTTCATGAAATCAATTTGGATACTATCTGGATATGGCAAAAATCAAATTTGGGGCTGGCAGTGTAAACAAGGCCTTTTATATGTGGTTCTAAATCCGATCAGATCAAATTTTTTTGAACTGTGATCTCAGTCTGAGCAGCTATGTAGCTTGTATCTGACTTCAATGTGACTTTGACGTTACTTTTGATTGACATTCATCACAATCATGCACAGGCAGAGGAAGCGGGTGGGAGACTGTAAGTACTCCTGCAGCTGGATCCGCTTGGACGCCTTCCTCTTTATGGGCCCTATCGTACACCCGGCGCAAACGCGGTGCGCCAGTGGCGCATGTGTCATTGCTATCTTACACCCGGCGCAAA
>JAQMCX010000012.1:1431474-1449072 GCA_029814765.1 Acanthurus leucopareius | reverse complement strand
AGGTGGCAACAGTTGACCTGGAAACTCCCCTGAATTAATTTGAAACTTTCCCCGCCCAATGCGCCACTGGCGCACGGCGGAAAGCATACGATAGGGCCCTATGTCTGTACACAGCATGCTGTGTAAGATGTGGTTCTGTTACACTTATGGGTCACATCAGGGCCGTAACCAGTTCACACTGGAGTCTGATATAGGTCACATGAAAAATAACGTGAACAGCCCATGAAAAGATCTGATTTGGAATAATATAGGAATGAGCTCTAAGGCTTACAGTGTGAACACTCCACAGGAAGAGGGGAATTGTTTTTTCAGATTTCTGAGGCTGCCCTATCAAATTTTTGAACCAACCCTAAAAATACCTGCGGACACTACTTAAGGTGGAAAGTAGTAGAATATGGCCATCTTTCAAGAGCAAAAGAAAAGGAAAAAATAGAGAGAGAGCTGAAAAGTACTTTTTTACTTGCATTCAAAACATACATGTTTTTTGCAACATGCAGACTTTGTTGACTGGGCTGCACATTTCAAAAGAAACTGTACATAAAAAAGGTATAAACCTTTGGCAGTTATTGATTACTATTTTTTTGCTGTTGTTTTTAATTGTTCAATGTCAATTTCAATTGTGAATATTTTTTTTAAATGAAATTTGAAATATGCTCAAATCTCCTGATTCTGTTACCTTTCTGCTGATTCTGATCTAATCACACTGCCTTTTTTGTTGGTACTATAACTACCTCACTGCGTGAAACTTATTAAGATAAATAAGACATTATGCATCATGTTTAATCAATTAATTTTATCAAGACATCTACAAAGAGACTCAATTTTATTACGATCAGTAAGGTTAGGCTGATATGAATCTAGCAGATTGAATTGGCGCCTTTGGCTGCAAGGAATGAGCTCCTCCATGCTAACAAATTTGGTTTTAATCACTTCCCATGGTGTCTTGGCACTGAGATGATCAGAGGGCCCAACACCTCTGACTTGACGTGATGATTATTTAACATAGCTAAGATTGCTCTTCGCTTTGACTCTTAACGATAAGTATCAATGTGCATTGGGTTAATTCAAACATCCAGAGCCTACCTTCCAGTGATAACTGCAGCAAATTGTCGTATTAGAAAAATTCTTAAAGCTTCCTGTGCGAATAGGATGGTAGCTTGCAGACAAGGTTTCCCTTATGGTCACAGTATGGTCACTTTTTCAGTGCATTCTCCATTTTCATTGTGTTACCAAACCTGTGATGAGCTTTCAATTAATGACAGCAGGCTAACTGCTCTTACTCTTATATAAGGTTGAATGTATCCATGGATTGCTAAAGCCAGCTGAGGAATGGCTGTTAAAATGAGAGTTGTCTTTTACTCAGCAAGCCTCCACTGTTGGTGTCAGCTTATAGCTGATGTTTTGAATTGTTTTTATTGTTGACAGCAAGGACAGAGTTAATGCCGCCTCCACTTTATGTCCTTGAAAGTTCTTCTCTGTTACGTCTGTGAGGTGCTAGAGTAGTTCCAACAAGGGTTTTGGGGTAGGAGAGGGTAACACAAAGAGGTCAAAGCAGCTAAAAGCAAGGCTTTAAAGGGCGAGAGGATCCACTGAAAGGGTTACAGTTTTTGCAAAGCTGCCTAGCTAGAGAGGAATGGTTGCAGAGAGGGTTAGATGGTTAAAATAATCTGACTTTGTTTTTGAGGAGAAAAAGGGAGAGAGTTATAGAAAGGGGAGAGGGGTATTGGTAGAGTAGAAAAAAAGTAGTGCAGTGTTTTTGAGTAGTGTTTCTTTTGAATGAAACACTACTCCAATAAAAGTTCTGTTCCTTTCAAAAAAACAAGCAGCAAGTACTCTCAAGTAGACGTAAAAAAGAAGAAGCAGAGGTAAATGTAATCTTAAAAAAGCCACTTGCCCTCGAGTATAAACGTATATACAGAAAACAATATGAAGCAAGTAATGTAAGAAATTTAAAAACTTATGAACAAACAAAAAGAAACAATTTCAAGTGCACTTCTCTTTCTAATCTTTTTTTGGTTAATGTGGATTAGGATAAAATTATTTCAATCAGGGATTTCTTTAGCAAAGGTAAAGAGGTGAAAATACACCTTCACTTTTTGAGGATGAAATGACAAGCTATCCTCTTCTGATTAGCATACCTTACTATATCATGGCAATGCCGTACTGCCACATTCACCGATATTCTGAGTCTGCATTTCTTAGGTGTGATCACAAAATATTTTAATTATGCTTTTTAAGATATATTGTATTAATTAAACAAATAAGTAAAGTCTCAAGTACCGTTTCAGACAACAGATCAGGTGTAAGCCCCCCCCAGATCTTCATCAATCACACAAAGATAATAAGATTTTAAGAAGAGCCCGGATCAGCCTTTTATCTTTTCTGAAATACTCAATATCAGTTGATTCATTTAGGCTATGTAGTAGATAACTCATTATTATTTTTGCCTGCATCCAGGCCTTTGAATCTACACACTTAATTGAGTTCTGCTTGCCATGACATGACGTGACACAGGGTTTTTTGTCCACAAAAAAGGAAAAAAAAAAACCCCAAAAAACAAAAAAAACAGACCATTCATCCATTCAAATTTTCTTATGTAAGGATAGCAAAGATGTAATTGCAGCTGATTTATTTCCTCTCGATCCTAGAAAAACTGTCAAACTATGCAGTGCTGATAAAATATGAACCAAGATTTTGTGACTGAATTGTCAAGTCCTTCCTCAACCATTTGCAGACACATATTGTAGTATATGTATTGTAGTTGTGTTCACTTCGTTGTTTAGTGTGCCGTTAAAAATTGAAGAGCCAAGCACCGTCAACCACCAACTGGGGCTTATATTGGCGCTGTGTGTCCAGATACATTTGTCACTAGTGATTGGTAAGGGAAAAAATCGAACCTCCTTTCCCAACTGAAGTTGCCTGATAAAAGAGTGTCTGGTATCTTCTGATTAATTGCTCATGATATACTGATGTGTTCACTTCTTTAATTTCCCTTAAAAAAAAAAAAAAAAAAAATATATATATATATATGTGTGTGTGTGTGTGTGTGTGTGTGTGTGTGTGTTTAAAAGATTAGATCAGCCATATCCAATTAAATGTCCACAACTAGTATCTGAACAGCTTGAATATTCAGGTCTACATTATGACAGAGAACAGGAGTAGTGATATAAGCTTGATATTCTGTATGAATATACATTATTTAACATACTTGCATTAATACAACAGACACACTTACTGCTCTCTGTCAGGTAATTGTCAGCAAAAAATTGATGTACTGACTTAACAGTGTTCAAAGCCCAGGCTAGTTGCACTGTGCACTGTATATTTATCTGTAATTATTTGCTGCTCAGTCTATTCATGCTGTAGTTTCAGCTACTATGCCAATAGTATCCCAAAAGTAGCCATGTGAAGACATGGCTCTGGCAGACTAACAGTGCAGGCATTGTCCATCTGTCACTTCAAAGAAATGACATAAATGCATATAATAATAAATAAATAGAGCAGTGCTGCCAGGCAGACTGTTAAAGGATAGCCCAGAGGATTTCAAGTCCTGATTATACTGTAATATAGCAACCAACCCCCTCATCTATGCAGTGAGTCTATTATCTTCTCAAATTTGTTTCTGCCAGCTCCAGTACTCTTGCATGTATGTAATGATATTGTGATACTGAAGCTGTTTGAAACAGACATGAAATCTCTTCTTCTATGTTGATGGATGTTGGAACTCACTATCAAACAGCCCCATGTCTTCTGTTTCTAATCCAAAAAGACCAAATACATGTTAGGCTGTCTTTCCAGTGTGGGAGGCACATTATGAAGTGTAAAGAAATGCAATTTTTCAAAGGATCATTTTTCTGCCATTTTTGTGAGATACACCTGTACAAATGCCTTTTCTTCTCCAAATGATAACTGCTTCACTGCTGTAAGCAGGCAATACTGGATCATTGTTCTTTTTGGAAGGAAACATCACTGCAAACACTTTGTCATTTCTGCAGTATGATTCTGTGAATGGCACTCATCAGGAGACTGATCAGAAGTTGACAACATCTGTCTGTGCTGTGGTGGTTCTGTCAATCATGCTCAACACTGCCAATTTTTCACATGATTGGCCTTCACACGTCATGTAAGCTTTTTTCCCTCACAATTTAGTTGTCAGGACTCAAACTTACCAACAAAAATGAATTAAAAGAAAAGATGAAGCCAGATCTTTATGAAGAGAAAATATATTATTATTTATTTCATCATAAGTAAGAAAGAAGCAACTGTGTTGTATTACCAAATATACATTACAAAAATTATTATTTTCTACATTAAGGCAGTGCTGCAGTTATTTATAGAGTTTTATTTTTTCCAGTCTTTGATCAATATTGTACTTTTTCAATTTAATAGCTTAATTTATTGATTTCATGTTCAAATTTAGTAATGTCTTCCCAAAATCATGATCCAGTCACTGCATTTAGTGAGCATACAAGCTAATAAAATGATGCAGCACTGAGCTGGTTCCAGTAATAGCACCATTAAAAATCATATTTTTTGTATATGAATCCATGTTCCATGTGTTTCCTGTTTTATTTTGGTGGCCCCTGTTCTTTATCTTGTCTACCCCATGTCCAGTCAAGTTTCCCTCCTCCTGTGACTACCTGCCCTGCCCTGATGTGTTTCCCCTTTGTTGATTACCCCACCTGTGTCTCATTATCCTAGTGTGTATGAAGTCTCAGTGTTTCCCCTCTGTCTTTGTCGGATTGTCTGTTGTCTTCCCCAAGGGTTGTCATCATCCCCTGGTCCTGTCATCATTCCATGGTTATTTGTCCCCATCCGGCCAGTTTATTTTATTTCTGGTTTTGGTCTTTTTGCTTTTTTTTTTTTTTTTTTGTATTTTTGCTTCTTTGGGTTTTGTTTTTTATCAGCCTTTTTAATGAAGCTCACATTTTGTTTATTCTTGTGTTGGGTCTGCAATTTGTGTAGAGTGGTAGACAAGTGGTAGACAAGGCCCAATGCAAGGAGAAAGACTGAAATTGGAGTGAAGGAGATCTGTCCACTTGGTCTACATGGACTTCTGTTTTGCTGTGTGTGAGGAGTCTTGACAATGTGACTTTAGTTTTTATCAACGCTAAAGACAGTTAAAAAGAAGAAGAAAAAAAGGCTCATATCCAACTCTTAAAGTGCAAGCTGAGCCTTAGATCTGTTCAAGCAATGTATCTAAGTGCAAGAATGACAGTGTGAGCAGAAGTAGAGCATATCGAAGTGCAAGCTTTTTGAATGTGTGGATATAGTTTGAAAGGAGAGCATTATAAAGTCCTATCTTTATTTATCTGTATTTATATTTGAGCCACATTAGACCACTCTGGCAACCTCAGCCTGTAACTGATCGCATATAATAATAACGTATGAGCTGAGTAACTGCACCTCTCAAGGACAGCACACATTAAAGCAATCTTTCAATCTGCAGTCATTTGAAAAAGTGTACATTCTTTACCCATCCACTTTAATGAGTCTTAATGGGTCGAAGAGATCCATACTGCATTGTCTCCCTGAATAAACTGTTTTCCTGCGACCATATATCTTCTAATCCTTTGAGTGGCCTGCAGCCAGAGATTCAGTGGACATTGCTGAATAATTTATGTGGTTCCCACTGAGTTGACATGTGGACTGAGTGTTGCAGCGTACAAAATAAAGGTGAGACCTAAATTGACCTTAAGCAAACAACCATAGAGGATAAGCATTTATGAGCCACTACTTTCACACAACTCTCACTTAAATCACAATCTGTATTGAAGGATTTGTTGGCATAGCGTTGAGGCTTCAGAGTCTCACTTCAGTCAAGAGTGCGCTGAAAACAGAGTTCATATTAGTGGCAGTGACAAGGAATCTGATAATAACTCAGGACAAAGTTAATTAACAAACTTCAGCCTTAAATGAGTTAGATCTATTGTTTCAGCTATTAGCATGTCTTAAATGTTCTCCAGAGACAATTTTCTCATGTCACTTGTCATTTTCACAGAAAAAGGTAGGCATATTTTGCACCTCATGTGCTGCTACAGTACATTTGTTCATGTTCCTGACAACATGTGACAGCTTTTAAATGATTTCCCATGATTTGCAAGGCAGCTACATTGCAGATTTGAGACTTTCTAGAAAAGTGGTGTGACTCAGGTAGAAGTATTCTCACTTTTGTGTTGTACTAACAGACACAAACACTGTCCTCCGAGGGAACAGTCCATTAGGGCTGGTGACAAACATGAAAAGCAAATGGTGAGGAACTAGTAGGGAAGATGCCACTCTGCAGAAAAAAAAAAACAAAAAACATTTAAGATTCTGACTGCCAGCAAAAAATCCTTTGGCTGTCCAAACATCTCCCCACATAGTCTCTCTTTTCATTAGTGTAACTCAGAAATGTCAGGTAAAATAACCCATTATCTTCCCAGTTGACAACAACTTACACACACACACACACACACACACACACACACACACATATACACACACATGCGCGCATACATGCATACACATACACACAAACACATGTAAACACCCGTCACTGTATATTACGGTCCTGTGTGATTCTATTGTGTAAAACAGAAATCCACATAAAGTCTGTTTTTTGATTTCAATAATCAATTCTGGTGCTCAGCTTGCACTTGAATAAGAAGATATAGGCATTATGTGTTTTTATTTTTCTATTGTCTTTAGCACTGGTACAAACTGATGTGAAATTGTCAAGTCAAACAAATCTTAAAAATCCTTGGAATATTTTCTGATTTACAGCATAACTCCTGAAAAGAACAATAGGTTACATATGCAACCATTTTCTTGAAATACGAACATGTTGTATTTAAAAAACTTAAAAACCTAATGAAATTGAATTTTCATATAATTCTTAGATTTCAACGTAAGTCCACCCTGGTATCCTGGTATGGTCAAGGCCTTGAAATTTAAGGAGTTTAAATTTTGTTTCAATATTGTATTTTTCACAATATACTAAACTATATGGACAGCTAATTTCTGCTTCTCAAAAACATCATTGTTATATACATTTCAATGTAATAAAGTCAATAAATTTTGAAAGTTTTTATATCATAATGGAATTCAACTTCATGTAAGTAGTCAAACTTCACAGGTAAATGTTCATCTTTATTGCATGCCCCCCACCCCTTTTTTTCCCTTTCTCCAGACTTTTTTTCCTCCAGAGAACTATTGTCTTGTTTTTCTTATACTCAACGGGCTTATTTTAAGCCATCTCATAAAGTTATTAAGGTGGTTTGACTGAGTTTTGGAGTAATGATAAGATTAACTGCTGGAGCAAGATGCATGCTGGTAATGCTGACTTGTTTCAGGGGTTCATATTAGCTTGACAAGTCCAAGCAGACCCAAGTGTGGTCCTGAATATAGTGTCTGTGTAAATGGCACCATTTGGCTGGTGGTTTTGTCTCAATCATTGCAGTTATCAATTTTAAATGTTTTTTTTGCACATAAAACAAATGGTTTGTAAGGGAATCATGGTATTCAGAGTTAATATTGGGGAGCAAGTAAATAAAGGAATGGGAGGGTTGTGGATGGCTGATGTGGTAGAATGCCACTGAGCTGTGAAAACCAGATTCTGCTGGCTCTAGATAATAGGGAAGGAGAAAGGAACAGCTGGGCTGTAAGCATTCATGTCATGTTGGAGGCTGAACATCTGATCCTATAGAGAAGCAGCGCATGACTCACTCCTCTGAGTGCTCAGTGGGAAGCGCAGTGCCGACACAATTAGAACACAGAACACACATGTGTGCACACACATACACAAGGCAGCTTTTCTCTCCTTCAGGCTGTGAGGTGCCAACACAACAGAACCGACCAAACCAGCTGTGGCCTGCAGCCAAATCATGGTTGATTGCAGTTGGGTCCTGTTAGGCCACAGGTTGTGCAGCTTCAACCCCTCCAATCCACCAGGTTGAAAAGAAAACAAGACCATAGTCAATAGATTAAAGCCTGGCATTATTCATCATAAATCCTCTTGTGACTATGTTAACACAAAAGCTACAGATTCATATCACACTGGAGGTAAACGGCTGTTCTGCATGTAGGCGATTATTCATGTGAAGCAAGTGTTGGAGGTGTGTGTTGTGCAGAAATATTGACATCAGGCCATGTGCGTAGGAGGGGTAGTACAGACACCTTTACACCGAGGTAATGCTGTTGCAGTTTTGCCTGACGCATCTATTTTGTGAAATTTCTGAATTACCTGTAACAGTGAGTGAAAAAATGAAGAAAACTTTTGGAAAAGCCCACATTAAAGAGATGATGCAGGGATTACTTAAAGACAGACAGATGACATAGTGAAGCAAAATTAGGTACCTTTAAACATCTTATAACATTATAATTCGGCATATACAATAATTAATAGTAAGCAAAGTGTAATCCTGTTTACTTCATAAATTTCCAGTTTACAAATCTACTAGTTTTTCTCTATGTTTTAGTTTTCTAGAAACAAAACCAAAACACCATAAAATCTAGATGAAACACTTCCTCTAACTGGAAAAAAGCCATATGAGACAGTTTTAAGATAAACAAAATAAAGACATTAATAAACTTTACCTCTTGGTGAATGATGCTTCCATATGATGTTGGCCTCAGGTCGACCGACTGCCAGACACATAAGACTGACGTTGCTGCCCTCATTCACTGTGACGTCCTTCGATATGTTGGTGATCCTGGCGGGTACTGAGGGTAAAAAGAAAATCATGATTGATGTTTTTAGCTTAATTAATGACACGTGAGCAAAGGGCCCACAATTTCACATGATCAGAACAGTGATGAGGTTAAAAATAACCCCCGGATAGGAACTCAATTAGCATGAAATTAGCTGACAAATTTGACAATTCTCTGACTCGCTATGGTGTTATACATGATTGAGTTTCTTCATCATGTATCTTTGCCACACTGCTCATTAGACAAGCATCAGTCTGATTTGGAGTAAGACATAATATCATCTCTCAAACTGGACCAGCTTGATCTTTGTGTGTGTATGTGTGTTTGTGCATGTGTCTGGGTTTTTGATTAAGTGAACTCCATGAGACTGCAGCTTCAAATCAAGGGTCAGAAGTTATCCTTCTTCGCTGTAATTAAACATAGTCATGGCAAATTGAACTTTGAGATCATTAGTACAAAGGACAAGATGGGCTTGTCATATATCCTTTTATTGTTGAGATGCTATTTACATAGTTACAATCCTATTTAATCCTTAAGAAAGAGAAATGTTAATCATGGCAAACTGCACTACAGTTGAAACAACCATGTAGCAATATGCCTTACAGCTGTATTTACATGCATATATAATTAATGTATAAACTGTAACACTGGCCACTTTTTTATATACATATTCTGTTCATAAGTGCATAAGCTAAAACACTGCTTTCCTCTGCCCCATGCACAAAAAACCAATGAGCACTACTCTGACTGATGCTGAATAGAAGAAAAATAAAAAGAACCAGCATTTTAGGCAAGTATGTGAGTAACTGTGACCTTACATTTCCATAATAAATGATAAATAAATATGACATTGGGCCTAATTTGAGTAATTGTTGAGATCGACTGAAATTCTCTGGAGATTTCAGAGCAGTTGACAGGGTTCCCTACAATATTAATAGGCTACTGTTCTCTTGCTGTCAATTGGTCACATACCTCTGTAATTATCATGTTAAAATTTGAGCTTCAAATTAGATTTCACTCAATGTGATGAATATAGCTTCCCTTTTTTATTATTCTCTCATTTATTTGAAACATAATGTTAAAACATAGTGATGTTTTTTTTCAAGTAATACAGACAGTATAATTAAACAATTATACATAATTTAATACAGCATTATAGAACATTTTATGTACCTTTTAAGTCTGAATGTTAAGTAATTTAAATCATGGTAATACTATGTGGTCTGTATCTGGGGGTCAGCACCAGAGTGGCACACTCATATGCATCCCACTGACCTTTAAATTTATTGATTTGATTAGCATGCATATCTAAACTTGTCCATTTGGTTAATTTTGTGTGCAGAATGCCCCCCTGAATGCCGTTGAAAAATTTGCTGTTGACATGTTAGTATGTTTATAACCCATCACAATTGAATTGTATTACACTCTGTAACTGTATAACACTCTCTATTAAATCACAGAGCTAAATTTTGAATTAAAAATAAACCCTTTTAATGCTGCAGGGCTACATTGCCTTTTCTGAACATATAAACCCATTCAGTTGTGAATTTACTTACCAATAAAATAATTATTCTAATTTTTTAGGGAGCTTGCTTTCTACCATGAAGATCATCACATGATATTGCATTATACTGTTTTTTTTTTAACATTCCTCTAAATTAATTGGTAAGATCCACATAGCTATTCTCAACAGCAAACATACGCTGTACATGATTTGTGATGTTGATATCCTAAATAGATTTTAATAGATTGTGTTGACAGGTAATTTAACTCACTAAACACACGTGCCATATATTGGACTTAACCTCAGACATGATTTTCAGTTTCTTTCTCTGTCTCTGTCTCTCTCATGCACACACTTTATCACACTAGTAAATGACATACTGTATTTGGGATATTATGAAATTAGATTTTGGTACATATGGTTGGTATTGACAAGCTGTTTGTTTTTTGTTTTTTTTTACTTGAATGGCATTAAATCTGTTAGAATCTTTATAGTCATCCAAGTGAAGGGTAATACTAAATAATATGTTATAGTGTCAATGTTACAAAATCTTACTTTTGAGATCAAACTATTTTTTAAAAAGATTAAAACATTTGTTCTCTGTTTATTTTGAGAGCTAGCATTCAGTAATAACTTTGTCTTAAAAATCATCTAATCTGTGACTTGGCAGTTAATGGATAAGTTACAACTACCTTCAACTACTACTAACTTTTTGATAGACCCTCAGGCGATAATAAATGAATGAATAAATAAAACTCATCTACATTATACTGACATGTGGAAAGTGATGCCTGTCTGCCTGATCTATATGAGCTTTTGGGGATTTTAAGGTATACATAGTAAATATGGCAGATGAATATCCAATGAGTTATGAAATAACATCTCATCTAGTGTTTCACATTCATACCAGTAAACCCTCATTAATGTTACAGTGCACTGACACACCCTTGAGTGCAGTCATCACTGCAGCAAGGTGAGAAGTAAAAGTACTGGAGGTAAAAAAAAAAAAGAGAGAGAAGATTTTCAGTTATTTTTTGTTAGATTATTCTTACAGGGGTCGACATTTGTTTTGCTTCCTTTCCCTTTCAATCTGTTTAGTTTTTCTCTTTAACCTACAGCTCATCTTTGATTTGTTCCTTTTGAACAGGTCGATGGCCCAAGGCCTTAACTAACTTAATGCTCACCCAACAGTAAAAACAATTTCTATGTTCACGTCTCCAGTCACAGAGAGGGTTTGGTGTGGGGTATTTACAGCAGCAAAGATACTGGTAAATAATCATAGAAATATTGTGAGAATATTCTAGGATTACCTCAGGTAGCAGTGTGTCTCTAAGATGCTCACTTCTGCAACCACACATTGCTGTTTGTCACTTTGATCAGAAAAAGGCGACACTAGCCCACCCTACAGAGTTTATAAGCTTCAGCGTAGCATGAATTAAGTATCCAAATACAAATCTCTTTGCTACTTTACAACAACAAGGATTTATCAATACACATCACAGTTACACTACATATATTTCAGAGCAGGTGGTCATTAATACTCATTTCCACAATCCAAAAGGCTCTATTATAATGAGCAAACTAAACAAACATATCAAACTAATCAATTTCTCTCCCCTGCAGAGGGAAGGATGCTGAGTGGGAATGGATACTGAAGTGGTTAATGGTTAACAAGGTGAATGCGTTTGGTCATTTTGATAGTAAAAGGGATGATATACACCCCTTATTCCCCTTTTACTGCCTAGTGCTTCATGCGTCTTGGCTATGTTAAGTTTATCAAAGAAAACTCTTATTTCGAAGGTCAGGCTATGTCATTAAAAAAGTACCCAAAAATTCATCAGTCTGGCAAATTGTACATGATGTAACACGCAGATTTCTATTGTTTTCCTACAAAGACAGACCGATGTTACACAGCTATCCAACTGCCTCCTCTGCCCCCGTCATTTCTCTTTACTGTGTGGAAACAACAATAAAACCCAGGTCGCCAAGCACACAAGTGTCTTTATTTGTGTATGGTACCTAAAAATGTTTCATCTGACCTGCATTGTTCTTACTATCATGAAAGACTGATGCAGACAGAAAGCTAGTATAATACAGTCAGTGTAAAGGTGAAAACTTGGTTAGTTCTTTTGACTGAAAAATAGAAAATGACAGGATTCTTGGTCGCAAAAATTGAATGCTGAGATCCAGGAAACACACTCCATGTCCAAGTACATGTTAGATGCAATTTTTTTCCTCTCTTTATCTTTTCGGTGATTTTTAAAATTGTTCTGATTAACTGCCCAGAACAATATATCTTTGTATCATTCATTTGGTTGACAAAAAAACAGCAAAAAATATCATTCTCTGAACAAATTCTGATCTGAAGACATTCTAATGAACCCATTACTGCATTCAGCAAATATCACACTGCAAAAAGGCTTCTGCCTTTGGGTATACAATGTAAAGTACAAATAAATTTGCCTTGCCTTGCCAAAAGGCTCCCACAGCTCACTGAATGCATTGCAACAAAATAAAACTGGATAGTAGCTGATGCCTGGGGTTATAAACCAAAAAAAGAAAAAACAAATAAACAAACAGTAAAAGAACTTCAGAAGCAAAATAACTAACTTTAAAACTCCTACAGAGGTGTGACAGAACTCATTCTGACTGGAAATATCACAAACTACCATTGCCCAACAGGAAGACCCCGCAGTAGGTAATTCTGCCCAGAACTCACTGATATCTATTTTCAGAGAATTGAGAATGTTGGTGAGGTCAGGTTTCTGAGAAGATCTCAAAGGATATGAAAAGACAGTAGCCACCCCAGTCACAGCCTGTCCTCCATCTCTTCACATAAAGGAGCATGGTGGAGTAGCACTTGTCGTACCACTAAACTTAAGAACAACCTCTATTCTCATCTTGTGGGACTTGCCAACCTACTCAAAGCACCCAAATATTAAAAGTAGTCTTATTTTATTTTACTTTTTCATGAACCAATTTATTTATACATTCAAATTGTTTTCTTGTTTAGTGGTACCATTAAAATAACAAATTATATTAAAATTTTGCATTGTATGTGATTAATGAAACTAGCTTGTGTACATTTTGGCACTAACAGTTGTTGTGTAGGCCTTAGTGGTGGATTCCAACAGCGATATTATATCACATAGACTGTTTTGTACATATGTTGTTGTATACTAACCATTGTCCTCCAGCCATGTTGGCTTACACCACCAAGGACTCCTGACTTTGGAGGCGTCTGGGCCCCCTCTTGGATGTAAGCCCATACAAAGCTGAGGAAATACAGGCTGTGGGATCTTTGTCTACAGCTGAGCAAAATGGTGAGACAATAGTAACATTTTCCACATCCTCATTTAAAATTGAAGCCATCTTCCCTAAAATGAGCTTTTAATGGTTCTGTCACAAAGAAAAAGGCTTTATCTTGGTAGTTGTGTGTTTCCAGAGTTGGATAAAGAAGAGCACAGTTCCTTAACAGCTAAAAGGTGAAGTACTGGGAATTTTGAAATATTTAAAAAATGCTGTGAGCTTTATAAAAATAATTTTAGAAGTTTTTCACAAACCCCTTAATTGTAAACTACACAACAATCATTTAGTCATCATAATCTGCACATCCTGCGCAGTGGTAAAAATGTGGTCTTCTGTTCACAGCAATTATACTAACACCCTAAAAGTATGATGATTCATTTGTGGTAAATGCAACATGAGGCACCTTTAAGAGGCTCTAAGCAGGGAGTGGTGAAGCCCAGTGGGTTGAAGACGCAGCAGGAACCACTTTCTCAGCTACGCCAACCTCAGGCAGAGATGAATGAGCAAGCATCTGTGTGCAGAGCAGGTGACGGGTCCTCCAGCTTAATAATGCCAGTGGCCAGCTGATTAAAAACAAGGTTCCTATGCCACCAGGGCTGCTGGTGGATGTGACTGGGGGCCAGGGGACACGTCACTCTTCGTGTCGGCACAGCCAAGGTGTTGAAGCCATTAATTAATTAGAAAATGGAATCAAGGGGCTTCCCAGAAAGGGAAAAGGATGCTTCTGGTTGTTTATTTAACAACCTGGTTAAACTAATGTGATGTATTTCTTTGTAATAATAATAATAATAATAATAATAATAATAATAATAATAATAATAATAATAATAATAATCAATGCGTTTCATTACAGGGAAGAAGGGCAATAATTGTGTCACCATCTGCAGGGTGCAATAATGTGGTATGGTAAGCACTGTTACAATACAGCGTTGTTTGTCAGTCTATTAATTATACATTCAGACAATGCAGTGATGCCATGTGTGGGGTTTTTTTTTAGGTCCAACTCTTTCTTGTGGTAATGAGTAAAGATATCAGCAAACTGAGATGGAAGAGTTAGGACAATACAGAACAAGAAGTTTCCAAAGTGGGCCTAACAGCAACATCTTCTTTGTCTCCTGGGAGTCCTCCCTACTTACAGCTACAGAAAAAGAGTTACTCTAATTGTTTAGTAAGCTCAGACAGAGATAACATAGTGCAGAAATATAAAATGACATTCAAATTGAGGAGTAAAAGTGCACAAAATGCACTTAAGCATAAAATAAATAAATAAAAAATTGAAGTATGTGGCCCTTTTTAGAGTGTTGTGTAAGTATATGATTAATTACATAAATAACGTCACTGGATGACCATGTACACAACATTGCACGTATTTGCTAAAATCTTGCAGTGTAAATACAATTATGAGAATATCATGAATGATCCAAGCGGTATAGCTGTAAATATCCACGATTTTCAAGAGTGTTGGGCAGACTGGAATGGCCCTTTCATGTGCTGCCAATTAAGAAGAACACAATATGACCTAGGGCAAGACTTTGTGGAGCACAAGTCTGTTTGCTTTCAATGTGAATGTCTGTGATTTGGACCAACAATAGCATTTGTGTTTGCCAAACATTTAAGTGGTGTTTTAGATTGGTGATGATTTTTTTCTGCTGCTAATTTTTAAGCATTAGGTTATTTGATTTGTGATTGATTGATAATTTTTGTTTATCTGATTCTGTGTCATGAATTCTGATTGAGCAGTTGAATATTTACAATTTTTAGTCTGTAGTGTGCATAGAATGCACAGTGTCTGTCTATAAAATGGGAAAGAAAAGGCTACTTTTTTAAATCGGGCATGAGGCTGAGCTCTACACCTGGACTCTGTATGATCACTGCTAATAGACTATTTGTGAAAATCGACAGCATTGGTCTTCTTGCAGTCATCCACTACCTCTGTCTCAAGGGCTCGCAGAGGGAGGTCCACAAGAGCATGCAGGAAACACTGGGAGAGAGTGCCTTTCCCTGCAGCATGTGAAAGCTGCTGAATTTAAAAATGGCACACAGAGCTGACCTTACAAAGTCTAATTTATCCTTTTTCTCAGAGACAGAAATACCACAAACATTTTTCGCCACAAACTGCCCGCAAAATCCCTTTAAAGGTTTAAAATGCATATGCTTGTAATAAGGATTTTATAACTCATCTCCTTCTATCTTAAGCCACAACTTTATCAATCAACCCTCTCAGAGCAAGGAACTTAGATATTCAAAAGGAGTTGCCCTGATTAAAAGAGGCCAACTGAGGTGGTTTTGCGTCTTATTCTAATGCTTTCTTGATGCTTCCCAGTAAATATGTTTCAGGAATGTTCCACTACAAGGGGGTCCCAGGGCAGACCCAGAACATGTTGGAGGGATAACATATTTATCTGGTTTTTGAATGCCTTGGGATCCTACCGCAAGAGACAGAAAAAAAATCTTAGACAAGGATATTTAGTTTGCCTTGCTTTGCCTACTAGATAAGCCATAAAAATGGATGGACAGAAAAAAATGTCCTTTACCTCTTAATTCCAATTCTAGGCGATTAAGTGATTTGTTCCCATCTCAAATGTAATCACAGCTAAAAATTCAATGCATTTATATTTATTTCATATAGAATAGGAAAGTGTAGCCTTTATTAAATGATGTTTTTCTTTATCTTATTTTGGTCTCTTTTATTAAAAAAAGAAAGCTTTTGTATTTCTTTCTTTAAAATTGTGATTTATTTTTTTAATCACCTAATTTGTCTTTTTTTGCCTAAAACTTATTCAGATTGATCTTTCAATGATGACAACCTTGAATAAAAAACTATTGAATTTTGTAAGACTGTCATATTTATTTGACTATACATATCTCCATTGTTGTCAGATTCCTATGGCTCCCATTGCCACCATGATGTTTGCATCAACACAGCATCACGTTCTCATACAAACCAGACTTAGAATATATGAATATATTCAATACATCAATTAAAGCAGCCTCAAGAGTATATATAAGCCTTATTTAAAGAAATTCCCACAAGGCACTCTTTAGATATTGCATTTATGAGAATAGGATGTTCGTATGTATGGACTACTCAAAAACATAATGCCTCCAGCCACAGCTGTTGCAAACACAGAGGTATAAAAAATTTAAGCTACACCAAAATGTGATGTGTGTTAGATATAAATAAAAAGAATGTGAAGAGAAGAAAAAGTAGCTTTGCTCAGAACTGTTTTAGGGTGAGCCTGAACCTTTGACATCTCCCAACATCAAAGCCTCTGCTCCTGTGCCAACAATTCACCAAATGTATAATAGATGTTAACTCTTCTTTCATAACAAATTACTATGCATCTGAAGCATCAAAGGAATCACTGTCAGTGAGTTTTCCAATCTGCCATCTCATCTCAGAACAACAGACATTTGTGACAGATATCTGGGTAACATTCAGTGTTCTTGTCAGTGGTTATTGTTAATTCAGAGGCACACCCAACTCCAGGAGAAGGAACAAGAAAGAACTGCGAACATTCCAGCCTGGGAAGTGTGATAAAACACTTGGGGGGCTGCTCATGCTTTGGTGAGGTGGAAATAAACTGGGTTAGTTTCCCCACTGGCTGGTAGAATGCATGAGCGGTGACACCTGCCTTCAAACTTCCAAGCTTTCTCAGTTCAAAGGCAGCTTTTCATATGGGACCCATTGCATCATACACATGTTCCAGGATCCAGTCCAAAGTAATGACAGCAGTACTAAAGTGAAACAAAATGGCATGGTAAGATACCCTGCATAAACATACTACCATGTGATGAGCATGAGAAAAGTCCAGCACACATGATGACTGAGAGAACTGGGTCTTAAAAATGTTGTGTTCTCAAGTTTAAACTTTAACCAATGTGCCAATTTAAATGAAAAAAAAAAATTTATTATTATGCTTATGAAATGACCCCTCTGCATTTCCTTCAAGAATATATTTTCAACATCTAGGTAAGTCATTTTGTTTTATTTTTTTATTTTTATGAGACAAGAGTACAATACCGTATTTTCCGCACTATAAGGCGCATCGGATTATAAGGCGCACCTTCAATGAATGGCCTATTTTAAAACT
>JAQMCX010000012.1:1419673-1430199 GCA_029814765.1 Acanthurus leucopareius | reverse complement strand
TTATAAGGCGCACTGTCGGTTTTTGAGAAAATTAAAGGCTTTTAGGTGCGCCTTATAGTGCGGAAAATACGGTAATACAATATTAAATTGATCATAAGAAAGGCTAAATGCTATTACTTCCAATGCAAAGTATAAGAGCAAACACATCAATGTGACGAGTCCTTCAGCATAGGCAAATTAAACTAAAAAAATATATATATATAACAGTTGCCCACTCATTATGGGTGGTATTAAAAATGCAGATAATTTGATCTGTATGTCCATCCTTGTTTCAGGTGGATTACATTGATGAATTGCTCTGGTTGGGAAGCTTTTATTGCACTTACATTTAGGTAACAAATTACTGTCAACTGGTATAACTTCATCCAACCCTCCTCTGCTCTGTTCAGCTCTGCTCTGCTGTATGTGTGTGTATGTGTGTGTATGTGTGTGTAGACTACAAATGGAAAAGCAGTGGTAAAACCTAAAAAGAGCAGAGAAAGTAGCTGACTGTAAGTGACGGCAAACAGAGTGAAGACTCTAAGCAACAATGAAACAAGTGCACAAGGTAAATAGCATAAATAAGATATTTTGTTTCGTTCAGGGGCATTGGGCTGCCCCCTACGGCAAAGGTAGAGGAAACACTGACCTAAAAGTCTTCAGCTTCACCTCCCATATGTGATTACTGTCGATAAATGTTGACATTAGCTGATATTGTTTGCCAGTCAAGTAGCTCTTTGTGCTAGACTGCTTGCATTGCACACTTGCCAGCTAACAAGCTGTAGTATATTAACTGTACATTTATTGATAGGGGATTGACGTATTGGAACCTTTCAAACATCTCTCTTTGTTCAGCTTGGCTTAAGCTGCATCATGAATTAGTAAAGGGAACAAATATACTGGCAATATTAAAGCCCCTTTTTATATGTGTATATGACCCTGAAATGCCGAGATATACTTTACTTTATTTTATATTATACTACAACATGCATTCTGATTATAATGACAATAAACAGATACTCAAGAAAAAAAGCTTTTGATGGATAAAAAAATCAGTTGCACAACTGGTAATTAATTTATTTACTTTAATATATTTAAAAGAAT
The DNA here is from genome assembly GCA_029814765.1 of Acanthurus leucopareius. NCBI lineage: Eukaryota > Metazoa > Chordata > Actinopteri > Acanthuriformes > Acanthuridae > Acanthurus > Acanthurus leucopareius. The sequence goes on along the minus strand of JAQMCX010000012.1, from coordinate 1,429,116 downwards.
TATTTGTTTTAATCAGAGAGATAAAAACTATTGGTCGTCTGAAGTAATTTATTCTGACACTTCAAAGTCAAATTTTGGTGACCAATCATATTATTGTGTTTTAATGTGAGGCAAGTGCTAATTTTCATCACTGAACAAGATAGTGAAAGCTCTCTCAAATGACAAAAAGGTGCTATACAACTGGAACTTCAGTAAGACCACTGTTTGACAGGAAATGGACAGTGCAGTATGTTCCTGGATGCACTGAAAAAAAGAAATCCATCTGATCATGAAACTAACCATGCTTTCTAATGCATGTATCTGCTAAGGGTAATATTAGATTTTACATGGAGAATAGTGCATCATTTGATTCTCAGATGGTATTATGGCTTATATTTACTTACAACATGCCCAGTCAGTCTACAAATTAAATGACTGTCATATGAATGTACACTCTGAAAAAAGCTAGAATGGCCAGATAGATAATTTTCGAGTTTTCCTGCTGACACTTTCTTTCTATGTCCAATTTCTCTTCCCCTTCTCATCTTTGTCTGCTATTTCTTACTTTCTCATGTCTGCAGTCAAGTTTTCACATAACAGAGTTTAGATATTGTAAATTAAAATATAATCCCTTTTACAGTACAGTACAGAGACTGGTTTGCAAAGTACTTAAAGTATATTCCACAGTTTCCTCAAGTATTCAGCCATTTTCTTAAAAATTAAGATTATGTGTCTGTATGGATGATTTAGTTAACAGTTGTGTAGAAAACTGTTCCTCTATTTTGTTCTGCGCAATAAAGGTGAGATTTTATGCTGATGGCTATATGGTTGGTTGACCTTTTTTTTTGTCGGTAGGAACATCTATTCTGGATCTGATATTGCTTGCCTTCAATGCTAATAGTCTGCTACCAATGGACTTCTGTATCTTTAATAACTTGAAGAACTGCTTCTTAGAAATCAGGACAGAGGGTTTAATAATAAGAACGCATGGCTAGATACAATGTCAAAGAAAAAGATGGACATGTTTCAGCACTGTGGTAATAAACCATAAAAATGCTATTTCCTTATTATGTTTTTTTTTCCCTTCACAGACAAATTAAGTTATTCTAGAGTCTGTTTTACAAACTTTAGCCAAATGCCATTTATTTTATAGAAATAATTATAAGAAAACTTCAAAGAACCAAGTGGAGCTACCTTCACCTCCTTCCCAACCTAAAAAAAATATGTTTTTTCCTATTCTTTTTTATAGAAACAATTGACAGTTTACTGTCAGGTAGCATGATGAGATGAATTTTAGCAATTATGAGGACAAAACAACAATTTCCTTTGATTATTTGATATTTTCAGAGTATAAGATGATGACCTTGTCCTGTTTACTTTTTACTCATCTCAGCTGAATATCATGAAGGGCATCAGACGAGAGCATCATGATCTCCCAAAAGAGGGATGTCACTGACAAGTCACAGAAAAAGGAGGACCAGGATCATACTTTTATCAAACACAACAAGAGGACATCAGTGTATTTCCAAGATTTACAGACAGTGTTTGGTTTAGTCCCTGAAAAGGTATATGCTTGGACTCTTGCTTCATTTGATAGATTTCATGCAAATGATCTCTCATGTTATACAAATTGTATTATAAAATTTTGAGGTTGTAATAGTTGTTTTCCACCTGGCATGCTAAGTACAGTTGAAGTCCCAAATATAGGATAAATCAATGGAATTGGAATAGAATATAAAATTTATTATTTTTACATTTGCTCTTATCAAGAAAGGCTATCGGTGCATTTGCAAAATCACGTATTTGCAGTGGTTGTAACTTCTACAATAGACATGCCAAGAAGCTAAATTTAAGAATTTGCAGGGACTTAAAAGCCCTGAATGGATAAGAGGAAATTATATTTTGGCTTCAGCAAGCATCCATCTTAATGGCTACAGGAGAAACTTAAGGCACTCAGTGATGTGTCAAAAGAGTTTAATGTAGCTCACAGGTTCAGTTTCAAACTCTATTTAAATTAAAAGGGCCAGTGCTAGGACCTGACCAGAAAAATACAGTCTACCGATTAAAGATAAGGGTATCTGAGGTACATTTTACCAGTCTTTGTATGTAAAGATATAAGACCCTGTGTTGTAATGTGAAGGGGTTAACATTTTTTAATGGATCCTTTAAGAAAAAAAAAATCGTTCTTTGAATGTTTATGAAAAATGACAAGATCCTCAATTTAGAAAAGAAATACTAAAAATCAGGCAGAAAAGGATCCCACTACAAAAAGAGAGGGAGAATGCGATATAAAATCCATAAAAAAAAGAACAGAAATTTTATGTGCCATTTGTCATTTGCCTTTGCCTTTTTGTATCCAAGACTGTAGCAAGATGCACACATTACATGTAAAAACTTTTACTTTATATCCCCTTCAATCATTCTCTTTGCTGCCTCACCATGTAAGTACATCACTGATTTCACAGCAGGGTTAGACAAGATCTATCATGTTGGCTTTGATCTGATGATCTGTTTCTTGGCAATGTCCACATTTTGAATCCATTGATACTTTAGTACTTACCATTGAGGATTATAGTCTAACTTAACTTTCTGTCTGATATGAGATGTTTGTAAAGTTGGCAGTCCATAATTTAACACTGCTAGAGGTGGAAGCAGTTCTTGGCTTTACAACAGGCTTGAAATAACAATATATTTTACATACTGTTGTAAGACGCAGGTTTCGTTGGGCACAGCCCACGCCTGCCCATAGCTTCTTTCAGCCTCCTTGCTGTTGAACTCAAAGTTGCCAGTGTAATGTCAGACTCTTTTTGAAAAAGACCTTACTGTCAAAAACAGTCGGCATCTCAGGCAATTTTTCAGTTATTTGTTTCACACACTTGGCACTGAGGGGATACACCCCTTTATTTTAATCAGTAGAGCTTTCTACTCAAACTCAGCCACTGCATGTGTGTCACTGGTTTTAAGGCACACTGCGGCTCAAAGCACCTTTTACTGGTTGAAGACTACTTTTTTCAGTTCAATATGCGTAAGATAATTGTGTGTGTTAGCTCTTTATTCTGTATTATAACCACAACCATGATCAACAAGGACCTTCTTCAGAAATTATATTTCCAGCTGATGTTCAATGACACCAATGTGATAATCTGCTACATTTTACAGATTTTACATTTTTATCAAGCTAATCATTATCAAGCTAGCTTTATCAAGCTAATCATAACATTTAAGAAGTGCTCAAAAATGTAACCTGTACGAGAACCAATAGCAGTTTTTGAAACAGCTACAAAGAGATTTACATCCAAACGGAGGGTATCAAATTTAAATTGATTACTGAAAAAAAAAAAAATTAAAATTTAAAAATTAATTACTGAAAAATAAAAACAAATAAACAATCAAACAACAAGAGCTAGCGCTTCTCTTCTGGGGAGTGTCTGTTTAACAGATAGATGTTGAGCCCCTGCAATGGACAGGCTTCCTGTCCAGAGGGGTCTATGGCTAAGCTGCTTCACGCCTCAAAAACAGGGGATAATCTCCTTAGCAATGGGCCCCATCAGCTCAAACAGACCTTATTTTTAAGACTAAACAGACCGAGTACTCACCAGATGAGTGTATCATTGTTCAGTTTTGACTCTCTTTCATCTAATGAAAACATCTCAGTAAAATCAGGTGGAGTGAATGGGATGCTTATATCCCAAAATGAGGCCTCAGGGTAATACAAACTGCAGGATGGGATGTAAAAAATGTCTCCAAGCAAATCATTAATAGTACAAACAGTGCCGTTGAATATAAAGCATCAAAGAGTTTATTTGAATTAAAGCCAAGGAAGCTGGTTTAACATCTCTGCATGTGTTAATCATGTGAACACAGCCTTTGTACAAAAAAGGAAAACAAAAACAGTGCAGCCCAGGCTGAACAGACATCAGGCTCGGTAGGTGAGACATTGAAAGTGAAATCCCCACCAGCCTCAGGAAAGATTGAGCACTTTTAAATATGTTACACAAGCAAAGCTTACAGGGCTTACTCTCCAATTTCAGTTATCCTAATGTTGTGGAATATTTCAAATGCCTCATTACTTGCAAAGGAGGAAGTCTCTCTCTCTATAATGAGCCCTGAAGCTTATTAGAGCAGTATGCATTAAATTGAAAAGACCAGTCCTTTTTTTTTCTTTTCTCCTTTTTATGGCAGAGAAAGGCTTGGGCTCTAATCAGAAAAACAGAAAGCCTCATCATTACACTTGACAAAACTAAAGAGGATAATCCTGTAGTCCATTTAGGGTATTTTGTAATTGAATTAAATTACTCCTGCCTTCTAACAAATCGCGGTGCACTAGCATTTGTTTCAGGAGATGCCATATCACAGTTTCAATTATTCAGTAATAGCCAGTTTTGTTTTGTTTTGTTTTTTTCTGTCACAATGTCCATGGAAAATAATTCCCTCCATGCACAAGTTGAATTGCATTAAAATAGACAAAGATTAAATTTTCACATATCCTTTATGGTTGACTAAGTCTGTCGCTGGTTTGTTTTCAGGCAGTTTTTATCATTTTATTTTACTGACCTTATGGTCAAAGTTACCGCCACCATTTAGAGAATTGATTAGTGACTTAAAGGGATCAGTACAGGAGAGTAAAATATATACATTAATCTGCTCTTAAACCCCAAAAGTTAAAAAAAAAAAAAAAAGTTGAGCTCTCCTCTCCCCTGTAAACAGCTCCTACTTGGAGAATAATTGGTTGTGGTTTGGCTGTATATTCATTCAAACGTATGTTTGAGTATTTGGACAACGTGTATTATTTTTCTACAAAAAATATAGGTTCAAAATGAATCCCTCATAATTAGCATACCTGAACCACTGTAAGTTTTTAGCGGTGTCTGATTTGCAGAGACCCTGCACTCTGCCTGTTTTTTGTTTGTGTATTTTGTTGTGCTTAGCATTATTATTTGTCTTTTAGAAAACAACATTTTTTTAATTCCTCATGCAAGCAACCTTGTATATTTGGATATTCTCTATCTAACTATACAAAGAGTAGAGGTGAATACACAAATATGTTTGTGTTTATATTTGTTTGACTGCTAAAAAGATCCGTATGTATGTATGTATTTGTTATTAAGACCAGAAGAAGGCCTGGTTTGTATCGTTTTCCTGAATAAGTGCGTTTCAATTTTAATCTAGTATTAAAGAGTGCTTTCGGGAAGCAACTGCTTAACAATCTTTAGCAGGTCAACACTGATACGTAATTTAAAAAATGTTTGAATGTTACATTTTAGAGGAGAACTTTGTGTGGTGGTTGGTAAATTAGGTTATTGGGTTTTATATTAGAGTTAAAAAGTCCTTAAGGTGTATAGTCTGATCATGTGTGAAATAGATTCTCATCTAAAGGAATTATTGTGTTGGAATGACAATAACTATGACAATCAACTGTTGGTGGAGGCCTAAAAAGGTCTGCTGCTTCATCCCTCTCACTGTGACTTTAACAACTTTATTCCTTTATCATTTCATACACAATACATTTTTGTTTAGCTTTTAAAGGCAACTTTATGTTGTTATCAGCTGACTACTGTTTCATTTTTTTTTAACAGAAAATAAAACTTTACTGAGGCAGGCAACACAATGTGTATATTTTTAGGCCTTTTTATGTGTCATCAGATTTTACTTTGTGTATTACATACTTTTTTTGGATTTAGTGAAGACTAGAAACTTACATTTTTTGTGTTAGAATAGGGTGAATAAATGACCTTGTACCTTCAGACAATATAAACTCCACAGTGGCTGCAACCAGCACATATGTTTCAGCAGCACAATAAACTATACATTTTCACTCAGTGTGTATTTTGTTCACTCAATACTATTCTGCTAGGCAAAGCAGTGGAATTACTCACCTGTCTGGACTCCATTCTGTGAAACTCCTCAACAATCTGCTCTTTGTTTAACTTCTTTGTCTCACCGTTCTAAATACATAACATAACCAGCCCATAGTTCCTCTGTTCCAAAAATAAGCATTCTAGTTTCTCTGTTTCACTGCATGAAGCACTTTTCAGAGTTTTCAGACCTTTTGATCTGAGAGAAGCTCTGCATTCCATCGTGACAGCAACTGTCAGAGACAGCAGAGTCCTCTATATCAGTGATTACTGGGGAAAAATAGTCAGGTCAGTGAATGCATTGTTCTTAGGTAGACAACATATTTGTATATTTGTATAATGTTTCTATTACATTAATTGTCATTTACAGAATTATGTATATGGATTTTGTTGCATCCCTTAAAGAGGGTTAATCATGTTAATTTTTATCTGGACTCAGGGCATGAGGGAACAACTGTGCAACTACCATAAACTACTGTATATGCAGTGTGTAATAATACAAAACATATATCTATGCATCTAAACTGTACATAAACAAGGATCTAGTTCTGGCACTGAAATTAGAGTACAGTGTAACATTTCATAAATGTGAGAACTGCTCACCTCCATTTTTCTATGAACTCCTTTCAGGCTCCAAATACTTAATATGGGAGGTTTTTGAATGTATGGTTAAGGGACCTTTTAGTTTACAGCTTTTTCTATAGAAACATCTCCTCTAAATTATACACAGCTTTTGAAATGAAACTTAATGAAATGATAAATATCTGTAGAAATTTTTATATTAAGATTATGATTAATGTAGGTAGACTCCACACTCCATGTTTTTTTCTCGTCTTTTCTTTCCTTTTTTTGTGATGATGCCACTTGCCAATCCCCGATAAGCTACATCAGCTATATCAGCGATTCTAAATAGTTTTCGTTTTGTTTTCTTACAGCAACAACCAAGTAGCTGCATGACCTCGGCCATTAATGTTGCTTGACTGTACAGTTACATAAGGACATTATTCATCATTTTTTTATTTTGTCAAAAAAAATTTTGTTTTCTCAGTCTATTCAATAAATAGATCAGTACAAAAAACTCCCATTGTGCATTACAAAAAGTAGCCTACAGTATGTGCAGGAAAAAAATTTAAATAGACAATGTAACTACAAAGCATTTTGCATTATTCAAATTTATAGTGGTCTAGTTGGCCTTTGGGGCATTCCATTAGGACAAATTTCATTAGCAAGTTTTTTTTTTTTTTACTATTTTTTGGGGTATTGGTTACAGTGCATTGATTTGCTCAGCCCCTGTCTCTCTTTCAAACACAACAGAGCCATCTGTGAATATCCCCTCCTCACTGTGCACACCTTCAATCAAAACATGATCATACCCAGAGTATAGTCAACTTGGCGACTTTCTCTCTAGATTTTTCAGACTCTCTTAGTTCTAATCCCACCCCAGAGGGATTCCAAAAATTGGGAACTGCTAAGGATGAATGAATGTGCTGCATCCGGCATTTTTTCCCCCAGATTCCCAACCTGGCCATTACTGTCTTCCCAGTCATGAGGGATAAAGCAGAGAGCTTGTTTCATAATTCAAAATGGAGAGATACTGCTCACTCTTAGTTAAAGTTTGCCCACCTCATACTGCTGGTGGGGTCCTTTCGTAAATACCACTCTGGTTCATTACATGTAATCCAATCCATCAATAGCACAACTTATCCATTGTTGTAATGTTCTTACCTACCAAACATCACATAAAATATTACTTTTAACATAACAGTAGTTAAACATATGGCAGAACTTAGCATCATAAACTTTTGTGTCCATAAAATTTTAAGTTATTGGAAGCAAATGATGGGTAGTTAGACAGATAATATTTAAATATCTGAAACTAGTTGTCTCTTACTCGAAAAAATTAAAAAAGACATAGTTTAATAGCAGAGTTATTTTTTTTGTTTGTTTTTTGCATTGTCAAACAGCATTCATTGCAGGCCAGGCAGATCGCAGAGTCTCACTTATGAGACGGCTGATGGATACTGCATTTCTAAACCTGCACTCATGTCTACTCTTTGTAATGATTAGATTTAGGGGGTGCAGGCCTATTTAGAACAGCAGCTATGTCAGTGCACCATCTTGGTATATGCAACATTTGATGGTTTCTGGTGTGTTTTTCAGTGCCATGTTCAGTTTTCATGAAGGTTTATCAATGTCTTGTTAGCCAAAAACTGTTCCAAGCACCCAGGTAACCATGTGTGGGGCTTTAACTCATGTATTTTCATGTTGTTAACCCAGGCTGTGCTCAGGTTTAACTGTCTTGTCTTTAAGTCCACGGTGACTGCTGCCACCCAGCAATAAATGCTTCTTCCCCCAGTGCTGTTTGCAGTTGTCTTCAAACTTTGTACCCTAATGGCAACTTTTTATGGTCAGTATTGTTCTCCTCTGTGCTGGAAACTGAAAGTGAGACCCCAATGTTAACAGATGGTTCATCTGTGTCGCCAGTGGTTCATAGTGTTGTTAGCTTCTTCAGCTAGTGGGCATGAATCATTTAAAGGCCTGGTGCAGTCCAGCTTTTCATGCTTCAGCTCATAGTGATCTTCTGGGTCGTAGTTTGAGGATTTAATCTGCTATCTGAGCAGTATTCAGGGAGAGCTGTTCCTCCAGAGTAAACAGAGCCGCTTCTACTGACAAAATATGCAGGACAGTTTAAAGCAGACTCTGAGGGTTTTCTGGGCTTTATCACCAACATGTGATCCAGCTTTTGGGCATGGATGCAGCAGTTTCTCTAAGGAATTGCTGAATATTTTGGAATAAGAACAAATTAATAAAGGTAAACTACACACACACACACGGACATTCAGTAAAGTGAAATTCTCAATGTTTAATTTGATGTTTCTCTCTTTCTGAAAAGTTGATGTAACTCTTCAGTGTTTTCTATAAAATAACCAATTATTTGTAACTCAAAACTAAAGACATTTAAACCAGTCTAAGCAAAACTGGGACGATGTACAATGAAAAAAAAGGCTTTGGAAATAACATATTGATATCCATGAAGCAAATGATGTTATCCACTAAATCCTCAGCTTTACTGCAAGGGAAAAGAATAGCAGCAAATTTATCCCCATCCATTCTGATATATCAGATTTGTGTGAATTGATGGAGAACCCCAATTGCTGACGTTGAACCCTCAACATCAGCAAAACCAAAGAGCTGATAGTTGTTTTCAGAAAAAAGGAGGCAAAGACACACAAACCTGTGTACATCAATGGAGCTGAGGTGGAGCAAGTGAGCAGTTTTAAGTTCCTGAATATCAACATTACAGAGAACCTGTCATGGACTTCACATATCTCTGCCATGGTTAAAAAAGCTCAGAAATGGTTGTATTTCTTAAGGAAACTTAAGAAAGCAAAATTCCCATGCCAAGTTCCTGTCAACTTCTACAAAGGAGCGATTGAAAGCATCCTGACTGGAAACATCAAAAACTAGCATGGGATGTGCACGGCCCAGGACAGGAAGACTCTGCAGCAAGTGATTAAAACTGCCCATTGCCCATCATTGGTACCCATCTACCAAGCATCAGTGATATTGGGGAGGTGAGGTGCCTGCGCAGAGCCAAGAGGATCCTAA
>JAQMCX010000012.1:1362785-1398164 GCA_029814765.1 Acanthurus leucopareius | reverse complement strand
GACACCTCCCCCTGGTGCGCTGCCACACCCATCTCGGCGCAGCCCGGTCTACCAAATTGCCAAATTGGCTGCGCACGATGGTGACGAAATTACCACTGCGTGGGGTGCGCCACGCTCCGCCACCCTGCGCCACTCTGCGCTGCCCCACGAAATTAGAGCCCTTAAAGTTTAAGACGGCTCTGATCAGGATTTGCTGCAAGAAATGCTTTATCTTTATAATCATCTATAGTTGTAAGTGGTAGTGAGATAATGTTGTAAGTAACACAGAATTCAAGTAGAATTTCTGTTTCAGTCTCAGTTGTCTTGGTCTTTGTACTGAGGTCCATTTTTCTGGCAGCCACTTTCATACCATTGGGTCACAACTTAAATCCGATAACTCACATTTTTGTGAAAATGTTATGAGATATTTGCTGATGTATACTGTCTGTGACTCTAAATTCAGTACTTTTACCTCAAAAGATAACTCTGCTGAAGTACTTCAGTACATTAGATTGTGAACTTGTGAAAGCTTGCTGTTTAACATTTACTTGCTGTTTTAATGATTCTCTTAACAGAAACTCTCGGTCCTGCTGTGTGTTTAGCAAAGTTAAACCAACACACTGCTGGACTCTGCTACTTACCTCCTGGCTTTCTTGGTTTAACCAGCGCAAGATATTTGTGAAATCATGCTAGCAAGCTGCTCATGACAGAGGTGATGGTTGGACAAGTACTGCAGGAATATTTCAGAATCTTCATAGTTTTCATAGGTAGGGTAATCAGGCAGTAATAATGTGAACCCTAGTTACAACAAGGGGAAACTTACTTTATTGTAATTAGTGTGTGGCTTTGTCATTCGCTAATTGATAGTTATATATCCATTACCACAAACAGAAATCCATTTAATGCTGAAAGTGTCCTGTGGAAGATTTCTGTTCAGCACAACTTTTTTTTTTTTTCAATTCCTAACCAGGATGTTTGGACATCACTTGTTTGGAGCCCTCCTACATGTAGGCATTTTTTGGTGGCGCTTAAAGTCTTGCATGTTGCGTCAACAGATCTACATGATATGAGTAGCCCCAGTCGAACTACGTAAGGACAACCAATCAGATGGTATCAATTTAGAAAACTTTCACTAGCCAAAAAATGTAAGCATTTTAATCACTTAAACCAAAAAGCATGTCTGACTCAATCTCATGAAACACACTTACTAAAATTATACTCCTAAAAAGGCATAATTTTCTTTTTTCTTATGTAACTAATAATTCAAACTGCTTACAATTTCTCTTTGCCCTTTTTTTGATTTTTTAAGTTTTGTTTATCTAAATATATCTTGTATTCCTAATTTCTTTCTTTCTTTAAATACCTCAAAGTGTTTTGTATCAAACTGAGCCTGTATGAAAGTTCTGTGTCTGTCCTTGTCTTTACTTCCAGTTGGCACAACTGAAGAGGTGGTGGCATTAACTTAGTCAAAATGACTTAAATCCCATGCTCTAATTGGTATCCTTCTCAATGTAATGCCATGGCAGCATTAATATTTTACAAAGCAACATGTTGTTTATGTTTTCTTTTTTATTTTGTGATGAACAATAATGTACTGCTCAGAATTTACAAATTAATTTCAGATTATATGTATATTTATTGATCCTTGCTCCCGTAGAGTGAAGCTTTTTTTTTTTTTTTTTGAGTAACTGACTAAATTACAGTGAAATACATTTGGATGTGCAGCTGAACCTAATGAGTTCCTAGGAGCTGCTTGCATATATATTGCATAGTCTTCCATCATTCCTTAATGCCAGAAAGGTCAAAAGATCTCAACATTCAACAAGTTTTTATTCTCATTAAATAATTCCCTGTGGTTAGATTAGACAAGTTTAAACTTCAATGATCCCATGGGGAAAATTGAGGGGGTGGCATTCTACCGTTTTTTTTTACAATTTCTCAAACCCCAGCACACTTGATAAAATCCATCTGTGAACTGGAGGTCAGCAATTGTCCATGCATTTGCAACTTTCAGTACTTCACAATCATTATAAACTCAGAAGCTGGTAATAGTCACAGGCTAAGAATGGCTCCAGTGAACCTTTTTACATTAAATGTTTGATGTAAGATTTGGTTTGGCTGGGTTCAGTGTGAGTGAAATGGAACAAGTATGAAAAAAAGTCTACAGGTCAAGCCAAGCATGTCTTGTTTAAGACATTGCAGGACCCCAGTGAAATATGGTCATTAAAAATTTTTAAAAGATATATTTCATGCATATTTAAAGAAATTACATCAATGTTTGTTTATATAAGTTTTGCTTTTTATAGATATCTTAAAAAGTGTGTACTAACATGCATTTGCCTTGTGCAAAGTGAAGTACACATACAACAGATTTTGTTTTAGAGGACATTTTCAAGAGTTCCTGAATCAAAACACTCATCAAGTCAGGACACTGATCATCTTGTCAGGCAGAGAGAGGGACGCAAGTTTAATCCTGGCAGCAACCACTCGAGTAATGGAACACTACTTACTACTGCCCCATAGTGGTAAGCATATACTTCATTTAAATCTGGTAACTTGTCTCTCAACTCTTGTATTTACCAATGTTATTTCCAAATTTGTTTTATTTTTTAATAATTTTATTATATTAAATCACTCTGTCACAACGATAAAAGTATAAATGAAGGCGTGTTTGAAAAATATGAACGCGCAGCATTAAGTTCAATGTTATTATGTAACGAAATTTCTCTCAATCCCAATCTCAATAAGTAGTGCCTACACATTTTATCAGGGGATTTGTGGAACTTCTTTGAAAACCATATCTATATAATGCAATGAGCATCAGGTATACAATTTTAACAAATGTTACAGCTTGCTACTTGAAAATCAACACAAGAAAATTCAGGGCATTGTCTAGCTGTAATCATAACTTTGTGTTGCTGGAATGCAAACAGATTTTGAAGATTGAGAGTATGCAGTTCTGTAACAATAAAACATTGTTGTAGCTTATAATAGGTCACTGGCTTGTAAACAGTTCCATTTCAAGTAACATGTGTTTTTATTTTTAAATTTTTCATTCATTTTTTTTATTTATTTATCTACTTTATTTGCCATGGCAGGCTGATTCAATATGTTATTGTGAGTGTCCAGTGTTGTAGAGCACTGCCTTCTCACATGTGACCTGTGTCATTTTGACTTTTACTTTTAACATTAACATCCCTTTCTGTAGGATTTTTAAACAACCTATACTTAAATTATTTTACAATATTTCTTTAATACTTCTGCTTTGAATGGGAGAATAGATCATAGATTGTCATCTCAAATATTAAACAAATGAAAGCTCAACAAATGTGTTGAAAGATAACCCCCCACAACATCCCTGTGGGGGTAGATGTAAAGAATGTTGACTTTTTGTAATTGCTGCCGTCTTCATCTGTAACATGTGTCCCTGACTTGATACTCTGTGCAAACACAGGTTCTGAAATAAATTTATTTCATGACTGACATCAGATTGTTACCATTTTTCACCAGTGCTGCTCTTACACTGAAAGTAAGAGATCCTAAAAATGAGTTGCTTTCTAAATCTTACATCAATATCTGTCTTTAAACGATAAGCAAGAGTGGTAGTTCATTTATATTGAAATAGTCACTAGAAACTCATTTTAAACTGATTTGGTCATCTGTAAATTGATTGCACAACATCAACTTCAGACATTTCCCCCAAGCCACTGTTACCTTTACAATGGTTGTGTTGCAGCAGTGCTGATTATTCTGGTGGGAAAAATAAAATGATACAGATTGGAACAACATGTGCAAATGGAATGATAATTTGTTCTGTATCAATTCGCAATATCAGATAAGAAATTAAATACCAGTACAGTGTAGCGGTAGCAACAGTCCTTGTTATTATAGATATGCAATAAGCATAATTTAACCTCAAACTGACATTATTTCATTAAAATAGATAAATGAATAAAGTTACTTCCAAAAAATCTGTGTTTTGAAGAATAAGTAAAGGTAGCATTATTCTAATGATTCTGTCTTATTTCGAATACAGAAGAACAGATACACTTATGGTACGATTTGAATCCACTGGCTCAAATGTAGGCTGTAGGCTGTTAGCTTACTGTTAATTATTGTTTTTGATATTTTTGGTCATTTGTTTAATGCACTGCATTTTTAGACTATACTCATGCAGAACATTTTTAGGAAGCTAAGCTTCATGTTATAAGATAAACGCAGACCCATTAAATATACCACTAATACAACAGGCTTAAATCAACAGCTGTGTAAGACCAATTGCAAGCAGAGTAAAAGCACAAACACAGTCCAAACTCACAAAAGAGGATAAAACCACTAAAATTTTCTGTCCAAAACACATCCAAAAACAGTCATGGACTGCTGTTACATAAATTTGTTGCAATTCAGTGTCACTCTCCTTTCTTCTTCTTTACAATAAAGACTTATAAACACCATCAACATGTGCCTTAGATTGCTGCTGATTTGTTTTGGTCTCAGTTCATGTGCAAGCGACCTTCTAAGTTAACTCGACAGCCCAATGAGAGTTCATGTTGGGAGGAAGGGCCTGCCCCTCTTCTTCTGGAGAAAGATCAAGCGTTTTGCAACCAATTGTGGATATGACTTCTGTTTTGTCTAGCAGATGATCTTTGGAAAGGCAAGACTACAGAAGATATTTTAAAAAAGAAAAGAAAACTGCTGCGTGGAAGAAAAGCACAAATGGCATCAAACACAATATCATGTAATTGCTTTGTTGTTAGGATAAAAGTTATAGAGTAGAGAGGCTATGTTGTGGACGACTTTGCTGCACAAACCCACATGAATATATGTGTTTACTTAAAAAAGCTGAACCTTTCAGCCTTGGTAGTGATATGGTTGCATGGCAACGTAAAAGTGACCATCAAATACTTCACTACTTTAGCACAGACTAAATAACTGTACAGTTGACTATGGAAGCAAGAAAAACTTTTTTTTTCCAGCTGATAGAGTAAATGGATAACTATTTGCTACTCAGGACAGATACCAGATGTCTTTACATCACTTATCAGGAATATTAGACAAAGAATTTTTTTAATCTACATTTTTCTTGCTGCAAATACACTTTGACATGATTTTTGTGTGTGTGAGCAGTGGACCTAATTAACAAAGCGTTAAATGCAAAGCTCCATAAATAGAAAATCAATATGTGGCATATAATGTTGATACTGTTTTGGGCAGACACAAAAAAATGAAGGTAAAGGAAACCCTGAGGTTTAGAAAATAACTTTAGGGTGAGGACATGCCTTATTACCCTCTTAAACAGAACATATTTTTTTAAACTGTTTCTGATGTGTCCATGATGCATTCCTTTTATGCTCATAATGCAATGCCTTGTAGGGCATACAGATTAAATTTCCCTCCAACATGCCCAAAAACTCATACACAAAAAAACAACAAAATAAAAATTAATAAAAGAAACAAAGAAGGAAAGAAAGAGATTGTTTGAGGGCTGATGATAACATAGCCAAGGCAGAGTGACAGTACCCTTATGGAATCACTTCATGGAATCAATTTTCTTCTTCAAACATTGAATATTTGAAAACACTGTAATGCTTTACATCACAACCCAGAGCAACCAAATCAAAAGGAGGCTTTGCTTTCCATTACCGCCCAGCCATGGAACATAAAACAATTGTGCACTGTTGCAATATTAAGCACTCACTTTCCTTTAACTGTTCTCTAGTCATGCGTTGCAGGGCAGCTGGCCTGTCAAGGTGAGAGTAAACTGGTGTGTCACTTGTTGGAAAACACACACTTTCCAGTAAAAGTACACAGTGGTGTTTGTATGTTGTCTGACTGCAATGCAATTTCCTGCTGTGAGAAACACTGTGATATCATTACTGTTTCAACATCTTTTGTGGTAAAAATTGCTCTTGACAAAGACAAAACTGCTGACAGCAGCACAGTTATATTCTTACAATAGAGGAAGGGACATGATGCTTTAGAGTTTTCCTGTTTTTTGGTTTTATTTATTTTTTTATATATGACACTGAGAATGCATATTTGACGTATGGATAATATATATTTCAGAAACGCATTTTAATGTTTATGTCCTTTTTGTTTGTTTTTGTTGTTCTGTTTTGCTTGCTTAGAGCAAGTAAAATAAAGACTAATTCATAGTGTTTATGTGCGCTAATATTAAATGTCTTTTCCCTCAGTAACATTACCAAATATTTTCTGCTGGGTTTTTTAAATGGCAATTTTGCAAGGAGTAACAGTGTAACAGTGTAACAACAAGTTACAATGAAACAACATGAATCTAGAATCTCATTTGGTCATATGAGCTATTACCAGACACATTCACAGTAGTATTTGACTTTGAACAAATATTATGTTATTATTTGTGTTTCACATGGAGTCTGATGATTCAAAGGGCAATTAAATCAAAAGTGGCAAGTAAATTCTTATCAAAATTATAGACGATTCCATTTTTGCTTTCAGTTCACTTTACAGCCTCTGAATATGCATCTCAATTATACAGACTGTTTTATGGCGGAGTAAGGCAGGTTTTTTTTCTTTTGACAAAACATGCAATTTTGAATTATGAATATTTAAAAAAAAGATTCAGAAACTACATTAAAACATTTGCTTTCTTTTCTAATTATTGTGCTAAACTCCTTTTCTGAAAAACATTCCAATCCAAATGTTCCATTTTGGTTTACAGGAGATCAACTACATTTCATGCATGAGTGTAATTTAGCACCTTTATTAATGTTTTCAAGATGTATTTTTGGTCTTTCTCACATTTTATTTGTATATTTTTTCCAGTAAACTCCATGACATGTTTTTTTTTTGTTTGTTTGTTTTAATCACATACCTTGCATGTATTTGAAGACAAATTTTGTTTATAATAAAAGTTCAAAACTTCCGGTGAAGTGATCCTGTCAGGAGGTTAGCACTATTTCACAAACCCACCTAACCTCATTTACACAACATCATATTAATATTAACATGGCTGAATGCACATTCTAGATGTATATTACCGCTCTAAGAGTTTTTAAACCCTGTTATCTGAGCCTGTGCTCTGCCACCTTTACCACCACAGTGGTCAGTAATGATGCATTACTGCTCTAAAATATCTCGTGCTAAGCTATATATAAACACAGCATTCATGTTCAAATTTAAATAATGATTTTAGAAATATTGGATGTCTTAATAGGACTCTTCCGATATTTATGTACAATGCCAATATTTGGCAAAGAGTAGGAAGTCTTTTACATGGTAAAGTAGAAACTTCTTGTATTAAATCTGACTTTCAAGAAGTAAAAAAGTTTGCAGTGATGCCTCAAATGTCAAGATTGGGGAGTAAAAAATGAATAATAATAATAATAATAATAATAATAATAATAATAATAATAATAATAATAATACAAGAAAAAGTCTTTTTTTTTCAAAATTATCAAATGTTCTTGTCTGGTGGAAGGCTTGCCTAAACAAAAAAAACTATCTGTTTTTTGCTGATCTCTTCATTTATAACAGGGGAGGCCGACTAAAATTTAAGGCTCTTTTGTTTTTTTTTTGGTTTTTTTTAGGTTACAGAGGCAAATGGATTAGATGGCAGCACTGTGTTGGTTCAACCCTCACTAATTACCATACCTTAAAGTTTACTGTTTCTACTGAAAAAAGATATAAATCTTAAAAAAAGAAATCCAAAACATACTTATAAGCAGCTTTTTTAAAAATGTACTGTCCTTATATGGCTAGATGATACAGTTGTTGTTGTTGTTGTTGTCTGTTTGTTTGTTTTAGCAAACATTTAAAAAGAAAGTAAGAGGGAAATAAAGAAATAGTTCAATTTGTCCGGGGCTATTTTCAGCAACTCTGCATGTACATATGCTGATAAGCCCTGGGCAATGTTACCCAGTTGAACAATGTAGCTTACTGAATTGTTTTTAATACATTTCACCTACTTTTATGCATTATTATATGTAATAGATACACCATTCCAGAGCAGCAATGACTAGCAGAGTGATCAGTTCAAAGAAAATCTGTACAGAAAATTACTTAAAACTTATTTGATAATAAACTGTTCCTGAAAGTCACTTTAAAAACACACTTAATAATTCAAAATAGTTTTCCTTGTCTTAAATTTAAAGTGAAAATATTATCTTTATATATATTTCTAGGCTTTCGAAATTGTAATAAGATTTTTTTTTTTAATGCCCTGGACATTTATCAATAAAAATCAATAAAAAATAATAATGATTAAAAATAAACAATTGGTGGATTCATTTTTTAAATGCCATTGGATTTGTTGGCAGCACTTGGTGGATATCTTACATATGGTCAACAACACTGTTTTTCCGAAGAGATAATTACCTTTGAATTGTAGCTGTTTTGATGGATTGATGAAAGTATGCTTGAATCTACCTCCTGCCCTCATACACAGGATGAATGATACATCTGGAACCTTACAGGCTAATATAACAGAGAGGGATTTTATCTTGTCTACAATGAAATTAATTTGGTTGACCATTTTAGCCTTGAGTTCTGGAGGAGTGAAACCACAAGTAGTCACAGACTGAGCACATTCGCACAAGGGCCTGGCTTATTTGCATTAGGACATTCCAGGGTATATGTTCAACATACATACAGTATGCAACAAACACATTTGAATGTCCACTGAGATTTGGATGTTTAAGAGTTAACAAACTTTCCCATTTTTACACAGTCTAAGTTTAATCAGTACCATGAGTGGATCCACCTGCACCCTCTCTCTTTACAGTAGTAAACACAGATGCTTCAGTCATAAATTTGAAGTGTTAATCAGCTCAAGACCGGGGCTACAATTAAAATTACCCTCAGATAAACACTCCCTTCTCCAGTAGTCCATGAGAATATTTGATTATGCTTCTCTATTTACAAATATGATACCTGCAAGTGAGAGTTATTACTGTGTGTGCTGGTTCACTGATATAGGCTACAGAGCAGTGAGCACACACAGAGCACAGAGCAGCAAGTGGGAAGCGTGTTTAATTTGTGTGGTGGGACAGATAAGTTCTGGTAAAGCAGCGGATCAAAAGAAATGGGCAGCTCATAAAACTCATCTGTGAGTTGGCTGAAAGTTTATGGGTACCAAATCTGGCCCTGGAACCTCATATCCGTCATGCGGCCTGAACCAAAAGCCCCGCCAGATCAAGGGTTCAATTTAGCAGGACATCATTTTCGAAAAAATTGTCATCTCTCACGGTTCTATCATTGCAGTCTGTAGTTTGTCCTGCCAGCAATCATAGCCAAGCCTCCCCGGAGAAGTGCAGATTTCCTGGCAAGTTTCATAAAAATAGCCTGGGACCTTTCTGTTATCTCTTGGATTTCTGCTGATTTAAGCTGTTCTGCACCCACTTCACCACATATACCGGGGGGAGATTATATCTTGTACAAAGTCGACTTTCGTTCCCCTGAATGTTACGCCACACAAATCGTTCGAAAAGGTCATTGATACACACTTCAGCTGTCATCAGCACACTGGCCGCCTTGGTTTTACCAATTATGAATGTGACTAAAATGTCTTTGAAGTGTAAAAGACTAGTTGAAAGTCTAGTTTAACGACATTTCTCCAATGACAATCTCCTCTGTTTCACTAAAGTGATATTGATCCTCAATTGTTTCAAACCCATTATTCTCACCAATAACTATTCTCATGCAGACACAGACTTTACAGTGTTTAATAACGCAACACTTGCCATTTTTCATGTACATAAAAGAACATATGCTCTTTATTAAGAGCTGCACGATCATCCTCTAGTGCAATTGTTGCAACTGTTGTACCAATGATAATTAAAATCTCTTAATGCAGAATTGTATTGTAGGTGTTAAGCTATATTCACTGTTCAATACTTAAAGATATTACTTTCATATAAAGTATTTTACTTTTAAGTATTTAAGCAGTGCTCAGCGGAAAAGGATTTCTATTTTTATGCAAGTTTCAAGGTGCTCAGTGATGCCGTTATATGCATCTCTTTTTCAGATAAACAGTCAGGAATACAGATACAAATGGAAGACCAAAAGCGGACGAAGTCACATGAATCAGGGAAATGTTGTATTACTAAACCTAAAACTCTTTGGCAATCAAATCGTTTGGCTTTCCAAAGCATCACATTTATTAACTTAAAAACAGAATTATTATTATAAAAATAAAATATTCTTGTATTTTACTTTACGTCTTCTCTCTCTCTCTCTCTCACTCACTTTGTCTCTCTGTCTCTTCTTCCACTTATAGCTAAACTTATAGCTAAACAAAGTTTTATGAACTGTCTCAATCCTACCTCCTCTCTTTAACCTGAGGGTAAATTCGGTGATTTTTCAGCCTGTGCATGCCATGAATCAATAATTGTAAATAAGAAACAACCATCTAAGACCTTAACAGCTTTTTTTTTAATATAATACTCAAATGTTTAAGAACTTTTAAATCACTCATGCAAACAACATGCTAAACTGCTGTCCCTGAGCTTTTCAGTGGTATCATATATGTCTTGTTTGCCTGGGATAATGTTTTAAAAATTAGCTGTAACTTGCTTAGGGTTATGGTTGTGGTTTAGTAATTCATCTTAAAACAAAGCAAATTTTCAATAAGGAATTAAGGACTTTAAAATGAACAACTCTGAACAACTTAAGGTTCTCCTGAATTAAATGATGTGTGTCATTCGATGCTGGCTGATGGAACAGGTTACCAAAGGAAAAAAAAAATGACAATCAAATTTTCTTAGGTCTTTCCTTTCCTTAGGATGAGAAAAAAAACTCAAGAAGTTAACACAAATAACTAACAATTATAAACAACAAGCCATATTAGGCTACAGTTAATGAATAACTTTTTAAGTGCAGAATACAGACAGCATAGAGATGTGTGAAACTCCACAGCCACTATAGCAGAAAACACAAACCAAAGCAAAGAGAGCTACAGATTTTTTACATAGTGTCGCCAATGCACAATGCTACCTTGCAAGGCAGTGCAGTTGTTGTTCATGTCTCTTTACATGTTATGCCATTACTAAGCTGTCTTTCTCTTGCCTTCTGTACCCTCAAGTTCTTAAAAAAATGCCCTTGGTTTAGTTTCTTTGCATGACCTTTCCAAGTCCTCACAACCTGCATTTTCTACTTTGAACAGTTCACCTCTTTTTGTCACCTGACTTAGTAATCCTCTGGAGGACATGGAATAAAACTGAAAGTAAAACTTCCCTGTTGCTATTTATAAACTACAGTACTCCAGAATCACATGGTGTTGTGGTAAAAACAAAAAAAGTGTGCAACTTAAGCTTAATGTTCACTAGCTCTAATATGAATAAATGTCCAGGCAATGGAACTACAAAAAATACAGCTAAAACACTGCCATGAGTTTGTTGCACATACAGGCACTGATATATCCTCAACCCAGTTTGTCAGGAGTATATGGTAATTTAGCCACACCCAATCCTGACACCCATTTCAAATAGAAATGCTACACACACCTGACATTTGTGGCAAGTTTAATGAGATTCTGCTCATCCCATGAGCCTCTAAAATAACTTCCTCTATCTAAGCCAAACAAAAAAAAGTATTCACAGATCACCATGGAATTGCCCTTTGATGAAAACAGAGAGGCACTGCAAAATATTATCATCGAGGTTGAAAAGCTTATCTGACCAAATTTTATTTGGATTTGGTCACCCTGCTAAACAAAGTACATGCAAGTTTAAAATATGTCATTTCCTGTTGCCAGTAGGTGAAGATTATGACTGAATATTAACATGTTCATGTGCCATGACTCTTGTTAGGTTTGGTGAATTTCGAACAATGTACAACAGGTTAGAAGCACCTCATTTTTAATGGTGAAACGTGCAAAGTGGCCACCATGCTGCATCACTTAATGCAAATGAAGCAGATATCAGCTCACAATCTGTTGACCCAGGCTAAGAGCTATGAACAGTTTCTAAATATCTCCACCCTAGTTGGAGAGGTTCAAAAGATACATTTTCAGTAACTTAAAACTTGGTTTCTGTGTGGATGGAAGGCAAATAAAGCTATATTTTAAATACATATATAAAATCCTGTGTAGGTGTGGACAAGGCATTCTGAAGGCCATACATTTCAAAGTCTTTGACAAACTCAGAAGTTCATTCATTGTGCAGCTGGTGATGCCGGTGTGTTGTTCTAAATGACTCAGATGGAGATAATGATATTTTTTTTTCTTTACAGTGATTTCAGTTAAACAGGTAGACAGAATCCAGTCAGTGTGACTGGGCTGACTTACTCACTATGATGCACTTCCTTACAGTGAACAACTCAATGCCAATGGCGCAATTACACTGACGGTTTACCTATTGATAAACATTTACTTTCATAATTAGTTAAAAAAAGACTTGTCTATTGCTAGATTAGTTATAGAAATGTTATGTTACACTTGTCAATACTTTCTTGCGAACATTAATGATGATTTATGCACAACTATTCACTTCATGTGATTTTTGCTTCAATCTAGAACAAAGGGTCAAACAAAAGAATTTTATGGCATTTACAGTTTGCAGTTGGCAACCAGCTGAATATCTCTCAGCTCAACCCTTCTAAGCATGAAAAACAGCCTTTATACTGTGGCCTCATTCTTGCAAAGAACGCAAAAGGCATTAAGACCCAGTGTTTGTTTCATCCATTCAGACCAATTGTAGAAACATGGTGGTAAAAAATAGCAGACTCTCTTAGAGAGGAACCTAACCTCTGTAGCTACAAAGGACTCATTCTAAGGTAATAAAAAAAACATGGAAAAATATATAGTTTCAAGTGAATATACAGTAATGAAAATGTTGATTCCACTAAACCTAACCCCACTAGACCTTAACAACCCTAAACACTGTAATTACTTACAATAGTCTACATCAAGAGGGTCAGTACCTGCTCAGTTCTACTTGGAAATTAGTGCTTAAAATATATCATTAATTTCAGTGCATGTTTGAATGTAAAGCTTTTATCTGGTCAATATCTACTGGAACATTTATAATAACTGTAAAAGCCCAGTATTACAGAAGCCCTAAGCGGACATGGTTTAATTTTTTTTTTTACAAACCACTGAAAAACGAACTTTATTTTCTTGAGAACATCTTGTTATCTTGAGAAAACAAAGTTCGGCTCGTAAAAAAAAAAATTAAACCATGTCCGCTTAGGGCTTCCATACAGTATATCTCTGTGTATACAAATAGTTTCAACCAAAGAAAGCCTCTGTGGAAAGAAGCATCTTTTCCAATGTTTCTGAAGAATCATATATCTTCGTGTCTTTATATAACAACTCTAATATATAACAGCTCTACTTTTATACTGTAGAACAGCCTGCTTTGCATATTTGCTTTTGATAAATGCCATATTATAAGTGATGTCTCATGATGTTTTTGTCAGAGCTTCGCCTTGTTTGCTTGCAACAAGCATTTCAGAAAAATTGTAAGTGCTGTATTAAAAACACACTATTTTTATCATACTTTGCTTGCCACAGTGGATTCTGTTGAACCTTTCAGCCTGGTATGACAGCACACAAGTGGATGATTGACTTGTGGGGTGGGTGTAGGATAAAGATAAACTACCACATCTTCTTTTCACTCATCCTGTCGATGATGAGAACAAGAAAGAGCCTTTCACGGAGAACGTGCATGTGTCTACAAATGATTATAATGCTTCCTTTGTGAAATAGGCTGATTTGCCACATCATAGAACATCCAGCATTTTGATAGAGACCTCCGCAAGATATTTGATCCGTCTGTACAGCTAACAAATACCTGCCAGTCAAAACAACTTGGAGGAAAATCACAGGTGGGAAGGAATGTGAAACAGCTGTTCCCTTATTCTACAGGGTAAGGAAAAGTATGCTCTGTGTTGGTTTGTGGATGATGATGTGTTCTGAAGAAAAGTCTTTTTTCTGTCCTTTTCAGCACCTCAGCACAGCCGTTTGAAATGCATATGACAATGGCACATTGAATAATTGTGGTCTGCTGGGAGTAACAGGCATGGGAGGCTTTCAAACCATGTTTTAGTTCAAGAAACTCACAGGAAAACTTTAGCATAATGTATTCAAAAAAATCATCATGCAGCATTTGTATAATTTGCTTCTTATATAACATGGACTCAACAACATCTCTACATTTTTAATCCATATCTGTCAACCAGTTTCTTACATTTTTGTGTTTAATATGTGTTTTTCAAAACTATTGTAGATGGTAGTGCAGCTTACAACACAATTTTTTTATTCTTTATTTTCTCTTTTATAATTTGGAGGTCAATGTCACTTTGACAAACGAAGCCTGCACTGTTGATCCTGCCATGATTCTTACTGTTTCCATCCTGAGAGATACGATCAAAAATGAATAGGGCAAGTTTGCCTTTGATGCAATTTCACAGAGGAGACAAAAGCTTTTGTTTTCATTTCGGCTGATCACTTGTACAATGGGTATTTCTCTGCATTTAGATTAAACATGGTTTTAGGTTTTTTATCTGGTTTGTTGGTTTGCTGATAAAACACTGTTAATAATTTAGCAGCATTCTGCATCTATCCTCTGGAGGCACCCATGCAGCCAGGGAAAATGTTATACACATAGACATGCTTCTCAGACTAAAGAGAATACTGTTTCATTATGCATACACAGACATGTAAAAACTGCACTTTTTAGTTATTATCTCTGTATCTTACAGCAGTATAAATGACCACTCAGGTAATAATAACTGAAACAAAGAGTGTTCACAGTAGACCACAGTGTCTCATCTTACAGTTCAGCATGAAGTGTCTACTGTACAATCCAACTGCATGTTGATTTTGATGTAAAACATCAATAAATAATAAGCTCAAAGCATGTCTTTCCACCAAAGACCAACATTAAAACATTTTGATGAATTTTGAATTTTACAGCCTTTAAAACAAGCTGTTATTTTGCCATGGCACATCCTGTATGATATGAGGTGGGTAATCAATCAAGAGGGGACCACATTTTAATTTCATTATACAACCTGTTTCATAATGACCAATAAACTTCCTTGTATCCTTGTATCCCTGTAATAACACAGGGTGGCGGACAAGATAAGTTGGGAGTGAGAGTTTTACCTGCGCACCACAGGGCACTATCACTGAATATAATCTGCCACAGACATGCAACTCCAATCTGTATCACCCCGGAGGCTCCCTTAGCAAGGCTTAACTTGACCTCAAACCATAAGAAGATGTAAGGGAGAGACAGCAAGAGAGATCTGAAAGTGTCATCTTTCGCCATTGCTGCAAACCTAAACTTGAAAATATACTGTATTGCACTAGAGACTGAAAAAAGACAGAAATGACAGATGATAAAGGGATGAGAAAATGATCTTGATTTTATGGCTGAATAGCCTTATATCTGTCCCAAACCCATTAGAAAAGTGGAACAGTATCATCACAGGTTGTTTCTAGTTTAAATACTTTGTTACCTTATCAAAATTTAGAGTATACAGTAGAAAGCCTGAACTTGCCTGTTTGTGAACTACCTCTGTCAGATGTTAAGTGAAAGAATTCCACTTATGTCAACAGAGTATGTATTGTAAATTATCTGGTGCTATGTGATAACAACATTTCATTTTGTTTTTAGGTCATATTCAAATTAGAGATAACAATTAACAATTAATAATTTTAACTTTAGTAATCCAGAACAACAAAGTATGTCAACAGCATATTTTTTTTGAGTTATTGACTGAAATTAAGAAAATGTACATTATGCTTACTTGGTATGCACAATACAACACAAGCATACTCAGCATACACAGTTTGATTGTTACTCATCTAATCGAACTTATCCTTGAACTAATTATTTTATACGCTGAAAAATGGTCTTGCTTATTTTATTGCCTCAATGTAACATTATTGTTCATTTTTTAACTCTGCCTTGTAAGGTGACCTTGAGTTAACCACAATTTGAAACACAGCTCTTTTTGATATATTAGCTGTTTTTTGTTTTGTTTTGTTTTGTCTGTTTTTTATGCTGCCCATTGCAAGCTTGACTTCTCTCCTTTTAGGTGTAAAATTCTGATACATTTTAAAGTAAGAGTGCTGATCTTTTACGAACAGCTTGTTTGAATGTTTCTTTTTTTAATCCATGTGGAGATGTGAGATTGTTTACTCAAGCATTCTACTTCTGTACATATCTGATTGTTTCTTTAAAATATTCTATTAATGCTAAACTACCTTTCATGGGAAAATATTGTGTTTTTTTTTCCTAACACCATTATTATTATACAAGACAGCTAATTTTCACTAGCCACTCTAAAGATTAGGTACTTAAACCACACAGTTTATAAAAATTGTTGTTTTTTATATAAATTGAAGTATGACTGATATAACATAGTCATGATAGATTAGGCAATTTACAGAAAATTAATTCTCCACTTTTAGTTCAATCTTTGCAGTCATTTTTAATGTTAAAACACTAAATGGTCCCTTTCTCACACATTCAAAGAATTTGTTCTTTCCTTTGTGATTGCCTCAATATCTTTCATTTTCTTTTTGTAATTTTATTGGTGGACAAGGAAAACATGGCAAAAATGTCACCTTAAATACATTTTTTTTACTGTGAAGCCATTTTTTACTCTTTTCGTAATTTTAAAGTAATTGATCTTTGGCTGCAGCCCTATACAAAATAGTCAAAATGTGCTCACCCTTCACTATCCTCAACATTGAAATCTTGCTTACTTAAAATGATGCAAGATTTCAAATTTTATAAAAGATATAATAGTGTAACAGTCACATAAGACATTTTTTCTGCCAACTACTTTGATTTCTCTAAGAAGATGTCCTCATTGTATTGATAATTACTTAAGGAATATATTCACTGCATGTGTTTTACTAGTTTAGATCTCATTTAAAATGCAGCATGAGTAGTTTTGTTTAAATAAAGGATTTAAATACCGCCTCACCACTGGCTTAAGGAAAAAAAAAAGTCTAGACAGGTTCTAGCTGGTTGATTGTTTGAACTGGTTGGAGTGTGCTTTGTTGGTTTCCTTGCTGGTCTTATATGCTCACTGTTAGTTGGTTGGTAGACCAGCATCTGTGTGGCTCAGGAGGTAGAGCATGTTATCCACTAGTTTCAAGGTTGGTGGTTGAGTCATCAACGCCACGGGTCCTCCTGTCGAAGTGTCCTTGGCTCTGACACCGAAATCAGAGTCTCAGTGGTCTGGCTTGTGCTCTTGCAGAATTGACAATTGTTATTCGGGGGGGGGGGGTAGTAAAGAGCATGACAGACTTGGGTTCAGTTTCTGTATCCTGCATGCATTCTTAGCCTTAATAAAAACTAATCTGCTTTATCCTCACTCTGGCTATAAAAAAAAGACAAAGTAATTATGTTCTGCTCACAATGTAATATTAATTAATCAGACACTGTAATTGAATATGTTCAATTCGAGACTATTTAAGTCAGAAAAAATAATCAAGGTCAAAAATTAGGCTGCTTGAAGAATCGGTTTCAGGGAATAAAAACAAACACTCTAAACATGAACAAAACATGAAATTGAGTTATCCACACCTTGCCTTTGATCTGATCTATCATATTTCCTTGTAAGACTGTGCTTTAGAACTATTGCAGTTGTTTTGCAGGCATATTCATAAAATGAAGCAGACCTCTGTGTTGTTCTGACTTCTATCAATTTTGTTATTTGGTCTGGAAATTTTCACATCATTTCACACATATCCTTGCCTCCATGACGGAGCATTGGGAGTATCAACTCTCAGTTGACATCTCACTAACATGCGTGACGGTGGCAGAGTAACTACTAAAATAGAAGTTGGCTCTGAGCTCACAATTGTCAATTTGGCTGGGTCGGGGATAGCTAGATTCATCCGTAATACAGCTGTCCATCACCCCATACAATCAGTTTTCCTTATCTTTCATCAATCTGAATTACTGCGGACAGTGTCTGATAACTTGCAGCAAATCCCAGCCGCGGGGCATCAGTGGCCCTGGTTCCGGCTTATGCCACAGTTTTCATTTCCACAATCACAGGGAGGAAGTGACGGAAGGCATGATATGTTGAAGATAGATCCATTGACTGCAAGATTGCCATGATCCATCATGTCAAAGCTGGTCTGTTCATTGTCGACTATATTCCAGATGTAATGTGCAGGTATTTTTTTCTCCAATCCAGGCCTTTCTGCTGTGGCTCTTAATATTAATCAGGTGATGGCTGATATACAATGCCCACGTCTTACCTAAACAGTGGCAAGTGTGCCTTTAGAAGTGATAATGAAAAAACACTCCATCACCATATGTTACGAGTATGAGTAATTAATTTGAAATAAACAGGAGAGGGAGGAGTGCAGGCAGGTCTGTGGAGGGATTTGTAGACTGTGCAGTGGTTAGACATTGGCACCCTCTGCTCAGTTGGACGGTTTCTTGTCTGATTCATCTGCTTTCTTGTGGTGTTTTATGTTCAACGCTTCACCAGATGCTGGTTTAATAAAGAAACAGCGGCTGCTGCCAATCAGGATCTTAACACATCACTAATTCCTCAGCTCTCCATCTAAAGCCACAAACAACAGAAATTAGCTCTCTTTGCCCCTAATATGATGTGTCACTTGAATTGAAAGTGGGAATTAGGAGGACACTGAAAAGGTTTCATAATGATTTTACTAGAGGTAATGGAAGATCTAATACTTCAAAGCTTAAGAGAACATATTGAAGTAAGCATCTTTTCATTCCAAGAGGTGATGCAAGACTGGTTTGAAGTTAATCGTTTTACTCTATTTAAGGATATTACAAGTGATCAAACAGTATCACTTCCTTTTAAATGAAGAAAACACAGTATGTGTTGTATCCTGAAATATCAAGAAAATTAGCTTGTGATTAATAAATTATTTTTGGGACAGGAGATTAAAGATACAATTGTGCTCTATAGGGAAAGAAGCTTCCATTTTTTCTATTGCACATCAAGAAAATACATTTTTGTTTTGTGTTACAGAAGGAGAACTGAAGTAACAAGATATTTCAGACATGCATTTGCAGACACATACACACCAGGGCACAAGAGGCCGACAGCTAATAACCCATCAAAAGAATAACTGTGGCTGTCGAAGCACAGACCACGATATCTACTCATGGCTCCACTCTTTGGGCAGAGATGTCTCGACGCTTCACAACATGACCTCCATTTTACAGACAAATCAATCTATGATCGACAGGCTAATTGCCAGGAAACTCGCAGCGTGACCCATTAGGGTCCTCATTCCACCCACTCACACGCAGAGTAACATGACAATCCAGTGAATGATGAGGAAAGGTTTGAATTTTAAAAAAAAGGAAAAAGAAAAAAGAAGAGAAAATAACACAAAAATTGCTTGAATCTTTAATTAGTCATGCTACCACACTACACATAGATTTTTAGTTTCACTTTTGCTGGCATAACATCAGACTAAAACTGAAGCCTTCAGACAGAACTGCATGAGTGTAGTGTGTGTGCACTCTGAGTTAAAGATAGCAGAGTTTGTGTTCAAGTGACCTTGGGTGATCTAACTTCAATTGACATTTGCTGTTTAAAAAGAGTCTGGTGGGCTACAGGGTTTAAAGTAAATATCTGTCCTCTAATACTGAATTGAAATAGTTTTCGTAGTTTCAGTTGAGATTCTGACTGTAACAGCAAAGCAAACAATTTCATGGTGTCAGATACCGATAAATCTCATCTAATTTAAAAAGATTTCAAGAAGGAAAATGCAGGCCTTTTTTTGGTGAGAAGCGAGATGTACAGCTTTTGCAGACCAAGTGTCGACTCAACAATCAGGACTGAACTTCAACCTGGCAGCTAAACATGTTTTGCTCCCTTTATTGTGGTTTGCAAGCATCGGGCATTAAGCTCATGGATGTCAGTTCACATCCAATGTTGTGTTATATGGTGAAAGTCAGTCTCTAAGTCATGCCAGAAACTTCTATTTTACAGTGCAAAACAAATAAGCAGTAGACAGCTGCATTCCCCCGAATTGAGCAAGCTCACTGTCAAAGAACCCTTCTCATTTTCTGCTTTGCTATCTCTCCTCCTTTACACACATGCACATGTCGTAAACAGCAAAGTACAAGCAACCCCCTCCACATGCAGCAAGACAGTTTCCAAACACTTGCTGAGTAGCTATCAAACACTTTCTTGATCAAGGACAGCTCTGTGCAAACCAGGCCTTCCAGCTGTGGATTGGCAATGTGAATCCACTCGGTGAACAAAACAAGTGTACATGGATAGCAGTCAATGAGAACTTCCCTTCTCGACTTTAACCCACACGGTTTGCTTTTTTTTTATGAGATCTGCTACATAACACTGATACAAATACACTGATATTCTATTGCAAAATATTCATGCTTAAGAAAAATCTGCAAATGTACGTCTGCTTTCTTATGAGGACACCTCAAATTGCTTTTATGGCTATGACTGAAGAGCTGCAAATCACTCATTATGCCATGGTTTCTTAGAGATCCCTCATGAGCTGACTCCTTGAAGCCAGAGCTCAATTAAGGATGCTGTTATATGTACTTCAAAAAAGCTCGAACTATTTCATTTTTCCTTATTTCACTGAGAAGCAGTGTTATTCTGTCAAAAATATTCTTGAAGGCTCTGTGACATTAGAATAAAAAAAATCATAAAGTTCTATATGAATATACCTCTTTCACCTGCCTATGGTGCAACACCAACTGCATAGTGAAGAACATCCAGTCCCCATGATCCGAGATGCCATAATTCCATCCTATCAATTAAAAAGACATTTTGTGTCAAAAACACCCAAACTCCACAGGAGAATCCAAAGTCTTTTCCTAAACTGCAGTAAGATTGTGCTCCAATGAGGAAGCCAGACTATCTAACAATGGCAGAACTCGTGGTAAAAAAAACAAAACAAAAAACTTTTGACTCCTACCAGTGACAAAAGCAGAGTTTAATGATTTAGGGGTAATTCAAATCTAAACAGTTGGGCCCGTTTTCTGCTGGCAAAGTAGAAAAAGTCAAAGTGCATCACTAACATTGATTTTAGCATTTAGATTTTCTGGGGCTAACAGAAGGGAAACATTTATTCTGAGAAAATCCAAAAGCAGTCCCATCTGCAGCGGCAAATTACTGATGCCTGTTGGTGTCAATGTGCTTTGTCAGACACAAAAAGACATGCTGCTCTGTTTGCAAATGTGTTCAGAAATTTGGCGGTGGTCGGTCATGTGAGGAATTCAAGACATTTCAGGCACTGTGCTGTAATTGGCTGCTGCAGAAGTCTTATATTAGGTGTACAGATAAAGCCTAAATTGTCAACAGACCTTTTTAGTGCAATGTTGGAATAGTTGCTTACAAACTTAAGGGACAAGAAAGTGTTGACTGAGCACTCCTCATATATTCTTGTAAGGGCATAGTGTAAGCTTTATAGCTGTGCAAAAAAAGACAAAATGGCATTATTTTTAAGCTTGTGCCAGTGATTTATGGCTGTAATCACTTCTACTGTGGCTTATTGAAAACAAAACACCTTGAAGAGGAATAACACAGACAGTACGGGAAGATAATTTGCTATAAATAACTGGAAATCATTGATTTAAATTTAAAAACCTGCCACACCTTATGTGGGCTTCTAATCAATGTTGATGTCAAAGAAATTCCTCAGTGTGTGCTGTAGTGACTGAGTTTCCCTTCTCACAGACCTGGGATGTATTGTCCCAGGATGCACTGCATGTGAGCTCCTGATGCCCACACCCACTGAGCAAGGCATAATCAAAGGAAGCCAGATTTGTTTTTGAGTAGCCACCCCCCCACCCCCCTGCTAATCAAGTTTAAAAATCCTGCAGTACAACACATTTTGCAGCAGGAGAAATTAGGGGCATTCTTGGTCAGACATAGCATGCATTGAGAAATAAGTTGCTTCAACGGACTATTATTACCAACAATACATGGAAATTTTACTCAAAAGTAGTAAATTTGACTTTGAATCAGTGATTTCCTCCTTGAGTGCAGTTTCTCATATTTTTCAGTCCTACCTTTTCTCTGTCCTTCGTATTTTTTTTGAATTTTTAAATGTGTAATCTAGGCACAAAATAAATCCCATTCACAGTGTTGTCTACATACAGTAGTTGGTTAGTTTGATTTGTTTATTTCACAACAAAGTTAATGTAAAAATACAAATTACTGTCTTGCATTTCATCTCCTAGAGATGCAGAATTTACTTGCATGTACTGTGTTCATACATAACATTACCGCTAGACAACACAGTTGTCGCTTTTTGTCAGCACAGGTTCTTTGAAGTCAGCTCGGTGTGTCAGGGCTCTGAAGGGCAAAGCAGTGAGTAAACCAAATGACATTAAGGGAGGATGTGAAACACCCAGCACACAGATGACTGAGAGTTGACCTTTTAAATGTGATGCAATGCAGTGTTAGTCAACCACAGCGTGAATATTCTAGATTAGTATTACAGATGCTTCAACAGCATGATACTGTGATAAAGTGTTTATTATCTTTAACACATCTGCTTCGCATCACAGATTCCTGTATAATTTCAGCTATCTTACTGGTTCTGACTGAAGGTGGAATGTGCCTGTCCGTAGACTGGCACATGTGCTTTGTTCCAGAACAAATTCAGACTTTAGCAGCCATCAGATGGAGTTAATTTCACATTTGGTCTGGCACAAATGTTTTGATTTAATTGTTGCTGATTTTCAGACAGCTCAAAAAACAAAGAGTTGTTGTGAATTGAAAAATCCCATTTCCTCTTTTGTTCCACCATTCTTGTTTATATAACGAGGACGTTTGGTGTGTTTGATCCTGACAACTCGAAGCTCCAGGGCCATCAACCAAGGCTAAAACGTTCAATGCTGCTGTCTGGGAAAAAAAAAAATGTTGTGAAAAGATATGCACAGTGGAGAATGTATTCCTGATGTGTTTTTGTGAGCGCCTGTCTGCATGTCATGTCTCTTTGCAATGCTTCCAGGCACCACAGAAAAAGCCTTTTCTCCATTTGGCTATTGGAGTAAAACTGGCAGATTGCTACACAGTGAAAAGGAACACATTGGTTTTTGGTAGAATTTTCTCCAAAGTAGAACGTCTTTGTAATTGTCAGCAATATAGAGCCAAAAACATAATCAACTTCTGAATACACCTTGGCACAGACAAGCTCTCCCAGCACACAATGGTTTCCTCCTTTAGCCTGGACGTAAACATGTGCACACATAAAAATCCTTTAAACCACACACATAAAAACATCACATACACACGTATTGACCGATATTCCTTGCCCTCTGTCTTCTGTGCACACACAACCAGACAATGACTGTACCTGCATATAGTGCATTTAGTAGGATTTCAGACAGGCCGAGTGTGCAAACCAGCATCCTGCTTGCCTCTAATTACAAGTCAGGCCATAATAGGGGGATGCAGCAACTATTTCCTGTTTCCCTTGGGCAATCTGGGAGGCTACAAATTGAAGATGATTCCTACACATGACCTAGATTTCCCCCTGCAGTCAAATTACCCTCTGTCCTCTGTTACAGCTTATCATTGTACAATAATATTGTCAGAGAAAATAGTGTGCCCAACGCTCACCCCACCCTCCCCACAGATTCTTGCTATCTATCATCACGATGTGCTCTCTATCTCAAAGCTATGGCAAACCCCTGGATTGGTGGGGCAGGATTGATATTCTTTCCCTCCTGTTAGCCAGAAAATGTTACTCAGAGCCAGAATTTCTTCACTGAAATGGACAATAGTGGCTTTATAAAAGGATACTTAACCTGTCTTAAAATGGAATGACAAGAAATTTACAACCGCCATTTCCTTTTCAGCAAAGTCTGTTTTGCTCTGCTGTAGGAATTTTCGGGAACAGCTCCTCCTCTGAGCTCTGACTTCTCTGGTTAAGGTTTGGATTATAGGCTGCTGCTGAGTTCACCATGTGTGAGCCTCAGTCTGTTGAGCATCTGGCTAGAGACTTGTCTGTTGCTTCAAATTTAATACCCATTTCCTCTTGCTGAGGGATAGAAAAAAAGGAATATAATCATTTCTCATAGCATACTGGTGTATTTCCAACAATTAACATATTACCAAGACATGTAAGTATCCATCAGTGCCATGCCCCCTGAAACAATTTTGAAAGAAAAACCATCAGCCTGCTCATCAAAAGTGGAACTCATGCTTGATCTCTGACACAGGCAAAAAACAATAAAGAGAACTGTTTCAAAAACCAAGATAGAGAATTAAGCAAAAGATTTTCCACTTATCCTGAATGAATCTAGCTTTGAATGGGTTGTACAAAAAAAACAAAAACATGGGCACATAAGTTACCATGGAGATTAATTTTGGTTAGTTAGCCTGTGTTTTGGAAGACATGTTACATAAAGAAGAACTAATACTGAGAAGAGCTTTCTAGTGTATGACAGTGTTTCAGTACAGTTCCTGATGACTACCGGCATGAGAGGTATTGATTTTCCTGTGAAGGCATCTGTTATTTATGCAGAATGCTGTGTTTCAGAAGTTAGCAGTGCACAGTGCTGAGCCACGCCCTCACCGTCCCATCCCACAGTTTGTTTCTGTCGCATTAATTTTTTTTTTTTGCAAGTCACAGATTCTTTTGTTTGATCGCAGATGCAAAAAAAATCTGCATAAAGGCACTATATGCTGCTACCTCTGTTATACATATTTGGCTTTGAGATCACTGGTGCAGATCTTCTTCACTTTTCTTGACCACAAAGTTTATGTTAAACTAAAGAGGAATTTTACGGGATTACAGAATTGCCAGTACCAGTAATTACAGATTACAAAAAAAAATGTTGAATTGTGTCATTAGAACGGTACGGTAGGATGCGTATGACGTTTTGTTACGACTCTATTATCCTGCAATAGATACACACACACACACACACACACACACACAGATATCTGAGAGGGAGAGAGAGAGAAAGAGAGAGTGAGAATGATTTTAATATAATTGTGGCACATATTTACTTATCGTGGACAAGCGTAATAGGTTTTTATGGTAAATTTCCTGAATTCCTTCGACTGTAATTTACGAGCAACTGTGAGTAAGTGTATTTTTTAGGACTACATATGCATTCAGTCATCCTACTATTATCTGCAAAGCTTTCGCTCTCTCTTTCTGTAATTAAAGAAACAATATTTTCTTTTTACATGTCTAATATATGTCACCTCCTTATATGTCTCTAATAGCAGCTGTTGTTTTTGTGGTAAGAAGTAAAGAGCAAGTGTCTTTTCCATTTCTGCATTAGTAAATCTGTGATCAGCCTTGAACACAAACTTACTGCAATTACTTTACACCTGACTTGACAAAGCCACACCTTCTTATCATGGCTTTTCAAGCATGAAACAGATTAAGCCAGGATTTATAGATTAGACTAGATCTAACTGCTTTTTTATACTTATCCTAAATTCCTAAATTCTGCTTTTGTGCAGTAGCCCTCGGCTCACAGCAGCACAGACTTGTAAACTGTCAGCACAACAGATGCAAAAGAGCATTAAAGAAAAGTGACAGAGAAGGAGAGCGAAACTGCAGAATCTGGCAAAGGCAGTGAAGCTGAAGGCAAAAGGCCATCATTCCCTTTCCCTGTGTATCCTTTGCCGCCTCCCTGACCTTTGGTCAATCAAAGACCCATTCAACCTTGGAGTATAAGTTAATATCAAGCCTGGCAATTCAGCTTTTACAGTCACACAGGTAAGACTGAAACTTGTCTGAAAACGCTGTTAAATCTGTCAATGAACGGACGTCACGCCTGCTGTTCTATTTAAGCTGTCAAGCATCACAGCCTCAAAGCAGGCCCAGCTGGCTCCCTATGAGCCTTCCACAGTAAGATTGATGAGGGGAAGCCTGGCAAAGAGAGGGCAATACAGGCAAGCCTCTGTGTCATTCTGTATGTACACATCATTTTCTCTCATTCCACTGGAGGATCAGCAACAGCAGATTAAATGACAGAATGAATTTCCATCAGACCATACACATTCGTTCAAGGGAATTTGTGTAACCATTCAATATAACCTGAAATTAATTATGCACGCTTGTATTCTATTTCTGCAATGCAATCCTGCTATTGTAGACTAAAACATAATTGATATCTTCATGCATCAAAATTACATTTCATCATAATGTCAGATAACAAGCATGTTGTGTTTTCTATTGTAATTTTTATATCCCATAAATTAGATTAGCTGTGGGAAGGGCAGAAATGTTTTTTTTAAAGCAGCAATAAGTATAATATACATTTGTACACCAACATAGCTTTAATTTACCGTTCATGTTGATAGTGCAGAGTTAATCCTGATGTATGTCAATTTCAGTGACTTAACCATCACTTAGCAAAGGTGCTTGCCATTTTCTTGTAACACATACTAAACTGTCTGTGCTCTATTTTGAAGCAATAGGTCTTCTTCCTCTGGCTTTAACCCAACAACCTCTGCCATCACTGCTTATGTTCAGTCTCTGCCACTCAGTGCTGGAGGATGGTGCTTAGAGGGGAGTATCACAAAGGATTTAAGATACAAAATGACATGTTCTTATTAAAAAAAAGCCAATAGTAAAGCAGATTATTTCTTCTCCTACTCACATATATATGTACAACCCTCAAAACAGCACGTTTGTTGTAAAATTTTAATTTCAAGTTGTTTCAGTTAATACTTGTAGGAAGCAAGGGTAAATTATTTATTCTTCCTCCTTACACCCTCACTACAGACAGTACTTCAGCCAGGTTTTCAAGTTGTCCATTTAATGTGCACCTGACAGAGCAGATAACTTTTGATTGAAAGATTGAAGATGTCTACATTGGCTCTGAAATGACTACATGTCACTTCATCTTTAAGCTTGTAACTGTAACTCAAAGCCTCTTTTTATGCCTCAAGTCTGCTGACTCAGATCATTTGTGCATTTGGGTGTGGGTACTGTCAAAAGTCTAGTGTGTCTGAGTGTAACAGGGCATTGGCTGAATGGATTCAGCTGTAGACACAAGGGAGCACAGCCGGGATGCTGATCTTTGCAACAGAGCTATTATAGAAATATAGTTAAATATCCCAAGATTGGGTTTTTAGGTTCTAAACAGCTGGTGTCTGGGCAGCAGGGGTCACATTAACCAGATATTTTTGGTCATTGAGGCATTTCTTTTAACAATGATTGAAACATCCGAAGGCTATCTGTCATTTTTTAAAGACTGAAACACCAAGGACTATCTACTGAAAAGTAAATAATGCTCCTGAAACAGTCAATAACCCCGTGCAGACCACCTGCAGCAGATCCCCTGGACAGACAGCTCAAGAAGATTTTGGTATTGATTACGAACAGGCTCAGCCATGAACAACATGCTAACATGTTCAGAGTTTCAGTGTTCTTTTTTTTTGCCTGCTTGTTTGTTTGCTTTTTGCTGAGCAAGACCAGGCAATATGCAGTTAAAACAGATCGGTTATTCTTTGCCCTCACTGTTTTCTGATAAGCTAGCTGGAAGTGATGATTCTTGCCCAGATGTATTTTATGCACACTAAAACCTGTTTAAAGAATATCTTTTCAAGTGAAACTTTCCTTTTTAGCAACCAGATGTATGGAAACATATGTGCTCAGGTCAATTTGGTATGTAGTTAACACCAGTCATTATTTAGTCAAAATGAAAACTGAAGTCCAGACATTTACTCTTGTGTTCCTCACCACTGTTTGGAATGAAGGAATAACAGGTGTGATGGGTTAACACGTTTTAAAAAGTATGCATTTTGTATTAAAATTTATGGGGAAAGAGCAGCTCATATTAATTTTGAGAGTAATAAATACTATCTGACAGGCTGACATCAGCCAATGAGAAGAGCTAAACTGTGTTTTAAAAACAGACTGACAATGACTGCTTTATTTAAAAGAGGTTAAAATTACTAATGTGGAAAAAAGACTCTGGTTATTGTTATCATAATTAGCTACTGTCAGTGACTATTTGTAACTGACAATTAAGTTTAACACTTAAAAGTTTTTTGTGTTTGTAGTATCCGAATATATCATTGCAACAGATGAAAGCTTAAGGACTTTATGATATAACAGTTCATTCCTCACCTTACTGATGCTTCATGTAAGTGGTCATTAGATTAAGTTGGGGAGAGACGCATTGGGGTGATGTGACACACTCATCCTAATAGATCTTTGTCCTTAACTATATAACACAAGTAAACTGTCATGATGCAGGTTTACTGATAATTAAGTAGATAACCAGTCATTATTGAGTAAAAAGAAACAAAGACTTCTTACCTCATTGCCTTATTTCACCTGTAAGTCTCTAATCCATTGTGTCTTCCTAA
Organism: Acanthurus leucopareius; assembly: GCA_029814765.1. Classification (NCBI taxonomy): domain Eukaryota; kingdom Metazoa; phylum Chordata; class Actinopteri; order Acanthuriformes; family Acanthuridae; genus Acanthurus; species Acanthurus leucopareius. The sequence continues at coordinate 1,369,919 of JAQMCX010000012.1, read as the reverse complement.
AAAACTACGGGATGTATGGACTAAGGATGTGATTGCAGTTATCAGTTCAAAGAAAACTTACAGCTAAAGTAATGCTTAACATCTTTTAAACCAGTAGGTTTAGTATATTGACTGTTACTTTATTTCAGCTCTTTTTTTAAATTTAATTCTTGTTGCACAATTTTGTCATCTCGTCTGTTTTTTGAGCAGTAACCAGTAGATGCCAAGCAAAATCAAAACAACAGCCTGAAAATCCATGATGAGAAATACCAGTAACTGTTGCACAGAGCAATAATGGACAGCAGAGATGAAGACACTGCTTTTAAACATAGGTGCGGTGCTGCCAGTGCTCTGGGACTTTTTTCTCAAAGAGAGGAAGTAGAATACGCCTATTTGAAGTTTGTATAATCCGAGTGAAATTTGTATACACTTTTGAGGGCTTCAAGATCTGATCGAAATTTAAGTAAGTGTTTGTCATGCAAGAGAGACGATAATAACCGGCACAATTGTCAGTTTTCATTTTTGCATTAAAGGTGCTGTGATTGATTCATGATGTCAACCTATGCACCAAGTAATGTGAAAGAAAACACTCCACCTGAAATTTCCAGTAGCTGTCAAAGAAGCAACATGTTAACGGTGTGCATGCACACATGCATGTCTGTTGCAAGTGCACTCTACATCCTTGCAGTTAGACCTCGTCCACTCAAGGCAAGCACGTCATCAGTAAAATACACATCAAGTGGGAAGCCATGCTGTAATGGAAACAGAAATCACTGCTATGCTGAGCCAACATGCCAAGCCGTGCTGAGCCAAGCCACAAAATATGTATGGAAAAATGCCATAATAAGGCTTTAAATGAGTGGAGGTCAGCAAGAACAAGATTTTTCAGCCAATGAAATTGAACACAGACTTTTGTGTACCATGTGCTCTATTCTCACTTGTCACTCTAGGGAGGAAGTTATTTGTGTACTGTACAATTTTTTTAGAACTTTGCTTCTGATATTTTTTTGTCTTGCTCATCTCAGTACTCACAGGCGAGAACCCCCTCCCCCAATTAACCTGCAAGGAAAACAAATAGCTGCACAATTTGCATACCTTCCTATTTTTCTATTGTAGGTGGTTTTCTGTGTTAACATCCCAATAAATGTCTTTGATGGTGCTAGATGAGGGAGATATAACATGCTTCAGTGCATATGGAACTGTGTCCTCATTTTAAAACTTGGCTCATTAACAAAACGTAGTTGTGTAATGCAGAAATCTGGAGTCTAAATTAAGACACTAGCTCTCTATGGTTAAAAGAGTAACTGAGTAGTCCATAAGACATACATGAACACAACAGAGCGTCACTACTTTACAAAGGGGCATGTTTTGAGGCTGTAAGACAGCACAAATTTTGAGGTCCTGTGGCCAGTCTGGTGTCTTTATGTCTTCCATCGTTCATTAACTTTGATGTCTCTACATGCTACTATAGTGTCACTCCTTATCTCTATTCGCTCTCACTTAGTTGTCAGACCTTCTGCGGCCAAATTGGCTGGTTTCTCTGCGGCTTCTTTAATGAGACCATCTCTAACTAAAAGCTAGATACATCCCAGTAGGTGGCTTCTTAAACTTTTCTGGAGGTTGTTAATCCAAAGGATCTACTGATGTCTGAGGAAGAGCTCTCAAAGAACTACACTTTCTATCCAGACACAAATTTCTGAGTTAAAAAGAATGAATAAAAAAAAACAAAAAAGAACAAACAACATGATCGTAACAATAAAGAAATCATTTTGTCTGATCCAAATTCCCCAGCACGCCTATTTATAAAGATAATGATGGAGCCTTTTATGAAGAGTGAATGAGAATGCTAAAATTGTGTCTCAAAGCAGGCATGACTTCATTTTTAAGTATTAAGCCCCAAATGAACACCATTTAGTTTGCCATTCAAAAATACAAATTGAAAGCAAAAAATGACTAAGAGTGGTCAGATCATGATGTTGGGCCCAATCACTAACCACTGGATGCATTATTGGGTCATTATTGGGTGATGTGTGTGTGTGTGTGTGTGTGTGTGTGTGTGTGTGTGTGTGTGTGTGTGTGTGTGTGTGTGTGTGTGTGTGTGTGTTTGTGCGTGTGTGTGTGTGTGTGTGTGTTGTTTTTAAACATACGTGTAACCTGTGAAAAAATTAGGTGCCACAGTCTCAGTTGTGTCAGTCTTTGTATTGACTATTAACTGTTTGTAACTGATTACTCTCATCCCTGCATTTAGAGTAACAGACACTATACATCATTGAACATTTTACTTAACCTGTGGCAAAGTAATTTCGAATACAAACTGTACTCAACTAAAGTATTTAAGTAAATTCACTGACCGTAACTTGTGTTGTTACATTAAGCTTTAAACTGCAGGTTACCGTTTAAAGCTTAATGTGCCTCTGAACAGGAACTTTCAGTCAGTTTTTTTGTTTTTTTTTAATAAGTTGCACAAACACACTGCTATAAATTACTCTACTACTCACTGGGTGCTTGAAGTTAACAACAATAGCAAGCAAGGCATTTCTAACCGAGGGAATGGCTGGGCAGATAACTGGAAACATTTAAGAATCCATAATAATTTCATAAACTGGGTTAGGGTAAGGGTTCGCAGTGTTGAACATGAATTAAAGAAACAGCATGAGAAGACTTGCTTGTGTCAGTTTGCTATATCAAAAACTCAGACAAATCCATAAATACAATCAAACCAAATTTGATTAGTCTCAAATACATTATATATGTATTGTGTGTGTTTCTGAAGGATAATACAATGTAAACCATTTATATTTGTACATATTACCTAATTAGAGTTACAAAGTTTAAATGAAATGACAAAAGAGGCAAACATTGACCCTGTTTAAACACCACTATATTGAGTCATTGTAAGCACATAATCATGCTATCTTTAGCATAGCTCATTGCATCAGTACATGTTCATGAAGCACAGTGGCCACATCTCCTTATAAAGTCTCTGTAAAATTAGGTACAGTATAAATATCATTTAAATCATACTTTTGGCTACAATCTACATGCACTTCACATTCATACTAATAAATGCTACTGACAAACTTTTTCTTCCAACTTTGCCTTTCTAAAATGCCAATATCTCTAATTGCGACTTAAAATTGTTAATATTTTGCAAACTTTTCAAATCTTTTAAACCCTCTTTATACAGCTCCTTTGTGTCCATTCCTCCATAACCAGGCCTCTTATCTAATAACCAAGCATCTCTCACTTGTGGGTAAGTACACAGTAATATAACATTCTGTCTGTAAAAGTTAGATTATTCTATTGGCAATGAGACCAATGCCTAATTATTCTGTAAATGTTTCCTTTGGACTAAAAGCTGTACTTTCAGAGCTGAGTTTTATATGATAAGGGGCTTTAAGGGATATTTTTATCACATTTATATTTTAAACTCATTAAACATTTTTTTAATCATAAGAGCTAAAATAAAACAGCATTCTACATAATTTAGATAAATAGAAAATGCTTTTGGGTAATGTTAAACTAACAGGTGCACAAAAATTGACTTCAACGGCATGAACTCACACCACAGTGGGCCTAAATAGCATAAGCACCATTACATGTGGTATGTTGGACCATTGAATCCCAATTGATTAAAGAGCCATGAACCATCTGCCACCTTTTGAAGGTTGTACAAAAAGATTGATGATGTTTATCATGTTTCTATAAAACTCCAGAGGTGGCTTCAGAGCCAGCTCATAACTGGCCTGTAAATCGATATTTGTACGTCAGGGCAGGCAAGGCTGGAGAAAGCACGATTTCAGTCCAACATGTGCGTCTCTGTGTGTCTGTGTCCGTGTCTGTGTGTGTGTGCGTGTGTGTTTTGTGCGTGTACTTGTGCTACAGTCTGAAATTGAGGCATCTGCTACCAAGCACATCCATTCCAAGTGTGGAAATGGGTTTCGAACAAACCAATAAGTCAGCTGAAAATGAACTATCCCAACTGCAGAAACATTTAAAATATAAAAAAGTAGAAACTCACATGTGGTTTCTACACATACCAGCTTATTTCTTGTTACAAAAAGTATTAAAAATATGCCAAATGTTAAATAATCAAGGGAAGTCTTTTAGCACAAACTTATACTGAATACACAACAACTGACTCTGGAGTGCTTTTATCCTGAATCTAGCCTAATTCTAATCACTTACTGAACTGTTTTCATCAGCACATCATTTATCCCCATTAAATCTGCACCATTTTATGCAGATTAAGCCCTTTAATTTTACTTGCAGTGAATCATTGTTGATTGCTTTAAAACCCTGCTTTAGATAAGAACCACACTTAGCGTATCACGATACACATACCATAAATCTTGTCCTTATCCATTGCTTTTATCGGTCTTATTTATCAAATCTTTATCTATCTTTATCTCCCTTTTCCTTGCCTTTTATAAAGTACCACTACTAATGTAATAATTAATTATTTTTTTTCAGGAGCTACTAGACTGCAAGAAGTACTGAAAATTGAATACAAACAAAGAACAAAACCAAAGCATTCCAGACTGCAGTTGCCTCCTCACCAATCTCATCTTCATCATCTTTAAGCATCTTAATGGATACTCTGATTGGAAATTGTTTTTGCAGACATAACTAATTGTTTTTAATTAAAAGTTGAGATGATACCCAACAGATACCAATTTGGAGTTGTAATTTGCTTGTTCAGAAAATAAACTAACCTACATCAGTTGAAAACTGGTTATTGATCATTTCAACCTCTTTCTACGTTAAAGCTTTAAAAGCTGGATATAAATAAAGCATATCTGCTTTTTTTGGAAGTGAAATACTATTTTGTGTTGCACTTTCATTTTTTTTATCTAAATATACTGCCCACCAAACTTATCAGTCTTAAAGTAAGTGCAGCTTTAACATGTAAATTTTAAGGCTAAACAGGTTAGATCTTGCAACAGACTGCTCCACCTTGAGATTTCTGGACCAATCCAGGACTTAAGGTTTATGAAAGCAACACCTCCTCTGATGAATGAAATCCATCCTTAATAGATATAATGCATATGGCATACAATTTTCTGCGTCTCAAACACAATTAATCTCTTGTAGCCTTTTCTCTGAACCATCTTTAAACTGAATATTTTTAAATACCAATCAATTAAAGTGTGCACAGTGCTTTGAAAATGCATTACTCTCTAGGAAATGTTGATGCCTTACAATTGAAAACTGGTGACCTTTTTGTCAGCTCCAAATGCAGTCTGAAGTTAACTACATGGATAGTTGCTGAGAATCAGAGTTAAGGTTTCTTCCTTTTTTGCCTGTCTGTCCAAGATTTATTTTAAGAACTTTGTTTATTTTTCAATTTTTTTACAAAACTACTCTCTGTTTTCAAAGGAATACAATTACTTACTACAATCGAATGACCCTGTAATGCAAACTGTTTCTTTTTTCAAAATAGTGATCTGCAGGGACAATTACAAAACAGCACGATCAAACATCTAATTTATAAAACAGATCTGCTGCTAGCTCTAGTCTTCTGATGCAGTATTAAAGTTGTGAAGCTCTGCAAAGTTTTTTGAAGTCGTGTGTGGCTGTTTTCTAACTCGGGGCTGATAGCATTGCACTGATCCAAAGTGACACGGCTCATTTCACTCGAGACAAGCGTATGGATTTGGGGCAAGGCGCAGTGTCCAAAAAGTTTGAGAGTGCACCTCAAAGACAGACCAATATCAAGGCTTACAAAGGTGGCACTGCCCTTGTTCAAGAGCTAATTTTATCAGATGTGCTACCATGGTCAGGAAGCATTCTATTTTATTTGCTGGGCAAATGTGCCACCTGTGAGGCAGACAAATGAGTGCAAGGCACTTTGTGGAGAACAACATCATTGACCCTGTGCTCCTTTACAGCTATAGATTTTCCTTAATGCAAGCTCTATATCCACGAGGGCACATACAAGGCCAAGCCAATGATTAATTTTAGCACTTTTGTAGCTGTTTAGCTATTAATCTTTTGATGAAGTATGACATGTAATACTCTGACACCCTGCCAGAGTATTTTATGTCAGAAACTCACCATACTGTTTTGTGATATTACTTTCAAGAATCGAGACATTATCTATTATTCATAAAATCCACCAGTGTTTTTCTAGAATGGTTACTCTTTGCAAGACAAAAATATCTGCGAACAAAATCTGTTTTATCCCAGTTGTGTATGTTCTTGCACTGTGTCTTTTGGATGGATTTCTGCAAGACAGGAACACCATTAGGTGAAGAAATAAAATTCAGAAGCTACACTGTGTAATATAAAGGCAGCACACAGTGGGGCTGACTCTGGTAATGGTTCACGCTGACACACACAAGCAGGGGATGGTCACTTAAAAGTTCTGCCCTGTGGCAGTTTACAAAAAAAATGGTGCTGGGCTGCTCGGTTATGAAGTTGCTCATTGCTGTTCTGGGGTTCAGTAAAACTGAAAACTGCTAGAGAGAAATGCAGGAAATGCATCCATGCAAGCTAAGCACGTTTGGTACATGGCCTATTTTAGATATTGGTGTAACAAGAGGACATTTGGATATGACGCGGTGAATGTTACATGATATAATACAATATAATATTAGAGCTGAAATTTGTTGATTATTAATTAATTTGTCAACAAACAGTAAACAATCATCATATTTTAATTGTTTTATATGGATTTTTAAGGGAAAACACCTTTTACACTACGTGATATGATATGATATGAATCACCACTAATGGAAGACTAGGTTTTATTTTTATCCACTGAATTATTCTAACTTTATACTAATACATATGCACTTCTGCTGATGTAAAGTTCTCTGTACACAAAGTATCACAACTTGTGAACTGACTGCTCTTATCCATTAAGTGCTGTGGAATGATTCATTCAATTTAGACATATCTTAGAGCAATAAACAGAGTCACGAAGCATGACGCACATTATGTTTTACAAACCTCTGGGTAAGTTGTCTGTGTAGATTCTCATTCATCCAGGTCATGATTATCTTGAAGAGTCATTAAAACAAGGCAACTGGACTGTGTTGAATTTTTTTGGGAAGACGTTTCACTTCTCATCCAGGAAGCTTCTTCAGTTCCAAAGGACTGGTTGAAGGAAGCAGATATTTATCTTACAGGAGAGAAAGACAACAACAAAAG
>JAQMCX010000012.1:1345370-1359284 GCA_029814765.1 Acanthurus leucopareius | reverse complement strand
TAATAATAATAATAATAATAATAATAATAACAATAATAATAATAATAATAATAATAATAATAATAATAAATCACACACACACACACACACACACACACACACAAAACCACAACCGTATCCAATGTTTGGGTAGGTTATTTTTGTAAAGTAGCAGATTACCAAATACTACTTATACCACAACTGCCACTACTGCTTATACTACTTATAATAGCTTTATTTATATAACACCTTTAAAAACAAAGTTTACAAAGCACTTTGACAGGCAAAGCAAAGGTTAGAAATTCAGAAAGACCATACAACAGAATGCATACTCAGTAGCAAAGCCAAACACAACAAAGATTAGACTAAGGACATGATAAAACAAAAAAAGCGAAAAAAAAAAAAATTCATTAAAAAGTATGAATAAAAATAATAAAATTGACAAAACTGCACAAAATTACTCAAATAAACCAAATAAAGAAAGGGACCAAAATACTAAAATGGATATAAAAGGTAATTTCATATAAAAGCAAATAGGACAAGACCCATAAAAGCCTTAAAGGTGATCAGTAAAACCCTATAATTAATTCTCAAATCGACAGGAAGCCAATGGAAAGAAGTCATGATAGGAGTGATGAGATGTCATTGATTGAAACCAGTAACAGGCTAGTTAACCTGTTAAAAACTAAGGTGATACAGCTAATTACTTCATGAAAGTAATGTAAATTAAAACTTATTCCCTTTGATTACCAATAAAGGATATCTGAAATGTTTGAACTGGGTTTGAAAACTTTATATGAGAAGAATGATTGCAGTTTCATTAACTTGCTATGGATGTTTTCTAGGGTGACATCAAACATTCAATTTTTAACAACATTTTCACAGTCAACAAGTTTTACGTCGTCCGCTAACGTCAGAACCAATTTTAATTTTACAAGCAAAGTATTCAAAATTTTCAGCACTGACAGGTGTTCTTGTCTGTCCGACAACATGGCTTGACTTGACATGGTGGCCTGGTCGCAGCATGGCAGACTCACTTTGCCAAAAGCAATGCTCAAAATTTGATTGGCACTGTGCAAATTCAAACAACAGGGACAATCAAAACAATGCTCTGAAAATTTAAGGGCCTACTGCCCAATGAACAGAGCCTGTCAAGATGCAGAACAAGCTGGCTATGTACATTTTAAACCTGACAGTGTTGTTCTCAAATTTTCCATAGCAGCTTTGCTGACCAGTGTTGCAAGTGCTGCAAAGAAGTCTTTTCTGCACAGTGAAAAGATGTAATCCACTTTTGTAATCCCGATCATTTTATTTGATATCAAATATTTTGTTAACAATTGCTTAATTACATATCTTTTCTCAGTAACTGACTGTTTACAGTTGCACGCATTATGTTATTTAATTACAAAACTCTGTTTCATGTAGGGGCTTTCTAACCTTGGATGCATCCTTGTAAATGCATCTGCATGATTTTACAATGAGTGAGAAAATAGGTTACTGCTTGGCCCTACTGCTGTAGTGAAGCACATAGCTTTGTAAGTCCATTTTGAAAAATCTGGTTCTCACTGATTTGCCCTCTACAAAGAATCCAAAGACAGGAATCAAAAATATGTGGGTCAAACTCAACACTGACCTCCTCAATTATACATAATCTTCTCTCTTCACAAGTGTGAAGCTGGTGCTTCAGCTTCTCTTGAATACAGCCCTCTCAGTGAATAGAGTAGTTTACAGCAGTACCGCATAGAGAAATAAAAGTCTTTTTTTTTTTTATTACTTTCCTGCATATAATGTAGTAACTTCTGTGCTACATGGTTGAATAATGTTATCATTGGGGCAGTTGTGCAAAACAAGTGATTACAACAACAACAACAATAACAAGAACAATAATTTATGTAGCACCTTTCAATGGTCCCAATGACACTTTTAATAAAAGGAAGCTTGACAAAAACAAACAGGCAGAGAAACAAACAAAAACAACAGAGAGTGACAGTAAGAATATTCTCCAGAGATAACGGACTAACGTAAGACCTTAGGCCTTGATGAATGGGTAGATTTCAGGAGTTTGGGTGCAGCATTTCAGATCTGTGCCAGGAGACAGTTCCAAAGGGTGGAGCTGCCACATTGAAGGCTTGTCACCAAAAAATTCACAAGAGTATGTGGAGGATGTTGATCAAACCTGTGTCTGTGAGGTCCACTGAATCTGAGGCATGTTATAGGGGAGGGGAAGGTCTGATAGGTAGCGGAGAGGGAAGGCAAGGACATGGAGGGATTTGCCAGTAAGAAGGAGGATTTTGTAGAAAATACCGGACTTAACAAGAAGGTAAAGGTGAATGAGGGTGAGGGTGATCTGCTGCTAGGACTTGGTGCAGGTTAAGACCCGGGGAGCTGATTTCCACAAAATACTGGGGCTTGTCTTGGACTTTACTTAGTTCCCCAGTCAAGTTTCTAGAGCAAGTTGAATTATATTTGAAACAGCTACAATAAAGTTATGAAGTAATTTTTTACACATACCTTTTGGCCTGTGCTTCTAAAACATGCATTTGTAAAGAGAGGTTGGGCGATGTGGCAAAAATAAGGAAATACATGCACGTTCAAGACTTTAATATCGTTATGTTTTTTTCCACAATGATCAATACTAATGATTATCACAATTACTATTATTCAATTTGATAATGCTTCCAGTTTCAAGAGTATTCTGGAAATCACTGAAGCCTAAAGAAACCAGTGGATTCATTAGTAAAGCTTTAGAATACATATATTTAATGTAAAAGTAAGGATTAAACATGCAACCTTGTAAACATGGCTTGGTTAAGAATATATTATGTTACAATCATGTTTTATCTGCATTAGGACGACAAAGCAAGACAAATGGGTTTGCATCGTGATATACACTATTGGTTTGGTCGCTGAGATGATGCTGTTTCAGGTGAAGTTAACATTTTTGTTGTGTGTTTCCTGTCCTGGTTTGCCCAGGCTAATTAAATTTTGCAGACTGTCTCAGACTCTGCTTTAATGCTTCTGAGATATCCAAACAAGATCAATAAAACTGACAGCATGTTACCTTTTTTGTCAACAATTTCTTTGGCTAAAGAGGGTCTCAAGAGGTCAATTTAACTGTTTAGCATGAAAGCTAGTCAGGTATGGATTACGAGGGGGGCAACAAGTTCACGCTGGCAGAGTGGCAGAAGACTAAAATGAAGTTTGTTTTCTGCTTGCTCAGCAGGTATTCGACAAATTCATCATACTGTCTCATTTTTGTTGCACTTCCAGATGATGAGCATTGTTGTTGTTGACCCCAGTAAATTATATCCTGTGGTCTTTTTCATTCCATCCACTGTGCGCTCTGCTCTGGACTGCTGTCCACTGTCTGTGTGTAAGGAGTTCAGCCCAGAGGCCCTGCTCCTCTGCTAACAGGCAGTGACAGACACGACAGAGCACAGAAGCACAGAGGCAAAAATTGTTTTTGTGCCCCTCAGGCTGCACTCATACTTGGGTTTTTTCCAGGGGACATCTACATTAACATCCAATTCCTTCATTAGTAGCATAAACAGTGCAATAGGAAATAGGCATGTATTATGAAATGCAAGCCATAAACTACAAAGTGACAAGCTGTTGTCATATTGATTTATGCTGTATAACAGGCTAATAATATAACTATCGAAAGCTTATCTTTGTTATCAAGGTAAATTTTTCCTCTTTAAATTTGTTTTTCTCCTTTAATTTTGTTTTATAGCCCAGTCACCATTGTAGTTTGTCATTACCAAATATACTGCATATTTATATTGTCTTCTACAGTGCATTTTTAGACATATTTCATTAGGAAGTTGTTTTGAACCATTGCACGGACTAAATGTATTTCATGGCAAGTGTCAAACAATTGCTTGGACACAAACTCGATGTGTTTTCTGTAACAGTCAAGAAAAGTACAATTTAACTGTTGAGCCAAAGGTTATGTAGTAAGATTTAAAACTTGAAATAATAATAATAATAATAATAATAATAATAATAATAATAATAATAATAAAACAGCACTTATCAGTCCTTGATATTGCCAGATTCTGTTGGCTTATGTATCTGAAATTTTTTAGGGTGATTTTTTAGACTGATGCAAAAATAGAGCAGCTTTAGTTTTGAAATTAACACTTACTATAATTTTAGCAGCATCAGTAAGGTGTTGGTTTATAATTGCCTGTTGTGTAATTTGAGTCACTGCTTCATTTCAATGCTGTAAATGAACCTAGTGCATTCTAGACCAAATTGAAAAGACTTTTGATGAGATGTCTTACACTTCTCACATTGCCCACCATGTTTAAATTATTGGCTGCTTCAGGTATTGCTAATGTAACAGCCCTTGCAGTTGATGTTGTGCAGTACCAACAGTATGCATTAGAATTCTTAAAGACACAGCTCTCCAGTCTGCCAGTCAAAAGAAGTTGCTTATCACACATGATGGTGAGTACCCAGGAGAAAGGTCATACGTTTTACTATTATGCAATAAAAATTTTCCAAAGACAGACAGAGAGCAAGAAAGAGAAAGAGAGAAATAAGCCTGGCTAAGGTTGACCTTTACTGATACACAAGGAGAGCCTTCTGTTGAATTTCCCTTATTGATTTTTCAATGTTAAACAGTTTATGCCAGAAATGTTTTACAATTTCTTCTTGGTTTTTCTTCTGAAGGGCCTTCAGTTATTACCCAAGCAATAATTCACAGAATTTTTCTGGGTCAAATGGTTACTTAAAGTGGCCTTCTAACATATAGTTACACACTGAGTGAAAAAAAACAGTGGCCACATGAATCATTTAGCAGCTGTCACTTTAAAAGATATTTTATTTTAAATTCAAGCAGCATTGAAAGAAACACGTCTCTTTTGCGACTCTCTGCAAAACATTTTTTCAATTCCGTCTGAGGCCTGAGACAATTAATTGTGTATGAATGTAAAGCAGGAATTTAAAAGGTATGCTCTTCAGACATTCTCTTTTTGGATAACTTAAAAACATGAAAATTCAAACTCCTTGTCCTTTAGTACCTAAATTTAAAGAACTCATTCTATTCTTAGTTTTTCTGTATTTGCTTTTTTGTTTGTTTGTTTGTTTGTTTGTTTAGACAAGGTGACAAGGGTGGCAAGGAGAATGTTATTTCATGCACCTTTTGTTTATCAGCTTGGGGGCAGTAAAAGGTCAGTGATAGCAAAAGAAAAAGGGTCCAGAGCTCAATGGAAAAAGTGGGCACATTAACACGACAATAAATAATATAATTAAGAGGAAGCATTTAATACAATAAAAAAGGTTGGTCTTCATTAGTTTTAAAATTTTAAATTTCTTTTTTAATAACTAAACACTATAAACTACCTACAATGGTAGTTAGTACCTGAACTCAAAAAGCAAAAGAATGAGGTGCAATATCTAGTCCATTTCAGCTAAACTAGCTTTTAATACAAGCACATCTTTGTCTCATAAATAGTAGTATATCATTGCTTACTTTGATCTTGTTAATGTGTCATTTGATTGAACAAAATAGCCCTTGTGTTTTTGTCAGGTTTTTTTTCATTAAAAATGCAAAGGTGATATACCTGTATATATATTTGAGGGTATTTATCAATTACCTGAGAATACATTATAATATTACATAAAACAAACTTGTAATTTTACCAGATTTGCTTTAACATTAAAACATGCAAGATGCAAAACTAAAATGTGGAAATAAGCCCTATTCACTCAGAAAATGTAATGTTTCATAATTGCACAAATTCAGAACATGAACACGATTCCCAAATGTGATTAACAGAGGAGGGGGGCTGGGGGGATCAATGTGAAGCAAATCAATTCATTACAGCCAGTGGTTTCAGCCACTTATTTGTCTAATGTGGTATGACATTCTTCCCAGATGACTCCTAGTCAGTTTTATCCATATTAATGAGAACCATCAGCTTGCAGACTGAGTCGAATTCACTCCTTCCATCCTTGTCTTCAGACAGTGAAATCTAATTGCAATAATAAATAAAGGGCACTTATTGATTTCAACGTGCCTAAACCAGCCACACCAAAACTATGAGCATTAAAATGCAGTATCAACCAGAATAGCACAGAGTACTGAAGAAAGTTTCACAAGGATGCTGTATAATTCCCAAGATGGATGCTTCTGATTTTTAAATGGCATCCATTTACTTTTAAATGAATGTTGTGGACTTCAAGGAATGGTAAACATCTGACATCCAGTCTCCTGTCAGTATTTAAAGGCTAATAAAAAAATTATTTGCAAGATGCATGTTAAAACAGTGGCCTTATCCTTTCCATATTTTAGTGTTTGTCAGTAAATCTAGATGTGAAAGAGTCAGTTCCATGCAGTTTACATTGATCATGGATTAATACTGAAGGCAGATGGTGTGACTGAAAATTGTCAGGTAGCAATAGACAAGTTGCTAATCCTAATATAATCACTGAATCACTGTAATGCACTGTCTGTTACATGATAGAGATATTCATGGGAAGGCTCTCACATTGTGATCAGCTTGTAAGCTAAGGCTGGCAGCCAAGTCCCATTTAACAGCCATGTTTCTTGCATTCTGGTTCTAACTGACTACAGTAGCTGCTTGTTTTTTTTGGAAATTACTCCATAGAGATGAGTTAAGTCTCATCACCGCTCTGCCCTTACAGAGCATTTTTGCACACAATGAAAGAGCAAAAATATTACGTCAACCCCATTCGTGATTCTAAGTATAGCTCAGCTGCACTATCCTTGAGGCGGCATTGGCCAGGGAACAGAATCAATGGGAGACACTTTTCTCTGCCATATTCCTTCATTAGGGGGATCTGTATAGTTGGAAGCCCAACGGCTCAGATCCAGGACCCAAGCAGAGGCGGGAGAATTAGGAATGATTTGTCTGGTCACAAGAGGCCAGTGCGTTGTGTTGACAGATGGTTGGAGACGTCTCATTTTTGAAATTAGGGAGATTTAGAGTAAAATGGGCGAAGAACATAGCCTACAAGATCTCAGGAGCTGCTTGAATTCCCACATACAGTGCATCAACACATATGGCAGTGCTTAAATGTGATAGCGTGCAGTGATGGAAGTGTTTTTCCCTCACTAACAAGGTTTTGCAACAAGCAACAGTGTCCTTAAATGAGAGAAAACTGCAATACTCTGATGACTCCAGTGAGTAATCATTTTTACTATTGTGGTCTCCACTTACGCTGTGACTCAGTTGTGCTCCCAACTTCTATGACATGAAATTTTCTAGTTGTGCGGCAGCATGAAAACGTAAAGTTGTACTCTCTCTTGGCAGTGAGCAAAGAGTGTACACTGACTCAAAATGTTGTGCAACCTTTTCAAAAAGTACCTCTACCATCTCTGGAGAGGATGTTTTACTTTTTCACCATCTGATAGTCACAGTTTTTTAAATAACAGAATCAACTGTGACAGTTAATGGACAAAAAACACATTATTTCTACAAACAGGAACACATGAGCTCCCTAAAGCCCCATAAAATGCCAGTAATAAATTGAATATATCCATATCCTAAGGATATTAGCAATTAAGCTAAGTTACTAATAAACAGATATCAACATACTCAACTTACATTTATGCTAATATGTTTAGTTCAAGGCTTGAAAGTCTAACCAGATTTTCTATTTCATGAGGGGGAACTTTTGGTAAAGGCATATTTCTATATGTTTCTATGTATATATGTTTGTTCATTTTCTATAAAAAAAAGAGCTCTAGCAAAAGTTCAGTCAGGAAGACTCCTTCTTTGCATACTTAGACCAACAGTTTTTTTTTTCCTCAAACCATCTGGAATTATCTTCTCTCACTCATGCTCACTCATATTTGCCTGGTGTCATGATTTGGGAATGTCAACTGAGATATCAGCTGGTGGTCACATCTGTCCAATGGCACAACAACACACCTTCATTGCTAGCCCATACCATCCTTTCATTTTTTTACAATTCTCTCTCTACCTCTTGTTCATTAGCTGCCATGGTGTGTGTGTTTTCATGTTGCTGCTGTTAATTCATTCGAATGTCACTGATGTCAGCATTCATTTTCAGGTCCTGATGTAGTTGCAGGCAGATGTCTAATTGCAATCGATGGAGAGAAACTTCTCTTCACCTGTTCTCACGGCTCCATCTGCTACTCCAGTACACACCACAGAAGTCAACTCCTAATCCACATCATGGAGACTTTGACTATGGCTGGCTACACACTGTGCGATGCTAACTATCTTTAAAGTTCACAGCATGCTACACTGTACAACATGAATAAAATAAAGTTAAGTATGAAACGGAGTTTGCCATGTGCAGATTGTACATCGAAAACGCAAACTGAAATGCAGCCCATGATGTATGTGAATCAGCGTCAATGCACAAGAATAAAATGCCCCTTTTTTGGATTTACTGCCAGTATCACACTGATCTGTACATCATTTCATACTGCATTTCTATTGGCTGCTTATTTGACGTAAGTCACAGCAGCAGTAACACTGTTAGATCATCGTCCCACATTTCTAACACTGTCAGAATTTAATTAAAGGCCATCTTTGTGGCCAGTGGCCATCCTTGAACCTGTCTCACAGTGCAAGGTAGGACCACCATGTTAAAGCTAAAACCAAAGATATTGGCATTTTTCTTTTACAACGGTTGTCTTTTGTCTGAAATGGCCGAAAATCACACAGTGTTTAGCCGGCTTAACCCTCTTCTCTGAAAAAACAATTCATTTGTACTCTGCAATTTTATAAAAGTGCAACAAAGTTCTTCACAGAAGAATCCTTAGCTGCAGCCTGCTGCAGCGTCCTGGTGGTAGGAGTGTAACTGATGACTCTCTTGCAGCCTCATCTTCACTAAAATGTGACTGGCTCTGTCCATCCAGAGAGAATGCAAAAGAACTGTTTCCTTTTCCAGTATTGAAGCAATCTGATTATAGGAAGAGCCTGTTTAGTATCTTAAATAAATCTCCATCAATCATTTTTTCAGTACATAGAATCACACATTGAAATGTCTTTTTTGTACAATGGTAGACTTGTCATGCTTGTTAAAAGCCATTTCATGCAATAATGCAGCCAGGCATTACGTTGTGCATTATTACGCTCATTTCTTAAATTCTAAGACAGCAGCCTGGTCTTAATTTTCCTCTACCTGCTGACAAGGAGGTTGCACAAGTGGAAGTGTTCTGCAACCTTTTCAAAAGTTCCTCTACCATCTCTTAACCATAAATTCTGAAGTGGCCTGGATTTACTTTGACTTAGAGACAAGGAACATTATTATAATTTCTAAAATAACCACTGGGTCTGGAGTTACCTCCACTACAAGTGAACAGTCATAACAATTAAATGTTAATCAACGCATTGGGTAGTCAGATCAGAAGGCAAACAATTATTCCTTTGAATCCTTCATTAGCACAAAAAACATCTGTTATCGCCTCACTGTTAACACCACCTGGACTACATTGAGACAGACTCAGCCCTTTTGAATAATCATGATGAAAAATCCTAACCAAAATTTGTGATCCAGCCTTAGGAAACCTTTAGGGCTTCTTGTCCATATAGAATAACTGCCGGGACTACAAGTGTTAGAGGTAGACGTGTGAGAGGGATGAGAATGTGCTAAAAAAGAGGAAGGAGAAAAGTAGGCAGGAGAGTGAAGGTAGTAGAGCGTAAATTGCCTGGCAGAATGTGGCAAAGGTGTTGCTGATGAGTATTAATGATATCAGAAAAGTGCAGCCAAACATGCACAGGGAGGGGACAGCAAAGAAAGGCTGTAATGGATGTGGCTGGCTCTCAGAAGTGGAGGATCTAGTTGGACTGCAGCACGGTGCATAGGTTCATGGAGATTAAAAATTAATGACTATCTCAGTGATTTACGACAACACAAAGATGCGTAGACCCAGTGTGTATATGATGGATGTCTAGGGAATGGTCAAAAAGACTGATGCAATCCTGGACTACTAGAGAGTGGGACCCCCACCCATTCTTAGAGATATCCAGTGGGTCTATCTGATGAAAGGAGCTATTACTGCTGTAGTATTATTGACGTCAGGGCTAAGGACTGCAGCCATTTAATCTGGTTTTTCATTTTAGACACTAAAATTTATATCTAGGTGCACCAGTACAACTTGCAAACATGCATCCCGTTTTATATTAAAATAGTCATTTTATGTCATGTTAAACATGTTTCTGCTAATAATGGTTTTCCATGCTGGGCTGCCACAGCAATAAAAATCATAAATTAATACAAAACATTCTGCAATCAATCCTCTCATCCATTTTCTCAGTATATTTATGGTTGATGTTGCTGCACACCACTTTTCTTGCTCTACTCATGAGGAGGACCGATGACCCATGAACCGATTATCATTAATTAAAAAATGCAGTATAGTGAGGATACAGCCATTCATACTTGAGCCATATATGATGTGAACCTGTGCATTCAATCAACCTTGGACCTGTTCATATGAGGCAGCCTTTGCTGTGTTTCTTAGCTAAGAATCCAGCCTGCAATACAATTCATGTACTCAACTATTAAACCAGAGTTGAAGAGTACACATTTGGTTTAAAGTTTTTGTATGATGTCAACACTTCTCTCCATACTCACACTCTCCTTCCCTACTATTTTCAAAACACATATTATTAATACACATATGAAGACAGTCTGAATCATGGGCAGCCATGTTTTTATGACCATCACCACCACCGCGCTCTCTGACCACCCAGCTAGACTGCCCCTGCAGGACAGGGAAGGGAGCCAGGAGAAAAGGAATTAGCCCAGCTTGGACTTAGGGCTGCTCCTTGCTAACATCTGGTCACAGGAAAGTGAAAAGGACAAAATTGGATTCTTGCTGGCCAAGCCACGGAAAATCAGAGACTGCTGTGCCCACATCTTTGCAGTGACCTGTCTCCAAGGGGACTGCAACTTTTTTTTAAATTTCATTGTGCAAACCTGTGTACAAGAACAAATACATGAACTTGATATCTTGATACCCTGAAACATGAGCACTCTCCTCCGCTCTTTCTCTTCACTTCCCTCTCTCCTCCTAGAGACTATGGTATGTTTCAACATGACTTAATAAACTTTGATTTTTATAGCAATCTCAGGTTTCCAGATCTGTTTCATTATCAAAAGGTATACCAAACCAAACCGAATCTCACATTCTATATTCATATGGCAAAGTGTCACAATACAACAGCAGTGATAGATGCAGTTACCTTGTTAACTCTCTTAAAGGGTTTGTCTCACCCTGATGTGTTTCCTGGGATTTAGGGGGACACTTATAAAATTCCTTTAAAACACCTCTGTGTGGGATAGAATTAATTAATGGACAACTTATCATATCTTCAGAAACAAAACCAGTCTAGAGCTCACAAATGTAGGCAGACCCAACCTTGAGGTAGATGACAGAGCGGAGTGTTGACTGGCTCTGAGAGGCTGCCCATGAATGAGCCACGATCTGATTGGATTTAACTACAGCATGCTTTTCTAAACTAAGATACTGTTTGACTGCAGCAACAAAGCATCTTCTTTCTTGCATGGGTAGTGGGAGTACATCTCTTAATAACTGCACTGTGCCTTAACTGTAGATTGACAATTAGTCAACAACAATGCACAGTGACAGCTTTTGGTGTTGATAGTCAACTTGTCATATACTTGACCTTTTCTTTCACACACACACACATATAACGTATACACAAGCACATGGATTGGATGACGTTTAGAAGACCTTGAGATAATAACTGCCAAAAGAATCGTCCTACCACCAAGTAAAACCAGCTGGACCAAAAACAACTGCAACAACTACTGCAATCCCAGCAAAAGAGCCAGGATGAAGGCAATTTAACCCTTGACCTCAAGCTAGTTAACAACCCTGCCTACTTCTGACTAATTTCCCTATATAAGAAAATGAAATGGATAAAAAAAAAGACTTAAGAAACCAACAAGCAAGAAGAAATCAGAAACCACTGATGAGGATTCTGGCTCTTTTTGGTGAGACAGATTATTTTGCTCTGTTTAACAATAAGAGCCAACCCATTGGACTCCACGACAGCTCTTCATTGAGTACTACTTCTGTTTTTTTTATAATTCAGGCAAGTTTACGTTTCAGTCTTGGCTGTTATTTGATATGTGTGCAGATATATCACTTTAAATTATTCAATTCTGTTAACATTTTTTTAAACTTAAACTTAGAAACTGAAATGTAAATCTTCTGAAATAAGATTCTTAAATTTTATTTGAATCCGTATTTTAACACACATAAACACCCATGTTATCTAGACAGAGGTAACTGTTTTTGTTTTAAAAATGGCATGATATAACTTCACCATAATGTGTAAAATATTCCTTCCATCTGATATTCAATTTTTTTTATTGATTTTGGACTAGATATGGCTTATGCTGTGGTACTACTGTATTTTGAAGCTGAAAACTCTTATATACAGTCATCAGCAGACGTTTGTTTGTGGAGCAAAAAAAAATTCATTGAAAAAAAATCGTTTTCAGTGTATCAAGATTTTATTTCTTTTGGCTTAAGTACAATTATCAATTCACCCTCAGTATGTAGAGAGATTCTTAGGATGTTTGATAGCTTATACCAGTATCAAGTCCAAACAAACTTAGTAAAAACATCTGTGTTCTATATTACCCCACATTTATGTCTTCTAACTGTTTTTAGAGTGACGAATTCATAAAAATGTATTTGGATGACTATCCTTGTTAAATGCCTTTAATATAATGTCAAACAAGAGCTCTTTTTCAGTAAATAGATTGCTGCATTTGAATACACTGCTCAAAACATTAAATTAAATGTTATTGTTAGAATGCATATAGTTTTATTTTACTAGTCTGTAGAAAAAACTTCCTTTCACAGAGAGAAAGCTGAACTTGTTTTGACATGACTAGGTGGGTTTCTGAAAAGTATTGTTTTAAACAATACACCATTGTAAGATCTTGAACAAAGAAACAAAGTTCACCGTGTCCATACCAATTATTTCTCCCCCATCTCTTTGCAGAATGATTGAGGTTACCCATGCTCATGACATTGTTTTTGGTTGTAACTAACCTATTATCGTAGTCATGGTGCATTGCACTCTTTAGGGTCAGTGACTGGAGCATGATAAACAAAGGACAAACAGGAGCAACTAAGCTTCTACTTTGAGTCAAATTGAGCCGAAAGAGATAACACAAAGAAAATAATTATTACCCATTTAAATCATTTAGAAAGAAAGTCATGGCAGAATTCAGCGGGTAGCCAGGTTAATATGGGAAACACCTTGGGCAAAGAAGCTGTTTATAAGCCGGGTATGTGGCTTTTGTGGTGTCTCCCAGAGGATAACAGAAGACCTGACCATGGTTATGGTGTGTCTGCTGATGCTTGTGTATAGGCTGCGTTTATGATAAATAATTTTAATTGAATAGAGCTGGGTACCAGTGATGTGCTGGGCAGACTTCACAAGTTGATGCAGGCGTTTTTAGGCCTTTTTTTTAAAATTTGATGTCCAGGAGAGGTCCACTTTGAGTTTTTGACCAAGCTTTTAGTATTTCTAAGCTATTAAGCTGATGGGTTTTTTTGTTTTGTTTTGTTTTGTTTTGCATTGCTTTATTTTAATATTTATTCATTGTTTCGGAAAAATCATTCATGTTTGAAGCACACCACTCACAACACACAGTACTGAAACTAGTCTACATACACAGACCTGTGGAAGCCTTGGCGGTGAAAGCATTCCTTTGCTTTGTTGCTGAATTATTCAATGCGACTTATACAGCACAGTTTTTTTAAGTTGAAAAGATAAAGGTCTTTGAGTATATAAGTCCTGATCTGAGAGAAAGAAAAAGTGTGAGTGGAATAACATAATTTACCCTATAGTTGCTAAGTATTTTAATGGATAAATGTTTCTCATATATAAATACACACACACACACACACACACACACACACACACACATATATATATA
>JAQMCX010000012.1:1324212-1344634 GCA_029814765.1 Acanthurus leucopareius | reverse complement strand
GTGTGTTTTATAAAATATTTTACTATATTTTTTATATTTTTTTTTTTTTATATTTTTTTCTAATATATATACACACACACACACACACACACACACACACACACACACATATATATATATATATATACAGAAGTTCATAGCAACAAATGCACAGTATTGTTAAAAACAAAATAAAACACTTATCCTTTCCTTTGTTTTTGAAATCAGTGATAGTCTCAAAGATTTAATGACATTTTATATTGACCAACAGACAAAATTAGGTTCTACACAGCTCTCTAAAAAGGCTACAATTACGGAGTGTCGACTTTTGTTTCATTTCTCTTGGCTGGAAACATTCATCCAATCAGCACAACAAGCATACCTCCGCCCAGTCTTTCAAGGAACAAGCTGAGTGACAACACTATTCAATGTGCGCTGGAAATAATACCCATGTGCTCATAAAAGGAGGCATGTACTTCTTAAATTTTTGAGTTAGATGTGAAATTCAATCAGCTTGAAATTAAAGAGACACAACTCAATGTGACTGGCTTTTAAGGTTTCAGTGGACTGAAATGTCAATATTTATTCATTTGATATTGCAATCCAAAAACCCTTCACTAATGCACATTAGGCACTGTAACCCTAACCCACTTTAACCAAATGAAATCTCAGAGAAAGTCTTACTAGAAGAATAAAAACAAAAAAGAGGTAAAGCAATTATTTCAGTCCTTCATGTTAGATCATGCCAACGTGCTCATCAGTAACTTTGTACTTTGTTACTTTATGTAACTATAAATCAAGGAATCTCTGTCTGTCTGTATCTGTGTCTTTCTCATGTCTGTAGAACCCTTTAGCCGATCTATTTCACACTAGGTTAAGTGTATCACTGGGGATGAAGTATGAGCAGGACTGAATGTGGTGCACTCTAAACCTGTGATGCAACGGTCGTGAGTCTTCAGGCCATTTAAACATGCAAACTAAACATTTTCTCCTGCTGCACCTTAACATTAGAAGCATTTTTAATTAATTAAAAAGTATTTGCGTTTAGTGTAGCCATAGGCTCAAAACACATCATCCACCTCTCTCAACAATGCTGTTATGTTTTAGTTTTTTGAAAACCCTTTGCAGTTGATATCAGTGTAAAGTAGTTTGGATGAGTAATTGTTGGGAAAGCTGCAGGTGGCAAAACCAGAGGTTAAGCAATCAGCCCTTCTCCAAAAGACTTGTTTTTGACTGACACTGCATTGGAAGAGAAGCAGCTAAAAATCACTTTTAGACAGTCAACCTCTGTTCTCGTCAGTTTCAAGGTCTGAAAATAAATGAGATAAAACATGGAAAAAATTCTAGAATTTATCAAACCCATTAAAAAGATTTTTTTTTTAATTAAATCTTGCTACATATAAAGAGAGTAAAGAAAATAAATAAATACAACCACTTTCTTAAGACCAGTCAGTTGACTAGGAGTAGCCAAACATCTGAAAAATGGGATGTGAATAGAAAGCAGCACGGGTATCAACAATTCAGAAGCAGCTATTTACGGTGAGCGTGCACCATCTAGGAAGATGGTTTAGAAGTCTAATGAACTCAGGTATAAAGACAAAAAGGCATCCAGTTTGAGTAAAAAATCTGGGGCAGGTAACGTGGATTGTCCACTAATCAGAGGGTCAGTTCCTGATGAGCACTTTTGTAGAGAAACCACCAGGCATTAGTGTGTGAATGGAGCATGTTGACTTGTAAAGAGCTTTGATTAGTCAAAAGATCAGTAAAGTAACATAGTAATGCAATTCATTTACCATTTGTCAGCATCTTCTAATTTCAGTCAAATATTGCCTCTTTTGACATGCCTTTCGGCATCTGACACACAAAGTATCTTAGCATCTGTGTCCAAAGGACATAGACCCTCTGCCACAGAAACTTTTTTTGTTTATGTTGTGAATAACACAGGTTAGACTGAGGCAACAAAAATACTTGGTAAGCTTTAGAAAACACATTGTTATTAGGTTTCGAAAAAAAATATACATATTGTTGGTTAGGTTTACTGAAAAATCTTCTCATTGCTAGTTCGATTCATGATTTTGGTTTGTGTTTCGATTTTGTTTTCAGAATGCAATCTCCTGGTCAACACTTGAGTGTGAACTGCCTCACCCTGACCTTACTCCACCTAGCTCTAGCTCTTTCTACTACTGTAGGGTGGAGCAGCTGCTCTTGGTGTCTAATACTGACAGAGATACACTTAAAGGGATTTTCAGAGTTTGTTGACCACCCAGGGCATTTCATAAAGATGCTAAAGGGTACCTTTTGCATCTGTATGAGACCCCAAGGGACATGACAAAGTGTCAGACTTCAAAATGCTATGAAAGAGACAAGGATGAAATATTTTGTGCAATTAATGTCCTGCTATTGAGACCATGGACATTTGTACTGCAGCTTCAGTCACTCGTATTTTAGAAATGTTAAACTCTTATTATTACCAGGCCTCTTATTGGCATATTACTGCAGTAATTACACGTTTCTTGTCCAGGTGCAGAGTCCAAAAATTGATTGTATGCTAATTTCCTCTTCCCAGCAACTGCAACTCTGCAGAATGTTCACTTTCAAAAATGTTAAACTTAATTACATTGAGACCTAAAATTACCTCCTCACAGTTGTATGCCTTCACAAACAGCTCAGGTTGCAGTCTGAATCCATGTTTGTCCAGACTCATGTAATACATGTATGAAAGACTATTATTTTAATTGAAAGTATAAATTGTGTTTAACTAAATGAAACATCACTTTATTAACCTAAACGATAACTATAATTATTTCCAATGTCTTCACTTAGGATCTATTTTTACAGAGGGGTGCAGAGGACTGATAAAGAGCTTGCTGAGCTTGGTGTAATGACAATAACCTCAATATCAGCAAAACTAATGAGCTAGAGGTGAAGTTCAATGTTTCAACATATGGATATTTTAAAATTTTGATGTGTCACACATTATCAACCAGGCAGGACAGAAGATCCATGTAACAGCCACAGTTTTAAGGTGGGCATCACAGCTAAGTGTCACTAAGCAGTATCTAGCCAAATGTGAAATATGGTCACAATCTCCCCTTCTGTTCCTGAGTTATGGCTTTGAATAATGTCCAGAAAAGTATGTTTGCAGAATATAATGATGTCATAATGAAACTAACCTTTGACCTCTCTGATTTTAAAATCAGCTCTTCATCATTTATCCAATTAGACATTTATGTCAAAACGTGGTCTGTAAGATCAAAGTGACATTGACTGTTGACCGATGGATTCTAATCAGTCCACCCTTGAATTCGAAGGGAGCATTGTTTTTAGTTTGAAGAACCACCGGAAAACATATTTTGAGACTGTTAATCCTAAAGTTGATATGTCCATTTCAATATCAGAAAATGATTAAAAAATGCTCATAAGAATTGCTTAAGTCCAAGTAATGATCCTGATAAAACTACCAATTATTCAATGTTTGAGGTCCCATATTAAGCAAAACAGACTCTGTTAAGTTATCCAATGAAAATGTGTGTCCCCAGCCTGTTTACAGACACCTACAAAATGAGAAAAGTGCATCCTCTCACTGTCTTGCCTGCTCCACCTTTCAAAAATGTGTGCCCACACCCTTTTGTTCCATACTTGCTCCGCTTTTGACGTCAGGAGAGGAGTAGCCACACCTCCACCTAGGTGACACGCCTGGTGCTGGTTGTCTGTGCTGCCCCCTGAATCCAAGTGTGCCCACCACACAGTTGCAATCGTTTTCTTCTCTAAGAGGCTCTGATAGATCAACAAAGATTTTTAATACATAGGCAAAACACGCTAATTGCTCTGTAGTGTGCTCCAAGAACAAGCACAAAAGTCTTTATCCACTCTGAAATTCTGATTCAATCAAAACCCTGTGAATTGTTTAAGCAGCTTTACTGTGGATGTAGACAGTTCAGCCTGGCTTTAGCGCTGCAGCTAATAGATGCTGGCTAGCATCTCTTGTGGGCTTGAGTGCTGGAGTATGTTTGTTGATGGTAAGTCAGTAGGGTTGGGAACTAAACGCAGTGCTTAAAAGGCCACCAAACTACATCAGTACTCTGGAGCATCCACTCACATTAATCAAATCATAAATCAAACATTTAAGAATCGCAGACCAGCTGTCTCAAATTCCTCACTGACATACTGTTTAGTTAACTATAGTGTCCTAAATCTTGGTACGTAACCAACGGTAGTAAAATTGCATGCTAAGAACAAGGAAATATGACAGTATTTCCTATTTTTTGTTCCTGTATGACTACACACTTGGCCTGTTAGCTCAATGCTAACACACAATAAAAATATCCGCTGATGTGCTAAGGGAAGTTAGCATCTTGTCAGCAATAAAAACATGTGTAAAAATGATCAGTTTAGCTCACATAGTCAACATTAACTGATGTGTGCTCATATTTAGAGTGTAGAGTGTACTGCAGGAGGGGAAGGACTCGTCTATTATGATGACTGTAATGCTTTGACACAAATGCAAAATGTGTCTGATTTCGGCAGCTAAGCACTACACTGAGCACTCACCATAAGCATAGGGTTGTGGCCAGAGTCACATGCACTTCCCAAGAGACGCATGACCAGCCTTAGCTCATTTGAATTTAAGCTACAGGTACAAAAACAGGGCTGAAACAGATGAGTATATGGGCATGCCTTTCCACATGATCTGAGAGGTGTTTTAATCAAGAAACTTCACAGGCGTGTTTTGGGGACCCCTGAGATCTATTAAAACTGTCAAACAGTGGTATGATATGGCACTTTTAAAAAATGTTTTATTCACAACCAGTTGGTTAATAAAAAATACTTTAAATATTTTATCACTACAGTTCGTAATTACTGTCTATTTAATTTGAAGAGTGTAATTTAATTCTCTTGTCAGTATCTAAAAAATCAAGTTAAATTTCTGAAGAAAAAATAGGTCATTTCTCCAAATTCAAAAGTAACAAGATAATATACAAGTTCTTCTTTGGGTCAAAATCTCCATCATTGTTAATTACTGAAGGTAAAAAGTCTACAGTAAGTCCTGTTGGATATGAGGTTGAATAGTTAAGTTGTATCAACCATCAATAAGAGAGACAGGAATCAGAAAGTTGCATAGAAACAGACTGTAAAAAATGCCGTTTTGGCCCCACATATCCTTTTACTAGGCACGTCTATGATGAGAAACACCTTCCTATTTCCTTCAGCAACAAAAGAGTTGCATTGGCACAGGGAGCAATTTAATTCAGGCTCTCCTCAAGAAACAGGGTGTCAATTCTGATGTGGTGGAACTATTACTCTGAAAGACACTTGGCTCTTCTTACCTTGGTCATCTCTAATGCTAATCTGTCCACCTAAAAAAAGGGCAAAGGGAGTAAAATTATAAAGAGCCTGTCACTGAAATGGGCAGTAGAGTCAGTGATACTTTGGGAAAACAGTGACCTTTTTGTTGTTGTTGTTGTTGTTGTTGCTGTTTTTGTTTGTTTTGTTTTGATTTTTTGTTTGTTTGTTTGTTTGTTTTTTCAGACCTATCCTGCGACACACATCAGCAGCAGAACAGCAGTGAAACAGCTCAGTGTATAACTTCTCATTAAGAGTGGGAGGCAAGCTAAAACCGTCTTGAATCATTAAGTCCGAGTGGAAGATCTTGCTACCTCTGAGGACAATGGTTAAAGGAAAAAAACAGAATTTACAACCTACTCTCCAAGTAGGCCTCAGTTCTCTCTTTGATCATTGCCACACAGGATGCAAGCTGGATTGCCGTCAACCAAAGCTGAATCAAAGGTCTTTTGTCTTTGTCCTGTACCACTCTACTCAATGCTAGTAGTGGCTTGCATACTACAGGAAAACAAAAAGCAGGGTTAATGTAGGCTGACTGTGGTTACCAAGCAGACCATGCTTGTCCTATGTTATCCATTTATCATTATAATTAAAGTACTTCTATACAAGTTGTTTAAATCAGCAGCCAATTTGGCAATGCCCTGGGCATTTATATCAGGATATTTAAATACTAAGACAAGGAATAGAGCTATATCCTCACTTTTAGTGGTCACAGTGACAAGTAAGAAGCCATTAAGAGTTGTTGTCCTTGGTCAACAGAGCAGGGTAAGAAGGAGAAAGGAAAAATAGTATGACTACAAACTTTTACAATTAAATAATTCCTATACATTTGAACTTGGGTGACTGAGCAGACTCAACCCAGGTTTTTTCTGAGGAGAGATGTTGTGCTATAACCCCATGTACGGTTACAGGTGAAAAAAAAACCAAAACAAAAAAAACCAAGATATTGTTGAATGGCCGAGAAACAGTTCACAAACAGTCATGATTATTGATTGTAATCAAGCAAGGGGTGCTTTCTTTGGCATTACTCGTGTGCCTTTGGTTGGGCAGAGCACCTGCACAGTAAGTTTACCTAGAGGACCTGCTCTACCAGTGAAACTCATCACATGCAGGTGTCATACAGGTGTGCATCTGTAGCCCTCTACATGTAAACAACAGAGTTAGCAATGACACGGACTGACTTGGCATTCCAGGTGGGAGGCAAAAATCTCTAAAAACAACAAAATTAGCAAAAATAAACAAAAATAAATAGTGACAAATCTATAACCTGAAAATTTTTACACAACTTTAAATTTGTAGTAATTGCTCAGTGATTCCTTTATATGTAGTACCATATTTTTCATGTCTATTCAAATGAACACCGCCCATACTTAAAAAAAAAAAGAAACATACTCTCAAGGAAATCAAAATTAAACACTAAAAACACAAAGTGCAGGTTAAGTAACAATAAATTTGATTGCTGTACTTTGATGTCCGTTTCTAAAATTACCCAATGAAAGAATACCTGACTAGATGACACACACACACACACATATATATATTAGTAGTGATTACACATTATAGATTGTTAAATATCAACATTACAATTTAATCCAGTAGTGAGAAAACAGGATGAACAACTCAGTGCATGTTACTCTGACTTTGTTAGTGACTGCTGACTTTGGGATGCAGACATCCTCCATGTGCTTGAGCCAAGGGCGGAAAAGCATCCATACAAGGTTAAAGCTGCTCCCAACCAGATGTTCATTGTACAAGCTTATATAATTAATATTAAAAATTAACAAACAAATTTTAAATCAGTACATAATTTTTTGATACAACAAAGAAGTTGGGACTATATGCCCCACAATGCCTACACAGCCAATATCAATAAGCTGTTGCTAGGACTGACAACTAAGAGGAATTGCCCCTGGCTCCAGCTGGCAATAAAAATGAGAGAGGGCTACTAATAACACGAGATTCTGACATATTATCTAACTCACATTGCGATCTAGTACTACATATTTTGAGGCTTAATTGTCACCTCTTGTAATTAACTGAAACATACTTTGATTAAGTTTGCTTCAACACCCGACATGTCTGTTAGGCATATCACCCAAACCCCCACCTCTCTGCTTCTTAGATATTTATTACAACTGCCACAATGACA
Organism: Acanthurus leucopareius; assembly: GCA_029814765.1. NCBI lineage: Eukaryota > Metazoa > Chordata > Actinopteri > Acanthuriformes > Acanthuridae > Acanthurus > Acanthurus leucopareius. The sequence goes on along the minus strand of JAQMCX010000012.1, from coordinate 1,337,163 downwards.
CAAATACTGGGAAACTTCAAGCCAATTAGAACCAATTATACACAAAGGATCAAGGAAGTCAGGATATTTTATTGAATTACTTGTACCTGCCAAAGCCACTCTGCACACAAATTGGCATCAACTTCTTGTTCCTCTTACATGCATCACTCAGGCATTTTATTTTCCATGGTGATCTTTTAAAAAAAAAATAAAAGAAAAAAGAAAAAGAAAGAATTAAATATTTCAAACTGCGTTCAATCATGCTAAGTATTTTGTTGCTAATACCCTGTTGTAGTGGCTTTCTTAAAGTGGGAACAATACTACTTTGGTTTGTCCTTGACTGTCTTTTTAATACCACCCTGCAGAAATAACGTAACAACCAAGGAATTTTGCCAGCTACAGGAAATCACTCAGATGAGGAAATCTGCATTTAAGACATATTGCTAAGATTAAACTAATGGTAATAATTCATAAGCCTAAAAGCATTTAACCCTTGACAAACATCTGTAAACTGGCACATAACCTACATTTTGGACTCCAGACGTGAAATCTAAAAGCTTAATGTGCCAGAATGGAATGCATTGCTATGTAAATCTCTTTTTGCAGTTCAAGACTTGTGCAGTTGAGTTAATTTTTTTTTCTTCAAAGTAATATCACAATTACTGCAGCATGAGATACTGACTTCAAAATAGCACTAATTGCAATATTGCATATATTAGGGCTGTGCTATGTGGCAAAATGCAAGTTTCAAAGAGTTATGTAAGTATGTTCAATTAAAAACTCAGCAGCACCAGCCATTTCCTAGTCTAATCTTCACATTATGTAGATCAGATCAGAGGTCATCCGGCCCCCTCTCAAGTCGGCTCTCTAAGGCTTCCTGCTGTTGGCCCACCTCCCTGAGTCCCAACCTCACCAGCCAGCTGCCTTTCCATGCCTCTGCATCACTGCCACTTTGGTGATGAGGGAGTTAGAGAGGCACCTCACAAGCATGGCAGTGGGTACTCACAATGTCAGCCTCAGGGTGCTCTGGGTATGTACCAGTTACCTGTGCAGACAATGCTATCATATACCAGATCCGCTGGCCTTATTCCCACCTACCGAAGCTGGGAAGCAGGATGAGAATGATGTCCTTTGATTTCTCTGGTGCTTTAAACATCATCCAGCCCGTCCTGCTTGGGGAGAAGCTCAAAGTGATGCAGGTAGATAGCATGGTTTCCAGGATTATGGACTGACTAGCTCACTGACAGGCAGCAGTTCATCTTCCTCCAGGGCAGTGTATTGGATACACTATGGAGCAGTGTATCCAGCATAAGGACGCCCCGGGTAACTGTATTGTCAGCTTTAGAGTTCACTCACTGCACTTTTCCTTTTAAGATTCAACTCAGGGTCATGGCAGCTCAACAAGTTATTTGATGACTCCTCTATTGTGGGGTGCATAGGTTAGGGCAAGAAAAGGAGAACATGAGTCTGCTAAAAGAGTCCTGCTGGCTGCTACAGGGGCAACTATTTGCAGCTCAGCATCAGCGTGACAAAGGAGCAAGAAGTGGATTTCAGCCTGTTACCATCCAGGGTGAGCAGAATAAAATAGTTACTTTCAATAGATCCAAAAACACTTCTAAGCAAGTTCAACAGATCAGTGCAGGCCATCGATAAAGACTGCACATGAAGACAGGGTTAACAAACTGGTGAGAAAAACTCGCTCTCTTCTCCATTTTGGGTAAAAATTTTCACCCTCTCTGTGGTAAGCCGGTGCAGTTACAATGCATGATCGCCTTCCAACTCGTCTACCCAAGGTGCAACAACAAGCTGTTGAGCTGCACATCTGTGTCAACAGTCATCAGACTGTACAATAATTCTTGTCCAAATACCTCATATCTCAGCCAGCTTGGAGCCAGTTGAACTGTACTGCCCTGTACTGACAGTTTGAGGTACTGAACGTGCAGCCTTTAATCGTCATGGTAATGTGACTCTATTACCAAGTTGTCACATTCACATTTGTACAACAAATGAACATGTCTGCTTTCATAGCATGGCATTTGCAAATCTTAATTTTAAAATCAGATACACTTATAAATGTGTTAGTGTATGTTAAACCAGACAGATGTTTGTAACTGTTAAGCATATGTTGAAAATCATGGCTTCACATCTTTCTTCAACCTTACAATCATGCATACATTTATATAACACCATTTTCACCCCCTTCTGTTTTTCTATTTCTTGCTTTTTTATTTTACTTTTATTTTTCCTGTAACAATGCTCATTACATCTGTTCCTTTATACAACCTGTATCTGATGTTTTCCACACATGTATGTAATAAAATATGCTATGACTGACTGGGGGCCTGTCTAAGGTGTATGTCAGGAGGGATTGGTCTCTGCCCCTTGTGACCCTCAAAGAGAGGTATAGGATGTGTAGCTAAAGGATAGTGGATGGACTCATATTAACATATTGTGCTACCTTTTCCAGGGATATTACTGTCAAATGATTTAGTATTATATGTCTGAATGCCACATCCTATGGGAACACAATATTTGTTGACTGTAAGACTGTGCATGCGCACAATATGTACAGTATGTGTGTGTGTGTGTGTGTGTGTGTGTGTGTGTGTGTGTGTGTTTGACTGTGTCTTTGTGTGTATGTGTGTATCTCTGTGTCTTTGTATATGTATTTCTGCTGGTAGATTGCTGGAACAGGGCCCTATCTTGCATCCTGTCACAAAGAGTCTGACTTTCTAGCACCACACCTGGTGTATTCTAATAAAAGAACTACAGCAAACCCACAGTTATAAGGGACAAACAGGAATACCATAGTGAGAAAAGAAAATATGTGAAAACATCTTTCCATGCGATAAAAACACAGTAAAACCTTGTGGAGAAATATCATGATAAAATTGCAGATTTAAAAAACAGAAAAATTGTTTGCTTACGTGTGACAAGGCACTGTAAATAATGGAGAGTCCTCATAAGAGTGGTCTATTTAAAAATAATCTCGTGGTTTATGTTGTAAATGGTTAATTCATAAACTGCCAGAAATAGACTCATTCCAGTCCCCCAAAAACATTTCATGAAGTGTAACGAAAACAACCCAGCTCTGGAAATTTAAGTCATAATTGCATTTGTATCACACACTCAAATCAATACGTACACAACCCCTCCTAATGCTGAATTTGAGTATCTCAGCTCTGTGCATCCTCAACAAGACATTAACCAACCGAATCAATAACATTCAAGGGCAATGAGCAGGAAAGGCTCTACACACAGTTTTGCACACTATATCATAACTTGCAAATGACACACGTGCAACATCAGTGGTTATCACAAATAGGCCTAATCGAGCATTTGTGCGTTTTCTACGGTTTATAATGACCTTTAGTAACTCCTGGACCGTTGCACTTGGTTAGCTGTTTGGACCAACACACGCTGTAAAAGAGGAGTGAATCCGCACGACGCACAAGAGGAGATGATGTGACTGATGTGATAATAAAATAGAGTTAAAGACTTACTTTAAGACGGCGCTGTCCCCCTGTCTGACGGTGATGTTGTCCTTTAATACAGAATCCCCGCTTCTGGCTGGAACTCCTGCAGGTACAAGGAATAACAATCTAAGTCCGAGGACGACAAGGCATTTCCCAGGCACCGCCAAATAGCCACAAATTCCCATGTTTTTATGTCACTGCGCAACTTCCAGGAAAACTTGAACCGTTAGATATTCCTTTTGCGTCTTCAGCTGCGGATCGCAAATTCCACTCTACAAACAAGATGCTGTATCGCCTACTGCAACTGCGGACGACCTGGTTTTCCTCCAAGTAAACAGGCTTGTCATGAAACACTGTCCGTGTCGATAAACGCAGAAAAAAAGTGTCTTTCCGCCCGCCAGCCGCTCTGGGAAACTGACTTCGGATGAGAGAAAAACACCGTGTTTCTGAAAGAATTGCGCACCGTCTCCTCCGCTTCAAACTGTGATCGCCGTGAAATGGATGCTCTGGGAGAGATACATCAGCCAAGTCTCCTTGCACGTTTTTTTTTTTTTCTCCCTCTCACTCGGTGTTCTCTGTTTTTCCTTGTCAGGCTGAGACTGTATAAAGCTGTGTACACTCAAAGCAAAAAGCTGAATTCGCTTTATCTTTTTTGGGTTAAGTAGGCTACATCGCCTGGAGTACTCCTCTCTCTCTCTCTCTCTCTCTCTCTCTCTCTCTCTCTCTCTCTATCTCTCTACCCTATTTTAATCGCCAGGTAGCATCACTTGCCTGTATCAGGAGGACCATATGGTCTGCAGCCTGCAGTGTTCTCATATTCACAAGGGTTAGAGTATGTGGCTCTCAAACTGGGATCCAGGGACCTCCAGTGGGTCCTTACTGGGCTTAACAGAAAATACTCATTTTCAGCAACAAGAGAAATAATCAATAATAAGATGGGAACATTAAAAAAAAATAAACAAATGAATAAAAATTCAAATGATTTATTACATTATAAAAGGTAAGTTAATTTAGTCTTCAGTGATGTGAGACATATACAGCAGTTACATTACACACTCATTATAAATGGGATCAGTTGTTAAGCAGAAATTCTCAAAATAGGTGTTCAGTTGGAGCATCAGGTGCCAGGAGTTTACAAAACAAACTGTGGAATTTTTAAATCTCATAGCATTTTAATTGAATTAAAACAGTCCAAGTCAGATTGAATAACAGAGACTTATCGTAGGTTTTAACAGTTAACACTCTTACCACAGTAACTGCTGAAGCACTTAAGACATATTTTGTTGATGTGCTGTTAAATTATTTGAAAAATAAGTCCAGGGTGTATTTATTTGGCTGTTATGACAAGAAATAATTCAAGAACCACTGAATGTTTGGAAATATATTCACTATCCTCCTTAATAGTTAACACAAGTTGCACAAAGTCCTTTTGCTTTTGGGCTCCATGTGGCCTCATGTGCATCTATTTAGGTTTCACAAATGTCACCTTGAGTACAAGTAAGGCAGAGTTACCAACCACACAAAGCAGACCACTGATCCGGGGCCTTAAAAGCTCCATGAAAAAATGTTTTTTGGAATAAAATCCAGTTTAAGACTTTCAGTTTTTGTACTCACAGGTTGCATAACTTAAGAAAAATGTAGACTTTTGGGACCCCCTTTAAAGACGAGATGGTGTATCTCAAGGGGTTTATCATAATAAAATAAATACTAAATCTTTTTCCAAATTTTTGTGGCAGAAAGCATCTATTTTTTGCTTGAGCTCCCTAAGCAAGTTAATAAAGCCTAAATCAATGTAACCATCCCAATACTCCAAAGGTGAAATTAACTTATTTTGACAAATCCTATCACAAACACAACATTCAAATCACAAACCCTCAAATTACATCAAATAGTTCATTTTAGTAATTGATCTCTGCATGAAAAGGTCTTTATTGATGTCTTGAATAAAAAGCTACATAACTGCTTTGTTTATCAAAAAGGCAGAAACTGGAAACTTTTGATCAGAGAAGTCATTTTTGTGTTTTCATTGAGTTCACTGGTACAAAATTAGTCTCTGATGTCTAACTCTTTTAATTGATTGCTGGGAGTCATCAGGTCTTACTTTAGTAAGTCTTCTGTGGATGATATGATCTTTATTCCAGTTTTTTTAGTTCGGGAAATTGTTTAAGTTAATATCAGTATGAACTTGACTAAACAACACTGACTTTGTTTACTAATGTGCCTTAGCACTTTTGCTCCCCATTCATCTGTATGCATGGGGTTGCTTACCACTAGGGATGAGAGTGGCACTTTGCTGCGCATCTAACAGCAGCACTCAAAATTAGCACAGCTTTGGAGCCTCATGAAAAGACTGAACAAGATCATTTCTTTACCTTAACATCAATTTGGCACAATGTTAAGATACCGGAATGAGAGGAAACACTGACAATGCACTGACAGTTTTGGATTCCATCGCTGGGAAGATACAAGTGACACATGGCATTGTTTTTGTCTGGTATCTAATGTTTGTACGAGTGTGAAAGCATCGACGGCTTGTGTTTGTGAACAACAGTCTGCAGTGTGTGTTCATCAATCTTGTCTCATAAACAATAGATATTACAGTAAAAGTATTTCTCTTCATAATAAACACACTAAGTGCATCACTCGATACAGAGCCAAAAAGACAATTATATCTTTTAGAAAGTATGAGGCTTTCTCAATATTTTATTGCCCACCTTTTCACAGTCTCAACAGCAGAAGACAACACCTTAAAATGGAAATGGACCTTGGGTCCTCATTAAAAATACAATTCAGTGTCCTGTGTGTATATCACTTTTCTTTAGTTTCCATCATTTTAAGGCAGCAGCTACTTCTGAAAGCTTAACTGGCTAATAACATAATATGCCTGATTCAAATTCCCAAAAACGTACAGATTATCCTACACTTTTAGTCATCATATTAGGCATAAGCCTGAGGTTCACAAGTAAATACTTGTTTTAACGTATAAGAAGCTCATCACATTTACCTAAATGTTGTTCACTGTATTAGAAGGCTGTTATTTAGGAATTATGATGATGTCTTGTGCTGAAGAAATTGGGCAAAGATAAGACTTAATTAAAATGATATCTGCATGGGATGCAACACAAGTCCTCACTATGTGCACATCTTAATGGTTTTTAAATTAAAACCCCTCCCTGACCTCAGCAAAATCTAAGATATGTGGTCTTAATTAGAGTCAAGGGTACAGGGAGGGGGAGGGCTAAGGCAATTGTTCACAGACACCCCTTTAGTTGATTAAAGCTGCATTATTTGGTCATGTGATGTCCTTTTAACACCCTGGTGGCTTTTTTTCTCAACTCACTGCAAGGCTAAAGAGGGTTTAATAAAAAAAAATCATTAAAGAAGAGTTACAGGTATGTGCAGTATCTTCAGCAATCATTTCTGCAAAGCAGTGTCTGGAGAAAGACTGCAATCCATTTCAATCCTTGTCATGTGCATTATGTTTTTGACCCTCATTGTTCTGCCTTACAGCAGGTCAGGTACATCCGATGACCTTGCCAAAGCTCCACCACATGCGAGGGTGTCAAGCATGCAGAAATGACAAATTAGAATGGCATTGTTTGTTGCACAGCTCACATGAATCACTCTTGAAGTATCAGACAAACAACAAAAGGCAGAGAGCAAAGAAAAAAAGCCAAGCTAAGTGGCCTAGATCAACTACCCATGCTGAAGAATAGGAGGTGGGCATATTGATTTTAACATGCTCAAATGAACAAAGCCATTTTACTTAAATCAACGTCTTTTTGATTGGTTGCAGCCGTATACAGTCCAGTTCTTCCTGGCAGATTGTGTTTCTCATTTATTTCACTTATACATGCAGTGACATTCACATAATTTCCTGCTGTGATGCATTAACACCAGACCCTGGGTGGTTTATTCAAACAATCCATGCTAATCTTCATTCATATCATGCAAGGATGGGCAGAGCTAGCAGACAATGGACCGGCCTCTGACCAAAGCAAGCTAATATCCAAGCAAAAACATGGGTAGACTAAATAAAGAGCACTCACTCAATGGGTTCATTCATCCTCAGAAGCTCAGATTCTACTTGCACACAAACACCAATGTTACACAACTTAGCCATGAGTGGGTTATATTCCACACATATAAATGTATGTTTAGAACAGGAAATAACTTTTGGCAGTAGTCGTAATAGCTGCAACTGGACACAAAATGTTCCTTTGTGTTAGCTAGTGGTTATATGTACAATAAACAAGTAAATGTGTTTTTATTTGGGACGGTCTGGAATTTAGTATGTGTTATGTACTTGTTTGTCATTTAGAGAAATAAACAACGCACATTCACAAGTCACTACAATTAGTAATAGATGTCAACCCATTACCAGAATCATGTTCTCATTTCTTTATAATAATAGTGAAAAGCTTCTCATTCTGGAAACCTAAGTTGCTAGAAAAGGAAACAGCTTGATGCTTTTCCATTTCCTGCTGCATGGATAATCTCCTGCAACCATTCAATACTCTAAGTATTACTTGTGTTGTGCCCCGATAACATGCAGTTTACAGTGAAGACTGCAGACCAGCAACAGAAGAAGACAATGCTAGTTTACTTGGCATTAATTTTCTGAATTTTGATATGATTAGAAACTGAAGTGTTGCCAACAATAATTTGAGGCCTAAGTTAATCAAAACAAGCGTGGATATTACAAATTGAATATCTTTTTACAATGAAATTCTCCCATCAAGCTACAACAGACAGTGCTACCTTGTCATGCCATAACAGAGGGATTATTACACACAGTAGGAATTTCATACCTCACCAAAAATTAATAGGACATCCAATTAATTTGTCTAATTCAGACTGCTGATGTTTCTTGTTAGCTTTTGCTGAACACTGAAATGCACTTTTGCACACACTGAGTAGTGTGGATTTTGTCCCCCATCACTTATATCCATCTATCCTTCAGTTATCTGTAACTGCTTATCCTTGGCAGGGGGCTGGAGGCAATCCCAGCTAACACTGAGCAAGGGCGGGGTACACCCTGAATGGGTCATCACTTACATTCAAATATTTCTGATTTTTCTTGTGGCATGAAAACCAGAAACTTCTGAAGATATTTTGCTTGTTTTTTTTTTTTTATGTGGTAGGCGGACCTTGTCTCCTGGAAATTAATATCCAATTTTGCAGTTTGCAAATATGTTACATTGAATATGTATGAGACAATGCCCGCTGAAAAATGTTATGAACTTGAATAGGAAATATTTTTGAAGTATGACTGAACAAGTCTTTAATATTAACCTTTACACCAAAGGGAAATCTATTTGTTTTGTTTTTGTCCCCCCCCCCCCAAAAATTCCCCCACAAATTTTACTTGTTACTGAAACATTGAAACATGACTTCCAAGGCTACGTTTAGGGACTCATAGCTCCTGATTCAAGTTCCAAAAAGATGGTCTAAGTTTGGAAATAGTTAACAATTAAAGTGCCTTGAAGCCTTGAAGCCTTGAAACCTTGAAGTGAGTGACAAGGCAAGTATACAACTACTGTATTAAATTATACTAATATTTAAATGTAATACAAAGTCTGCCATCAAAATTAAATTGATTAATCCTCAATTCTAAATTATCAAGTCATAACTTATTGATAATTACCCCTGCCAGTTTCAGAAAACAGGAAGACCAGAATATTTTTCTAAAATATACACTAAGGTCCCACTAACTACTGTTAACTAGCCTGATTCTTAAAATAGGATCACCAAAGAAGCAGAAAAAAACAACTGTGTTTTATTTAACTGTCTGAAGTGCAGGACTGGGAGGGACTTTCTTTCTTCGAAAGGAGACTGACTGCTTTTTTTTTTTTTTTTGGTTAAATCAAATGGCAACTTCATTCAGGTGGGCTTTATATTGTGTAGGAGCTTAAGTGCTCATGGCATGGAGAGCTGCACATGATTCAAACTTTGATCTCAGATAACCACATCTGCCTCAGTCTTGACTTATCAGACAGCTTTAATCAGACGCCTTAGCTGCAGTCACAGCATGTGGAACAAAAGGCTGTTTTTGTCTCTAGCCAGCCTTTAAAATGTAAGGTTGGTCTTCCCTCGCTGGTCTTTGTCAGGTTTGATCCAATCCCAGGCCTTTCTAGTTCCTTGCCTGCTAATGCTGCATATTATGTTGCAAAGTCAGTCAATGTATGCATAGCATGAGGGCATGAATTATTTAAGAAGCTGGTACCTGTAAATGATTTGAATGTTCAGATATCTTGTGTTATCAATCGGTGTAATATTCTTTGTGCTCCCATGCTAATACACTACCAGAGCACTCCTTCTCTGACCTCTGAATGACTTTCTTGCATGTATGTGTGGCTGTGTGTGCATCTGATTGCGTGTGTGTGTGGAAATTAAAAGTGTGCATGCAAAGCAACAGCACTGATATAGAACACGTTAGTAGGTGTCTTGAAGGCGTGTACAGTGCATAAAACTTTTTTCAGTCAATCTGTCAATATTCTAACCATTTTAGCAAATCTATTGACTGCAAGTAACGGACACAAAAGCTGCTTGAAGGTCAGAGCTAAGTCCTCCTGCATTCAGCATTCACAAGAGCCTAGAAAATATGAATGCAATCAACAAGAACTCAGTGTGTGTGTGTTAGTTTGTTTCTTCAGCATTTCAAGCATATTAACACTCTGAGTTCAAAGACAAAAAAAGAGACTATTTATGTACATTTCATCTTGATAGTATTAAAGTTTATATGTAAACTTAAATGCTTGAAAGAGAATGTCGTTGTAGCATACATGCGTCAGGAAAGAATCACATCTAGGATTGTTGCTCTGCAAATGGTTTCGATAATGATGACTTTGAGATGATATTTCAACTGTTACCTGGGGGGGGGGGGATGCCTAATAATCTTTTGGAGCGTGTCAGGACAAAGAGATAAGAATAATGAAGAGCAAAATGATACGGCAGTATTCAGTTGTGTTTTAAAATAAACACTTTAACAACAGCTTCTTCCTAATCTTTCAGTTAGTTCATCTTTCCCTCACAAAAGAGTAGCAGCTTTTTTAAAAATCTATTTTATGGGTCATTTACACAAACTTTCATTAGTTAGAAGTCACATTTGAAACTGGTTATCAACGCAGTCCTATTGTGATTCTCAGAGACAAAGAATGTGGTTGTCTAGGACAAAAGAAACAACATGACTGCAGTTTTGTCCTAATGTCAGATTCATCAACATTAAACTGTTCATTTGTATGTATGCAAATATAGTCATTTTTAACCCAGAGGTTATAAACAATTTAGTTGGTGACAATAACTTTGCCCAATCTGAAGTGAGAGGATAAACTCCCAGTAATGCTTGTTTAGAAAGAACTGTCATCTCAGAAATTGATTCTGCTCACTTCAAGGTGAATGCATCTGACTGAGCAATTTCCATTCAAATATTAGTCAAATGGAACTAATACCTTGGGGCAAAATGAATCAACCATTCAGATCATATTTGACACTGACATATGGATGACGGTTTGGGAAAGTTGGTAAAATATCTACATGATGGAGGTATTTAAAGAGGGGTTATGCACAATTTCAGATAGTTAATCATCCAGTTTCCTCATCAGCAGCAGTCAATCTAAAAGTGATATCTATGATGGATTGTTTTTCAGTGCCATTCCAGTTGCCCCAAAGTTGGAATGTGCTTACACTGTATGTGTATATGAAGGGATTTATTAAGTTTGTAAAAGTCTGAATTATAAGACCTATCAGTTCTTGATTTTAAAACATACAGACTTACAGTAATGTGGCAATGAGAGGAGTTCTCTATATATGTTCAGCTGCTGCCCTTGATAGACACAAGCAACTCAACCATGGTTGACTTATGCATATCCAAAATGTCAATGACGGCCCTTGTTTGCAATATATGCACATGCCATGACCCATTATTTTAAAATTACTGTTCCTTTTAATGTTGTCTCTCATGCACCTAATGTGTGAATAAGAATTTTAAAAGGATGTGCAGATGATCGTATATATTTCAATCACACCCAGTTTGTCCTATCCCTCGATAAACCTCTTGACCTGACTTAATCTCTTGTATGAGTATATATAGTAGAATAAGGCAAAATGCAAAGAGAAGAGAAGATAGGAGATTATACATTTGTTTGTAAGATATGCAGAAAGACTGATATGGGCTGTAATTGCAGCTAAAGTACCAAGCTTCTCTGTTTTGTTATTGATTTATGTTCTAAAACACAGTGCAGATATCATAATAATGTCAACTCAGATAAGCTGGACCTAACAAAAAAGCCCTTATCTTTAAACTATTTTATTCCTTAATTGCAGTCTAACTGCAAAATTGTGAAAATCCATCAAATCAACACTTGTAGAGTTATTTAGCTGAGTGAATTACTCTTACTTACAGTATCTGCTTTGAATTTTCTGCAAAGCAGATTAATTCAAAATTGAAAAGTATCATGTGATTTCTTTTGAGATATTTACTTTTACATTAAACACAACTACCAGTCTCTGTCTCTGTCTCTCTGTACTGCCTGCATTGTGACCTGATACTATTATTTTCCCAAAAAGAAAAAGAAGAAGGACTTTGATGATTGTATTCTTTTTTAGAAATTCTGCTATTCTATCAATATTTTTACTTGCTTTAATATTATCATGCTTTTTATTTGGCTATTTAGTGAGTGTAAGTAAAAGAAGCCAATAACAGTGGTAACGGTTTTCACTGATTTGTTTTAATAGACACCTGGGCCAAGCAAAGTCTACCAACTAGACTGTATTGTGTTAAAAATGTATAAAATTTAAATGCAGACACAACCTTATAAAGATATTTACAATGAAAATAATGCTGACTGAATAATCTAACTTGACTACAAGAAAAAAACAAATTGGATGCCTTTGCATTTAAAATCCAATGTAGATATCAGTTAGAATCAATGGTTTTTATTGCTTTTATGCATATTGGGTTAAGGTCATCCTGTCTTAATGTTTTGTAAAAGAGCTCAGCAATAAGTTAAAGTGAGAGGCTGAGAAAGGAAGGAGTTTTGAAGACATATGTGCTATAATCCATTCTCTGTGTGGTGCCAATCACATTTGTTTGTTACAGCATTCAGTCGTCTGCTCTTTGAGGAGACTTTATAAGCAACACAAGCTGCTGCCATGCACTCATAATAATGCTGTGGGAATGCTTAATGTTCTTGTAGAGGCCATGAAGCTCACACACATAGGGCCCTATCGTACACCCGGCGCAAACGCGGTGCGCCAGTGGCGCATGTGTCATTGCTATCGTACACCAAGCACAAACGTCATTTTTGCCACAAGTGTAAGATAGCAAATCCACTTGTGCCGGGTCTGTGTGCCGAGGGGCAGGAGGTCTGAAAATGAAGGCGGAATGGAGGCGTGTCCTGGGGCGTTTGCTATCTTATACCCAGCGCATTGAGGTCAAATGCGCCAGGGGCCCTATCACTTTCTGCAGTGCGCCAGTGGCGCATTGGGCGGGGAA
>JAQMCX010000012.1:1307170-1319352 GCA_029814765.1 Acanthurus leucopareius | reverse complement strand
GTGCGCTGGACGAAATTACCACTGCGCGGGGTCCGCCACCCTGCGCCACCTGCGCTGCGCCACGAAATTAGAGCCCCTAGTGATAAGGCAAATCACATTCATTCACAGTCTGGTTATTTGTATGTGGTCTATTCCATATCTTATTGGTGTTTAACATCCTAAAGGTTTTCTGATGATGTCCCAAATGTCTGGAAACTAAAGTTATGAGCAGAAGCACCTGGCAAGCTATCAGTCTTATGTGATGTTTACTTTCAAGGGATACTGACCTCTGAACTGTGGGATAATTTAGTAGCTGACCCATAAGATCAGCAGTGAATAAATCTCAGTATTTTCAGCTACGTAAGATGTTTTTAGGAAACTTAAGCTTGAGGAAATTTACACAAGATAGTAAAAGTTAAGTTTGGAAGTTAACATAATACCTCCAGGCCCAGAGATGAGCATAATCTGCAGTATGAAGTGTATAAAGGTAGCTGTGTGTGTTCACTGATCAGAGAGAAATGTTGTAAGAGCACAGGAGTCTTGTATTCTCTCTCATGAAAACTATGATGTATTGTAGTTTGGATTGTATTATTCAATTACATTATTTCAAAACTTCCCAATGTTTCCTTTCAATTTCCCCCATAAAATTAGGAATGTGTCTGGAAATCCTCCATAAACTTGTTCATTTTATGAAAAAGTAATACATGATCTAAAACCTTACTGTGATTTTAGCAAATATGTATGCTCTGAGTGGAAATGGAATGTTAAGTCATGTTTCTTTCCGTGGGTAAAATGCACTTGTTAAAAGGTTAGTTTTATGTCAATTCAGAGAATTCACTGGATTGTGCTACTCTTTCACCTAAGCAATGACTTTGTTACTGGCATGTCAGTAAAATATTGAGGCAGTTTGGATAAACTGATTGCAAAGGCTGCGGAAACCCACCCAGGCCTCTTTGAAAGGATTAAACAGCTCTCCAAATACAACTTGATGTATGACCCCACGGTTTGCTGTCAATACTTCTTCCTTAGCAGTCACAGCATGTAGTAATTTGAGATTATAACACTGACCTCATGTATAGTCACACTGTCCCCTGATGATTCATGATATAATTCTGAAATATCTGCAGCTCTTTGAGGAAAAAAAATCTTGATTATATCTTCAGACCACTAAGAAAAATATTCAGTGAATTTTAGTGTGAAGCACTGAAGCAGCACATCCATAATTAAATTTTACTAAGGTCTCCAGCCGGAAGGAGGCTTATCCTAACAGTGTTTTAACTAGGAACTGAAAAAAACTCTTATCCTACTAAAAAATTGTGACACCTTAGACCAATGTATACTCTGTAAACCAGGATAGTCAAGTAAACTGACAATACAGTTACCTGCATTTTTTTCTAACCTGATGTATGAAATACTTTTGTTACAAACAAACCAACACACAAACAAAAATTTACAAATTTTGGGAAAAAAATCAGAAAGTCATCCATGGGAACTGTTTGGAGAAGTGGAGAAGAGCTTGCACTCTCAAGAACAAATCATCTATATGACTGTCTATAATTTGCTCACTTTTAATCAAGTACATCAACAAACTATTAAAATTGTAAGAAAGTGAACTTCTGCCACAGACTTAAAACATCTTCAGTGCCACTCCTTGTCCTCATTTTCATAGGGGAAATATTTTTCTTAATAACATCTTTAATGGCTGCCATTGTTGTTATTAAACAAGCAGCTGTGCTTTCATCACACTGAGAACTCTGAATTAGGAATCATGTCTTAGCTGTCAGTGGTTGAATAATGTGCAGCTTAAGACAACAATTTTTTTAGAAATTATGTCATTTCCTTTATTTTTTCACAGAGTCAAATCTACTTTTTTCCTTTCTCACTTATAATGTGATAAAACATAAAAAATATTGTTTGTTTGTTTATTTTTTATTTTTTACCGTTGATTAGTTCTCATCTCACATGTTCTTTTAACATTTCCATAATACATTCACTCTGCATAGGGATTTTAGACTTTGCAGTATGCAGCATCTATTGTAAGAGCTGATTTTTAAAAAAATTGAAATTTCCAACTATAATCTAGATCATACAATGTGCTGTGATGTATTTTGGGAAAGATTCATATTTATTCAAATGCCACAAATGTTATTAACTTTAAACCTCACACATAACAGCTTAAAGAGTTAAACCACACTTTTTCTATGGTTGTTTAATGGGAGTGCCTAAAATTTTAAGAGTGTTACAGGCAGGTAAAGGGACATATATCCTTTGGGAAGGTGCTTGTTGGTGGCTAAAAGACTTGTTGCAGTTGGTACCATTTACAGCAATACTATGCGCTATTTCCTGCCAGAGGGCGATCTAAACATTATCTACAACAGGTAAGACACTGACTGGGCGTAAGTGTCTCATACAACCCCACATCAAAATATGCAAACTGTCCCTTTAAGTAGCTGTTACTCAAAATGGTACCCTGTTTACAAAAGGTGATTGCAGATTTAAAATGCATCTTTTAGTTTCACTTATTTAGTAATGCAAAATGGTCAAAGTTGAGCTTGATTTTGGTTGATTGGTAA
This sequence comes from Acanthurus leucopareius, assembly GCA_029814765.1. Classification (NCBI taxonomy): domain Eukaryota; kingdom Metazoa; phylum Chordata; class Actinopteri; order Acanthuriformes; family Acanthuridae; genus Acanthurus; species Acanthurus leucopareius. The sequence goes on along the minus strand of JAQMCX010000012.1, from coordinate 1,316,800 downwards.
GAAATCAGATTAAAGAAAAAAACTCTCCACTAAAAACCAAAATTATAATTCATTTCTAGATTTCAGATTCCTTTATTGCCATTTGTGAAAAAAACACGTAGGAATTTTTCTCAGTGGTTCCAAGTGCTCACAGGACAGTAAATAAATAAATAAATACCCACAACAATACAAGAATACCCACAACAATACAAAAACAAAATGTGCAAAAACAGGTGTGCTGGTGGTTGGCTCAAGTCCTGGTATCACCTAGGGGGGGGGTCAGGGAGGGGGAGGTTGGATTGGGGGGTGTGTGGTGATGGTGGTGATCCATGCCCTATCTGTTTGTTTTAATCCACCATATAGCTATTTTCAAGAAACTTCTGCTGAGGACAGAGCTGCATGACTTACTGTAGTACTAAATTTAAAGTCAAGACTGTTTTTAATTGGAGGATATGTTGAGGAAATAGGGTGCGTAAAAAATATGGTGTATTTACTAATTAGATATAATTCTATACACTCTCTGTAAGCTGAGAAAAACAGCGTCCCTGACAGCACAATATGATCTTTAAGGCAAATGCAAGAAGCCAGCAGTCTTAAATAAGTAAGGCTGACAATGACCCAGCTCCCCATTGGTGCTTCTAACCATTGGTACCTGTGATATTTGCTTTTTTTAGTCCATAAATATTCCATTCCTCCTTCATTCAAAAAACATCTCTCAAGACAACATATGATAAATACCCAGCCTCACCCTGAAATGACAGAACTGGCGATGATGACTAATGTTATAGCAGAAAGGACTTGTGGAGCCACCATTTCTCACCGTCATAAAGTTTGCCTCAGCAGAGCAACCCTCCACTGAATTTTATTATTGTCAGCTTCAGCTTTGACTTGTAGCCTTTTTGTCATATAGTATTTATAGATTTCAAAAAGTATTGTACATATTGCTCTTTTTTATTTTTTAAGCAAAAGAGTGTCAATTTGCAATAAATTTGCAATTTCTCTGCATTTTCAGTTCTTTCATTTCTGGCCCTCTCATCCCTGAATATCCCTCTTGACATAATCAGGTCATAGTAGTAGGATAAGTGGAAAAGACTTGCTCAACATTGATGTAACACTTAAAGATAATAAAACAGTTTGAGAAAACAATAGATGTCATTTTATCCTTGTGTTTTTGTTCATTAAAAGTGCGCTGTTAACTACTTGCTGCTACATATCAATCAAAAGGAGATTTTTTTCTGTTTTTTTGTTATTATTTTTAAATTAAATTACAATTGGAATCACCTGTAATTAGTTTTTCATGTTTCAGCTGAGTAGGTACAGAGAACAGGCTGTCAGGAATAGTTGTCAAATTAGCCCTCACTGACATTAATTGGATGTAATTATTTTTCTTTTGATTTTTAATTTTTTTTTTCCCTAGTGTTTTTCAGGGGTATCTTAAGATGCAAGCTACTTCCATGTAAATAGATGTGCCATTCATATCAGGGGTCCAGTGGAACGTTTTAATCTATTAGAAACAGTGGAGTCACTTCTTAGTACAGTTAGATATAAGAAAACATTATCTATATTAGCTATGTAAATGCCTTGTAAAAAAAAATTTCTCTCACCTAATAACTCTTATAGGTGCTGTTTACAACATTTTAGCACCAATTCAAAATATCTCCTATACAAAGATCAGTGTATTGTATGTACATGGCTGATGTTAGATATTACCATGATATGGAGGGTGTACATGAAAGGGGGTTAACTGAAAGACATGAAACTGTTCCCATTCATGGAGTTAAGTTCAGGCTGTCTGGGAGAAAACCAGGAATCCTAACAGCTACACCATAAGGGACCTGTGCTTACTGAACAGAATATATATGTTCTGATTAATAGAAGTACAGCAATTGGTAAGTATAAGTAAGTAAGTATAAATAAGTATAATGATTTTCAGTGTATTTGATGACTTTTTTGGCCACATTCAAACCAAGTCTAGAGTTTTAAAGAGGAATTGGCGCTACAATGTTACATATAGTCCCTTTAAAATGCATTTCATCTTCGAACAGCAACTGTTGCTATTGGTGATGGATACAATAATGCCTATTAATTGTGCAGTTCACACTACCTTCATTGGGACAAAATAAAATGCAGAGACCTCTGACAGAAAGTAGTCTTAAGACCGAGTAAAGGATGCTGATCTTCTAACAGTAATGTGGTTGGTGTATCAACAATTCCACCCTTGGCAAATGCACCGGAGCCTGCTCTGATAAGCAGCAGTCATTTGAAATGCCACTATCTCTTGACAGTTTGTAGGGCTCAGCGAAAATAGGGAGTGATGCTGGCGTTCTAAGCGAGGAGGGATTTTGTCTCTTATCAACGACTGGACAAACTGACAAGTTGCTCATGTAAAAAAGCTAGGGGTCAGAGTCAATCAAGCGCAGTATTTTGCGACAGACCACTCAAGCATGTTGTCATTTGATTTACCATAACAGGTGCTTATGGATAAACATCTATTCCTCTGCAGGAAAATGAGTGTGAGAATTTGAACACATTTTCAGAACAATGTACTTCTAATGCAGATTTATGTCAAGGTGAAGGCAACATTTTGGATTTTGAAGTGGCACTTTTGAAATCTGTCAACATGAAATAGGCTATGTATGATAAAATCACTCAAAACTCACTTTAACAACAACACTTTGTGTCCCTGCAGGAACATAACAGTGGCAGTGTTCTTAAATGGACACTTTTTAAAACCTGTTATCACCGACCACACCTGTAATTTGCTCCTGCCAGCACCAGCCAAAGGTGCTGAGAACCACATTTCCTGTGCTTGCTAACGTTGACTGCATAAGTAGTGGCAGCACAGATGGAATGGGACAGAGTGTGACACCCTGCCAAGCTTCCATTTTGACCTCTGTCTTTAGAGATACTGCAGAGGTCAGGCCGATCATGCAGTCCCCTGTACACAAATGTTTTTTTCTAATTAGAAACACTGCATAATAATGATCACGTCTAACACTTGCTGCCTTTTTTAATGCTGAATTTGACATGAAATATCTCATCGAGGGTGTGTTCGGTTTTGACTTTTATATGGGTGCTTTTTTTTCCTTATCACAAACTCAAAGTGCAGTTGTTCAGCATCTCAATTCTTAAACTGCCACACCTTTATTTACATATAAATTTGGGCAGTAATATAATAAAATCAATTGGTGTTATAAAAGTTCCATTCCTTGCAACTGTAATGAACGAGGAAATTAGCAGGAAGTTTAAAGGAAACTATAGACCAAACCTATTTTTGGTACCACTCTGTTAACATATGTATTTCTTCTGTAAAGTAAGCATTATGATATGAAGTTCTGTGAAAATGTACTTGCTTTTTGAGTCAGTCTTAGGTGGTCATTTAAGAAACTGCATTTTTTGGTAATTTTTTATGCTGACCTCATATTTAAGCCCTGGGGGTTTTCACTGGGTTAAAATGTTGCAAAAAGTGTAGTGTAGTGTTTAATTTCTTTGCACCTTATAACAAACTCACAAAAACATTTTTAGTCAGAGAGGATATTTTCATAAAACATTACCACATTTGTCACCACCACAGTGTCAGTCTCTCTTTATGACACTCACTAGCATGCAAACACGCAGAAACAGATTTTTAACTTTTTTTTGTCATGAAAACTGATCTTCAAACACATTTAACTCCTAAAATGTTACACCCATTAGAAAACATGTGCATCAGATCAATCCTCCTGTCAGTGCTTGTGACCAAGTCCCTGTCTTAGAGCTGGAGTTGGTCCCTGGGTGCTGCACATTAACTACCCACTGCTCTTCCTGGATCTGTTAAATGCAGACAGCCAATTTCCCTGCATTTTACTGAGTATGATTGTATGTGACAATGAGGATTTTTCCTCCCTTTCCTCCTCACAAAATTTCACCCTTAAAACAATATTGAGTAAATGCACTTTGTTGCCTAATCCATATGAGGGACAAGAATGGCGACAGATGTCAGAATATCAAAAATCAGCTTTCACAATTATTACTGACAAGTAATTTTAGCCAACAACACATTTCTCACCAAGTAACCGACATACACACAAACGTGTCAAAAATGTTATGCTACTAAAAACTTTCATGACTTTTTTTCTCTTTGCACAGCAAAAAAATCTTTTGTCTTGTTGAGATGCTGAAAATGCTTTACTTGCAACATTTAAAAACTCTTTCCAGTATTGTCCTTTCACTAAATTATTTCAACCAGTGAGCACAAACCCATTTTCAGGTTGCATGAAAAAGGGGGGCAAGGGGATGCAACACACACACAGCAGTGAGCTTAATAGGCTGTGGAAGCGAAAAAACAACACACAAAAAAAAGTACAGTAATGAAATGTAACTATATGAGCATGTGTATGTCATATGATGTCAGTGAGTGTGTTACATGCCATAAGGTTGTTCTCCATGTTATGTTGCCAAGTACCAACTCTTCAGCATCAGTGAATGTTCACACCAAGATATAAAGAAATAGTGCTGCCTACACAATTACAAATTGGCAAAAAAACAAACAAACAACAAAAACAAACAAACAAAAATACATCACCTCACATGTACATGCCTTGCCCTTACACATTACTTTTGTGTTTACTTTCTGCTTACTACTTAAAAAACTAATACTACTTAATTGCTAGTTTAAAATGAATTCAGATTAAAGCACAGAAAATTGTGACTGTAAATCTTGCAACCCCATAAGAGGAGATACTGAAGTTAAGCAGATAAATAGAAAAATGTGATCACATTCATCATACTGATATTACCCTAATTGCATGGCACTAGAGAAGGAAATTAAACCCTACACCTATTTCTATGCCCCATTTGTCAGGAAGTGAATGGCACTTAGAGGTTTAGCCAATGCTGATGAATTGTTGCTGTTAAGGCGTATGACTGAAATGCTCTATCATTTCAATGAAGTCTAAGACAGGTATAGAAGGTTGCAGATGCAAAAGGCAACATGGCATTTGCAAAAAAACAAATTGAAAGGCAGGCCAGTCCTTAGATTGAGTCTGGGTTGTCCCTAGTGGAATGACCTTGGCTAATCCAGACAAGGCTAAACTGGTTGCCAAAGATTCTGTCTGATCCAATCAGCATCTTGTACAAAATCAAGGACTTGCGTTTTTCACTTTCTCCTGGTTCAGGATATTGCCATTCCCTTTGTAAGCTACAGCATAGCCTGAGAGAATTTAGCCTCATCTTAAGTGAATCCCTTGTGAAAGCCATATTTGTGTCCTTGAGAGGGAAAATAAAAAAGATTCAATATAGATCTGTTTACGCCATCCCATGTACAGCAATGTCTTTGATCTTCCACATGCATACATTTACTGGCGGCATTGTGAGCTACAGCAAAAGAGAGATTAGACTATAATTTTCATAAAGTGGATAGCTCCTCACAGACTATTGCAATGGTCCAACAAAATGAAACAATACTGTAATAAAAATAATATCTAATGACTAAATCAAGTCCTCAATAAGATGATAAGGCAAAATGTTTTGTTTTGAATTTTACTTTTGAATGCGTTCTTTTTCTTTTTTGTAAATTATCAATTCAAAATAATTTTAATTATTAACTATGCCATAATTCTGATCAATGATTACTAGAATATTGAAAACCAGTTGTTTGGTTCACAGTCTAGTCTTTGTTTTGGGGGTAGTTCTTCTTATACTGTATATTGTTGCATGATTGTGTATCTTTCTTAGCCTGTTTTTTGTTCCTCTATATCAGAGCCAAAGTAATACAAAATAAAATGGCTTTATAAAGCAGCAGATGGTGCTGGTAACTGACAAGTGAAGGTTTAGTGGTATAGTGGTATTTTTATAGGCCATTATTTCTCAATGAAGATGCTAGTATATTCTTTCACTCCAAAGTACAGTTTTATCACTGAAGCTCTCGATGAGGGTAAAGTGAAGCATATTTCATTTTTACTCTTAAAAAAAAGACAAGTGCACTCTTATTTGGGTCTTATTTTATTACCTAAATAAACTTTGTTCCATCAAATAAAATTAGAGGTGACAGTTTTGAGTGTCATTTGCTGCAAACCAGCATGAAAGAGAAATCAGTCTGCTATGCGACCTGGCATAGTATGACTGGATGGGTTGATATGGCAGCGACAGTAAGAGGGTGAACCTTGAGAATAAAAAGGTCAAAACACTACAGACACTGCAGCTGGTGGCTGCTTTTACTATTCATTGTTCATCATAAAGTGTACAAAAAACTTCAAAGATGATCAACACATATTGAGTGGTAAAAAGGATGTCTCTGAATAACTGCTTGAAATCATTCATTTAAGAGTGATATGAAATATGGATAATGTTGAGGCCATCACCACTTTTGTGGGCCTACTTGATGAATAAAACTGACAGTGAATTCATGAGAAAATAAAAAACTCTACTCTAAAACTCTAGATAGTAAATCTAGACAGCGGATGATTGTAACCTTTAACAAAACCAAACAGAAAATTCAGTGTGTAATTACTAATAAATCAGGTTAGAAGGCTTGAGCCACATGTGTATGTTTCTCAGAAGCCTTAAAGTTAATATTGTGAATGTTGACAATCAAGGTTGCGCCGTCTTCTTCATGGCTTTAAGAGAAGTGTTGATTGAAATATGAAAACGTGTTTTTAATTGTTTAATTTTTGTTATTTTGTAATAAAATAAAATAAAATAAATACTTTGCAGTGAGAGCCTGATGGTACTTACACAAGTTACCACACTATTAGGCTTAAATTAAAAGGTTGGTCAATTTTATTTGTTATTATCAGGAGTAATTTTTATGTGAACTAATTTCCTTCATAGATAATTCCATTCGGGTCAGATAGATAATGGTCATTCTTCTCATTTTTCAATAGTGCACATTGCTGTTGTGCAAATTGAAATTTAATATTATAATATTAATATTAAACAAGACTTAGCACCACAGATGCACACATTATTATTAGGGAACATGAGATACAGTGGAAGATTGCTGAGGTGGATACAGCTACATTTTAGCCACGTTTATGCAAAAACTGCGTAGCTTAATAGCATTGCCCTTTTATTTTAAACCAGGTGTTAAAAATATACACATTCCAACCAGGAAATGAGCTCTCCAGGTTTCACTCCACTTCTTCACTGAGTTTTGTATAAATAGTCATTTAATATCTAAAGAGTATCAAAGGCAGAATATAGATAACTTTTCAAGAGTAGCTCAAGAGTTATTTTATTTTATTTTACAACACATGGGTTTCGAAAGATTTTTTTTTAAAATTTAGTTAAGTTATTAAGCGACTGCCACCATACCAACAGGATGATCAAGACACTCAAAACAAACTGCCAGACTGCCAGACAGACTAATTACCTGTATACCAGTAATTTAATAAAAAGATAATGTAAAGACTTTATGACTATCTCTGTGTGAATGTGCCATGCAAACTTCCTATAAAATTATTAATAAAAGTGTGGCCTATGTTTATGTTTTTAGAGTTGATCTCTGTAGTGTTTATGCTTCACTTGCTCTTTGTAATCAGTTTTTGACTGAATCAAAGTTGTTTCAGAGTCTTGTGCTAAATGTAGCCAGGGGATGGCAAATGCAGTATTATAAAATGCCAGACTGGTTCTTAAGGAAGCAAGTGCCATCCTTTTACATATATTAAAATATATGAATTATATGATGCAAAATTTAATTTACTTTATTTAAAATTACACACTCTACTTCTCTAGATCATTCTTATTAGGCAATTTGTTTAATCTAATGTACAGTTTACAGTATTTTCACAGCAAAACACATTCTAAGCCTGTCTGAAAATCAAAGACCATCAATCATACTTTCTCAGCTTTCAGTGTTAATCAGATAAAGAGACCAAGCATGAACCAAGCCTCGGCCACTTGCCTGTTCAGCTTTTTTGATTACCCTAATAGTCCACTTACTGGTATACTTCATCAGCAAACATCAGCTTGCTTTAATTGATCTATCAGATTTTTTTGGACCATTTTTTAATGTTTTGCTTCACTTTGTGCACACATTGCCTTTGTTTCCCCCTTTTTGCTGATTCATATACAAGGGAGAGCAATTACAGGGTTTAAATTGTTTTTTTCTAAATATTCCCAATCTGAACAAAATAACTTTTTTCTGGAGCAAATACAGTGTCTTTCAGGGACGAATATCTCAAGGAACAATGCATTTTCACATACCCACAAGCAAAAGCATTTTATCTCATTCACTTCTGTAGGTACTTATGTTATGTTATGTACTCACAGCAAAGAGATATTTCACATGCTTTTATAGGTTTCACTACACTTAGTAAATAAAGTCATGTTTAGGCTGTGTTATCACTGTGTATTTACATTGAACTTGTAATCAAGTCTGTTTTTCAAGATGGTGATGATGATGATGATGATGATGATGATGATGATGATGATGATGATGATCAACTGATGAACCACAGCTTTTTTCAATGTTATGCTATTGCTTGATTAATAAGCTCATTGACACAATATGTAAAAGTTCAGTATTTGGCCATTGTGGCAACAGTAGAAAGGTGGTATCCACTGGTCAATGTGTTGATCTTGTCAAGATATGTTGAGTTAATTAACTCTGAATTGGTATTTTATATTGGACATTGATTTAACTCAATGCTTCAAATAAATTTAACTGTACTTCATTAAATCCAAAAGATCTTTATCACTTTTTAAATCAGATAATTCACTCTTATAAACTAACCTTATAATCATGATATCGAAGAAAAGTTCAAACAGTTACATATCCTTTCATTTGGAGTTAGAAGAAATAGACACCGAGAGGCAGAGGTAGTAAACCCTTGCTACATATGAAGTGCCCAGTAACAGCCTGAGGATTCCTGAGGTCGGCAAAACCCACCAAAAGCTACTTTTACATTTCAAAGATCCCACTGCCTTCAGAACTTGTCTTCTAAAAGGTTTTGAGAGAAGCCAAACTCGTGACAGAAGCCATGAGGTTAATGGGTAACATGCTGCTGTCAAGGCTTCTCTGGGAGTGGGCATGCCGGTTCATCTACAGAGATACGTAACAGTCACGTTAATGATGTGGTTTATCTACTCCTGAGGAGATGACAAGCTTTTTGTAAATCATTACAGCTTCTGTTTAGGTGTTAATCAGCTCAGAGGTCAATGCAATATATGTCCTTTGTTGACATTAATGTTTTTTAAAAGTAAACCTAGTACTACAGTGGGAGAAAATGGATATAACATACATAAAACCACTACTGTATTAATTGGAGTTACAGTTGATTAAGTCATAATAATTGAACAGTAAGGCAACAAAAATTCTGATGCTTATGTTTTAAAATAATTAAGATTCTTCAAAATGTTTGCATGTTCATATCAATAATGGTATTATTGTACTTATCATTACAAAAAACCCCAAATTGATAGGTGATAGTAAAAAGCTGATTAAGGGTTAGCAGACACTGCTGATTTAATTCCCTTGAGTCAAAGAAAACAAAAAGAAAATGCTATACAGTTAATTAATGGCTGCAGTAACTAATAGAGTGGTGTAAAATACATAAAAAACAGAAATTAAAAAAAAAAAAAAATATATATATATATATATATATATATATATATATTAGTGGTGGGACTCGATTAAAATTTTTAATAGCGTTAATTATAGGGTCTGTAATT
>JAQMCX010000012.1:1278126-1291639 GCA_029814765.1 Acanthurus leucopareius | reverse complement strand
CTGCTGCCGTCAGGCAAAAGATACAGAAGTATCCGCTGCCGTACCACCAGACTACAGAGCAGCTTTTTCCCTCAGGCTGTGAGACTACTTAATGCACCATCTGCACTCCTCCATGTTTAATCATTTTATTTTTTATACACAATCAATTAATCAATCAAGAGGGAACCACATTTTAATTTCATTATACAACTTGTGGTATAATGACCAATAAACTTCCTTGTATCCTTGTATCCTATGATTCCCAAAGTGCTATGTACTTAGACTGTTAGCTCGATGCTAACACACAACAGGAATTCTCTCTATTGTGCCAGCAGAGGTTAGCATCGTGTCAGTGGTAAAGACAAATGTTTAATTCATGTTTCATTTTTCTGCTGTAGATATTTACAGGAATAGTGTGAATGTTTTTTTAAGTGTTATTATTTTTGGTCAGCGGTCGTTCTTTGCTCTTCTCTCTCTGACTTCTGCTCTCTGACTTCTCCTGGTCCTCATCAGTCTGAGTAAATTAAGATTCTTTGCTGTTTTAAATTTGATTTAGCTGAATTACTTTAGATATATAGATATATAGGATTAGATATATAGATGTAGTAATTCATGACAGACCTTGATACACATTGCCACACAACGGGTGCTGTGTGGCAATGGTTGTTTTTAGTTTTGGCATGAGGTGATACACAAACTTGTACTATAAGTGAAAACTTATAAAACTTCCCTTTTTTTTTAAAGATTTACAAATGAAAGTGCTTATTTCACACCTTACTTATCACATTGTCTTTTGTGTTTCTGTTCTGAAATATTTTTCCTTTAGAAAAAAGTGAAAGACTATGCCTGTCTTCAGCCCCACATAAGCTTAAAGGAATCATGTAGATGTAGACACTAGCAGTCAGTGCTATTGACAACAAAAACACAGATTTAAGTCTGGATATTAGTTCAAAATTTAAAATTCATAGTTCTGACTTTTTTCTCAAAGTGCATGACAAAAAACCACCTTATTTTAACTTCATTCTTGAAATTCCGACTTTATTCCCAAAATTGGCTTTTTTCTCAAATTGAAAAATAAAATAATATCTTTCTCTTCTAATTTTTTTTCCTTACCCATGACCCTAATACTCTTGCATAATCTTGCCTGTTCCGATTCCATTGGGAAAAAAGAAACTTTTATAGCAAATGTTAACAAATGTTGTTTATGATGGTATATTATTAATGGTATGACTTTGGGCCTTTAGGCCTAAAACATGTTCTTTCGTCGAGAGACTCTGGGCTGAACATCATTGTGACAAGGGTAGGCAGTATCAGTACCTCTCCCAGTACCTACTAGACCAGGGAGATACAGTCCTGAGTAGAAATCCTGGGCAACATTTTGGACCATGGCTTTGATAAGGATGTCACTGTTCTTTATGTCACCTTCATGTGACTGGGGAGGGGTTGTGTACTGTGATGTCTAAAGTTTGAGTAAGGTCAGTTTTTAATTATTACTATTTTCTGTATTGTTTTGTTTCTGGCCTGTCTTCTCGCATCAGACATCTCCTTCCTTCACTTGTTTGACACCTGCCTCTGTTTGCCTGCCCGCCCCGATGTGTTTTCTTTCTGTGTATTTGGTCTTTGTATCCCTTTTCTTTGTGCCAATTCATCTATGTCATCTGAGTAAAGTGTTTCAGCAACTCCCTAATGTTGGTATCCTATTTAATCTGCTCTTCTCTTGTTTTCTTGACCTTGACCTTTTGCCGCCTTTTTGAATTTGTTTGTCTTTCTCCTAACTAATTTTCTACGTATTGATCCCATTTTGGCAAGTAAGGGATGTTTTATTACAAGTCTCTGAGTCGTGCATTTGAGTCCTGATTTTGTTGTGGGTTTCTAGATTTCACACTTGTCAGTTTATCACACTGTACTTTAGCTCTTTTACTTGTGTAAAATGGAATCTTTTAGAAGGCTTATCTACCCAAAGTAAGCTACCACTTAAAAATAAAAATATCCTAACATGTTATGGTCCATTTCATCTTAGCAATGCAGCAAAATAGAACAAAATGATATAAAACTAAATACAATCAATCAATCAATCAATCAATAAAAATAATAAATTAATTTATAAAAATGCCACTAGTTAATTTTTTGACTGATGTAATTGGTTTTTCAACCCTGGAAGGACTGATTTAATTTGTATGCTAAAATATTTTACTGCATTGAGAGAAATTTCTATGGGCAAATAAAAAGGCTAAAAAAAACAAAAACAAATTTACATTTTTTACTGTAACAACTGTTAGTTTTAGATTTTACAAAGTTACATTGTGAAAATAGCATTGGCGTTTCCTTGTTGTTACACACTCAGATTGCAGCCTTGAACTCCCAAAGCTTCACCTCCTGTCATCCTCTTGCACCTCATTTTGTCTGTTGCACAGACACTAATCTTCATGTCGTCATGTTAGCTGCTGTCCTGGTCAGACAAGAGATGAGAGAAGCTTCATCTCTCAGGGAAAGATACAGGCTTATCCTGTCTTTATTTCTGATGTGCCAGTTTCCACAATTTTGATCATCATAACCTAAATTATTTTTAGAAAATATTAAAGTGCACTTATGAAATACAATAATTTAACTGTTTGGACAAATATTGTTGTATAATTAAGTGATTAATTATTAGACAGAACATTACTGCTAAGCTTAGCTAGTGTATGGTTACTCATAATGACAGCTGTTCTGTTGTCATCCAAGTTATCCCTGAAGCGGGCGCTGACAACTTGAGTTGATAACATCAGACCCTTGTAGAAGGAGCCATGGTAATGTGGTCCTGGCCATACAGTTACCTGACTTAATTGCTTGTTAAAGTTAGCTAGCAATCATGACGTGATAGACAATTTTTTGCATCAAATAAAAAAACAAACTTTTTGGAAAAATAAACACTCAAATCCATGATCGTGTAATAGAAAAAACCTCCTTAAGGGAAAATTTATATCAAGTTTACTTTGGTTTTCTTGTTTGGACCATGTGTCATTTGCCAGCATTTGTTAGATTTATGCAGAAATCTATGACCTATCCAGTCAGATATCAGCAGGTGATCAAGATGTTTGAGGAGCTGTCATCTCGTTCATATTTTTACAGTCAATGATTTTCATAATGACTTGTATTTGTAAACCAGAATTAGGTGAGCATGCAACTTGTAAGGTTTTCAACCTGCAACCATGGAGAAGAATGGCCTCCTGTTTATCTATCTACTTTTAATTATGAGGATGTTCTTTCACACTTTATTTATGATGAAAAGTCACCCAGAGCCATTACTTAGCAAAATAATAGGTAGACAGAAACTGAGCCAGCAGACCTGAGATCTTGTTGTCTCTCATTTGAGCTCCACCTCTAGAAATGCAGTTAGCAGTGGGCTGGCTGTGAACTGCCAGGCCATAGCTGACTGCTTGGATCAGAGATGACACAGAACACAAAATGTAAGTATATGATGTCAAGATAACCTCCTCCTTGCTTTAGTCATGCCCCTGTCAGAAATCTTCCTCAAGATGAAAGGCATCTGTGGATGCAATTAGTGGTATCACAGTCTGAAAACTGACATGCTACAAGAGCTGATATGCTACAAAGCTAGTTCTTTCTTTCTTTCTTTCTTTCTTTCTTTCTTTCTTTCTTTCTTTCTTTCTTTCTTTCTTTATTTATTTATTCATTCATTCATTTATTTTTCATAGTTAAATCTTGTAATAAAGTTTAGATCTTGCCTGTAAAGCATTAGGACTTTGCTCTTTTGCTCCTGGCAGGGATAAATGTTATTAAGCAATGACAATGTCATGTTACATGTGACAATTATAGCTTTAAAGTGAAGTTCCACTAAATGTAAACTTTAAACTCTTTAGTTCAAGTGTAAGAAAAGGAGCTGGAGGATGTGCAATAGTGAAGGGCTGTATCTTTGCACTGATATGTTCAGAGCAGGCTGTGAGCTTATTTTATAGTGTAATAATCTTTTGCTCTTGAGTAGTCTTAACTACAAAGGCTTTGCTACATTTTTTAAAACCGTGCCTAATTCTTTTAAATGCTTACAATATTCTCATTGAATTGGCATCTGTGTTCTCTAATATTTCTTTGCCCTTACCCATTTATAACAGATACAGAACGCCGAAAAAAGCAGACATTCAAATAACACAAACATTTATTATTTTTTCCTCTAGTTTGATACACAAACTCTTTTTTATGCCCATTCAAGGGCAATTTTAATTTAGATGTCACACATAACAGTAATTTCAAACCCTTTCATATCAACATAAGGAATATATTTTTATGCATGTACCAATTCCAATATTTCATTAAATTTATCATGTATTATTATTATTATTATTATTAATTGTTTTAGGTAATTTTAAATTTACTTTGCTCAACATTGCAATCCAATAACCAGGCCTGGCGCTGAAGGAAAGGGCTGGATGTGCCTGTTGTTTTAGTTTTCGGGCTCTCTTGGGCCCCCACGAATCCCATTGAGGAAGACTGACCCTGAATGTCTTCATCATTCACCACGGCAACAACAACTTTCATCAATGATGCAATGCTTGTCATATCAATGAGGCAGGACCTGCAGCTTATTTTTTACAATATAATAAATTAAACAGTTCTCAATGGAAAATTTGGTCCAGGGAGAGTGTATGAAACTATCTGAAACTATCTATGAGGGGCCTGTAATGCTGTTTACTTGCATATTGTGCACCTGTATTTCATGAAGTGCCTGAGAATTACTTTATGTCAATTAATAATGACTATAACAATAACAATGGTGTCATACATGAGCGTAATTTCAAGAATTATACTTACTGTTAGAATGTTTTGTTGACAAATCAAAAGATCTCTAGTTGTTTAAAGTGAAAAAATAAAAAATTATATCAATGAATAAATAAACCCTTCAGTTAAACACTGCACACCTTTAAGACCAAAACCCAAAGGTGATAATATGAGGGGCTGTCAAAAGAGATGCAAACATAATATTTTTTTTATATTAACACAATGCTTAAATTACGCATTTATGATGCAACCCAATACTTTGTCAGTGTTTTCTGCATATTAATATGAATGATGTTACCAACAATATACAGAATAAATAATCAGAAATGCTGTTAATTCTAAGTGAAAGAAAAATTAGCAAACTATTTTCATCACTTATTTGTTGCTTAGTTGTGTGATCCTGTCAGAGTGACTCTTTGAGATGGTGGGTGTGCTGACATGTAGGTCTGTGGTTTCCTTTTAATATAAATCTGAATTTAAAAGGAACATTAAATATTTAAGGAATTTTTGGAGGCTTTAGTTAAACAGTCTACAATCAAATGCCCTGATATTTGCTGAGTGATATTTAGAGTACTCTTTTAGTAGTCTGAGGTGAAATCAGTCTCTCATTTTAGTACATTTAGTCCTCATTTTAGCCCTAGTGTTTTTTTTATTTTTCTAAAAAAATGTTTGCATGCAGCATTTTTGTTTGCATTATTATAATTTTACTTTATTCATTGGTAGATATTTATACATTTTTTTTAATTTGGTGTTAATTTTATTTGTTTATTCGTCTTTTTCATTTTGACAGATTGACTGACTGTAAAATCACCTTTTAGTGGAATATCACTTTTGTTTTGAAAGTCTTTAAACACTTTTACAAAAGCGCCTTGTATATACACGTACATGCATGTGTAGAGGTTTTAGGTACAAAAATGTCTTGTATAAATGTTTCATGGGATAACCAAGTTGGAGGCTATATCTTTATATCTTTGTATATTTTAGCATATTTTATCTTTTTAAGTTAGTTCACATTTATTCAAATAATTAGTTACTCATACAAATGCCTTTGCATTTTCTGTGCATTGTGCTTTACATGACATGAGACATTCTAAAAATCACATATCCCTTGAGAGAATATCTACAGAAGTTAAAAAGTTTATCCAACATTATCTGTAGATCATGGACTTATTACTGTTTTATAAGTTAGAAAAACACATCTGCAAATGTCTCTCTTTTGCAGAAGACAGTTTCAGGTCTGCACTGTAAAATATAGGACAAAGGATAAGGGTGGTACTGGCATCGAATAAGAGTTGACTGGCATCTGCAGGAGGTATAATGGACGTGAAGAGGGTTAAAATGTCAACCTGTTATTATTTGTTTAAGTTCCACAGACAGTGGCAAGTGCAGCATAATGCCAGAGTCATAGGGCCTGTCAGCTAACAATCATAATACTGCATCTTTTTAACGCATTTTTATTTTTATTGATTACAGCCACTAATACATTGCAGAAAAGATGCATGTGTATGTGTGTGTATATTTGTTTATGCAGGGTGGTCAGATTGTATTCATTTTAAATCCGGAGTAACTTTGACTGAATAGACATTTGTCAAAGACAAAAAATCCATTAGCACAAGCTATTTTTAATTAATTTTCTCAGGAATCCTGTTAACTAGCTGGGTAAATCAACAATAGGTAGTTGTCTTTATATCAAACTGGGGATATTGGGTGGGGATCATGTCTATTTTTTTTTTATATAGTCCTGCTGGAAAAGAAACCTAAAAGAATTAAGCTCTTGAAGACAATCAGCTGTCATGCTATCCAGCATACTGATGATTATATGAGTGGGTCATCTTGGTTAGGCCTCTACTATCTGCTGTCTGTACACTCCAGGAGCCAGATGTATAAAACATGCTTTTGGCAAAGAAGTGTACCCAAAAATGGGCTGTAACAATGTGTGCAACTCATATATACTTCATAACAATGTACACAAGATTTTTTGAGCTACACTCAAAATGATGCAGTGTGTCAACATAGCAATGAGTACAAAGACACCAATCATTTTTCAGTGAATGACTTAATACAATCTGCACCCTGGCCATCAAATGGGCCATTTTGCCAATTCCCAAAATACCAGTTTAGCACAAGGTACCAAAAATATACTGACTAGATTGCCATGATATTTGGAAAATACATTTTTATTAACTTTCTGATTGCAGCTTAAACAAAGGAATGAAGCTTATCAATACTAAAAAGAGCTGATGGCAGCCATATCACACAGCTTTTCATATTATATAAGTGTCCAATGGACCAGCTGGCTGTGGTAATATTACAGTATATAGCATTTGTGTTTGTCATTCTGCAAATAGACTGGATAGACACATAATGTATAGCAAGCAAGGAACTGATGATACAGCTTAATGCAGACTTCCCCACAGTGTATCACAGAAACAGTCCAAGAACATGCAATGAGTACCCCATTCAAATCAGCCCAAGAGTCAAAGTCTGTCAGCCAAATATAGTGCTGATCATGACAACCATTAAAGAAGACAATAACAATACTAAATTATACACAAACATCTATCTATCTATCTATCTATCTATCTATCTATCTATCTATCTATCTATCTATCTATCTATCTATCTATCTATCTATCACAGCTAAGCACAGAACTTTAGATAGATACATAGATACAAGGATACATAGATATTGTGTTTATTATACAAATTGAATCATATTGTATAAATAATCCAGTCCAGTAGAAGTAATTCCTGTGTCTGGTTTTTGTGTCTTTCACAGGAGACTGTAATGCACCATGACACTTTGCAGAGTTTAGGTTATTAATATAATATTAATTTATTAACCCAAAAGGGGACAATCCACATAACACTTTCAAGGTAGTTTTAATTGATAGCATTAAAAATAAATGTATAAATAAACTAAAAGTATAGATATTATAATATTGTTATCATTCATACTTTCAGAAGACAGTAATCATGTACTGAAAATCCGGTATAGTGACAGCTCTAGTTGAATATGATGAAATTTCATAAGAGGGGTGTGTCTGAAATTGGTCAGAGTAAGACCTCTTGTTAGAGTTGTAGCTTCATTATTTGATACTGATAATGCAGTGTATTTTCTGTATTCTGGTCCAGTGGAGATGGAAGGCTTTTCCACATACTCGCCATGTGTTTGAATGGATAATTGGTGGATAAATTACCTGGTAAACTAATAGACGCTATATCAAGACTTTCAGAGCAAGGAGCCTAAAACTGTGAGTCTTGTTAAAAAGACTACTTGAGTTGTCAGTCTATCAATGGACACTTTCAGACAGTCTGACCTCTTCCTTGTGTGTGTTGGTTTGAGTATGCTATGCTTCTTTTTGAACCTGTCATTTATTTGCTTTCTCTGTCTAGAATCATGTGTGTGAAGAAAGGGGATTAGTCCTGAAAGGTGCTGATTGCCACAATAGTAAACACTGACAGGTTTTAATGGTGGCAAATGTACCGCCAATCTATGTCTGCTTTATTCCTTTTTCTTTGATTTTCTACAATTAATACATTTCATGTTTTCTATAGTTTGCAGTCTGTCACAGAACTATCACATTAACATGCCGACTCCTTTGTGTGTACAATTTAAAGTCTCCAGTCTAGCTGTACATGACATTAGGCCTTGGACTGAAATGCCATTTTACGCAATATTTCTAAACAGCAAAAACCGTATATTATCCATTAAGTCCATATGTAACCACTTACCTTCATGAGTTGCTGGGGACTGAAGCCAATCCTAACTGACATTAGGCTAGAGGCAGGGACTGCATTTTTTACAGATGTGACTTGTGAGCACTGCTTAAGTGCAGATCTCAAAAGTTGGCTGTTCACATTTTTACAGATGATTGACTACTTGCAAACTGCAGATAAAATCAGAAGTTCCACAACTTAAAATAAGCACAGGTTATTCGATGCTCTTGCATTAGTCAAAATATTGTTCTTTTTTTTCAGATTGCATGCGCAAATGTGGCGAAACGAACAGCTATCTCTAACCTCCCCATTTGTCTTCAGTAACCTCATTAGATAATAATGAGATCTGATTCCTCTGCTATTGTTCTTCTTTGTCCTTACATCATCCTCTCATTTGCATGGGTCTGAAATAAAAACATAAAGCAACAAAAAAAGGTAATCACAGTGAAGTTGTGCTACTTCTTTTGTTTGTAATAGTTTTTTTTCTCTTGTTTTTGCTTGCCTAAGTTAAAAGACAAGCCTCTGACTGGAGTGTCAAAGGCAAAACCAGAGGGGAATGCGGTTTCATGCAGCTGCTTTTATTAAAGCTATCAAATCACCACTTTGCAAAGTCAAAACTTTAGGAAAATAAAAATGAAAGGGCCTTTTACAGATGAAGATTGAATATTAAATAAATGTATGCACCATGAAGTTATTTGTGAAAGACTGTGACTTGTGCTGTCCAGAAGGGGCAAGCACTTGTGCTACATTACAGTAGAGGAAGAAGTGGCAGTGGCAGTTTGATACTTAACAACAGGTCAGTGTTTATTTCCTTATGCTCTTCAACTCGCATTTTTGCTGTTTTGGGACTGAAAACGCAGTTGCATTTACACTTGTTATAAATTGGGTCACAATGTGTCCCTGACCACCTCAGGAGGTATATTGGCCGATCAGATTACAGTCTGTTCTAACTGCCTCTTGGGTGCATTAACACGTATACATAAATGTGACCAAGTACTTTTTAATTGCAATCCCATCACCTGAGAAAAATTTCAGAGCAAAGAAGAATGCTTTTGTTTTCCAAAGTGTAATAATGTGTAAAATCATGAATATCAAAGCCCTTAAAGGGTTGGAGAATACAAGTTTAACCTCACAAAGATAATGTTTTCCTTCGTAAAGGTGTCCTCCATCATCAGCTCAGTCGAGTCATGAATTCTGACGTACCTATTGATGGAATCATCCCGTACAGTGAAGGATATGTGGGTGGTAGGTATGAACTTTTTATCCTTGGAAACTTTCTAACTGATACAAGACACATTATATATATATATATTACAATTACTGATTTAATTTTGAATGGAAGTATGAGAAGATTTTTTTTGTTTGCTCATGCAGTTCTACTCATTTTACTCTATGCTGTCAACGGAGGAAGGTGAAAGTAAGCAGCAGAGTGGCAGTCTTAGAAAGAATGAAAAGAATGGAAAGAAACAAACAAAAAAGAAAAACAATAACTGTGCAATGCAGCCCCCAAAGCAGACTATAAGAGTCACTATTTCAAATAAATACAAATGAAAAAACATGAGGTGAACAACTGGTATTATGACAACACTAATAAACATAAACTTTTTTCCTTACAAGCCACTGTGGCTAGTCATTTTACAAAGTTACAGTCACTCACGAGAGGTGTACTCTCTTGTGCAAACTGTTAAACAAATATGACGACATTAACACTGACTAATCTGCTGTAAATTAAATTGTTTTAATTTAATTTGGCCTATTTTTCTGATCCTGATTATTTGTCAGTTATACCTTTATATAATCTCATCTTGTTTGTTATTAGTGTTAGTATTAGTTTTAGTATTAGCATTAGTATTGTAAATTTTATTTAGTTTATATCAAAGTAGATGCAATGATTATGTCACAGGAGCATCTTAACACAAATAAATGATGATAAATGATGAGTGCACCTCACTCTTGCCACACACACATGCACACACGCACACACGCACACCCACACGCAGAAACACACACATATATAGTGTGATTGTCTTAGTCTTCCTGCAGGCTAAAACCTTTGGTGTACATTATTTTGTCCAAGTTTGTAAATAATATTGTGAAAAGTGAAAAATTTGCTTAAAACCGGTAACTTTGTGGCATTGTGTTTTGAAATATAAATACACACTTTGGAGGATACTGTTACTGTTTGCACTTAAAAAAAATACTTTTGCAGCAGTGATGCTCTTTACCTATCAGGCAGAATGATTTTTTTTTTTTTTTTGGAAAAGGAGAGGTGTTCATTATCCTGTACATAAAAAAGTGAACAAAATATGAGATCCTTTACTTACTTAACCCTAACCTCTTGTGAAGACAAAAGTGAAAACTAAGGATTGCTTTAAGATTTTTATTCAGTTTATAAGTAGCCCTTTTTTCATTTATTTTTACATATAGATCTGTTAAATTATATCACCATACATGAGTCTCATGTTTTTTCATGTGTGGCCAACCTTAAAATCCAAAACCTTATCTTGGTATCTTTAATTATTTACAATAGCAACAAAGATTTTGCAAGGGCATAATAATTAATGGGATTGTGAGAAGGTTCAAGAACTACCGAGAACTGCCCTACAAACATAGTATCTTATTTTCACTCTTGCCATAGTGCACATGATACCAGAGAAGAGAGGGGAAGACACTGCTGCCAGAAAGAAGAGCTCCTGACTCTTATCTGCCCATGTGCTGTCACAGTGTTTTTTTCTTTCTCATATGCTGTTATTAGTTCTAAATATGTAATTATGTTACAAAATAGGCACATGCCGTGTGGCGTCAGAGTGTGTAAAATGTGCCAGTTGCATGAGTCTTACGGTCAATGCATGACATTTGGCACTCTGACAGTCATCATCACCGGAGCAGACAGCAACAGTACAGCCAATACATGGATTTTTTAAGCGTTTCTGCCTCCATTCATGACTAACTGTAGGAGTGGAAATTAATTTTGTGCATGTACGCCCATTTCTACAATGACTGACATAAGAAAAAAAAAGAAATTGGCGTACACACAGCTTTATTACTCTGATATAAAGCATGCACATTTGTCTATTTCTGCATACCAAAGTTTTAGTTATAAATCTGCACAGATTCTCATTTATCTGCCCATCTACACAGTCTTATTTACTAACAGTCATCATGCTACCTTGTGTCTCTATCACCCTTCTTGGCTTCCATCTCAATTTTGCAGTTTATAAGTGTTTATTTTTTCCTTTGATTTACTCCCTGCTCTCAGTGTTTTATGCCTGTTTTTTGGTGGGGTTGGTTTTCGATGCAAAGACTTGTGGCCTTTTGTGTCATTGCCCATGTATTTCAAATTCTTGATATGAAGTCTGGGGATTTAGCTCAGTCTTTAAAGCTGTGCTTCATGATCAGTAAACTGTGTGAGAACACTTTCATACTTTTGAGAGGCAGTGCATATGAGCAGAAAAGCTTTGCAAAACATTCTTGTCCTGTCACAGTTGGAAGTAAAGGTCAGTCTCACTCCAGTGTGCACAGGTAATTCAAACATAAGCCATTTTACACTTTCAAACCACAATAAAAGATGTAATTAGATGTATTTGTGTCATGCAAGCTTTCAAGTACCACCAGCTCTTGCATCAAAAGCGTATTCAATACCTTTTTCTTGAAAATGCAAATTTGTCTGTTGTTTGGATCATGGATTGGGCTCTGACAAGGAGGAGCAGAGAGTAGAGGAGACCTCAGCCTGCTGAAATCACACATCCACAGCTCAGTACTACTTGAAAGCCTCAGGTTAGCTGGCATATCCCTACTCACTGCCTAAATAGGAACATAAGCATTTGTGCAAGATAAGTCATGGTTTGCAGTGATTATGTTACAAAAACAAAAACAAAAAACCACTATCTGCCATTGACTACCACTGCCATTGACTTTCCATGGTTCTCAATGGAGTGGACAGCATTTTATGATGCACTTTTATGTGACTTCACAGCTTTATAATAGTAAACTGTGCAGCTGATTCTATTAGACAGACACCAGCATAAGCAAAACATATTTCAATAGGCTCACATTAGAATAAAATGCCATAAGCACAGAATCTCTTAATTTATACATGTGGAGTTTCAAGCACTTTCCCAATCTACCCTGTGTTTTTAAACCCAGGATACAACTGCAGTTAGTTATAATCTTCAAGGTCATTGGTTATTTATGTACAGCAACCCACACTACAGTTCTCCACCATGATTTTTTACTATAACAAGTCGATTAACCCCTCTTGCTGAAAGTGGAGGTGGATGAGAGGGGTCATACAGCTGACCAAAAAAAGGCTTGTCCCTCTGGAGCAGCACCTAAAAGGCCCAGAGGTCAAAACTGCCCCCTCAGTGTCCAAGCCAAGCTGCTGATTTGATTCAAAGCTACAACAACTGAATAACATGCCAAAATAAAACCCTCTGCACTGACTGTGCAAAGAGTACCAAGAGGCCACAGTCTATTTTAAATATTCACCCTGGCTATTTTGCAAATTCTGCTAACCACACAGCCAAAACTGAAGCTTTTTTGGAAGGAAAAACTATATGATGGTGAGGACAAATAAAATATTTGTTAAAAATACACCCAAATGCTACATTTATATTCCTGTTTTTTAGAGGAGAGCAAATACTTAATGAATCAGGACAAACATCTGACTGGTGAAACTTGTAATAGATTAATGGTGCTTTTAAGGTTCCTAATTACAGCTTTCAAGATAATGAAGGTCATTGCTTGTTGTGAAGGAAACAGAGCATGACATGTGAGTAGAGAGGAGTTAATTTAACTTGAGAAATGCATGAAAGTCTTCCACTTAAGCCTTGTCCAAATAGCTTCACACTCAGTGCTGCACCTAAAGAGCTGCGGCTGATCAAGTTGAACCCCTCTTCCTCAACACCATTTATTATCGTTCCTTCCTCAACCATGGCTTTATCTTAAAGGGTTTGTTCATATTATGTCTATCTATCTATCTATCTATCTATCTATCTATCTATCTATCTATCTATCTATCTATCTATCTATCTATCTA
>JAQMCX010000012.1:1265352-1275430 GCA_029814765.1 Acanthurus leucopareius | reverse complement strand
ATCTATCTATCTATCTATCTATCTATCTATCTATCTATCTATCTATCTATCTATCTATCTATCTATCTATACATACACACACACACACACACACACACACACACACACACACACACTCACACACATAAATATAAATAGATCTGTTTTTTTAAATATCTTTCACATTTCAGATCAATGGATGAGTGAGTTGATAATTTGAAGACTGAACTGCAAAAGAAGAAAGCTGTACTGTAGATTATCAGGTCATATTGGACTATTCTTTGGCATATAAGACTACTAAAGAGTGATTTCTGTATATCAGGTACATAGCTTTATTCACTACAAAGAGCCAGATTTTGAGGATTAAAAAAAAGCATGACACGCTGGGACATTATATCTGGGTAATGACTCCTGATAAAGGTCAAAGGAGCACTGAACTAATTACACTTGATCCGGTGTAAATAATAAATGAACCAGAATCAGTGGCAATCCTTTTTTTTTTTAATTTTTAAGTTTTTTGAAGGACCAAAGATGTGAACCGATTGACCAACATTATCATACCACAAGCATGACTTAATATTAAAGTATTAGTCATTCTAGAAACAGCTTCTCTGAATATGAGTCACTCTAACTATTTTCTATTTCCAAAATAAAATTAAAAAAAAATGTTTACAGTATTACTAAATTTGGAAATTGAATATTTCATCCAAAAATGTAGTTGTTTTTTTTGTTTTGTTTTGAGTACTGCAGGTGGAATCATGTTAAAGTTATTGACTTAGGGTAGATGGGAGATTTTACAGAAACTTTGAAAAACTGATGTGCTAAATTTGCAAATGTAAAAGCTGTGCACCATCACACAACAGGAACTACACTGAAATACAAAAAAAGGTCATTTTAATTCCTGGTCAGAAAATTTGCTTTTATTCTCAATTTAGAGAAAAATGTGACTTATATTTGTATTTGCTTTACAGCTTAAGTGATCCTGTGTAATATGTGTTGCTTTTGATTATATGCTGGTATGTCTCCTTCTGTTGGCCTCCTTCAGTACTTTCTCCATAATCTCTTTATTGTTTACAGATGGTTTTATTGATCAGGGCGGAACAGCACAGCTTAATTTACTATCACATTATTCTCTGTGATCATACAGTGCTGAATCCCGTCAAAGGATTTGGACAATAAACCATGCTTACATTCATTCATATTCGACAAGGATGGCACATCATTTAAATAGTGATAACTGTTTGCAGTACTTAAAAACTTTGTTGCTTCTTGCAGGAGAGTGATTCAAAAGCATCTCTCTCCAGTCTAAAATACCTTTGTGTAACATTTCAGGAAAAAAAAGAAAAAAAAGTATTTTTCAGAATAAGTAGCTCAAAGTGCTCATTTTCCTCCACTGTTATGCTTATGGGAATTTCTATAGCCTCTCTGGTTTTTTATTAGATAGTAATTAACTAGAAGTGAAAAACAAAGGAAAAGAATGGAAAGAAAAGAAAACTGCAGAATTGTTTTCATGGTGGTTAGAGCAAATATAGCATCCTTGGCTTAATCAGCTGAATATGGTAATACTTGTAAGTCTCATTGTTGTGAAGGAACCAGTCTTTCCTTTGCAAGCTCTTTAAACATCTGCCAGGAGCCAGATGAAGAGTCTGTATTGTCTCAACTCACTATATATCCAGCACTGTGTCTGACAGTTTCCTTCTCTCCCACCATCCATCTCTTTCTCACTCTATCTATCTTTGTCCATTGTATATATTCTCCAACCTCCCCCCCACCCTACCCCCCACTCCCCACCCCCCACCCCATCTCCAGTTTCTCTCCCTCCATCCTTCTCCATCTGGGGCTCTAGCTCCTTCCTCTCCCATCAGATTAGCTTTGGCTGGGTCATTCTGCCTCCCATCTAATTGCCCAGCGGTGGCTGATTGGCATGTGAATTGCAGCAGTGTGAGAGCTGCTTAAATATTAATTGTGTGTGGGTGTGGGTGTGGGTGCGGGTGCGTGGGTGTCTCTGCGTCACATGTTCACTTTCATTACACAGAATCATTGCATGACTTTACTTTTCTTTCCTTTTTGAATCCTCTTGTGGATTATAAACAGTCCGTCCTGTCCAATTTAAAACACAACACATATCCATTTGAAAGGAGCCATTTTGGGTGCCACTGTCATTTGCATTTAGCCACTGCCATGAATGTTGGTTCCAGCTGAGATAAGTAGAGTGCTGTAAAATGTACATGTTGTTCAAAGCAGAGGTAGCATTTATTTCCATATTATCTGTCAGCATTAGTTACATCAACTGAATTCATATAAATTACCTCCTCCTCCTTGGATAGTAGAAATCTACAGCTGGCTGGAGCCTGGCTGAGTGCTTGATGGACTGCTATTGGAGCATGAAGCAAATACCCAGTGCAACTATTGGGTAGCAATATATTATAAACAAATAGCCAAGATGGAGTGATTCTTATGAAGTCTTAATCTTGCCTCGCAGTACTTGTCTTACAGATAACTCAGGATACATGGAGAGCATGGCAGGATGTCAACTGAAGGTCAGCAGAGATTTTGCTTGAGGGAGCAATCTGGCTTCTAAAACAGCTTATTGCCTGCACATACACTTTTACACACATTACAGTTTGACATCACAACACTGTAGCTGCTGCCTTGGTACCAACTATTGAGAATGAGAGGAAGGAGCAGGTGTTATTGCTTGTGTTTGTACAAATATACTCTGGGGGGTTGTTGCTATTGTCCTGCATGGGGGTCTTTTTTCCCCTGTTACAGTAAGTAAACTTGGTGCTTTGTTTACCATCCCATCCTATTTCAGCAGCTCTTAACAATAAGAGCTTTAATTGTGGTGACTATGCAAATGAAAAAAAAAATCCATCAGCAGTCAGCAGATGCATGCTTGTATTTTTAGTTATTCAGTGCAGTCTGCAGTCAGGAAAGGAACAGCTATAAGGGGGAAGAGAGCTATGGCTAACTCTTTCAAAGTCAGAGGTTGCTGTTTGTCCGGGGAGTCAGCAAGCCTCTGAATGCCAGGCTGAGCAAGGCAAAGATGACAGTCGGAAAGCTAATCCTCTGAAATAATTTGGTCGGCAGTCTCTGAACTTCCACATTATCTTCCCCTGCATACGGCTGATGATTTAAACACCTCAGCCCACTTTTGACAGGTGAATACAAGCCTGAACCAGCTTTTCTAATTGCCAAACATTATGGACTGGCTCCATGTTTTTTGGCCTCCAGTTTGAATTTCTTGTATATGGAGGGCTCTTTATTGTGCGATAAGGGAGCTGACAGACCAAGCAGCCATAGCTACAGAGCTGAAATGATGCTTGCACCTTGGTTTAAAAGGCATTAAGTAATGGTGGATGGGATGATGACGATAATGATATTTGCTGGTTCCTCATCGGTACACAGACCACAACAGATATCTTAATTTAATATGTTCCCTCAAGTATACTGGTGCCACAAAACACCTGCTTGGCACCCATGAGGAATTGTTTATCTAGTCAAACAAATAAATAAACATGTCACAAAAGCAAACAAGGAAGAATTTCAGTAACTCCCAATAGTAATAACACTACAGTGTAAGTATGAGTGGTAATTTCTAAGATGTGTTAAAGGTTATTCAAACAGTATTAAGATAGAAACTCTAAAGTAGAAGAAACTGTCTTTGAAAGATGCTTTAACTGACCAGGGCAATTTTAAATTTTACATCAGCACAAGTTACATGGTGTCTTAGTCCTAACCTGATAGTGAATGGATAGGTTTAGATGCATAGCTTTAATTTCAGTTTTACGTCACTTTGACCTGAAAAGAATTAAACATTTATTGAATTGCTAATATAATGAAACACATTTTAAGAGGTAATTGCTGACAAATTTTGATGGTGAGATCATGGAATTTTGAAACTAATAACAGAATATCCACCCAGACTAATCTTGTTTCTCAATATTAATCAAGTGAACTAATATTAAACAGTGACAAGGACCCTATTCAATGGACCTGTCCTAAACATTTCTGAAACACTGGCTGGAAAACATGAGGTTATTTAAAGATGGAGGAAAAATTAAGTCATCAGATTCTTGTAATGGAGATGTGAAAGATTCTGTCAATTTAGAACTTTCAAAATATTTCTGAGTATTATTAAATAACATGATATTTATAGAAAAATAATCTTGGAATGTCAAGGACAACAAAGCAGGAGACTGCTCTATGATTCTGCAGACATAATATTATCAACAGCGCCTCCTCTCTTAAGGTCCATATAGCAAACATGTTGGCAGTTGTGCAGTATTCTTCTCTGGTGGTCTCCTCCTACTGCCGTCCAGCTCTTTAGCTGCTAAAAACTCTACTACTTTTATCATCAAGCAACCAACACGTCTACGAGTCTCCTTGACTCTGAGTAGGTCAAACAACTGCAGAGTTTGGTCACAGTTGTCATCGCCGTGTTTTTGTTCAGTTAGTTCCTGTGTTATCTAGTGTCAAGTTTACTGTGTTTTTGTATATGTATCCATGTTCTGTTGTGTTCCCTGTTTTTATTTTAATAACTTCTGTTCTGTGTCTTTTGTCTGCACATGTCCTGTCAAGTTTCCCTCCTCCTCCTGTGATTACCCGCCCTGTCATACTTCACCTATGTTGACTGTTCCACTCATGTCTCATGACTCTTAGTGTGTTTATAGTCTCTGTGTTTCCCCTTTGCCTTTGTTATCTCAGTCTGTCTGCCTTTTTCCCAGTTTGTGGTTTTATTTTTGATTTTTGATCATTTCTGGATTATATATTTTTTTCCCCCCTTGTTCTGTCACTAGCTCTGTGAATAAAGCTCTCTTTTTTGTTTGCTCTTTCTTGTGCTGTGCTCTGCATTTGGGTCCTCCTTTGGTTTAACGGGACAACAGCCATCTGTGGGTTCATCACTACAAGCAACACTTCTCAAATATAACTAGGCATTTGATTTATTGGTAATCTTGCCACCTTAAATATGACAGCAGCGGTACGTGTTTTTTAATCCATTTTACTCCTCTCTCTGTCACTTTCTCCTGGCTTAGTTATGTTTACTTCCCATCTCCTTCAGCTTTTGCCCTAATGGTTGCCTCATTGTTGTTTGCATTTAATCAGCTTTAAATGTAAAGGGGTTAGTGTAAGAGTTCCTGTTACATGTAATAATTTCAAAATGCAATACTATATTTTCTGTGTTTGGCTACAGCTGAGGCTTCAAATCTCTATTTATGGTCTATGGTCCTTTACTCACTTCTTACTGTACGTCTGCCACTCTATAGATAGTAAGGCCTCTGACTGTGATGGGAGCCAGATAACATCATCTTTGGGACACTCAGTTTTGCCTAAGCCAGTGGGGATGCAAGCATCAAATGGCACATATTTCAGCTTATTATCACTGATGTAGAAGTGGCAAGATGAACAATGCAAATCGAAAAAACCTATGCTTCAAAGTCCTCTTTTTCCTCCTCAGACAGTCTCTACATGTAAGGCAGCTTTACCAGTAAAAATGTACCTTTTGGTGTCTATAAGATTTGAATCAGTTGTAGGAGTGCAGGTTTTTCCAACAAACTCTAAAAAGAACATATATTTTGACTCCTGGATATGTTGGTACATTCCAATGTCTTTACAGCTGACACAAGCTCCAAAAACAAGGCTGAAAGGTCACAGAACTCTGAAAGCCCCAGACATCATGGGCTCTGTTTATCAAGCAAAGAGTTTGTTGACTGAATCAGACACCACCTCATCCTGTCAGTTTGGCAGCTGCTGTGCTTTTTTTCTTCTTCTTCTTCTCCTCCTCCCTTCACCCAGGCATAAAGCTAAGTAGGCTGAGGCCTTGGGAAGTCCCTCAAGTTACTTAACTCAGCAATATGGATAGACACAACCCTCCCACTTTCCCCAGATGACTTGAATTTTAATAATGTTGGGTTCTCTGTAACCTGATGTGTGTGTAAAAACTTACAAAGGTTCTTTTTTTTCATTTTGGCAGAGCAGTAGGCCTACCTACCACTGACTTAAAATATTAAACACTTGCTGATGTTTGGAAATATATTATTAAAAGACTGAACACCTCAGCAACACTTTTTGGGAGTGTTGTGTGTGTGTGTGTGTGTGTGTGTGTGTGTGTGTGTGTGCGTGTATGTGCAATGTTCAACTGCTGGAATACTCAATTTGTAAATGATCTTTGTTTACACTCCCAGTGTTTGTATTAACATTCAATTTTGCATTAATGAATATGAATGTGGTCGTCCAAGTGTTGCTTAACTCACACAGTCTTTTTATTAGCTGTTGTGTTGTCACAAAGCAATGAGAAAAGCCTTCTCTCGGCTCATATCTGCACTTTGGAAATGGAGCTTTTAATACAGATTGTACACTCCATCGATAAATATAGTTCCCTCTGAATATTAATGTGCAGTCTTATACTAATTAAAAACAGGACAAATGTGAAAAAAATATATGAAAAGAATCAAGACAAAAACAAACAAAAAAAAACACCAAAATGTACGTATCCCCTGCATCAGTATTACTCAAATTACAGCCCAGAGGCCAAAGCTGGCCAATGTTAGGGTACTTGGTGGCCCGCCAACCATTTTCCAATTCAGAGACAATTTGATTGATTCACACTGGGAATTATTTTGTTTGTTTATACCAGTTAGTTGGGGCTGCACACAGGGACAGATATGCCAGTTTTGTATAATGGGATAAATTAGGCTGTTAGTGACAGAGAGGAGACTGATCCATGCGCCTTTAAGGCTTCACAAAGTGCTGCAGGATCAGACGGTGAGTTGTGCTGGGGGAGACAACTGCAACCAAAAAAAAGAGCAGAAGTTGGACAGAAAGATGGACAATTCTGACTCCATAAATGTTTGTTCACACTACAAGAACTAAATACACTATTCCCTCTGCACCTAGTTGGAGGAGTTCATGTTTATGGTTTTTTATTTTAAGTTAAAAGTCTCCATCATCAATAACCATATGCAAATGTAACTATGGAATGTAACTACTGTTATTCAATGGTTCTTTCAGTGAAACATTTATTGCAGATAAAGGTGTGGTTGTGTTGTAAATATGGTTGAAAAACATGGCTGTATTCATCATCAGTAAGATGGGGAGCTATAGCTGTTTCATACAAAATTTGACAGCGATGCTAAGTAAGTTTAAGATGCCAGACAAATCTCTCCCTTTTTCCAGCAGAGATGTTCAATACTTTACGTTTAAACAAAATTATGACTATGACTGTTTTGTTATAGAGAGCCTCAG
Organism: Acanthurus leucopareius; assembly: GCA_029814765.1. NCBI lineage: Eukaryota > Metazoa > Chordata > Actinopteri > Acanthuriformes > Acanthuridae > Acanthurus > Acanthurus leucopareius. The sequence goes on along the minus strand of JAQMCX010000012.1, from coordinate 1,268,206 downwards.
ATATAAGCTAGTTCTAGTTTAACATGAAATAAAAGAGAGAAATATAATTATCTTTTTTTATTTAGATAATTATATTTATTGATGAAGACAAATATTTATAGACTAAAACAAATAATTCTGACCAAACCTAGTACAAAAAAGTGTTTTGGTATAAACATTTTATTTACAATTCCATCATATTATCAAAACTTTAAAGCTCATGAAAGAAATCAAAGTCACTAATCAGCTTAAAACCAAAGTCACTGCAACAGGAGCAGCAGCATAAGAATGTTAGTCTACAAGACACTGCATCTTTCTTAGCACAAACATAAAGCTTTGCGTAAGTGGTTTTTTTTTCTTTTCTTTTCTTTTTTTAAAATTAGTTATTGATTGTTTATTCTTGTATTGTTATTTTTTTTCTTTTGAACAGTTCTCTGATTTGGTGCCTGGTTTATGGTCTTAAAAATACATTTGTATTTTCAGTTAGATTTGTATGTTTTTCCAATGCCATCTCTCAACACAAACAAAAGATGCAGCAGCCTTGGGTACACTAACACTGTGTGTGTGTGTGTGCTGTGACAACTTGCAGCCATTGTACTGTAGGTAATAGAAAAAGGATTCACAAAATTATGAATGTTTTGCGTGGGTTCAATTTGAGGGGAATGTATCTGTCAATGCAAAAGAAAGTTCTTTCTAGCTCGTCTCACAGAGCTGCACTTGTAGGAACTAACTTTTTTTTCTTTTTTCATCTGGGCTTGCCACTACTTTGCCACTGGTTTGTCGTGATTTCTTCCTATTGCAACACCGAAACCCATTTCAATTAACCTCCCAGGGGTGCTGGAGGTTCATCAGCACTTCACCCAAGGACACCAGCAGTTATTGGATGTACAATAAATCAGCAGCAGACTGGGGGAGATGCTCAACTATCCACCTGATACACTTGCAAACACCCAGACGAGAACAACCACCCAGTGCCCTAAACCAAAGAATGCTTTTTCCCAAGAACACAATTATTTTTAGCTATTTAGCCCCACAGTGAGAGCAAAATGCTAATCTTCAGCCAGTATCTCTTTGAAGTATAAGAGGATACTTGAGGAGATTATTTATGGCCATATAGCTGTAGACTTAAATCCTGTTAAGAAGCCCTCCCTGTAATGTTGGGGGCTGATAAATAAATAAGAGTGTGCATCAGTGGTGTGTCACCCTGGTTAACATATGCTAAGTATAATGATCAGGTATGAGCTCTTTTGAAAGCTCCAATCTTATTGCCCCCTGCATCTCCCTTTTTTTCTCACTCTGCCTCTCTGTGTCTCTGCTAATGACAAGAGACAAAAAATTAGGTGTCGTCATTTGATGTCCACGACTTGTTAATGATATGCTTGGCCTTTGCTGCAGTGACACAGCATTCAGCACAGCCAATTGATATGGTAATGCATTATATGTTTATGCTCACATACATATTTTCATTTCAAAGGGGCAACAACAAATGCATGAGCTGAACACAACACTTGGAAAATAGGTCAGTGCTGCTAAATGTTGATAGCGCTACTTTGCCCCCCAGTGGCACACAGACTCAGTGCAGACTAGTAGCATTTCATTATCATAACCTTCAGGCTGTTGACTTTCTTCTGCAGAGTGGCAGGGATATAGATAGACTGCATGTATATGCTTTTTTAAAAATATATAGCTTTACTTTACCACAAGAATTTCTGTGAAATGCCAAAAATATGCCCTGCATTAATATTTGACTGCAGTCTTGTAATTGTCGGTTGAAGGTGATTTTTTTTTTTTTTTTTTTAAATCTTACATCTTGGATGTTTTTGCTCTAGTGAGTCATTTTTAAACTGCTTGGATGGATGACTCATATGTTGAATTCACTTGGCATCACCTCCCAGAAGCTAAATTTAAATCCACTCCAGTTTTTCTTAATGTTTACAAATGAAAGGGATATTGCACATCACATCCTAACAGGTTATCAGACTTTGTTTATAGTCAAAATAGGCACATTTTCTTATTGTCTCCTTTGATGAGGGGGTGATATTTACCTAACAGCTCTGAAACCAGGTGGGGTGTATTAACATCTATAATATCCTGTAATACAGAATGTGTCAGATTACTCACCAACTCTGCCCTAAATTTGACAAGCTTTCTTGTTGGAATCAGGAATTGATTAGTTATATCTGTGGGTGAATGCAATGGCTTGATATTTGTCTCGTCAATATATAATCCTGCTTGAACACAACTTCACTGTCTATCTGGAGCCTGCAGAAGCAGCACACACTATGGGATTTGGATGTTTAAATGAACTGGAGTCAGGCTTAAAGCAACGCATTAGGTGTCCACGTGCATAAACATACACACATAAATACATATGCACATACCCACACTTTGTAATTCATTGTTGACGTTAGGAGCCATAATTCCCATGAACCATGCTTTGTTTGTATTGCCACCCTATCATCTATGTTCCTGCTCCACTCTTCCAGTAATGTGTTAATTATAAGGTGCATGAAAAGAAGTGACCTTAGAGATCTGTAGAACACAGAATTCATTTGATGAATATATGCTGAATCATTGGAAGGCTCTTGCTGTGTTCAAACTCACAGTAATGTATTATGGAAATTAGCCATCAATATATCGTGCCAAGAAACTTTGCATCAGTGCTGCTATAAAAACTCAGCTGATTTGACGGCATCTGGTCCCCTATTGTACTGACTGTCACACTGATACTCTCTGTGATCTACAAAGAGGATAAAAAAAAGGAAAGAGACAAGAATCTCAACCAAGCTCATGCTTAGGCACACACACACACACACACACACACACACACACACACACACACACACACACACACACACACACACAAACAAACACA
>JAQMCX010000012.1:1232078-1243010 GCA_029814765.1 Acanthurus leucopareius | reverse complement strand
CGATTAATTTCGATTAATTAATTACAGACCCTATAATTAACGCGATTAAAAATTTTAATCGAGTCCCACCACTACTTCTTATAGATCATTAAGCACCTCCATGTTACACCTTGCCCAGACTACTGGGGGAAAAAAAGATTCATTTTCAGTACTTTTATTTAGACTGCTTAATGTTTAACTTGAACTTGATTTCTTCATTGTCATTTTTTTCAAATATATAATTTATTTGAACATCTGAACCTGGACTTAGACTTGGACTTGGAGCTTAATTTACTGATGCAAATGAGCGGTGTGGAACTTTTTAAGCCCATCTGAACTCAGAATCCACAGGGGCATAACCCTCTGTTCATGGCAGGCACTGAAAATGAAGGTAAAGCCTTTATGGGCTCAAAATATGGTTAGAGTGACAGTCCAATTATTACCAGTACATACAAGATAAACAAAATCAACAGCAATGTGCATGTTTCAGCAAGTCATGTCAATCAGCAAATGCACACCATGGCCTGCATTCCCCAATACTGTAGTTGGGAAACATTTACACATGCACACAGACACATGAACACTCACACACACCCACACACACACACATTTATAGTCTGTAAACAGATTCATGTCCACAACCGGTCTTTCCACGTTCTATCAAGAACTACTGACAAGGTGCCCTTGAGCAAAAGCAGCTGCTCAGTCAGTAGAATTGAGATAATAGTACTGGGCAGGTCCCAGGTGTAAAGGTATGTACAGAATGTGTATGAATGTTAAGCAAGGCAACTGAAAAAGAACATGCATGCTCAGCAAAACTCTTTCCTGGATGAGTAAAGGAGGGAGAGAAACATAGAAGATAAGGCTTCATATTTGTGTTGCATTATTTCATGCTAACAATGATCTGTTTGCAAATTCACAAGATGATTTGAGACCTTGCAAAATAACTGTAAAAACTTTCTAATCACATTTCAAAGGAACAGCATAACATTGTGATGTTAATTAAATTGAACTGTTTTTAGGATTTACGTGGTACTCCACATGCTGATAAAATTCAACAACCTTCAGCAACCATCTCTGAACACTTCTCTGTCTTGCAGGATCATGTCCATTTGCCAAGCAGGGCTTGACATCAACTTGTTTGCTCAACAGTCACACTGGCTGGTAGTTTTTCAAAACTATGAGCAAGGCTACTCACCAAAGATACCTGCCAAATAAATAATTTATTGTATATTACATTAGTATAATATTAGCATATTAATGATCTTTAGGGTATTTTACAGTTATGTTTTGTGCACCAAATTGAGCGTTTTAAGTCAAAACATGATCTTTTATTTATTCTTATCAAGTGATTTTGGTAACCTAACCTAACTGGAGCTCAGCTGACTGGTTAAGACTTCACTGACAGTCATCATCATCAGCCAACACACAGGGCGTAGAATTGGGTAGGGATGCTAGGGACACATCACTACCAATATCCAGCCACTAGTGTGTAGTCACTATCAATACAACCGCTGTCCGTAGTGTTTAGTCAATAATTATGGCACACAAAGGGTTAACAGTTGGTCTCTGCTAGAAGTCCCGCCTCTAACCTAAATATCGCTCTCCGATCGGCTCTGCCGGTTTCTCGCTAACGTACATGTGATTGGCTGTCCCCGCTGTCACTCCATCTGCTTGTAAAAGCTACTTGCAACCTGTTAGTTGGACAGGACAGGAGGCAGTGCATGTATCTGCAACTGCGAGTGTAAGTAGGGAGGGCAACCGAAAAATTTATTTCCAGAAATCAACATGAATATTATGATTATAATCAGTGGTGTCATTTACATTTTCATTTGTATTTGCGTCTGTTTGCGTGTGTGTGTGTGTGAGTGTGTGTGCGTGTGTGTGTGTGTGTGTGCTTGGTAATTAGGATTTGAAGGATGTCAACAAAAAACATCAACTTTCAGGAGAGCTGCCTTGGAGCACTTGTGTCCCGACCAATGTCAAAATCAAACCTACTCCCTCGTAGGTTCCAGTGTGTATATGTATATATATATGTGTGTGTGTGTGTCTGTGTGTAGACTTCAAACAGGGGAAACAGTTACCCAAAATGACTAGAGGTAAAAAAAAAAAAAAAAATCCCGAGGAGTTTTATGCTGGATTTTGTGTCAGGAGCTTACTCAGAGGCACAGTGACTTCCTGAGGTCTTCTTGTCACAGTGAATCTACCAGAAGACATGTTTAGTTCATTTACAACACATTACATAGATAATTAGTTAATATACCAAAAATGTTGAAGGGCTCAATAAATGTTTTATGTTCTTGGTTGCAGATACAGTGTGACATGTATCAATATTCTCATCTAACTCCTGCAAGAACATCGTCCAAAGACAAACGACTGCATCACTGGTTTAATTAAATGCTATGAAACAACATACAGTGCGCTGAATTGACAAAGCCTTGTAGCGGTTTTAGGAATTTTAACAAACACAATGAGGAAGTCAGATAGACAAAGCATTGAGGAATTATGTCAGGGTTGACAATGATTCTACAGAAAAGCAGACTTAAACAAAGAAACACTAAGTGCCCTATTGTACAGCCAAAACCTGGTCTATGTGCACGGCACAAACGTAAAACAGCCTGTACCATAAGACACGGCGCAGCTGGCCAATGTGCTCACATACTTCTCCACAATCACACACACAGTTCTTTTCTGTTTTTGCCACTCAGCAGTGTAAAATATTTAAGTGTGCTTTGGACATATTTAGAAAAGTTAGTAAAGTGTACTTCAAAAATATTTTCGATCACAGAATATACATTTTGAAGTAAACAGCGTGCGTATGGATGTGTGTGCATATCACGTTTGGCCAAGATGCATAGACACCTTTCATTTATGTGAGCTCCCCTGGCCTCCTTCATGTTAATAAAAAATAAGGAATAATTGTAATCATGATACCTAATTAATCTCAATGGACAGGACGTGATCACAGCTGTCATATTGTTTTTAAAAGATCAGTCGCTGACAGCTGGAGCAACTTTAATGTTTGTGTCAGCATATTTATTGGATCCAGAAAAATAAAGATTAGACAGTTATCATCTATAACATTCACCCTGAGCCCAGCGATCTGTCTCCTAACTGGTGAATCACCGTTCTTTGTTTGAATTCAATATCAAAAGGTGGCTGAAAGAAAAACAGTCCTTCAACCAATAATTACCATTTGTATTCCATCCACAAAATGAATTTAAATTTTAGGTTTGTGCGTGTGTGCCTGCGCACGTGCCTGCCTATGTGAGCATTTGCCTGTGTAGGTGAAAATATATTGTAGAGACAGATGTGACAAAATATGAAAAAGTTTGCTTTCTAAACAATTTTGACTTAAGGGGGAACAAGCTGAGACCTGTCTGATACAATACATTTATTGAGTGTTGTCCCTGTCCAGCCGAATGAATGAAAGAATGAATGAATGAATGAATGAATGAATAAATAAATAAACCCTTGTAGTTCAGCCGTCTATGTTTGGGCCAGGTGTATGATAGCAATATGTCTGCGCCACTGGCACACTCTTTAAAGGGAATGAGAGTGGATTCTCCAATTGGTTCATGCATTTTTGGTCAAAGAAACACCCATGAAACACCCATGAATTGATGAGGTGATTCTACACAGCTGATAGGACTATCTGCTGTGTGCCAGTGGTGCATTGGGCGGGGAAGAGCAGGATACCTCTGTTGCTCCTGAGAAAAGGCGGCAAAGGTTGACCTAGACACTCCCCTGAATAAATTAAAACCCCTTCGCCACGCGCCCTGCCCTTGCGCCAGGCGCAAGTGTAAGATAGGGCCCTAAGTCTTCATATATATCTGACATTTTAGCTTGACCAAGATCATTCCCTGAGCCCAACCATGTTTATTACTGTAACCATGACATCCAAGGTTATCTTACCTTTACAAGGTTGGCATTTTAACCCAAATTATGGTTCCCTCAAATCTAAACATACTGTAACCATGATGTTATAAAATCATCAAAAAGAGCCATTTATTTATTTATTTTTTAAACAGTGATGTGTAACAGCTTTTAAAATGATAGACAAATGAAACGATTCTTCTTATTTGTTAGGAGTACTTTGTTTCCCAGGGTGCCAGGCTATTCTTATAAGCTTGTGGAACACTTCAAGTGCTTGAAAATGTGCAGTAATCACACCATATACAACACTCTTTCTGGTCTTGTAATTATTTTTTTACATATATTAACATTAATATACAAAAGAAAAATCTTTTATTTAGACACTATTGGGGATTTTTGTGTGTTCAATCACAAGGTGAGGTTCAAACAAACCCAATAATATATTTTGGATACAACTGTTATCATATAGTTAGGCCTATTTCCACAGCTTAAGATGCAGTTAATTACTTCCACAGCAGTGAATCAGAGCATAAACAGAAATTAAAACTGAACTGAGCTGGATCATGTTGAAGGAGTCTGATAACCATGCACTTGCTTCAACATGTGTGCTCATTAAAGACTAAATAATGAATAGATGTATTTGCAGTACAGTTGGTAAATGGTGCATACATTAATACCATGCTGGGTACTCATGCCATTTGAGGTATGCATTTACTGCAGGAGGTCCACCTAGGCCAACGCATAGAACTTGGACAACTGAGAGAACTGATGCTAAAACACAGGGAACAGTATCAAGACATCCTATACTAAGCTGAGTGGCTCAAAATTTTCAGCTTCTTCTTTTTGATAATTTCTGTTTTTCTTTATATCCTGTCTCATGCTATTTCTCTTTGAGTCATAACCAAACTGCAGCGCATTTACAATGTGTCTATCATTCATTTTAGCTAAAAAAAAACAAAAAACAAAAACGTTTGCCTTACAGGCTCCAGAATTTGGCAAATGACTTCTAATAATGTCATCTGTTGAGGTTTTTATATTAAAATGCCACAGGCATGTGTGATGTGTCATCAGTAATTGTAACAACAAGGCAAAAATACAGTTGAAAAGAGTTAGTCTCATGCTACTTTTGTTTGTTAAAATTCAACAAAGAGACAAGTAGTGTCACTAATATTTTTCTATGGGAATTATAAGGGAAAAAATTCTTCACTTTGAAGAAAAGAAACTTTGTTTTCTAGAAACAATCCCAACATTGTGCACTTGTATGTGGAGATCTCCAATTTCTGAGTGGATACACCTTGAACATTTACCCCCACAGGATAATACCACAATACTACATAACACTACATAGGCTCAGTAATGTTACTACTGTCTGATGGAGATTTGCCATATCCATCAGTGCTTCCAGAGCCATAAGTCACTGAAGCCAATCTGTCAAACTAAATCCAGCCTGTTATGAGACTGCTCAATCATTTACAACTGCAACTGCCATGACATAGTGTAGTCATCATTTAAAGCACCTAACAATGTGAAACATTGTTACTTTGTGATACAAGTACAAACTCTAAAACTGAGATAAAGAATTTAGGAGCATTAATGACAACCTGTTGTATAATGACCAATAAACTTCCTTGTATCTTTGTATACTTGTATCCTTGTAAATACTCACCAACCAACCTGTTTTCAAAACATATTTGGAAAGTTTAAGGTTAAAAAAGCTCAATGCTCCTCACAGGGCATGTTTGCAGGACTTTAAACCTGAGTTGGTAGAGTTAAGGGTAAAGGCATACACCAATGTATCACATTATTTCCCTGTCAGACTCCATCACATAATTTCTTTCATATAATCCCTTTGAGAGGTGAAAAAAAATAATAATCTGTCTCCAGTGGCTTTGGGCACATATTTGTGTTTTCAGTTAGGCTCATTTCACATGGTTTCAAGAAACCAGGCCTACTTGTGGCACCACTGGGAGGCTGTTTCGGGCCATTGAGAAGAAGTCTAGCTCTTGCTGAGAACATCTTCTCCTCTATATAAGCATGTGCACACTTAAGTTTAAGGGGCAATGCTAGCATTATGTTCACAACCTCCCTATCCCACATTTAAAAAATCTTGGTTGCATTAACAAGCTGCTTTATCATGGACATAATACTTTAATATTGTTGACATTTGCATATATTTTTTGGATAAAGTGATCAATATCAATTTTAAATGGCACTCAAATTTTTTCCATGAAGAGATATCAAATAGTCAAATTATTGATGGCCAGGAACCTTAGAACTAAGGAAAAGGCTGTAACTATTATGAAGTTTTGAGTCATCCAAACTTTAGAGTAATTCAGCTTCTTCTTGAAATCAAAACAATAGGACTGAAGTTATTTTCCTACAGATTGACAAGCTGACAAGTGTGTGGAAGAAACTTTTCTCAGTATTTTTGAAAGAGTCCTTGGAAGGACTAAGCAAAACAAAAAGCTTCTCCATTGATTCAAAATTAACTTCTCATCCATCCCAGCATGCCATGGATTGTTACACAGACAGATGATTTGTAAACAAAGAATGTAAGAATAAGAAAAAAGTATGATTGTGTCTAAAGAGTGCACCACTCTGTGTAAACAAGAGCTGAGGAGCCACAGACAAGAAGAAGACAAGAGAATTTTAACATAAAACATTCATAGAGCTGACACAGGGGAATAGAGGAAGTCTTACCTGGGAACACAAGAACAGCAATCATCCATGACAGGATGATGAAACATACCGGATTATACATGCCTCCTAAGCAGTGCTGATTCTGATCTGCTGGTTTGTTTTATAGAAGCTCTTTTTGTATCTTTCCACAACAGGGCTTCAGACAGCTGTCCACTTTGCTTTTTCTCTGCCTTGTTCCTAAATGTCAGTTTGAATAGCTTTCATCCCCACTTGCGGGTGGTATTGAAGATGCTGCTAATCCAGTGCAAGTAGTAGTTGGTGGCACACACACTGAGGCTGGCTCCCTCACGCAGTATTCGATCTTCCTCCCTGCAACGTACTACAGCACACAGCGGGACCAGCACTCTGCAAGATCAGGGGGAAAGGAGGGGGAGGGCAGTTTCTGCTTAACTGTCATTGGCTGAAGCTTCTATCAGTCGCCCTGTGAACAGTCCTTGCTCTGTTTTTTTTCTCTCTTTTTTTGGTTGCTTTGAATCCTAAACTCTGCTTCTCTTTCTCTACCCTCTGTCATAAATAGAGAAGGATTTAAGAATATGATGCAGGGCATTTAATAAAATTCAATTAGAGAAAATAAAAGAAGCTGGCCATTCGATGCAAAAATGATGTGATTGATGATGGTGATTTGTAATGAGACTATATCATAAAAAAACATCCCTTTCCATGATATTTGGTATTGTCCTACTTCGACATGTCATGAATGAGGGATTCAAATGCAGTGTTTTGACAGTTTTGACTGTTGTAACTATCTAAGGTACATGGATGGATTTGTGGAGAGTATAAATACTGCAGGAAGGAGCGTAATGAAGTGACACTCTTTGTGTCATGAGTTTTTTCATCAAATTCTTACTACTACTATTTTTAGGAGTTGTTGATGTGTTATTCATTCAAAAATCTGCTAAAAAATTGCCCATTTTTTAAAGTTGTAGTGAGAAATGTTGGACCTAATATTCCAAATATATAAAAATCTGAACGATTTAACTTTACAAAATATGCAAGCATTTACAACCCTGTCTGATCTATTACATGGGAGGGGCTCTATATTACTCTTTGTCAGAGGTGTGGGCGTCAATAAAAATAATGATAATAATAACCAATGCAATTGCTCCATACTGCTTGCTATCCATGGCATGGCACACAGCTAAGAAATAAAAAAAAGCACTTAAACTTTGACCTTGGTTGCCATTGATCTTTTAAAGTGCAGTGATATGTGATATAGTCAATAGGACAACGGAGATAAAGAGTGAAGGACAGATAATTCACAATCTGAAAGTGATAACATAATATTAAAAACATACAACAATCTCTTCAGTCAGAGTAATGTGGTGAAATGTCAGCAGTCGGCTGGGGCAATCAGGTTTTTAAAAATGACCATATTTTTACAAATTCAGCTAGATCAAATACTAAATTAAGCTTTTCAATGACATCTACCTGCAATGCGCTTTGTCTGCGAGCACTCTACTATGTTCAGGTCTGATTTGGCAGTGAGCAGATTTCTTATCATCTCAAAACAGCTTAAAGCACAAATCTCACTTTTGTTTTGGTTGTCCAAATGGCTGTCAAGCCAGAAAATCACTCATTGCTGATTAGAAGAAGAAAAATAAAAAACATCAGTGACAACTTTTATCCCCACAACATAGTGGGCATTATGTTTATTTATTTATATTTGCCCTTTAGTCACAAGGGGCATTGATGAAATTATTTTGGATTGGTGCACCAGAATGAGAGGAAAACAATGCTAAAATAAAAAAAAGGACTCAATCAAAGACACTAAGGTTTTTGCCTGTGTCCTTTTCAATGCAAATCATCTTTCATGCAGTGAATAAGACAGTCCTCAATGGAGCAAAGGAATTTCTAACATATGAATCATTATTTACCTTCTTTTCAATACAATTTCAACACCTATAGTGAAAGAAAAGCCTCTCTTAGAAGTGAGCTCAGAGTGAAGTAAAGCATTAGATTGAAAACTGTAAAGTGTAAATCCAATTTCTTTTGAGTGCAAGATTTTGTGAAAGATATCTGGCACTCAATCTAGCACTTAACATATGGCTTAAGTTAAACAAGACATAGTATCTTGAAGGGACATTCATGCAGATACAGTTGGAAAGGCATTTATGTTTCACAAGGCAAATATGCACTGACCCACAACTGCTGAGCCCAGGACTTAATCCTTGATAGTGCAGTTTCAAGCTCAGATGGGTTCTCTGTTAAACAAAACTGGCAGCTGGAAAGCTTTTCAAGGATCATGTTCATGTCTCCACACTATCGATGTTAACTGTTTGGTTGAATGCCTGTCACAGTGACCAAGTTTGGCACAAGTCCCAGTCTGTTTTCTTTTTGGCAGCCTCTAAATAACTTTATTTTGTCTTTTTGCCAGAGTTCTTTGTCCCAAAGGCATAAAATTGAAAAGTTCCTACTGAAGGTTGGCATTATAATTAATGCAGATGTCATGCACATAAAATGTCTTGACTTTGATTAGTATAACAGAGTTTTGAGGGATCCAAATCTAGATTGGATGATTATTTCTTTTGACATTGTGACCAAAGATGAGTTTTAAAAAAACTCATCTGTATGCAGAAATAAAGCAATGCAATTTCCTTTTAAAAATACTTTAGACCAGTTTCTATCCCAGAACTGTCACCCTTACCCAAATTTTATGTTCTTGCTAAAATTTTTTATCAAGGTATTTGTAATTGTCGTCAAAAATAACCAATACTAGCTACTTCGATGTCCACCACAAGGTTTGGGCACCTTGGAATAAGATTGATGGTCAAGGTTCATCAGCCCTGTTAGGCCAAGCAAAATTAATGATTCATGTTCATGTTCTTTTCTGGGAACAGAAAATAGTCACAGGGAACTTGGTGGGAAGTGACTATGCTGTTGTGAGAAAAATACAAACTGTGAGCACATACATTCTTGTTAGACAGTCCAATTGCCGTTACACTACAGTTTAAAAGTCATTTGTGTCAATTCTCTCTTTCAGATTATTTTAAGCATCACTCTGCATTAAAAGTCTGTCCCTGGGGGAATAAAGTTGCGGTTCACTATCTTACCAATGCTGAAAAAAACCACCATCATGCTTTTAGTTGCACTCCTTACCTAATGCACTTTGTCTACTCTTGGAGATTGCAGGTTCTTCAAGTGTGAAGACTGCTCTTCTGTCTCTGAGGCATAACTATAGATGCAATCATAGATGCATCACTTGTGATAATATTGGACATAAAGTTTGGCTCATCTTAAGCATGTTGATGGAGAACACTGCGGACTTTAACAAGATTCTGCTTCTGGTCACAGAAATGTGATCAGGTGCTGATGTGGAATACTTACTCAAAAAAGCATATTTGCATGATTATCACTGTGCAAAGCTAGATAGAACTATCTCTCTCTCTTCCTGTATGTATGTTTTCATGTGTGTGTATTTGTGCGTTATGTTTGCTTATTGTCTAAAATGTTTTTTTCTCCCTTTTGTGATTGAGATTTTATTGTTTGAAAGCATAATACATTCATCTATACAGCATGTCAGTTCTTATATTTATTGTGTTCTCATTCACAATTAAACGTCAAAATTATTCGTACTAATGGTATGAAGACCTCCTTTACTATTTCTTTGCATTACTTATTGTTATTGCTTATTTAATTGTTTACTTTAGGTTACACCCTTATTTTTTTTTCCTTTCTTTTAGAAAATGCTGTGAAAGACGTTACTAGAGAGAACTGTATATAAGAACTTAACTAGAATTTTGTCATTTTTGGAGCAAAGCAAGCCCTTGTCTTAGGTTCTGTCTGAAGACAGGATGTTGCATCACCTGATCCCCACTCGGCAGAACAGAGAGGCCCTCGAATTATTTAACAAAACCCTCTGTCCTCTCAAAGTTTAGAGACCCCCAAGATATCATAGCTAAAGCCAGTCTTGCATCTCTTAAAAAACATAACTTGTCATGAAAATAATGATGATACAGACCCGTAATAGTCATTAGTTGAAGAGCCCTTGATTATATGGAGGACAAATACAGCACACCAGCCATATAGGAGGTCCTAAAAATCACTTTTGTTATTGTTTTAAGATTCAAGATTTAGTTAAATACAGTATCTAATCTAAGAGTTAGAATAAAGATTAAAATGTAACAGGTTGAAAGAAAGTCACTTGCAGTCTTGTTAACTGTAGACTTTCAATAACATAATAATCATAATTTATTTTATTAACATTGATGGATGTTTTTTTAAAGTTTACATTAGATATATATTAAAAAGACAAAATAATCCGATTGACATGAGCTGTGACACTGTTTACAAAAAAAGGCTTGTAAACTTTTCAAGTAAAGGCGTGGACTGGCCGTCCACCTCAAGGTGTAATTGTCAGTCTTTAGAGCTTGAGCACTT
>JAQMCX010000012.1:1207699-1225910 GCA_029814765.1 Acanthurus leucopareius | reverse complement strand
GTATTGTGAATGCACTAACTTGTTTTGGGAGTGAACGGAGTTGTCAGAACGTTGGTTTGTATTCTATTAATAAAGTTCGACTGACTGACTTATCTGACTGTTTTGTTGTCATTCCCTTTAGCGCAGCTTTATCTAGTGGATGCATAACGCAATCCCAGCCACTACAGTAGTTTCTATTTTATGCGCCTTATAATGCAGTGCGCCCTATATATGAAAACAGTTTTAAAATAGGCCATTCATTGAAGGTGCACCTTATAATCCGATGCACCTTATAGTGCGGAAAATACGGTAAATGCATATGGATGATTTAATATCCATTACTCTGATCTAAACAAATACAACATCATTATTACAAGAAACACAGAGAAAAGTTTTGACTGTTAATTTCTATTCTTTTTTTCTAAAAAAAAACCTTATCAGATGCAGATAAAATACAATGAGAAAAGACTTATAGTAGAGTTAAGCACTAAATAAACAAAAATCTGTGATACTTTCAGTGCAGCAGGCCATGCACGGACTTTGCTTAATATTGTAGGCTTCAATTAGCGGCTATGACGTCATTATCAGCAAAATACATTGTAATCATTATTTATACTTTTGTGATGATTTTTGAATGATGTTTTGAGAACACTTTCGGTAACATTTTACTATGATTGTTATTTCTTTCAGTAGTGTATTTTTGGGATACCAAGGGGCTTCATGATGTAAAAGTAAAACGTTGAAGTACACAACCACACGCACACACTGAATAAAAAAAGTTTGTTCCAGCAAAGTTCTTACAGTCTCCTGTATATTTGTCATTATTGATTGAACAACTCTGGAATACTAGAAAATTCTCTAGTGGGTAAATTTCACCACAATGCCCCACTAATAGCTGATCATAAGAAATTGGAATGTATTAATTAGCAATGTATGTGTTACTTGAATACAGTCAGACAGTCCATCTTTAGTATGTCCAGTCATTAGACAACATTAATTGAAATGATAAAGTACAATATGTCAGGATCCAGACATTCTGCTCTCTTTTCCTTGGTTGTTTCCTTCTATTCCCTGCCACCTTCCTACCATCAGCTCTGCCTGGCCCAGCCTTGTCTCCTACCTCCCCATCACCGTGATTCCACACCTGCCCTGGACCTCAGCCTTTCCCTACCTACTTGTTTGTTTTTGCCATCACCCTCACTGTATATACCTTGCACTTCACATTTGTATATACACATTATTTGGTTCACTGATCATCATTTTGGGTCCAGCTTGGTTCTGTAAGTCTTGACACAGTATATGAATCTTCAAAGTTATTTCAAATGCAAAGATCAAGGTTTTCAAATTGCTGTTGATTATATAACAAAGCTGTAGTTCAGTTCTACTCTCATCCGTCACATCACATCATCATGCTGTAGCCTTGGTGTTATTCATAGTAGGCAGAGGGCAGAATGACATCAAAGGACACAGAAGGACAAGCATATCTCCAAGTGAAAGCAGTTTCTGCCATTTGGCATTTCAATGACATTGTAATTGTCTTGGTGTGCACTCCCACCATTCATCTGACATAACTCCTGCCCAGACTTCCTGCAGGAACTGAGGACTAATTTCTGTCTCATGGTCATTTTAAAAGCTGCATTATTATAATATGTCACTGGTCATAAATAGGAAGATAACTAGAATATTTCATTCAAGAAAAGTACTTTACTAGTTACTTCTAAGAGTTTTGGTTAAGTTATATGAGGGTCACAAAATAAAGCATATTCACGTCAGTTTATACACATTACACAACAGAGCCCTTTAGTCAAAACCCAGCAATATTAATTTTCCATTAATGGTAATTCACAGCCTGTGCATACCAACTAAATGATAATAAGTCATCTTTCTTAAAATAGTCTCACAAGACTTAGCCAGAAATAAGAACAAACTCTGACAAATTAAGCAAAAAATGACAATAAATTATATCAATAAATACTAGAACACCCTCACAGTTTACAGTTTACCACACTGTAAACCCGGATAAGTTGATTGTACTTAAACCATTTGCGTCAAGTGATTGCCTCAAATGGTTTAAGTAATTGACAGAGGGGAAAATTATTTTTTTTAAGTATAGTCAACTTAAATGCACAATGTTCAAAATTTATAATTTTAAGTTATATACACTTAAATGGTTTAAGTAATCAACAATAGAAAAAAGTTGTGGAGGCTACTTAAAATTACAGTAGTCAGAACTTAATATTATGAGTCAAATTAACTTAAAATCTTAGTTTTATTAAAATATTAATATATTAAAAATTAAAATATTTGGGATAAGAACATTCAAATTAAATTCTTCTTTTGTCAATGACCACACAATGCAGTTCATTTTCTTTTTTTATTGAAACACAACAAATATGTATATGTACAAATATACACATATGTATTAACAGTAATGCTCTGTGTGAAATACCAGAAGCAAATCTAAAATAATAGTAATACTTGTTGTTTCATATTCATTGTTTGCTCTGTGAGCAATTTTCAAGCTTGGAAAACAATGACAACAAAAAAGACAACACTGATCATGTAGTAGCACTGCAAGTGCAAAAGGAAAACTGTATGCTATGTGTGCCACACAACAAGGCAGGCTTTAATAACAGCAACAATTGTGCAACAATCCAGACGTGGACATGAAAAATTGTGCCTTTAGCATAAATGTATATTACATTGCAAGGTCATTCTTTAGCTTTTGAATCTTTGGAGGTAGCTCACTTTGACCTAAATTTAGCATTACCTGCTGAATGAAGGTAAAAGTGTTCTTCATGCACTTTGGGTACTGCAGGTGGAGTGCATAGGTAAAGCCAAACAAGAGGCACATGGCTTGAGGTAGGTTGGCGATTGCATCCATCACAAGGCTGCCTTCTAGGATGATCCCCACTCTTGAGGGGTTTTGTTGTGGTGATGCTGGGGTTGCAGCTCTGTTGTCCTCATAGCAGAGGATTCCTACTGAACAGTCACAGAGTCTCCCTCACTATGATTCTGCATAATGTGAGAAACAAGACAAAAAGAGGATAATCAGGTTAAAGAGCAATTTGTCTACAATCAGCTGTATGGCCTTCTTCAATATTATGATTTTTATAATTCACTGTGGTTTTATTTTAGGTAATGTTTTGTAAACAAGTTGTTGGAGCCATTTCTGTGTGTTCATGTATAGGTATCTGTTGTGATGTGGATCTCATGTTGCAACAGTAGGTGGTGTATTGAACAATGTGACATGTGAATGGTAGGTAATATGTGTATTAATAGGGGATGAGTTATTAACTCTTCAGGTGTGCTGCTGACTGGGGAGAAGCACATAGTTTTTTGACAAGAGTTTTAGTGGCCTAATTTGAGCCTTTTCGTTTATTTTGCATACAAGTTATTATTGGGAGAAGTGTGTGTGGATCAGTGAGATGTTTGGATACATTCAATGGAGCAGCCACAAACTATGCGTTGACTGGAGGTTCTGGCAGCAGCCCCTCAGTGGCTTAGTTTTTTTGTTTTTGTAGAAATCAAGTAACTATACAAGCCCTTTGAATTTTTGTATAATATGCAGTATAAAATGCAGTAATTAATGTTCTCCTGTTAACAGGGAAGGCACATAACTAACTTAAGTTCAATGAAACATCTTCATAAATGCTAATTATCATAACCCATCATCCCAAGTAAACAAAACATAGGAGAATAGCAAAACTGATTCAAACACTAATTAAAAAACCTTACTCACTGAACTGCTCTGAAAGAACACAGAAGAATCATCCCCAAGAATGACTGGGAGCCCTCTCAGGATAAGGCATCTAATGGCTGTTGGGTCAGTGCTCTGCAAAGAGGTATAACACACGCTTAATGTAGAACAAAGAAATAGATTTTATATCAATTTATTTGTCCATATAGAGAAATACCACAAGGGAAGGTAAGGGAATTAGTTTTTGTAATATGGATGGACCAACCATCAGTGTTATTACAAGAAAAAAATGAAATATTAACCCACCGTTGTCTGTTGTAGCAGGTCAGCTAACTGCTTGCCTATCCGACCTGTCTTCCTCTTGAAGATTTCCATGAAGCTTGGACACAAACCATCAAGAACACCAAAGAATTCTTCTTTAAGATTTCTACCAACAACCCTGTTAAACTCCAAGTAAACCTGAAAAATACAAAATAAACTCAATTTTGACATTCAGGCAGATTTACTTATAACACAAATAAACCTCTCTGAACATGTTGTCCAATGATGTATGTAACACAAATAAGAAAAAAAATTAAAGGAAACTTCCACAAACCTGGCTTTCAGTGAAAAGCGCTGGCCAGCGTTTGACCATCTGACTAATGTCAGGCTCATCCTTTACAACCTCCTCTCTTCTAAGGGCAAATGTGATGTCCATGTTTTTTCTAATAAGAGAATCATTTGGGTTTTTCTTCTGCATTTCATTGGCCATGACTTCTCGAACAGCTTCAAGGCTAGCAACATCCATTCCCTCTGGAAATTCTGGAAGGTAATTTATCTCGCCTTTTCTTGGCTTCTTTATGTTTTTGTGTGAAGGCTCACCATCAGCGTTATTTTTTCCACGTTTGCCACCGTTAACTGTTACATCAGGTCGTCCTAGCTGGCGCATTTTTGTTCTGTAATTCCCCATTTTGAATTTCAGGCTGTTCTTCCATCCCTGACAGCCAGATGATGAGCCTGGTTCTTTAAGACAGGGGTGTTCTGCTACCAAGGCTTTTGCAACAACTTCAAACTCCTCTTTTGTTGGGTAGGCTTTGTAGCCATAGATTGTCTCTGCCAGTTTTTCGAGAATGTCATGCTTCATATCCTTTGTCACTTTCAGGTAAGTGCCATCACGAAGATACATTAGGTTTCCTTGGCGTAATCTGTATTCCACATCTACAGGAAACTTTGGAATGTCAAATACCTCAGGCCACTCTTTGCGACCCTCCAGAGATGAGGTAGACAAGATCTCTGTGTCAGGCTGGCTGCTCACCTCACTGCTTATTTCACTTTGTGGCACTGGGATGAGGTCAAGGACAGGAATAATTCGGATTGTAGGTTTCTCGGGGAGGTCAGAAATGTCTGTTAGGTTACAGAGTGCATTGTTGAATTCAGGATCCTCATACTGTACACTGAAGTTGTAATCAAGGTCAACAGATCTCTTGAGCCAGTTTATTAAATCATCAACTGTATTTGGACCAGGAGTCATTGTCATTTTTCGTATGTCTCCCTCACAAAAAATAACTCTCATGGTCAATTTCTGTTGGGTAGCCATCTGAGGAAAAAAAGAAACATTGACAGTTTTAGCAAAGAACAAATCGCTTGAGAGTTACCATAAGCTTCCCTTGTACTTTATATGCTGACAGTGGAAAGACATCATTTAAATCGGACAGCTTAACCACACACATAGAAAGGCCATCAGTGTAGCATAACTGGTAGGACCGAAAGTGCTCTTGGTACCATGCTGTCATTTTTTTGCAGACAAACAAAATGTCTGGGTTAGCTGCAACAATCTGTGTAATCTGACCAAATTCAGGGAGACCTGAACAGGAACCAATACAGAGCATCATGTCTATGTTATACTTGATTCCGTCAACGCAGACAGATGATGCAACAAGCACTGACCCAGGAGTGGTAATGTTTTGAGGGAGTACTCTCTGAACATCACTGGGAAAAGATGTGACCAAGACCATTGTAACCTTTGTCATATCAACTGCTGGCCGAAAAAATGAGCTACAATCCAAATGGTAACTGAGTGCTTTCTGGTGTTTAGTGGCAAGTGTCATGGCCACATTTTTAAAATTCTGGGACTCTCTGACTACTTTTTTGAAGAACTTATGCTTCCCCTCAAAGCGCATAGTCCAAACATCAGTCAAAGGACCAAATTTCTTTATCAGGTGAGGATAATGTTCCACATAGTGATGTTTTGGTCGCAACCTGAAATTTGGAAAGGTTGACTGCAGAAGCTCTCTGTGCTCTGCCAATTTGCATTCCAGGAAATGCAGAGTCTCATCAGTATGCTTTGGTGTCACAACAAGCTCCACAATATCTTTGAGAAGCATCAGAATTTCCCAAGAGTCATTTCCCTCAGGGACGCAGTGACCAATAAAAAGTGGAAGAAGCCTGATGACTGACCAGTTCTCATGACCATTTCCACCAATGGTTCCTTTGGTTGAAAATCCTTTGCCAATTGTCTGAGGCTGGTCAATCTTATCAGTAAATGTGTAATTAAAGGATCTGATGACCTCATTTAGCATATCTAAAGTAAAATACTTCTTGGCAATCAGGTCTGTCAGACACAGAGACACCTCAACTGGGACAATGCCTTCCAAGACATCATGTAAAATGTCCGGAGGGTAACCCTTGACCACATGGAAGTGTTCCAGACTTTTAGTGAGAGGACATGATCTTTTCACCCCAGAGTTTAGACTTAAGCTTGAGTCTTTCATCACCTCTTGTACATGCCTGTCATGACAGATTTTATCTCGGAGAAGAAAGAATCCAGAACTTACCTCTTGTTGCTGTATGTCATTTCTGGATGCCATACAGACTCTGCAAAATTTGTTTACCGTGAAGCTCTCATGGAATCCTGCAAGTGAATGGGCAGCAAGGTTATCAGCTGCTACAAATAAGACTGTTCCCTTCACACTTGCACCCAGCTGCTGCACATAAACACCATGCTGTTCTAATGAGACAAGATCATGGATAAGAGGCTGCAGAACTTTCTCATAACCACACTGTTTGATTGTGGAGGTGTTGCAGAGTAGAGCAAGCTGAATAGAGTTTAGTGTTGATCTGTATTTTGCAGGTATGTTAGCAATAACCCAATACACTACACACATTTTGTGTTTCAGCTTTGATGTTCCCAAAGGATTGGCTACTTCAAAGTCATCTAGATAAAGTATTAGTGCAACTGTGAACTCATCCATAGAAAGAAGGTGATTTTCCTTAAAGTGCTCTCCATCGGCATATGAACTATATTCATGTGGAACATGCACCTTTTCTGACATTGCTTTATCTAAAATGTCAGTGTTGTTTAACAGTTTCTGTAGCATGTGTTGTATGGGGACATATACAACTGTTTTTGTGCCTTTTTCAACAATATATTCTATAGGCATCACCAGGGGAAACTTCTTCCTCACAAAGGCTGCCCTCCTTTTTGCAGTTCCTAGAGATCCATGTTTGCCACACAATGATGTCATCACATTACTTTCTGAAACAGCACAGAGAATCTCTTTTATAACTAATTCATCCACATTTGGATAATATTTCTTAAGTACTGCCTTGACATTACTATGCAGTAATGGTTGTGACAGGTCATGTATTTGGCAAAGGTGTTGAATCACTTGTTGTACAGCACTCTCTGGGATATGCAGAATAGTTTGCATTTTCAATAACAGAGATGCTAGATTATGTTCAAGCTGTTTTCCTAAAGCACAAAGATCGTCACAGTCTTCTTCCATGACCTCTAGGTCTTCTGTGTCAGAAGTTTCCAGTTGCTCTAGTTCATCTTGACTGTCATGAGATACTTCATTACAAGCATCATTGTTTATACTGACAATTATTTCGGACTTGAAATTCTTCCAAGTATGCTTTGTATGTGTTTTACTTTTGTGTGCATTGAAAGTGGAGTATACACTGCACTGAAATTTACAATCTTTATAAGGACAATCAACTTTGTGATTTACTTTTAAGTGAGTACTCCGCAGATGAGCAAAGTATTCAGTTTCAGTGCAGGGTTCAAGAAATTCACATGACAAACAGCGAAACTTAATTTGAGAGTTTACAGTTTGTGGTTGATCAGCGCTTCTGGTGTGAAAGCGGGATAAATGGCTATGGAGGGCATTGAGAGACTTGAATGTACACATACATTCCTGATGCAAGCAAGGAAACGGCTCAGTTCTTGCATAAGTTCCATGTTTTAGCCTATAATGTTTAAAAAGCTGTGCTCTCTTCTCACAGATGGCTGGGCAGTACTTGCATTTCCAAGGTATTTTAACGTGACTATAAATAAAAATGGTAGGACACTAAATTAGGCTAATGATAAAAGTGGGCATTCATTTTTACAAAACTACATTGAAATTATTTGAATTCTACACTACTGTTGCAAAACTGTATGTAGAGAACACACAAGTAGCAAGCTTTTCTAAAAACACAATGCTGCAATTATCAAATGCTCACTATTCACCTGCCCAAGTCAACCTTGAATTTACAGGCATCCAAATGTACACATATCAAGCTAGAAAAGTTCCAGCAGGTTATAATTAGTAATACTTGAGGAGAGAAAACAGCTCACCTTGTTCAAGCAGAAATTGGCATCCTCTTTACTGCAGGCAAATGTCGTAAAAAGGATCCAAACTTGTGAGAAACTGAAAATGCCAGCAGAATACGTATTGTCCAAGGAGCATGCAAAGTGCAAAGGCCTTAAATTGCTCTGTGACTAAGAGAAAATGGTGCACTTTCTCTGTATCCTCCAACGGACAAGCACAGACCTGTCTTGAATATTTCAGCCAATCACAACAGGACAGCTGGTAAAACTTGATAGTTTAAGTTTGTTAAACTTACAAAAATAAGTACACCCAATGACTGTCTCATCCACTCTTCATATACTCATACTGTTTAAGTAATGCAACAAAACAATTTTTTTTAAGTGGTATTTACTCATTCTGTTTGCATAGAAAGAACTTTCGGGTTAACAGTGCATGGTAATGGTGGCACATGTAGAAGCTGAAGTTGGTAACTTCTAACTCTTTTTCCCCCATTTTTATATACTTTTTCCTTGCTCTTCAATGCTTAAACATTAATTACCTGCAAGTGGAATAAACTCATCAGTTTTAGCAGCTCTAAACCTCATACAATAAGTAAGAATATTTAAGAGTATAATCTGTTTGGTCTTTCATCTATGATTCCAAATTGTGACTCCTCCCCAAAGGCTACCTACATTTCAGTACTTGTAGTAACTTGTAACCTAAATTTACTCAGTAAATCTGAGGCTTATGCATTTGTGACTGTATTATAAAGTGCTGCAGAAAAAGCTTTAAGATAATCAAGCTTTTCAGTCAGGACACGTTAAAACCACCTCTTGCATTTCTGTCACATACTGTTTTATACCTTTTCTCATCTGTATTATTCTGTGTATGCATTTGAACTCACGAAATTCAAGAATTTTACCAATGGAAATAATCTTGTCTGTGCCACTCTGCTATCCCTTATGCCATGCCAATGAGAAACTGTGCTCAAATAGACTGATTTACCTGGAATAGCTGAGACTGGATGCATGAAAAAGTGAAAATCATCATGGTTCTGAATTTTTTAAAAAATGAAAATTTCTTTTATGATGACCTTTACCTTTGTGAGATATAAAACCTACTGGTTAATACCTTGCTTGAATTTATATTTGTGATATGTTTAAGTAGCACCAGAACACAATACCAATAATAACTAGAAGACACATTTCTGGACATGTTTTGTTGGCATCCAGTAGGTGTGTGGAGACAGAAAGGTAACTGCATGTCCTTCTTTATATCTCTTCATTTAAAAAAGTTGTATCTATGTATTTTCAAAAGTAAGCATGTCTACATACAACTCCCCAGTACATTGCTGAAATTATCTGTCAATCTACAGTGTTTAAACAACATATTTTAAAGTTTATAAAAAGGGAGTTTAAACCTTTCCCATTTTACTAGAGTGTTTAGTGAGAAACTAAGATTGAACTTGCCTGGACAGGATAATTAAAAACACACAATGCAGGGCAAACAAATCATTTCAATCTAATCTACAAGCCGAAATATTGAATATGATTATACTCGTATGATTATTGTGGTTTGCAGACAGTCTTAAAATCTATTAGAATTTTAGACCTAACTGTATAAAAAGAAGATACACACAAATCATTTTGACTGCCACACAGACACACTTAAAGGAGCTTTAAAAGAAGCTTAAAAGCCTCCAATTACAGAAACAAAAGAAGCTGTGAGTCCTTTTTGTTTTAACAGGATGTCTCTGCAAATCAAAGTGCTTTTGTGTATGGTAGCAGAAAGCCTGACAGAGAAATGTTGTTATTTGTTTTCTCTGAAGTTCCCAAATGACAAATCAGCATTGCTAATAGATTTTTCACCTAACAGCTTAAGGCAACCTCCTGCTGTGCCTAACGTACCATGGTCAAGGGTCCCTGCAATCTGTCCACCACACTCCCTCCTGAGATTGGCAAATTGCCTTACACTGCATTACATGGGGGCTTTCTGAGAGAGAGAATCTCCAATTTCCTATTCTTTGCAAATCAGTGGCTTAATGCAAACAGAAATACACAAGAGAGGCTGGCATTCACGTGATGAATAGTGAATTGAATTTCACCAATCATCACAAGACTAGGATGGGACAAAAAAGGAGTCGACAGAATAGTAATTATAATAACAATAGGATTCCTACCTTTTTCCAATCTGGATTTTTAGTATTAGTAAGCACTATATTCCTTAAACATCACAGTAGTCACTATTTTTTTTTGTTTGTTTTTAAATCCTCTCTCTCTCTCTCCTGTTTGTGCTGGTGGATGGTTGGTGCTGGTAGTGAAGGCATTGTTTGGTCTTTGAATCATGGCATGGTTTTTCTAATGCCATTGTACCATAGGTTCTTCATTTGTGGTGCTGCTTATGCACTGGCCAAACTGTGTCAACAATAATACTGTAGAAGACTGCAGCAGAAAATAAAATAATCTGAGGGTGGTAAGAAACATCAAATTTAAACTTTGAAAAAAGTCAATACATAACACTGGAACACAAGTCTGGAGTCGCCCTTTCAGAATCGGGACAGAGATAGGCTTTTTTTTTTTTACTCTGCCATGAAATAGGCATGGTGCAGGGGTGTTTTTATGGGAGTGGGATGAGACAGAAGCAAAACTTCACTTCTGTGTAAACCCTTAGTATAAATAATCTTTCAAAACAATTTGAGCCAAATGACTCACTGTGTTCTAAGTTTCAGGAAGCCAGAAGACTAAAGAAATCATGAGGGGGGAAACAAACCAAACAAAAATTCCTTGTGTTAATATAAGTACAATGTTCTGACACCTTATAAGTGATGTTCTCTGGGTATGGTCATTCGACGAGGAAACACATAAACTAGCCGTTTTCAAAGACACAAATGATCTCCTTTGTTGTTTAGATTGGCAAACTAGCCTCTAGTAGGTATTTGAATCCAATGCCAAACAAAGAGTGAGTTTTCTGTTTGTTTAGAGTACGAAAATCAGTGGTTAATAAATGGGACAATGTAAAAAAGCACAGCTGTTGTCACCTGGGTTGAGAAAACAAGGAATTGAACACCTGTAGAAACTCCATAGAAAATATGAGAACAATAAATACAGATTTATCATGTACAAATAAAAATATTTTAGCCAAATGTAAGCACCTGTTTTACTGCTAAAGTTGTGCAAGATATGAGAAGCTATGGCTCTCTACATTTTTATTTCATAATATCTACAAGCTAATCAGCTTTCAAGTCTATACTATGTTTGCCTCAGTGTGTCTCAAATATTGGATTCTGCTTTCTTCAGAATTCAACAAATCCATTTTAAATGTACTCATATACATTATGTGATTATGCTGATGGATCTCATTCATTTATTCATTCATTTAAAATGCAAACATTGTCTAACTGGTCAATGGGCCAGTGTGATTTCTGACCAGTAGAAAAGTAAGAGTAAAGAAATTAAGAAATCTCATGCCCATTTACCTTTTAATACATTTCATGTATCTCTTCATTTTTTAAAAATCTGACTCAAAATTACAAATTTTCTTTCAATTGGTTAATTAAAAGCATTAAACCATAATTTTACAATCCATTGAAATTTTATTCACCCTAGACAATTTTATCCTGATTAAGATGTTTATATGGAGCATTTTAACTCTGGTAGGGTTTTTTGTTTTTGTTTTTTTTTTTTTAAACTGCATTTTGGCTGCAATTATCAGCCACAATGCAGATTGCAGCCTGGAATCTGTTAGTCAGGGTTGTTAAAAAACACAGTGATGATTTTGATCTGTTAAATTTCCCGTGTAACCCCCTAGAAAAGGAGTTAAAGCCTAATATTCTTAAAGGCTTCCAATGGCCTTCCATATGCATGCATATAGAAACGTCACAAGGAGTGACATTAATGTCATTTAACAGAAATATCAGTAAAATGTAGAGCCAATAACCAATCAAACCTGATCAACTGACACATCTTACTAACAAAGTTAGACAACCTTGACGACTTAAACAACAAAATAAGTGTCAGTAAATATAGAAAGAGCTTTTATTATGTTTTACCTCCTCCAATGGGTAAGATCCTGCAGGTCAGTTATGGATATACCTTTAACAAACTTTGCTTTTAAAACTGCATCCACATAAAATGATAGCCACTGCCACTTGACAAGTGGCAAGCTAACTGCTTAGCTCACTCATGGCAATTCACAGCAGATGGTCATACACTCTGAACAGGTGTTAGGCATTATTTACTATAAAAACTGTGCTGCCAGCAGTGTGTGAGCCATAGTTTCCCTGATAAACAAACTAAACTCTTTGGTTGTCAGTCTGTTCAGTGGATCCACAGTTAACCTTCCCCTCGGTATTCTGAAAAGGTCATTTTTAGGAGGAATATGTGCCACAAAGAGCTGAAAACAACTATTGTCACTAGTTTTATTGGAGAATGTGTACTCCTAAGAATCAGACAGTCAATGATAGTGGAAACTGAAATCCAACCATCATATAATCTTAAGGTGATTACACTACCTACCTTGATTGCAAATCAAAGCCTTTGCAATTTGCCTGTCAGCTGGTTTTTTCAAAGACCACACAAAGAAAAACATGGTCAGTTAGTTTTTTAGGGAATTAAAATGTGCAATCATCCTGGCTTACAGTGTGTTAACCTAACATGATATGTCACTTAGCACAATATTTACAAGAAAAAAACTGATTGTGCAGGCCCACACAGTCAAACATGCATACCAGGATTTTCATTGAGAGGGATGAGGACAGCAATCTCTTTGTCTTTTTAATGTTTGAGTAGGCAGTTGTCTTGGATGCATATTAAAATATGTGACAGGAGGAACAGCTTGGAAATGACAATGCCAAGTGATCCTGAATTTTATAATATTCACATTAGGAATGGAAGTGCCTTTGCAGGGCTGGAGATACTGGCAAGGAAAAATTAGCGTATTGTCTTGTTTAAAAAACAAACAAACACAGAAATCAGTAATGTCATGCTTATAGCCTATTGATTGAGATTAATGGCCTAGCTTATGGGAATGAGCTCTAAAACTACACTGGGCTATTGATCATTTGAAAAACCTTTACCAATCCTTTTTTCGGGCTAGAATTATTGTCTGTGGACCATTATTCATTAACAACATAGCAAAGTAGTCAGCATTTTTTGAAGACAGGGAAGTTAAAATGCTTAATGAGGAAAATCTCTAACTGAACTGTTTCACAAGGCATCATGTATAAAGCACAAAGGATTGACAAAGTGTCTGCTGTATCTCCTGGATAACACAATAAAATAAAGTGTAGTTACGAATAATAGGGTCCGGATTACAGGAGTTTACCATGGCTGTGATAATAACTTATTACCATGCACCTAAATTAGTGTTACAATGAAAGAAATCTACAATGAAAAAAAACTATAATGATGTCCAGTCAGTGGTTGGATGACCTGTTTAATGTCTGGTAGTACTGAAAACTCACTCACATGTATGTGTCAAAGCAGCAATCATTTTCAAATGAGGGGGCACATCTTTTGAGGCTGCTGATAAGCATGCTGATGACCCCAGCAAGTGATACTACACTACCATAAAATATCAATTATGTCTCTCTCATGTCAGGCTCTTGTGTGATGATGGTGAATCGAGTTCAAAAGTTCAAAGGTTGCACTATATGTTCTATTGCTCCTGATTTGGATTTGAATATCTATTAAAATTAATTGCAGAAGGAGCAGCAGGGACAGGGATCACCAGGCTTTATGAAGATGAAGAGAGTCAAGCCAAGTGACCTCATTTGACAGGAAGCAGGCTGGGATTTTTACAAACTTCTGCAGGCAACAACATTGGTACACCAGGATGTCAACACACCCTGCAGGCACAAAAAATTGTTTGAATTGTGCAGAAAGACCAGACACTTTAAATCATCATAGCGGAGGGGAGGGTAATGGGCAAAGGCCCCATATCAAAGTGGACACTAATAACTGGCTGTCAAAGGTTGGTTAATAGGAAAAAAGTGCTTATAATTAACCAAAATCCCTTTTGTGTATCTCGCTAGGTTGATGGATATTGTCGGTTAGGATAGAAGGAGTTCTTGGATTTAGAAGGAACTGCTCTCTTATCCTTGTTGCTGTCATGTTGTGGTATCAGTGTGTGTGGGCAAGTAAGCTCTGTTAGTTTCCTTCCAAGGCACAGAGAGTCTGAAACTGACATGAAGGATGCAGCAGGCTGAGCAGCAGAGACTCATACTCCTGCCAATAGTTCTTGACAACAACACAACCAGACAGCAGCACACTGTGAGAACCATGTGCTGGTACTTTATGTGGTGCCCAAGCAACTGACATCCAAAGTAATTTGCTGGCCAAGTCTGAGGTGCTGAATTACACATCAAATATAACTCAAGCAATCATTTTACAAGAGGAAAACTCTTTGGCTATGCACGTTGACCAGAATGTGGCTGAGGGAGCAGATCAGCAGTCTTTGAAAAAAATACATTTGCTCTTCAAGGATAATTCTGTTTCTTCTACTACTGTTATAGGTTTTATATTTTACATATCAAATCATACAGCTTTTATCAAACCTATTACTCAGGTCTGACATCAAACAATTCTCTGCCAAGACTCATATTCATAATAAACACAATTTAATCCATTATTTGCAGATTGAACTTATTCATTTTCAAGGAGTAATGTTAGTTGTTGTTTTGTGGGCTTCAATTCTAAGTGTCCTTTCTTCTCCCAGCCTTGTGATTTTGGTTAACAAAATCAGTATATTATTTTTGCATTTATTCTTTTCAAAACGTTTCATATAACTTCACAATGCATGTAATTTAAAGTCTTGAATAATTTATTGTCTTATTTTCATAATACTTCATTAAACACGGTCCTTTTAAAATGCCCTTGTAGTAGACTTCAAATGGAACTTTTCATTGCAAATACTATTCATAGTTATTAATAATATGTGTAAATCTGCCTTATTAGCTCTTAAACATAGTTTAATGTACTGTAATTTAGCAAAAAAAAAAGTCATGCACTACAGAGCAGAGGCATTGTCAGAGTCTATTTTATCATTATTCTCCAAAAGGATAATTCTAAGTCTTACCTCTACATCTGAGGGATCTGCTGTTGTTTCAAAATTTTTAATCTTTGTAGGCTAACTGACTGTCCACACAGGGCCCTATCGCACGCTTTACGCCATGCGCCAGTGGCGCATTGGGCGGGGAGGAGCAGGATTCCTCTGCTGCTCCTGGAACAAGGTGGCAACGGTTGACCTGGAAACTCCCTGAATTAATGTGAAACTTTCACTGCCCAATGTGCCACTGGCGCATGGCAGAAAGTGATAGGGCCCCTGGTGCATTTGACCTCAATGTGTGGGGTGTAAGATAGCAAACACGCCAGGACACGCCTCCATTCCGGCTTCATTCTCAGACCTCCCGCCCCTTGGCACACAGACCCGGTGCAAGTGGATTTGCTATCGTACACTTGTGGCAAAAATGACGTTTGCGCTGGGTGTAAGATAGCAATGACACATGTGCCACTGGCGCACCGCATTTGCGCTGGGTGTACGATAGGGCCCATAGACTATCCGCAGTGTGTCGGGATCCTTGAGTTTTTAAAAAATCATTTTAAGTCTTAATCAATATTTTGCTTTTCTAGATTATGCCACAAAAGAGGTATGCCATGAAATTATACCAAAGCTATATCAGGCCCTGCACTATGGATTATCACTCCTTCTTATTATCCTTTTTTGGGGTGGCATCTAACAACATCAGTGGCCATTGAAAGAGTGCAGTATGAAGCAGTAAAACTATTGTAATTTTTTGTAATCATACTGCCAGTTGAACACCTGAACTAACAGATAATTATGCTGTAGTAGGAGGAAAGTGTTGCAAATGCACGATGTGTAGGTGGACAATTGTTGTCCTTTACAACACTGACTTACTTATTCTTTTCTTATTCTGGGTCAGAATATCATTAGGCCTACTACAGGAATTCATATTCTTTATATATCTATATCTATATCTATCTCATATATATATATAGATGGATAGATAGATAGAAATTAAAAAAAAAAATATATATATATATATATATATATATATAGAGAGAGAGAGAGAGAGAGAGAGAGAGAGAGATATATATTCTATACATGCTGCAAGAAAAAGGCAATGCATATAACAACAACAACAGAAATTTTCAAAGTCAGAATTAGAAACCAATGACCCAGACAGGGACATGTATCTACAGAAACAGAAGCTGCACCTGAGAAAGTGTCACATGCTATCACTTGAAATTATGTTCAAGAGAATCGCCTATTCTTCAGAAGAGCTAGTATTTTGCCGTTTAACGTCACTTTGTTAAAAGCTGGTGACTGAAGGCCAAGTGCATGTTATCAAAAGCAGAGAATGTGCTAAGAAACACATGACAGAGGCAATGAGCATCACCTATGACACTAATGTATACAACTAGGCTTAAATCCATGAACCCAACTACTCCTGAAATGGAAGGCATGCCACACAATGAATATTCATAGCACAAACTCAAAGTATTCTACACTTGCATAGCTTCTGGTATTCCATTCCTGCTGTTGGCAGGAGCAGACTGAATCCCTCTGGCCTTGAATAATGTCACATAATCAGTAAGTCTGAGGACAAATGCAAAAACTGGATGAGGTTTTCAGTGGTACTGGAGAGGTAGTTTTAAGAAGGCAAATTGCAGATTCACCTTGAGCACCAAGATATAGTGAACCCTTTAATGTTGTTGATATATTCTCCTCAAAAAATAAGCCATTTGAAGGCGGTCATGACACACACTGACTCTTTAGAATTAAAAGAAATGTAAAAATGTTTTGTTATAAGGAATACAAATTTCAATATGTCCAACTTGCAGGATATGGCTGACGTATCCGTGCACTGAAATCAACTTGTCAGCATGGGGGAGACATCATTTCCATTCTACAATTTCTGTCTTAAGATCAATCAAACTTTAATTATGAGGAGTGAAGCTTTTTAAAAGCTTTTTACTCTGCAAGTTGTGTCGCACAGCTGTGGAAAGCGCTACATTTTCAAACCAATATTTTAGCAGGAGAAGGGAACTGAGCTGTGCAACACCTGTCTGAGTGTGAATCAATTTTAAATGATGACTAACGTAGCTTTCCACATTTCCACGACCATTTGTGCTGGACATCACTGACATGCGTTGCACATTAAAACCAAATGTTCAGCAGGAAAATGGCATCATTACAATTTTGAAAAGTCTGTAAGAAGTGAATCAGATCTTGATAATGATTAATAAAAATTCATTTTGTCACTTTTGCTGGACATCTTGGACATTTGTCGGACATTGAACTGAATTTTTGGCATCAGAAGGGGATCTTTTACACTCAGCAATATCTAAGTGTGAACAAATATTAAATATTCAGGAAAAAAAAGTTTTTATTCTGCTTAATGTGCCAAATTTCTCCAACATTCATTGAATTTTAAAACCATTTTTTGGGGGATGTGAAGGGCATTGTTTCCTTTCTGCAATGTCTGTCTGAGTTTGAATAAGATTTTAATCATAAGGAATGAAGCTTTTATTGTGCTGCTAGTTTCGGTCATCCCCGACATGCATTTTATAATCAACTTTTCAGCATGAGAAGGGCAAAGTTTCAGTTCTGCAACATTCTGTTTGGATGTTGATCAGATTTTGTTGATGAGGAATTAAGCTTTTATTCTGCCAATTGTGTCAGACATTTTTTACATGCATTAGGCATTAATTTCAACTTTTCAACACGAGAACTATGGAGGACCAAAACTGCCAAAATTAAAAATTAATAAATAAATAAAAGTGAAAATAAAAACAAAAAAAATAAAAAATACAAAAAAATTAAATACAAAAAATAAATATAAATGGAAATAAAAACAAAATTAAAAATATATACATAAAAAAAGTAAAAGAAATACAAAAATAAAAACAAGATTCAAATATTAAAAATAAATACAAAAATAAATGTAGAAATAAATATATAA
>JAQMCX010000012.1:1188260-1207599 GCA_029814765.1 Acanthurus leucopareius | reverse complement strand
AGGCAGACAGACTTTAATGAGGGTGGACGGGACAGGGTCAAGCAAACAGGTGGAGGGTTTCATGCCCTCAAGCAGTTCGGGTAGGTCGGTGGGGGAGATCAGGGAGAACTGGGACAAGGCGGGGCAGGTAACTGGAGGGCTGGTAGAGCGAGGCAGTGAGGCAGGAGTGGCTGAGAGATGACTGTAGATGTTGTTGATTGTGTTCTGGAAGAAGGAAAGAAAGGAGTTGCACTTATCAGGGGTGAAGGATTGTGAACCATTATCCATCGGATAGAGGAGTTTGTTTATGGTTGTGAAGAGAGTTTTAGGGTTGCCTGAGCCAGATTGGATAAGGTTAAATACCACATTCTATTGTGATGTCAAAAAGACAAGTTTGATGTCAAAAGTGGTGTCACACATTATGATGTGATGTCACAAATGATGTCACACATTCTATTGTGATGTCATGGCTGATGTAAAATGGCCACATTCTATTGTAATGTTAGAGAACCAAGTTTGATGTCTTAAATTAAGTCACACATCCTATTGTGATATTTCAAGTGATGTCAAAAATTCACATTTTATTGTTATATCATGAGAAATGTCACAAAGACACATTCCATTGTGATGTTACAAGTGATGTCACAAAGCCAAATGAGATGACACAAGTAATCTTACACATTTTATTGTGATGTATTTTTTTTATCGTAAATTATGCCATTAGTAAATGATATTACTGTATGCTAATAGGTAAAGTAGCAATGCTGATACAGTGTTTCAAAGCTCAGTTTTAATGCCTTAGATATAGCTATGCAGTGTCCCTAGGAGATCAGATGAAATGCAGCACATGATGGGATGCTCTTTGCAACCACAAGAGCCATAATGTTTACTGAAAAAGTGTGACCAAAGGCTTGCAAGGCTCGATTTGGACAATAAATGACAAATTATATTTTACTGTTTTGTTGGGTTTTTTTTTTTACTTTTTTCTACTTTTTTCTACTTTTTTTTTAACTCTACCCGAAATCAAACTCACCTGATGATCCTCAATCAATTAATAATTTTAACATTGATACCCAGGACAAATTAGTTGCAATGCTTGGACTTTTAAGCCAAAATTTATTTCAAAATTAACCATTGGATATTGAACCGCTGATACATGATTTTAAGTCTGGCTTCCTTCAAGAGAAAAGTAGTGTTTAAGAGAAGTGAAGGGCAAATGTAGCACATCCATGCACACACTAAAAAGACAGAACTTGTTTAAAAAATGGAAAAATGGATGTTAAGGATAAAGCATTGTATCCTTCTCACCTTGGCACACCTGACCATGTGCTGTGTGAAATTGATTTGGAAAGTAAAAATGCAAAGTCGGAAAGCATGAATGGAGTTCTACAAATGACTTGTGAAAGAACGCAATAAGCCTTTGTTTCATCTAGCCTGCCACAACTTTCATCAGATGATAGAAAACAAAAAAGAAAGTCTAAGAGTACTTTTAGCTGAATCTTATGAACTACTTAAGTTTCAATATAGTGTTACAATAAAGGTGTAAAGAGAGAGGCTGCTTTGAGTGGCAAACAAACGTGGTGAGAGTAGGTAGTCAGTGTTTTGCTGCCACTGCCAACAAAATGCTTCAGCCATCAGCAAGACAAATAGCTTTACTTTGGGCACGAAAATTTATAAACAATTAAGGCCCATGAAATCTCCAATTTCCATAGGGATGGTTGGTACTTAGCTGCATTGAGGGTTAAAGCCTGAAATTAGCCCAGCAACGGAAGCTTAAGATGCTCATCAGAAGTATTAATGCTGTTGGTGAAAAGGCCATAGCTATACAGGTATGGCTTTTATTGTGCTGCATTTGTTATCTTAACCTGAGTTATTTCCCTTTACTTAAATTGAATTTGTAAACTTGCATTGTGTAGCACTAGCAACACATTTTAGACACAGTTTAACTTACTTAATGTTGCATTTACAAAAGATTCCCATGCTTATTTTGACTGTGCAAAAAATTTGTGTAGGCAACAATCAGTTTAAAGATTAGATGATTCTGCATGTTTATATCTATCATAAATATTATGTTTGTTATTGCAGATGAGAATAAAAAAACAATAAACACAGGGAGCATCTACATAAACAGAAAGCAGGTCATAGTGTTCATATAATAAATAGCTTATGTTGAGATGCTCTCCACATAAACAGAGATAGAAGTACATACTTTTATTCTCTATCATGTCAGATAGATTAAGAGACACAGTCTTGACAGCAAAGAGACCTTATATGTCCCTCTGTTTAAGAAAAGTATGGTGGGGGTGCACTTGCTGAAATGCAGGCAGTGGAGAGGGCAGATGAGCAGACAGTACCATAACAGACTTGATGGTGGGAGTCTGTGGGGACAACAGGTGGTAGAAAGAGCTGGCCGTGTGCGACTGATGGAGCATCAATGATGATGGGAGACAGAGAGGTGTGGTCAGCAGGCAAAGAGCAGAGAGCAGTATTGGTGTCCTTTGAATCAACTGCATAGTTTATTTTCTGACTTCAAAATCTTCATCAAAGAGCTGCACAATGGTTAGACAGTATGAGAATCTTCTGTCTGGCTTGCATGTGTTTATCCCAGAAGCCCACACAAAAGAGCAAACCTGAGACACAACTCTAGGCAGCTGGGCCAGATCACTCAAGCCCAGCTGGACTGAATGCACCAAGTGGATTAG
The DNA here is from genome assembly GCA_029814765.1 of Acanthurus leucopareius. Taxonomy (NCBI): domain Eukaryota; kingdom Metazoa; phylum Chordata; class Actinopteri; order Acanthuriformes; family Acanthuridae; genus Acanthurus; species Acanthurus leucopareius. Next base: position 1,204,918 of record JAQMCX010000012.1, on the reverse strand, counting down.
TCATGTGTCCGGTGGCCTTGGTTTTATTTTTTTCTATGAGGCAACCAGGTACTTATTCAGCACGTAGAACAGATTGGCTGATTGGCAGGATAGATTTTGATTATCCAAATTTTAGGTTTATTGACTTGACTGTCGGAGTGAAGTCAAATGTCAGAGTAATTCAATAATAACAATTAAAAACCCTTTAATTATTCAGTCACTAGATGCTAAGGGAGTAAATGCAAAGCAGAGGAGCAGAGCATGCCACTTCCTCAAAATGATCTTGCTGGATGAATATTTCGTACCTCATGCATGACTGCTTCATCAGCCTGAGCAGCCTATCACATTTCAGACATCCACAGTGACATTGGCTGTAGTGCATAATTATCTAACCTCTACTCAGACCCTGAAAATATGCATTCAAACTTATATTTCCAAACTAAATGACTCTGTCCTAGATAATTTTTTTTCCGTTACATACTTACAAAAATACAAAATGTTCCCAGCAATGTTCAAATCCTGAGAAATATTAAATTTTATTGAAAGTAACCTTTCATTTTATTGCCTCTTGCTAACTTCAAAGGTTACATCAGTCAGAGAGTGAAAGGGGAAGTTAGCAAATCATGAAAAAAATGACTAAACTTGACAAAACCTAATGTGATTAAAACTTCAATACTTGACTAACATTTCTTTCTGAGTGTTATATGATTGGTTACAGTTGGTTACAGTTCTATATGATTACAGTTCCTTTTAAACCATGCACAAGATTTGCAGTTAAACATAAGACCTGGATGGGCGGAGTTAGCATTGCAAGTGAAATGATGTGAGCTTTATAGCCTCACATTATCACATATCTAATATCTCAAGTGGCACAAAGTATTAAATGTGTTATGACCAAAGTTGAATGTGTTTGTGTAATACTGAATTACAATTCATATGGAAAAATGCTGTGAATTATGTCAGTTACTCTGTAATAGGTTTAAGAGTTAATGTTACCTAGATAATAAGACAGTTAGGATTAGAAGTATAACATTGTAAAATTTATTGTCACATTTAAAACATTGCTGGTTTTTACCAGATTGCTTTTTACCATCAGGTGGTCTGAGTCTTACCTTACGCTATGGGAAGAATTTCATGTTCACCTTCATTAATCTGCCATAGACTTTTGAACTATAATGGCATGGTCAAAAATAGACATCAGCTTCTAACTACTATACTATAACTGGTGCTAATATGTAAAATATAGTTACATGACAAATAAAATTATGCACCTATTCAAAGAACAGTTATAAAATAGTATCGCTAAGACCACGCTAGTTTAATAAGGAATAATCGTAGTGACAATATCAAAACAGAGTTGTATAGAAGAGTTCTGTAAGTTGTAATGGATGAGACCTCTTGAATTTAAAATTTGCACAAGTGTTGTTGTATTTTTTATGTGAAATTTGGCACATAGACGTCTTCTTGCACTAATCTGACTCCAGTTTCATCAACCAACACCAAACTGGATTTTAAAGATGTGTCTAACAGCTTTCCCCTGAAGGCATTTCATTGCATCCTTTGATCTCCAGCTTTGAACACAGCCCTAGGAAACTACACACATAAAAACATACAATAATAACATTTACAGACACACTAGTCACAACAGGTAACAAGGTGGTGGTGGCCAGGAGGGATGCATAGGAAAGCCGCTTAAGTGCAAGTACTACATACTCACAAGAGGGTTTAAGTAGTCTGGTCTTTGTGTGTGTGTGTGTGTGAAAAGTAAATTACTCACACAAATTAGTGTAAGGATCAATTAAAATTTAAATACTGCTGCTAGGAAGGTTATGTTTTCACTCAGTTAGTTGCTTATCTGTTATCAGAAGAAAATGTCAAGACTCCAACAGATTTAAAATGAATCTGGTTGACAGATGGGACCAATTGATTGGAGTTTGGTAGTCATCTGGTGCAGGGTTTCCATCATTTAAGGAATTACCATTTTTTACCCATAATTATGAAACTCACAGAAGTAGACTTTATCCTAAATCCAAAGAATATGTTTGCAGAGTCTAAGAAGATCAGCTTGATTTAAAAGATAAGTGATGAGAATGAAGGGTTTGAGAGCAACAAGTTTGAGAATTGCTCAGACCGAAGTTTAAATTCTTTGAGTGATTCTTAGCTTGTGAACTGCACATTGAACAGATGATTGCATAAAAAATGTATCAGTCAAGCAACCCAAAAAACCTAAAAGAGTGCCAGGTGTGTGAGGAAGCTTTAATCACTTGGGTCTGACCAGTTAGGAGAAATGAGGAAGCAGTAAAAACAAAGTGGTTTATAAAATAGGCTTGTCAAAATATGTAACATGCCACTTCCATGAGAGCTCCTAAAACATATGATGCACAAAAAAATTAGGTCCAGTATTATGCAAGATAAGCTGTGACAGATACCCACACAGTCACATGCACACTTGCAAACACACAACCAAATACATGATCCTCTCCAGGCTTACGCCTGGTGGAGATAATGAAGCAATTGACTTAGCATAATCAACATGCCACCAAAACAGCATACAGAAAAAGAAAGTAACAGCAGCATGCAGACAACAAATGACATTAGTAATGCTGAATTGCTTGTGTCTGTGTGTGCATCTTGTCTCTGCACTTGTACTGCACTAATATGATGTCAACTCTTTTTCTCAAACAACCAGCTCATTATTTTGGAGCATGTGGTGTAAATGACTAAATGAATAATTAATCTGAAATCATATGGTAGCACTTGCTCAGTGTTCTGCAGAAGTGGAGAAGGGAGTGGATATATCTGCACCTGTCAAGACATTATCAGTGTTGTTGACAGCTTTGACTGAAATACAATGTCAGCAGTACTTTTTATGTGTCACCCCACATGCTTACCTGCTGAGCTGTACTTGACTTTGATGCTTAAGGTAAACAGCTTACCAGTGTTACGAGGCAGGAATGAAGGACAAACTCCAGTCACACTGGAGGTCAGACTTGAAATGGCAGTGTTCAAATGTGGTTAATTACATAAAAGATTCATGTATGCCTTATTGGGCTTTTTAATTAATACATTGCTTTTTATATTGTCTGTATAAATAGTTAGTAAAAATAGTATATAAGAATCTGTAGTCTAATAGTGGTGATACTGAGTTTTTTTTTTCTATTCATTCATTTTTTTTAATTTTACAATTTATTCCATATTTTTTTATATTTTATAATCCTGTTTTGAGTGGCCTTCACCTACACCTTCCTCAATAGTAAAGCAATAAAGTAGGAAACTTAGATGATTAAATGGTTAAATACTGAGGCTGTAATTTTTGGAATGATGAGAAATCAATCAGTGTTAAACTGCTGTCTATATTTAAAAAAACAAAGTAATATGAATAGTATATCTTGAAACAATTTCAGAGAATGACTGATGAAAGAAACATTTTAGAGAGAGAGGTACAGAAACTAGTGGAACAGGAGCTTGCTCCAAAGTGATGTCATTATTACTCATATGTTAGCAAACTGTTGTCTGCTTCCACAGTCAGCAGACATGGATCCGTATTAGCGTTCATTTGAAGTTGTGTCTTTGTGTACACAAAGAATCTAAGTCCTGTAATACTCAATCTCCCTTCAGCTTTCTTGGCTATGCTTGATAATGTATGTCTTTTAGATTGGAGGAGTTTTTACCTGTGCCTCTGCAGTTTATGCAAGCAGCTTAGATGCAACCATACATGACAAGGATAAAAGTATGAAAGTAAAGGTCTTTGGTTGATTTGAGAGCAAAGGCGTCCTTCAAGAGTTCAGAGGTGCTGTATGTGAGCAGACTTTAAGGTGACCCGAGGAAATAATCCTCTAAGACAGAGCTGTTGTAGGTCCATCTGTCCTCTGCTTATGTTTCTGTGTTCAACAGTCCTGACCTTTGTAGAAATTAGCAATTTATTTAATTGTTTTGGACTCACTTGTTTTCAGGAGGACTGTTATTGTTAAATAATGAAAAAATAAATACTGATTTTCTGAAAGTGAGTTTTGCCAGCAATTGTTTCCAACAATTCACTACGAAGCTAAATGGACATACACTATAAACCTATGCATTGTTTTATTACAGCTTTAAAAAGAAAAAAAGAATAAAGATTTTTCCTTTTGTGCATTGAATGTCTAGGATCAGTCTAAAGGTCTGTTATCAGATCATGTATTACTGCCTTCTCCAGCAAGGACGTATAGTTACTTTGAGTAAATGTCAGAGATCTTGTGGAATGAATCCCTAATAACTCAATGTAAGAGTACATTCATTTAAGCCATAGCTGGTTTATTTTTGCCACACAGCAGATGTTAGGTAGGTCTTTCCATGCACATAACATAAATTGTTTTACATTTTCTGCAGAGGCAACAGTAGTTTGTAAAGAGGAAGGACTAGGCACTCAACATTTGTAGCTAACATGAAGAAGGCTGCTCAATTTGATCTTTGTGAACAGAAACCTCAGGAAAAGACTAAGATTAGTCACTCAGAGGAAGGAAAGGGTGCTTGAACGGAAACCTGAAAGTCATAGGTACAGTGTACATTTATTCCACCCTCTAATGATGAAGAGCTCTTCATTATGAGAGGTGTCAATGAGGACTACTGCTGATTTTGCTCCTTTTTCATTTGCAAGTCTCTCTAATTAGTCGCAGTCCACAGTGAGTCACTATATTATTGAGGGTGTAAAAGCGCTGAGGCATGACTGCTTAAAATATTAAGGACATTTTTTATGTCAATACGAAAATGGATTTTATGTTTAGCTTTTTTTATATGTTTGAAATAATTTAAGACAACTTATTATACTGAAAGATGTACCTGATTTCCTTCATTATATATTATTTAATATCCAACTATAACCACTTCTTTACAGGCAAAAGTTTATTTTGGCTCCTCTAATCACTGGGCAGCAACAAAACAAACTTGCAAGTGTGTATGTTTTCTGCTCAGTATGGCCATCAATTTTAATTCAAGGATCTGTCTTCATTACAAGGAGGTGAGCTACAGTGGATCAATGGTGTCATGAACTTGAAGCCACCTCAACTGTGCTTAACAGTTTACTATCAACTTCTGTTTTGCATGCTGTCACCACTTTAAACTCACTTTACATTCCTCGGGAATCTGATCTATAGGCATCTGACCTTGACTTGAATAGAGTTAGCAAACTTATGGAAAAACAGTGTTTTTTTAGCACCACAATGCAGAGAAAGCAAGCTGTATTTCAGTAAACTGTTGCTTGACATGAACACGGCATTCATTATCACAAAATTATTTTCCTTATGCATCTGCTACTTAGATGGTAGTGTTGTCAAACCCACTCTCTTCTCTTATCAGCCTAACATAGGTTCAACACTAAATGTTTTCTTTGTTATGCAATATGGGATTTTACAATGAAACACAGTTGTAGCCCCCACAAAATGTTTGATGCATAATGTATCTAGAACATATATTAGCATGTACAGGCGAGGTGTGTGAGAGGACTCTTAATTTCTGATGGGGTGCAGAGGACCTCTGCAGCTGTCTTTACTGTTCATGTATGTATTACATCTTGAATACATGTAGAGTGAATTTCTGGGGTTGTGCCAACACTGCAAATAGATGCAGAACACAGGAAGCAGACATTATCTGCACTCACAGTTAAAAGTTTATATATATCTCCAACCTAAGATAATTGTTAACATTTTGAAGCCGTTATCTAGGCAGCCAGAAGAGAGACTGAATGGACAACTTGCAGCAAAGACTCTTTGTTGAAACTGAACCCAAACTGTTGCCAAGGACTCAGACTCAGTCTCAGTACATGGGGTGTATATTCTTCCAGGTGAGTTACTGAGGCGCCCCCACATCATGCTTTTAATATGAGCATTGTGCCCTACATTTTGGGAAACACAGAATGCAAACAGTGGTCCTGCCTGCTGACATAGCTGAACTCCATGAAGATTGCCAGCAATTACTTGATTCCAAAAGGCAACGCTCCAATCACACCAACACCAGCCTCCTCACACTTACTGACTCTGGGAAATTGGCCATGGCACAAAAGCTTTACTGACTCTGGCAGAAGAGTCTGGACCTGGTGAACGCCTGATAAGGCTGATTTGAATGAGACTGCATTCTCTTTTGTTTTGATTACAGGAATTATAAATATCAACAGTGACCCCACTTGTGACACAACCCTAAATTAATATATTGCAGCTATCAAAACAAAACAGGCAGTGTAGTTTCAGCATGGCTCAATGATGCCCTCAAGTGGCCTAACCACCGAATTGCAGCCATATCAACAACACCATCACACAGCAGATACTTCTTTGTTTGCCTTTTTTTGTTAAACTATAAATAAAGTTTGCCTCTATTTAAAATACAAATTTTAGAAATTTCATCATCACCCTCTGTCCGCCCTTTTCTTTTTTTCTTTTGTTTTTGCCAGATGGATGATGGGTGATGGCATGAAATGCTTGACTGTTGATGACACGAATAATCATCAGATGATTCCTCAGATTCTTTAAATTTTTTAGAGTGGAACAGCATGACAGCAAACCATTATTTTAGCATAGAGAATATCCAAGTGCAGTAATGCCTTGACTGTAAAGTGTTTCATGGCTCATGACTCCCTAGTTTAAAAAGGAAACACAACACACTACAGTTTTGGGGTGGTCTGAAGTTCTTCCAGAAACGACACACACATGCACACCAACACACCCCATCACAAGTGCACACATGCACACACACACACACACACACACACACACACACACACACACACACACACACAAATATCCTTTGTAATTGGATTTCCAAAGTGGGCTTTTGTTCATTATGAGTCTTAGATCCACAGTGCATTCCTGCTATACACAAATGGCCCCTAATATGTACTGGGCAACTAGCCTGCCTTTGTGTCTTCCACTACACCAAAATAATTGCATGCTTTATTCTGTGGATAATTCACTGTTGCTGCACAGCAGTAGAACGGTCACAAATGGCGACACAAGTAGAATTGTTTGCACCAGTGTGTATATATATATATATATATTTCCCAAGGCTGGTTAATGTAAGAGACAGCCTATCTCTAATATTTGACTAGCGAGCCCTCTACTTGATGGTTTTTGGTTGATCTGGGAAACATATTTAGGAGTGAACGATTTATGTTTACTTCCTATTGCTTGCTTGTTGTATCAAGTGTTAAATCAACAGTCAACATAACCACACAAACACCGTGACTGAAAGCACCACTTAGTCAACTTTTCTCTGTGCTGAGATGCTTAGGATGCTAAGGTTTACAACCTTTTTTTTAGGTTTTTAAAAGAGTTTCAATCTGGTTTCCAGGAGCATCATAGCACTTAATGAGACCGTCTTGCTCAAGACTATCAGTGATCTTTAAATGGCTGCTGATGATGGTATGTGCTCAAGTCTTGTAACTTCGTACCTTAATGCAGCCTTTGACACGATTGATCATGGCATCATGTTAGGGAAACTGGGCACTGGGCAGGGATTTCTGGCAAAACTTTTAGGATGTTTTTTTGAACAACTATGTCTTTTTTTTCCTCTTATGTCAGTTATAGTATGCCTCAGGGGTCATCCTTTTGACCAACTTCTTTTTCTCTAAGCATGGTTCTTGTTTTTACGGACATGGTGTTTCTTTCGATTTTTAAGACAATTTTTGCTATACCCTTGATACATAATTAAAAGATGACAGTACACACTATTATAACATTTTAATCCTTTAAAAATCATGACCTAACTTGGAGATTTTTTTCTGTTCAATGTTAATATTTTGTAGACAATTATCACAGACATTTGTGCTTAAAAACAGCAGTCACTGAGTTCCTCTGGTTGTAAACTTGCATGTGCTAAAAATAAAACCATTGTAAAGGCCAGTGGTTCTCTGCTGTCCCTAAAGTAAACATATAACCCTCCAGGATTTAATGTGGTATTTATATATTATGATACTGATAATTTAAACACCAGTACTTACACAAACTTCATTTATTTTGAATAATATATAACACAACACACTCTTTTAATTCACAAGAAGACAAAGCTCACTCCATTTGTTGATAGAGTAAATAACAATAGACCTAGAATAGAGACATAAAACAAGTTCAAAAAAATACAATATTCTATACCTCACCTCATGAACAAAAAATTACATTGGAATCTATATAACAGTTTGCCCAGTAATGTATTCATATATATTTCTGTCTTCAGACCACAGAAACTCTTAATTTGTGCCCACAGTCTTTATGGGCACAAATTAAGGGCCCACAGAGACCCTGCCGCACCCCCAGTGTTGCTATAGTCTGTAGGAGGCCTAGTAATGACTAAATGGTGAAGTCTCCTTCAACTCATGGTACCCCTGGTGGTTTGGCTCTGTGAAGAGACAGAGAGGGCAGTTAGAACTAGTAGGTACCACAAATCTATCTCTTCTACATTAGCCAGCGCTGATGTCTTTTAAAGTGAAGGGTTCAATTTGGTTTCAAAATGCAAGAATAAGCAATACAGTTACAGACAATAGGGAGATAAAAAAGACATAAAAAATGTTTTGTTTTTTTAGATTTTTTGCCTACAGTTGCAAAGGTTTTTCAAACTGCATGGCCAGGTCCACTTGGATATGACCTCATTCTGTATTCCATGGCTGTTCAGTGAGAACTGCTTGGACTACTTTATATTTGAAGCACTTTCTATTCATTTTCAGAGCATGGATTTGTAGTCAGGAGGTCACTTAATAATTTTCTGTACATCCCAAATGATGTAGATGAAAATAGATACTAGCAGAATACGTTTAAGTGAGTAGATAAGTGTTACGGTACCAAGACTCATATTCTCCTCCACAAGAGGCCTCTTCTCACTGCAGTTTACCACTTTTCCCTGTGCTGCTCCCAGAATAGTCATGATATCCACTAGGTTGAGCTTTCCTTCCTCCTTGGCCTCCTCCACCTCCTCTGCCAGTTCCCTTGCAGACTCTTCACGCTCTTCCATCTCCTCTTGGCTTAGCATCGCATTCAGGCCCTGTCCCGTGGGGTTGTTGCCCATCTGTGGTGGCGCCAGTGAACACAACGCCCTCACCTGCCCATATGACTTCAGGTGTGCTACGTTGGCACGCAAAAAGAGCAAAAGGACATTGAGATCATTGAGTGGACAGCCCAGCCTACGCTGGTTAATGACTTCCAGAGCTGGGAGAACCTCATAAACTGAGATGAAGGTGGTGTCCCAAACAAAGAGCCGGATCAGGCTGAAGAGGACTATAGGAGCCAGCAGGACATAGATGGCACCATTGGCCACGCTTATTACCTGAAAAACCAACTGGCCAATCATTTTACACTGAACAAGTTCAGGAACCCAGTTCTGATCCCGCAGCATGCCTGTTCGGACGAAACAGCTGAACTCATCCTGCAGAAAGGCAGAGAGGTGGAAGTAGGCCAGGTAGAGGCAGGCAGCAGTCATGAAGGTCAAGAGGAGGAAGCCCCGCAAGAAAAGCATGCTAACAAGGAAGTAGGAGTTTTGTTTGCACTGCATGTATCTCTCCAGCAGAGGGTACTCAAAGTATCTCTTTTTTTTGGCCCTGCAAATGTAAAGGAAAAGAAACTTAGCGCCTTGTTGTACTTCATGTTCATAGAACTACATACATTTCAGGCTGGGAGAGTCCCAACTCAACCACATCCATCTACTTTTGGCTGCTTGGAGCAGCCCAACAAAATACCCACTCTTTCACTGAATAGTAGTTGGTGAGGAACATCACTCTCTTTTTTCCCAAAACACATTTTCACAATTAAGTAAGGGATTCAAAATTACAGCATGAGATCGGTTAAATTTAGCAAATATTTTTGTTTAGAGGAAAAAATGTCAAATAAAAAAAACAAAAAAAAAACATGACATAATAATTCTCACATGCTTTGGTGACATAAAGCAAAAATATGGATTTGGAAATATTTGATAAACATAAAGACAATCAATATTTCTGCAACAAGCCAACAGTTACTGGTGTCTTACCTTTGCAGTTCAGCTTGAAATGTCAGAGGGTTCTTGGTTGTCTGGCGCATATCCAGAATGCTCTGGGCCAGTCGGATCGAGCGGTTGTAAGACTTGTCCAGTTCATCAATTATGAAGAGCAGGTCTGAGCCCAGTGTGGGTATGACAAGCTGGCGCCAGATCAGAGCCGGCAGGTACATCAACACAGCCATAGCCAGAAGAGAGTAAGGAAACATCTGTACAGACAATGAGTAAAAGGGGTGACAGAAAAGAGTTGCAGATGGAGAGAAGGTGGCAGGGAAGAGTTGAAAGAAGCATTTGAGTCACATAGACAACGGTTTCACAACCTAGTGTTTCAAATGATCAACTCTAGGTCGTGGTATGAAAGGTGTAAGTGATCATTTTTCACAGAAGTTGTGCAGGTTACAGCACAAACAAAAAGGTATCATTAGTTTAACATCAGCAAAAATTAGAAATTAAGCAAACTTGATTAGAGTCTCTCAACTTACTTTGTGTACCCAGAGCGAGCGCTCCTCGAAGTTCCCATTGCTGTCAAACTCATGATGCATGAGAGAATCCCAGCAGTATGTGTCTACATAACTGGCCTGCTTGATTGTGAAATTGCTGGGAGGGAAACAGCTGATCTGAGGGCCTGCAGAATAAACAAATGTGATCTGTAACACTTTCTGATAATATGAGAAATTACTTTCTGCACTCTCCTCTGATTCAACTGTTTCACCAATTTGCATATAAGCAGTCTGTAAGCACTCTCTCTCATTCCCTCTCTCTCCTTCTCTCACACGCACACACACATACACCTACACACTGCCTAACAAGCACACACGCACATGCACAGACATATAACTGGAAGTCCACTAGCAGACACTAACATGGGAGCTTCTAAATGCCTTTTTTAGTTTTTTGTTGTTTCTTTTTTTTTTTTTTTTTTTACTTAATTTCACTTAAGAAATCATATGTTTCCAAATGGCAACCTGAAATTTGAAAACCCTGGGTGACTCCATTCCAAAATTGGACTCCTCCACCCTATATTTAGTTCACCTTGATATAACCACATGTAGTCCAACCACTTGAATCCATGCTCCTCTCCCATCTGTCATTTCCAAGGGCGTCCACCCTTAAGCAGGGAGTTTGGAAAGAAATGCACCAGTGGTGTGCCCCACCTATTTCTGAGCCTTGCAGCAGTAACATGGAGCTTCTATTTTTTACAAGAAACCTCCACATCTGCCCCAGCTCTCTGTAAGTACAAACATACTGCCTCTAATTTAGTGTCAGGATGTGATTTCTCCTGCCAGTCCACCTCATTACAGGCAACCATTACATGGTCCAATTATATGTGTATGTGTGTGTCATTAATCAGCCACATTTTAACATATTGATAGTGACATCTAAAATATAATTATGGCATCTAGGGTAATGATGGAATAAATTCATTTTTAAATTGACCTTGTATAGATATTTGCAGAAAGAAGAGGTTACAGCTTGTAGCTTTACAGCTTTAGGTAGATACTTTACTTAAACTACACATATGCTGTTTATGTCGGTCAGTGTATCATATGGTTAGCTATGTTAATATCATACTGTATATTATTTCGAACACTGTTGGCCAAAGCAAAATAGTACAGCATGACAATCGCACTGTTCTTCAACCTTTAGTGAAGACAATAAGGACAGATTTTTTTTTTTTAATTTTGAAAAGGTTTTTGTAAAGCTATCTTTCATTTTCTGCACAAACCTCTAAAGGCATAAAGATGGTGGAGCAGTTGACAAAATTTGCCTTCAGCTGTGCTGACATGTTAGTGTCAAATAAATGATATCAAAATTATAATATGATAAGTGCTAATTTGTGTTTGGTCACCAAAAAGCCAAGAGAACATATCACTGACGATCTTGTGCTTCCAGGGCTCTCCAAAAGTTTAATTTTAAAATTTCCTGACCACCATAATTATAGGAGCTATGCTGGTAGCCTGTGTGCTTACACTAAGTTTAACAGTGGGTGCTGTATTTGTAATACTAACAGACACAACTGTATGTTTCATGCTGCTCATGGTGGGAATCTATTTTTCCACTTTGCTTTTGAGTGCATGTGTGGGTGCATGCGTTGACAAGTCACCCTTAATACGAAACAACAGCTTGTGCCTTCTCATGTAATCTTGTAAAATATTCTTTTTCTCAACTCCCCACCCCTGTGAGCCATTTGGCAAAGTGAGGAAACCTAAATTTCTGCCACTGCTCCTATCTCCGACTTCCACTCCTCAATTAAAACTGGCAGATTATCCCCACATTTGTGCTGTACAAGAATTCTTGGCTTTGAGACCAGGTGCAAGTAAACTAGACTCCAGACAGCAGCACAATCAAGTACTGTTGTGAAACAGACAACCCAGCAGATAGGCAGCCAAGATCTATCAGTTGAGCCGTGTACCCCGGCATCACATCATGTTCTACGCCCCCCCCACCCCCCTGCTTAATCAACACATCCTCTCATTTGACTCAAATAGGGGGGAACTGCCACAGAAGAACTTCGCCTTGTAATTACAGCATGCCAGGGTTAGTGAACGCTGCTCTCAATCATCCCCCATGGCAATTAGCATCAGGAGCACAAGGCTGATTGCAGACCAGCTCTGAAGACATGATGTTTAGTTCAAAGTCAAGGGAGTAAGCCTCCTCACATTTGTGCTTTAAACCTGCCAAGTATCCTTCAGATAGTCTGCTAATTTTTATGTCAATAGTCTGGTGGACAGATTATGAGTAAATTTCATATAAAACAAAAGAGGAAACAAATGTGTTTTTCCCTCTGGGTTGAAACACTTCTAGCAGTAAATGAAACAGCAAAACAGTCAATGAACTTATGAATGGAGAGGGAGCAAATTGTAAATTGTGTTTTCAGTTATTTTGTGTTGTCATATTAATGCTTTGTTGTATCGATTATTCTAAGAAGGTCTCAATGGTGTCAGCAGTTAATGTCTTCCTTTTATGATACTTGTTGCTTAAGTGTGTTTTCAGCACCCTAATTTTGTTAAGGGGGCTGTGTAATTACAGCTCTCATTGTTACTCTAAATATTAAGTTTCCTTATTTTGGAGCTGTAAAGGATGACAACATGTATTTGAGTGCCAAAACAAAAGCCTGCTGGGAAATAGCACAGATCTCCTCAGCTGTCATGGGTTAGGATTTTAACTGAGCTCTGACATAAAACACATTTGGGTCACCTCTTCGGTTGATGACAAAATCAATTATTGGCTAAACCCTTATGTTAATGATATACCTCAGACCACAGGAATAATCAGTATTTTTATATTAGTATGTATGATATTCTTTCACATTACAAGTTCAACTAAATGCAGTTTGGTACGCAAATAATGAGCAATTCAAGGACAAACAGCCCACAATTACTTTACAGAGCACAATGCATAAACACGCAGCAGAGACAAAGGACCCACAGAGCCAAAATAAAACCACAGAATAAATAAGGTGTAATTAGGGCAGAGGTAAGTGGAATACAAAGCAAATGCCTGGACACAGTTTTAAAAAAAAAAGAACAGTGACAGAGAGTTGCTCACCCAGAGAGATCTCACGGGCGAAGGCCATGCACACCAGCATCAGCGGCAGGCCGACAGACACAAATTTGATGACCTTGTCCAAAGGAAGCTCCAGCTCCAGGTGGTTGATCCGGTTTATCCCGTGGCCTTCCTGCAGCAGGGCATCAGATAGCATGGCCTTGGCCGCCGTCTGGGCGATAGACATTTTGAACTCCTATCCAGTGATAAGAAAAAAGGTTGTTTCTTTTTTTTTGACACAGCCAAGGTAAAACAGATATTTTGTGCTTTCGTTGCTGTTAGTGCAGAACAGACTCATGACCTTCATCACATGTAACTGCTTGCCTCTGTCTATCTTATCTTCTCTTGCATTCTTTGCAACATAAAATATATGGAGGTAGATGCCTAAAAAATTCACACTTATAAAAGAAACCAATACAATTGATTTTTAGGTTAGGAGGAAATTAATTCAGAAATGAAACCAAAAGTACTACAATAAAATGTCCTCAACGTATTGTGAGCGCTATAACCAACTCACCTTAAGTATTCCAGCTTTTGTTGGAGAGACAATTAGAAATATGTTTATAGAGTCTGAGTTCCTCTAAAGGCCTGCACTGGGTTGGAAAGCTCCTTAAGTATTCAGGGAGGGCCTCAGTAAATGAGAGGTTGAATCTGGGCTGGACCAAGCCGGGCCGGGTCTGGCTCTAATTACAGAGAGGACATCTGGGAGCATGTAGGCGCCCAGATGGCACTGACTGCAGCAGATTTTCAGTACCCAACACTGGACTGTGCAGTTGTATGTGTGTTTGTGTCTGTACGTCTGTGTGTGTCTCTGGTCTTTCCACACTGTGAGGCATGGTGGCTGTGGCCCACTTCAAACAAGTGAACCATTGCCAGTGGCTCTTTCAGCCTCTGTCATTCTGAGGCTATTTTTACTGCACTTCAACCTCAGAGCTACTGCTAGCTGAAATGTTGCGCTGTACAACAGGGATGGTCATGTTTCTGACCTTTGCAGTACATTTGTTTGAGAGAAAAACCAACAGTTTGTAAAAATGGATTTTTGATTGAGTGGATCTGATGGACATGATCTCTGTGGTGAAGCAAAACCCCATTGTTATGTTTATGTATCTCAAAACATTTAGAACACAAATGAAACAAAAAGAAAATTAGCATATGGTGATAGCATGGCATCTGTTTTAGAATTACGTGTGCTTCAGTTATTGAAATTAGTCAATGAGTGCCACATGTCATATTTGTCAAGTGGAGTTCAGTGTCAATGATGGATTATTTTAAGTTGAATCTCTAACTACAGGAACAGTTGTCACCAGAGAAGAACAGCATTGCCAATTTGTCGATTTTCTAGAGGACAAGTTCACACTTTCTCAAACCCATTACATAACTGTGGCTAGGGGTATAAATGTATAGTATATTAAAGAGCTTTAATTGCTGGAATCGTTCCTCATACTCAAATTGGCTGTGAAGTGATTCTTTTCTCAACTGAGGTCAAAAGTAGGTGATGGTAGACAAAGTAGTCAGCAGATTTTCCCTAAACTTTACCAACTACTTTAAGTTAAAATTTAAATAAATCTTAAACCTGTAAACACAAACTGATGTATTGTCACCTAATGAACTAATATGGCTAATATGTTAGCACTGGCATTCATTTGGCATCATAATTTAAGATTCCGCCTCTTTTAGTCCTGCTCTTGTCTCCACCAACTCCTTAGGGCAATATATGTCTCTTTAGCTGCTAAATTTTCTGCTGTGTTCAAAATCAGCTATGCCTGTCTACTGTTTTGACAGAGGCAGGTGGCTTGTTGACCTCAATTAGAGAAGCAAGAGTGAGTCAAAAAATAAAAATGTATGCCACAGAAACAAAATATCAGTAAAGCTGGGCATTTTGTTTGTCACTTAAAATAACTCCTGTCACATTCAAATACTTGTTTCATCTCTTGATTTAAAAAAATAATTATTAAAGCTCATTCATAGAGGGACAGATAAGTAAACACCATATTTTTTCTAGCAGTGCAGGTAAGAAATAACATCCTGTTTTACAGGTACAGTATGAGAGGTTGTATCACACTTTGATATATGACACTAAAAGCAGATCGGTGAAAATGTAAAGAGCTGTAGCAGATAATGACCATGAGTCGAGTTTGAGGGGTAGATCTATGAGAGTAAAGGCTTGTCAGATACACAAGTGATGTAAACCTTTCCTTAGCATGGGTATGAGAAAAAAATTTTGGAAGTGTGAAAGCAAAACATTGAAAATCTCATTTTGTCCTGCAGATTGCCAAATCAAGAAGAAGATATAACTTTCACACCACATTTGTGTAATGATGGGAGTTAAAGTAAGAGGAGAATGACTTAGCCAGACATCATTGCAAACACCTGTTTTTTATGGCATTTCTAATGCATCAACAGTGTTCCCATTCAAATAAAGAGTTGTTTTTTCAAGCTGTGCAGTTCTCTGTCTGAAAACGACCCAGTGATCCCCTCTCAAATAAATAAAAGATTAAAAGACAAAAAAAATCTTTTATTTCTGTTTTAAAATATTAACATGAAAATCATTTAGGCTGAGCACCTTTTCATTATTAAGTGCTTTATTCAATGTACATTGAACCCTGACTAAACTGAACCATAGTATACAACAGTAACCTCCTGTATACTTGAAACACACTACTGAATGATTTATTACCAGTTCTGCTGCTGTGACTATTGCCATCCTGTGATAAATGGTAAGCCTTCCTTAGTTGCCATGAGGGAAGGATTATTATATTTACAGTTCATACCACTTGCTTTCTAACTGGTGGTCAGATAGGGCACTGGCTACTCTGCCCCTTATTTCTTGCTCTATACAGGAAGTCATGTGTGGAATGATTGCAGAAGAAATGGTGTGACTCCCAACCTCTCAAACTCTGTTTTTCTTTTTTCTTCCTTTTTTTTTTTAGATTAGATCACTTGCATAAATATGGGGGATATCCTCCTACATAAAAGAACTTTTGATCATTGCTTCTCGTGGTTAAATCAGGAACCTAATTGTCCCAGCTACTTTTAATATTCAGTTTTATTCCAAAGCCTTTTAGGGCCTTTGCAGCTGGTGGGGGGGGGGGGGGGGGGGGGGGGGGGGGGGGGGGGGGGGGGGGGGGGGGGGGGGGGGGGGGGGGGGG
>JAQMCX010000012.1:1073965-1180997 GCA_029814765.1 Acanthurus leucopareius | reverse complement strand
TTTTTTTCTCCCGGTCCCTAACTATTATTTTTTAATAACGGCCCCAAAAAAAAAATTTTAACCCCCCCCCCCCCCCCCCCCCCCAGTGTTTTCCTCAAGGAAAAAGTGTGTTTTGTTTATATGTCTACAATTTAATACAGTATGTGTGTGTGCATTGCATTGTTGAGATAAATTTGAATGCATGCTCTGAGGCAGTTGATATGAAACACAAGGAGTCCTCAACAGCAACCATTACCTAACTGCCAAGAGCCTTAGCCTGTTTTATATTCTGAAAGACAACACATATCATATAGAGATGTACACTTATACGCATACAATAAATAACATCACACATTGCCTGCAAATTAATTGTGGGGAAAAAAACAAGACAAATATATTAATCAGTCATTGTCTTTTTACAGCAAGCACTACAAAAACCAACTTTATTTTTTTTTCTATTTCTTTTTTTTCTGGTACCCATTAGTGAAGGCTAAAATATTTTAGAGGAGAGTGCACAGATGAAAATTTCATATGCATACACATGCAGGACAAAATGCTTGAATAAATAAAAATTGCAGGTCTTCTAAAGACTATAAAATTGATTAATTTTATGGAGAGCATAGTTGTGGAAAGAATCCTGGCTGTCTTGGATATAATAGCAGACAACCCCCCCTTAACATACAATGCCCATAAATACACATTCACACACACTAAGATCCCCCTTAACACTCCACACACAAAACAAGGCTCATTACAGTTGCAGCTGGGTGTCACGTGGATAACCCTCCTTTTATCCCCCCTCAGCCCTGGGAGTGCGTGTGTTCCGGGGGAAAGCAAGGTTGAATTAATTGGCTGCCCCAAACTCAAGAGTGTGATTACTCGGGGCTTGTCGTTAAGGCAGCGATGGGGCTGCGTTCAATTCCCAGCCCACATGTAGCACTCTGCCTCTGCTGGGTCACAGCTATTCACCAAGACCTCCTCTGACTGTCAAGCACAGAATTACCTGACTGAAACTCATCCACTCTTCAGGCCACAGTGTAGAGATCTGTTTAAACTCTCATGTGCCCTGTTTTTGTTTATATCTATAGGAAAACATTTGGACTGTCAAAGGCAGAAAAGACTGGCCTCAGAAGTGGTATGTCAAAATTGCTCTGGCCAGCCCCTTTATGTAGGCTTGAAGTGGCTTAAAAGAAAAAAAAAGAGAGGGGATTTTTTATTAAACCATACAAATTAATTTAAGTTTCAGGTTCATTTTATAGTATTTAGTAGGGTCTGTTAGTAAGATTTCAACACAATTATCATCCCTCTGCTACCCTTCCTCATCCAAGCATGTAAGAGAACCTACAGAGGCCGTAAAACACAGGAAACAATGCAATGCAAAAAGGCCTTTATTGAGTCAGTGTTTGGTTTGTCCATTCTGGGCTACTGTTCACACACAGTGGTCCAACATGGTGGACTCCAAGGAAGAGGATCTGCTTTCTTTGTAGATAAACAGAATAGAACTCCTTCTAAAAAGTCAGTGCTTTTTTTTCAGGTGATTATACATTAATGAAAATAAAATTTGATATATCATGTTTCATTCCTAGCATATTCTGCCAAGACACATGCTAAATTTTACAAAATGGACCTCAAATTGAATCTGTCATTCTAAATCTGAATGGTTAATTGGTATCTCGACTAAGATTAACCACATAACATTTACAGACTAATTTTAAGTCAAACCATTATCTTTTACTAAATGTGGTGCAAACTGTGAGCTTTTTATCAGTGTTACCCACTTAATGACAAAGGACTGATACAACATTAGTCTGGCACACTGGCACTCTTCAACAATCACAAATATTTTGTTTAGGGATAGTTACATATATGTTTTAGAAATCATTAGCAGTCATAACATATGTAACAATTAGTGAGTGTCAATTATCCAGGTCAGATTTCCTCTGTGATCTTCTTTCACAAATTAGAAATAGTGTCCTAATAGCTGTTTTAAACTGGTAAAATCTCTTATTTTGTAAGTTGTACTTTTAAGATGAATATTTAAGTGATCATTAGGATCATGCATGTTGCTTATTTATCTCAATGACAACCTTACACTTAACATCAGAGGACACAGTGGGTGTCTCAAATATACTACAACACCTGCAGAAACCTTATGATCTTGAAAAATAATTAAATATTATAACCTTAAATGTGTCCTTGTATCATAAAAAATCCATTTCCAGGCTTTCATATGGGTTGAGCTGTTCTAAAGTCATTAGTGGAGAGGAAATAAAATAAGCGTGTGCTGAACTTTTTTTCCTCATGTGTCAAAAGGTGAGTGTGAGAGTATGAGTGAAAATGTTATGTTTTAACTTTGAGTTTTATTTTCTCAATCTGTATCAATCCTATCAGGAAAAATACTTGATGTAATTTGCATTAGAAAATGACAGGACCATGTCAGTGCCCTGAAAATTATGGAGATAAACAATTTTCATTTTGTTTGACAGTGGGGGGCTGCATGTCTTCAGACACAATGAAAAGGAGCCTGGGGGGTGTGAAGAGTCCTTTCCATGTAATAACAAATTGATAGTTGGTGGTGAGGGGAACATGGAGGGAGTGAATGTGTCAGCCAAAGCATCACCGGTTGGACAGTTTTACCTGTGAGTTCTGGATCTGGATGGTTCCCGGCGGCAGCGCCTGCGTTAACACTTGCCCTTGCGATGTCACCATGGCAACCGGCTGGTACAGGGTCCCACCTGAGGGGATAATTTGCTGTCATGAGTATCAAGTGGCTTCAGAAGCTACTGGCAGCCACATCCCGCTTTACCACCAGAGTCTTATTAAGTTCTTGTCAACCCCGCAACCAAAAACACAGCAAACAAGGAACAAAATGATTAGATTCAAGGTGCAGTAATGTCCTTTCACCCAGAAAAAGGAAGAGGGGACTGTGTTTTTGCTGCAGGCTTAATTAGACTTGATCAAGATGCTCTCATCACAGTCTGTTTGAGCTCTTCAGTGTGTAGTGATCAAAGGCAGAGACATTGATTTATTTGGGTTAAAAGGGATTTCCAAAGGGGAGGATTAACATTTCACTGTACAGGCTTGACATTTTAAGAACCTATCAGCTAGACATAGGCTACCACTCTTTGAAAGACATAAAAATAAAACTAAGTCACTGCAGATATATATTAAAAGAGAAAATGTTAACATTTTAAATGTTATGATTTATTATAGAATGGTGTTTACTTCATGTGCTGTGGAGTGAAATTATTGAAAAAAAAACAACTGCACTGATGATCACGCATTTTATTCTTTTCGGCCTTTGTTTCTGACAATATGGATTATAGCTGTTAAGGTTGCACACTTTAGTTGTAAACTACTTTAAATGTTGACTTTAAATTCATTTAGTATTAGTGCATGTGCATACTAATTTACATTTACAAAATTTATATGAAATGCTGTTTCATTGCAACAGTATTCTGGAGAATAATTATACTCCTTATTCATATGGCACTACTTAAAATGCAATTACATGGGAAACCAAAGGGAAAATACAAACTTAATAAATAAAAAAAATGCAATAAATTAACAAGCCAAGGAAAAGAAAATTAAAATTAAACATAAAGGAAAACATGTAAAAACATTATAGTTAAAAAATAAAATAAAATTATGGAATTTGAGCCATGCTTTTAATAAGTTTGGGTTGGAAACTTCAAAATCATAGCATGGTGTTCCGCGCTATTGTTTCAGTTCTGCAGCTTGTGTGAAATGGAGCTGCTTGTTTGACAACTAGTCTGATGTCAAAGTTTTAAGATGGTTTCACTTCGAAAAGATAGAGATTTTAAGCCACAGTTTGTTAAATGATATTTTTTTTATGAACTTGTTAATAAAAAAATGGCTATAGTTTTATCTGTTTTTGTTTTTTGTAAAAACCTTATGGGACTACAAACTTCAATACAACCTTGTATTGTTAAATGATTATAACATGGTGAATCTTGTATCTTGCTCTAAGATCAATAGGAAGCCTATTCCAGCTTTTAGATATAAAACTGTATTAGAAGACCTATTATACTAAAATTCAATAAAAAATTCTCTGTGTGTCAGGGTCCAAGTTTTCAATGTATGTTTGTAGAACTACATACTCACCTGATACCACTTGAGAGTTGATTGTAGTCATGGCGACATTACCCTGTTGCAAACCCCCGGCAGGCACCACAATTCCTGAAGGGTTAACAGAGCTGGAGACAGAGGTCATGGATGGAGAGGAGGTCTGAATTAGTTCCTGGGGGATCACAGAGAAACACTAGTGAGCAAAAGTAAAGAGGAATTTCTACTGTTTGTGACTGAAATACTCCCAACAGCCAACTCTACCTGCTCTGAAATGATAAGATGTATCTTGACAACTGCTAGTCAGAGAAGGTACTATCAAAATGGTATAGGATCCAAAAGGAGTTCATGACTGACCTGCTGCATGTTCAGACTGGTGTGTGATGGAGAATAGGGTCCTCCGAGGTCATTACGGAGGAGGTTGTCGCTATGCATCTTGGTCTTGAGGCAGGTGATGTAACGGTTGCAGAAATCTTTACAGAGTTCATTGACTTTCTCTAATTCTAATAGATGGATTCGCAACACCTGAATAGCCTTCACCATCTGAAGAAGACAGAGACATACTTTAAACACTTCACTGTCAAAACCAAAAGTTGAATATCTTTACTTATGTTTGTATGATGTGAAGCTGTACTTTGCCATAGAATTGCTCACTAAATGCTCACATTCAAAGTCTCAACATGTTGGTAATTACAGTAGCAGACGGTGTTTACAATGTTTACATCTTAGTTTAGTGTTGTAGAAGGTGGCAATATTTATTATTTAGCACTAAACCCTTGTACAGCTGGGGCTGATGGGAAGTTATTTTGCAGGTATTTGTAAACTAATCAAAAAAAATTACAATAAAAAGTGTAGTTGTTTTAAGAAACTATTCAAGTGATCTGTTATCAGTTTCATGAAGTTAAGGCACTTTTGATGTGATTAAAAAATTGATGGTCAAATGCAGAGGTAAAGATATTTTTACCTTTTGCTGCCGAGCATGGCTCAAGCTTCCAAAACCCTGGATACTACATATACTGTTATATTTTAAAAATTGAAAGACTCAAGTTCAAACTGAGAGCCCCTTATGAGGTCGCCTAAAAAGTGTACAAATGGAAATTGAAGGGTTTCTTTTATGGTTTCTGTCTAATTCCAAGGGTTTTCCCTTTTAAAACCCTAAAGTTAAAGCAAGAAACCAGTTAAAATCCTAAACCTGAATGAGTGGATAAAAGTTTGTTCATAATATACAGATGCATAAATGATCACCCATTTCAAGTCTAAAAACATGCTCAAAAACACGTCTTGCCACACTAATTGAAATAACATAAACACTAGATGAGGAACACATCGGATAAGGTGCTTACAATCTGTTTTCAAAACCGGAGTTATGACAACAAGGAAAGAGCATGCAGTGATTTCTTTTATTGATGAGCTGGGAGTGACATTCAATTTTAATGTTTATTCCAGAGATGCATATAGATTGGAAGTATAGGGGGAGGAGTGTAATCCTTTGATCCTTCACTCTCCCAAAGCCTGAAATCAACTGATCGAGTCTCTAATTTGCAATGCTTTGAGATCAAACTATGTAGGGCTGGATGTGTGAGCTACAACCTTAAAAATAAAGAAAATAGCTTATAATCATTGTAACATGATAGCGAGTTTTGTTTTATAGTTTTGTCTACCTTAAGGTTTTCTCTATTCACTACATTTCTTTTAATTACCTTTACCAGAAACATTGTGTTCCAGCTCCGGTAAAGACATGAGCTCGTCTCTCCTCTGTTAGCTAAAGACATGCACAGCACTTTTGCTTTGAAGAACTTGAACATGCTCGGTATGATATTTGAAACATGGAATTTCAGTTAATGTACAGTACAAATATAATTCTGTATTTTCTTCTGTTCTGCAGTTATCTGATCATCAACTGTAGTGCACTTTGTCAAAGTCACAACTCAAGGTCAACAGAATGGACAGAAAAGTGCTTGGCCAAGGAGGAGATAAATCAGCTAATTAAACTGCGCTCACTTAATCAAGGGACCAGTAAGTCTTTGCCCATTGCAGCCAGTCAGGCCCAGTGTAACATTACTGCCTTGTGGAAGAGTTAGTGCCCTCTGGGAGGGATGCCCGCACCCAGTGCCTCATAAAGCACACAGATGCAGGGTTAATTGACTGTTCAGCACTTGTCCCAAGTACTGTAATGGCAATAGTGCACTTTTTTTCTTGTCTCTGTCTTTGTCTTCGTCTGGCTCAACCCCTCCACACCCACTCCCCCACAGACACAGACACAGACACAGACAAACACACACACACACACACACACACACACACACACACAAACGCACGCATCCTTTCCCCGTTAACATGATCAGCATCCTCCTTCTCTTAATTTGCAATTAGTGTTAGCGGTTGTGCATGGGGAAGTGCAGGGGGAGGATGAGAAAAATTACATGAAAAAGGAGGGAATGATTGGGCGAGGTAATGATGGGACGCACTGCAAACAGACAAACAGGCATTCCTACAGCTTAATTTTTCTCTCTCTTTTTCTTCAATTAAGTTGAGTAGTTTATTTGAACTGACAAACTAATATTGCAGCATTGGCAGTAACATGATGGAAGACGAATCACTATACAACGGCTTTCTTAAATTAAAGTGACAAAAGCCATGTTGTTCGAATGATTACCATGTGTGTAACAGCACTTTTCTTACCAAGTTGTCCAGCTCTGGATCTTCACTGAAGAAGGGCTTGTGTTCTCGTTCCTGCTGGTGTACAAAATTTTCAATGTCCACATCAAAGCTGGCTGATGTGATGCATTCAGATCCTTGTGTGGCCTGCTCACATTTCTCAAACAACAACGCCAGCAGGGGGAACAAAGGATGTCTGAGAAGAAAGACAGACAAAGAGAGAGAGAGAGGGCAATATGCATCAGTTTCTATAGATACTGACCGTTTATTGGCTTTAGTAAAATACAATCTCAATTCACTACATAAATAAAGTTCCATAGGATGGTAATGAATGTAGAGTTTCTTTAAATTTGTGTGTTGCAATGTATTGCACTGGTGCGGTAACAGAGAAGCAAAGTTTGAGTCACAATAACTCATCTGAACACAGCACAAAACAGCAGTAGTAAAAGTTATTTGGCCTATTGTGAAGAAAAGTCATAAATGAAGTGTTCGTTGTCCAAGAGGACAAGTTTATATTCAACAACCATAGGTGAGGGCATTTGGGGCATTGGACGGTCAGGCAAAAAAGACCAATTTTCTAATTGTCACTAAGTGTTAAATATTCTCGTAATGAGGAAATGTTGAATTTTTTTTTGTCACTTTGGTGAAGGTGTGATCTGTCCATCATGTCTGATAATTAGTTCATCAGAAAGACGATTGAAAAATCAAATATCAGCGTCTCTAACAACCCCGTCTGATTTTCTAGTCTCTAGCTGCATGTCAAGATTTTTAATTTTTTTTTAAATTTTTCTTTTTTTTAAATTATTTAGTTCAGACTTCGCTGAGTGTCACTTTGACCCTCGTTATAAGTATTACTTTTTTCCCCACCCAGCAAGCCATTTAGTAGTTTATTACACAAAATACCCACTCCAACATTATGATTGTATGGATTTTATTTATTTGTATTATGATGTGTTTTGATATGTATTTGTTAACAGGAATCCTATATTTCTGCCTAGTGAAAAAAATCCTTATAACTGAGGACATCCCTTGACAATTTGGCCCTCTATGCACATCTATGTTACTCAAGCAGTACTTTGTTATATAGCAAAATGCTATCCCACAATAATTGACTCGTTGTAGAGTGCTGCCAACCAGAATGGAAAAAGCCTATAGATTAATTCAAGATATGGTAAAATCCCAAACCCTTCTCCCCTCCTCTTCATACTGTTAATAGTGCAGCACCTCAATGACATTCCCTAAAGGACATGCTGAACATACGGACAAGGTTCAGCTAGAGATCAAGAAAAGATCTTTAAGTGGATAGGATATGGTCCAGTGACAGCGCCTTGCCTCACAGTGTCACCTACATTGTTACCATCTGCCTTTTACAGGGAATGTCACTCACATAAGATACCCTGGATACACTGTGCAATGGTCCATACCACACAGCTGTATGTAGTACATGCCAAATTATTAAGCATTTCCACCTGAGAGAAAGCCACTGCCCTAATTGCTGCAGTGACACAATACTACAACGCAATGAAACCTGAAAAAACCTAAAAGAAGAATGACCCAGAATGAAAAGTTTTGGCTTTGGATGGATATCACTGCCTCAAAAGTTATATTATTCAATGATCTCTGTTCTCCCCAAGTCTGTATTTCAAACAAACTCTGCAATCTACTTTTTTTATTCTCTTTGTACCTTTGACTGTCCCTCTCAATATATGTCCTTCTCAAGTTAATTATAAGCCCTCACCACAGTACATTACATAAATTCTGTAAGCTCTTTTCTATACATAGTGGCACATTTCATAATTTCAATATCCAGTGACTTTAGTCTAGGTAGCCTTGATAGAAGAATATACAAGAAGAATGAAGCCAAATGTATTCATTGTAATTGTTCTTTAACACATAGTAACACATATAGTTACATTACTGCTATTACCAAGCCTTTCCTACTTTGAATCTGGGTTACATAATGTTTATTCACATAGATTACATAGTTTTATTTTGTTGTGTTTCTTTTGTTCCCATATTAGAAATTGTTTAAGTATTTGTTTTGCCAGATCAGTTTGGAGAAACTGTGTATTGTTGGTAAAATATGTATTCCAATGCTACCACAAATTCAAAAATCATTGGTAAAGTGGTCATGTTTACCTAACAATTGTTCTTTAACCCCCTAAGTTTAGTTCAAATTAACTCTAGCCTGTTTGTTTTAGTTTGTTAGTGTGAAAGCTGTCAGTCACACTGTGGTCTGTTGTCTGTCTGCATTAGGCCAACCATAGGACTTGGCACTTGAAATAAGCACAAATTAACACTATTTAACTTTCCACCTTCTGAACTTTCAAAGAAGAAATCCTTAGTGTTTTTTTGTTTTTTGTTTTTTTCTGAAGATAACGTGGTAACTGTGGTGACACGTTTGCATCACCCTTTTAATATTTGCTAGTATATCATAAAGTTAAACCAAAGGTTGACCAATTAACCACATGTTTTATCAGTTCCCTAGTGTAAGTGTAATGTTGGCACCATTTAAAAGTCTTCCACATTCTCTTGATATGTTTAATTTATCTCCTGTAAAGTTATGGAACACCTTTGTCCTGATTTTTTACTAAGAAATTAATATATACAATACAGGAAGTCCAGTTGAAGTCTTGAAAATTAATTTTTACAACCTGTCATTCCTTGGTTAACTCTCTAATAGTGATTATTAATCAGAGTTGGAGGAAAGTGCTGCATGACTGTATGTCAATCAAATTAATTAAATTTTGCTGTCAGATTTTGGTTTGTTCGTAATAAGTCATTATGTAAACAAGCTGAAATATCTTTTCTTTTTCCCCCTTGGTCCAAACCAAGGGTCACTTTTACGCCTGTAATACAGTTTGAAGTGGAAATGTGTAGGTGTTGAGGAGAGTGTTGCTGGACAAAACACTGAATGTACAACGACTGACCTTAGATGAATAAATGTTGAATCAACTAAAATAAAATGCATGTGTATACAATTTTTTTTTTTTACTTCAGTAACTGTTTGCTTAACGATGATCCACTGGAAGTCACATTTTTGATTTCACATTGTATCATTGTGGATATACATGTGTGTGTGTATACATGTGTGTGTGTGCTGAGTGTATATTGAAGGGGACTGCGCCGACATGGATGCAGACTGGGTCCTTGCTCAGGCTCTAACCCATGGCTCTCATTTGCAGCCTTTAATAGTCGTCTATATTATACTCTAATCTGCCTGATCCCAATTTAATGCCGCTCCCTCAGCCAGACGTGGCAGGAATACTAAACAGGAGGGTCACGTGCAGAGTGGAGAGCCTCTGCCTTGTCTGTTTAATGTCTGCTTGCAGTGGGGTGGAGAAGAATCTGTGCGGGGGGGCATAACTGAGAGCAAACAGGGTGACTCTCAGCGCTGCAGATGGTGTCTTAACAAGTTATTTACTCTCACATTCAGTCTTTATTATTTGTGTTATTTTTATTACAGAACATTGTTAATTCTGCCAATGGGAGGAAAGTCACTGAACTTTCTTTTTTTCTCTCTCTCTCTGAGTTATATTGTCATAGAGAGAATAAGACATGTCAGCCCACCTGTGTCAACAAAATGACATTTTGAGTTTTGAGTTTCTTTATAAAAATCACACAAAGACTCTAACAATAATACACCTATTCACAGATATCTGATGTAAAGGAAACGTGGCACTGCAGGCCCTGGGCACCTAAGGGCATTGTGGGTAGAGCTACAGAGTGCACAACATCTTCATTTGCTAAATATATAAAGTATTGTGTGTGAATGGCAGAAGAAACAGTCAAGCCAAAAAAGCAAATAGAGCAAGATTTTTTTATTTTTTTTTAATGATTGAAAGTTTTAAAATAAAATATTAGTATCAGGATGTCAATGCAGCAATTGGACAAGTATTTGGTGTGTTTCTTACAAAACAAAATTACAACAAAATTTTCTTCTTTAAGAAGATACTTTTTATTTTAAAACAAAATATTTTAATGTTCGTATTAAAAGTGTGTTTCTGTTATTACTTTGTACCAATAATAAATTTTCTTTTGAAGTAACATGTTTTTAACACATTATACCACGTTTATTCTATTGTCAATTTACAATACTACTGCTCACACAGAGTCTTTACATTTGTCGTTTGGCCTTGTGCTACTGAGGGAGTCAGTGGTAGGAAGTTAGCTATTTGATGAGAAGGCTACATTGTTCATTTAAGTATTGACTCATTACAACAACATACCAACCTATAATGTTTTAACAAGAAATGTTTCCTGTTTTCTTAGTAAGTTAGTATAATATAACTGATAATCAACTGGTATGTTGTCATAGGAAAAACATTTCTGGGTTCAATTTAATCATTTGCTATTTTCTAGCTATAACAAAAATATTTTGTGCTAACATAGACATTTCAGGGCCCGAAAAATAATGGATTTTTTTTATATATATAAAATTGATGGCAGCAGCCATATTAGGCCTCTGGGTTTGCTCAATAATATATAGCCTATCAGAGGACAAAGGTTTGATAATGGTACTGCTTTTATTCTTTTTTGCCAGTAAATAACTGAATATGAATCTGTGTAAAATAAAAAAAAAATGTCCAATATGGTACAGCTTGCAGAGGCAAATGGAGACTTGTTTCTACCTCATAGTTCTTCTGCTCTGATGTTTATTGTTGTTTACTGTAATTTCATGCGACACTTACATGATGTGAGATCTGAGAGTAAAAAAAGTCTAACTTAAATTTGTAATTTATAATAATTAAATATTGGTAAAATGCAAAACCCTTGCCACTGAATCCAGACTGCTAACTTTGTAGTTATGTTTCACATTCTGCATCTTTAAATGTTTCAAAATTGAGCCAAATTCTTTACAGCCAACATGACAGCTGCTAAGTGAACCGTCTTATTTATCAACTGTTCTTTTCTTTCTCAAACCATGTCTTGTTTAATGACACTGAATCTAATTAACATTCAGAAACTGTGAAGTACATTTAAGTGAAAATGCATTTGTTAAACAGGCTTTTCAAGCTTACATTTTACTGGAATGGTAATTTACATAAAGAAAGAATTTTGTTTAGAAAACAAAAGAATGTAAAAGCCTGATGTTGAGTTATTTGCATATACTAAACTATATTTGCATTTCATTTACTTTATTTGCAAATGTGTTTAGAGCTACAATTAAACATTTTAAAAGAACTACTTTTAACCTCTAACTACTTTTCCATCCTTTGTCTTGCTTTTTAACTGGGGAAAACAAAGATTTAAATACCTATGTTGCTTTATAGAACTAATGTTATTTAGTGATAATGGATGTATTGTGAACCAGAAAGACTAAAACAAAGATATTTTAAATTTTATGTGATGAATTTAAGATAGGGATTTAAAAAAAAAAAAAAATCTTTAGTTTTGGTGCTCTGTGGAAATTGTAAGCTCTGCCTTGTGCTATGCTACTCTCAGCCAGATTTGGAAAAAATGATGTAAAAGGCTAGAGTTATCAGGGCAATTAGGGTTTGCATGAGAAACATCTATCCTTGAAGACATACCATTGCGCACAGTTGGACCTCGCCAACTTGGAGTGAGGTAAAAACACTACCCTTCGGCGTTTTCTATGACCTTTACACAGGAAGTCGGGATTAAGGTAGATGGGGTGTGAAAAGGCATGCATTTTTATGAACGTGAACATAGCCGTATATGTCTGCTTGTGTGTGTGTGTGTGTATTAGAGAGAGAGTGCGTGGTCATGTGATGTGTGTTTTCCACTACCTCCTGCAACTATTCCCCACCCCCCACCCCCATGTCCGCTGCCAGAAGCGGCAGGTTCTATCTGCAGTGCGACGGAGTGGAGATTGCCGGCTGGGGGATCATTACAAGGGCCATAAAAGAGCGATTTACAGGACGGCCAGTGAGTGGAGTCAGCACGGTCCCCACCCTCCAGCACTGCACCGTGCTGGGTCACCAACGAAAAGTCCAAAATGGAGAATCAGAGGCCAGCGGGGGAACGTGATGACTTAAACATGAAGGTAAGGGACATGGCAACTCTAGTGACATCTGCTTTATGGTCGGTGAGTCAGAAGCAGATTTTAATGTTTGATTAAGTGGGCAGTATTGAAAATAGTCAGACATGACAAGCTCTCAAACCTCGCTTTTGTTGAAGGAAAATTTCCAAAATTTTGTATCCGTTTTTTGAACTGAATAAACCTATTGGTGTTTTTTTTTTCTTTCTTAAAATTCATATTAAAAGTGAAGCATAGATTCTTTTCTGAACAGAAAACATGGCCTTCATCACTCACAGCTATTAATGTTATGTTTGCATATCAACAGACCTGTCTATCTTACTGTCAATGAACATATAAATATACTTCGTATATAAGAGCAAACTGAGCTCTCATCTTTGCTCGTAACCCCTTTTTAATTACAAAACTATTCAAAATGTGTGCATCAAAGTTACCATGTCATTTAATGAGTATCGATCTTACAGCATTAATTAAGAAATTGCTTGTATTATTCCTTGGAAATGATTCCTAAGTGGACTAGTCAAAGCATTGACTCTTGACTCACATGGAGTCAAAATGGTTTATTACATGGTTTGGTGTGAGTGAATTAATTACCCTGAGAATTTTTTTGTTTGTTTATATTTTTTTTTTCTTTTTTTTTGGCCACTTGGGGGCAGCAGTTACATTTTATAAAAGCAGCACTAAAGTTAAAGAGCAATACTGTGATTTACTTGGTCGTGTTCCTGCCCACCATACACATGTTAGTTCAAGGACTTGAAAAAATGTGCATCACATCATTAATATGTGAATCTAAAATAAGAGACTTTAGGGAGGCTGGTGAATGTAAGGGGGGCCACAACACAACACTACAGCTCTGGACAGAAAGCTCAAAAAATGGACATTTGAGCATCAATAAATCCATCAAATGTGCATAAACTCCATCTGCTAAGAAAATACAAAATGCAATAAAAAGCTTTAAATTAACTATTACAATATGTAGTCACTACTGTGCTCTTGTCAAGCCTGGACATCCTCTCTAACCCGGAAATATTATTTAAGTTTGGTACCAAAACTGGAATTATCAGGTTGTCTCTAGATAATAAAAAAATGTTAAAGTGGCAGATGCAGCGCTGTTCATGAAAACAGGCTCAAATCAAAGCCGCATAGTCATCAATGGAACAAGTTGTGTTTTCCTGCTTTTGCAATAATCTGGCAGGCCACCAAGGGGGTACAAAAAGAAGTGGGGGTGGGGTTTAAAGGTATGTGTTTATGTGAGTGTGCGTGTGAGTTGGGGAGAGAGAGAGACTGAGAGATGCAGGTCTCTCCCTCACTCTGCCTGCTCCCCACTGCTTGCCAGCCTAATCAGGCCTGCTGTATTCCCGTATATTAGAAGCCAGTTTGTGGTGGAGTCCTGCTGTGTTTGCTCCCCACAAGGCCCCAGTTTCCCTAGGCTGAAGCACACCCTGTGTAAGGATGTGTTTAGGGTTGGGGTACACGCACACACACACACACACACACATACAGTGCATGAGTGCAGACACACACATGCACACAAAACAGAACCCCTGCACGGACTGAATAACTCCTGTCTCCTTTTCTCTATTTTTAAAACATATCTCTTTTTTTCCATGTCTGGTCCTACACTGCACTTGGGGATTTGTTCCTCTGTGGCTTCCTGAACCAAAAAGCTCAATCAAGTCTTTGGTTTGTACAATATCTCCCTACATCAACCATAACCAGCAGATCAACTGAATTCATGGTTTGTCTGTGTGGAGTTCTGGTTGAGGCCACAGAAAATGTATACAAATGGAAGAAGAAATAGACTATAGCAAGACTAAATTTTAGGGTTTTTTTCAAATGAAGGACATCCTCCTAACTTAACTGTCAACATGATGATTAGACGCTATAGTAATGAGGTATATAGTATACAAACTAAACTCAAGGACTGAAGCTAATGTGGTAGCGCCAAAAACTGCAGTTCTTCAAATGGTCACTTGAGGCCAATCATAGACCCACACAAAAACAAAGCAAAGAAAACCTAACTTTACCATAGAAAAAAAAATGTTTACCGCCAAAAACTGTTTGGTTCCTGTTCCTGAAAACAGTGGGAGAGGTGAATTTTTATATGAGTCACTTATTCAAGTTATAGTAAGGCTAGCAGTAATGCATAATTATGGTTGTTTCTGCTTTAAGTGACCTCTAGCCACTAGTTGCCTGTCACTAGCATTACCGCAAGTTGTTGCAGCGTGTATCTTTTTCATCCCCCTGCTCCCTTCTACCAAATATGGTCACCTCTAACTCAAAAATACCAAGATGGCAACTATTTATTAAACAGTTTAGGGCAATAGCTTTGTGTCAGCCCTGAGTCGAGTCTGCAGCTCCAATAAGCCTTACCAGCTAGATAAGGCAGCCTGTATGTATCAGCAAGTTTTCACCACTCACTGTACATAGTAATAGCTGAATGTAATTACTAGGTAACGGTGTTGGATGACTATATTAGTGTAAGAATGTCTTATCAGGTCCTATCTCATCTAAAAGGTTGTGGCTAGTCATCAAGTGTTCATTGAGACTTAAGTAAGAAAACCAACTAATCAGTGGAAGTTATAAAAGCATTGTAAAAAATTTCAATCATTTACAGATTCCATATGTAGCAAAAGTTCTTTTCATTTGTGAGACAGAGAACTGAAAATAAAATTTCAATCTGAATGGAGGACTGTTTCTAAAGGGCATTACTTGACAGCTGTGAAGTGCAAATGATGTTCTTTTCTCTCCTCTGTTTGCTATAGGACACTCTTGTGCCAAGAGAAGATAACATAGAATACTAAATTGCTCAAGTAAGAAAACCAAAAAAAAGGAAAACTAAAAGAAAAGAAAATTGTGGACTTCCTTTCTCATCCAATGTCAAGCGGTGAGGAAACTCATAAAAACGGGTATCTGACAGAAACAGCCAATAAAACTACTTGAGCTTTGACACAGTTTCCTGCATTCAGCAGTGGCTGAGCACCAACACACGCTGACCTGCTAAATGGAGGAGGCACGGCCTGTTTTAAGCCCGTGAGCCAGCAAGACTTTGCGCTGCTGGAAAAGCAGCACAGTAGTGGAGGATGCATTGATGCATTGTGGCAGTGAGGATAAACAGACTTTATGGTGCATTACAGAGGCAGACAAACACAGGGGCAAACACAAATGTAGCCAACGCCTTCCTTAGACGTGTCAAATTAAACATACTCCCTCCTGGTGTGTATGACATTAGGGGTCCTCAAATTTTCATTTCTTTTCTGCCATTAACAAAACATGAAATTGCAAGAAGAAACACACCCAAGGCTGAATAAATTCCTGTATTCTATGAAGTTTGGTGACTGTCAGCATGGCATTGCATGTTAACCTTCCCACAAATACACACACACAAACCCTTAAATCCAGTCTCAATGCAAAATACCCTGGCTGACCAGCATGAGAGAGGCTTTCAGCAAAGACCCACATTGGAGGGGAGTGAATTATAATATGCACCATACAGGGCTCTGCACTGCAACACTTGCATCTTGGTAAAATGATCCCACCACTGTCAAAACAAAGAATAAATCCAGTTAAATTCCAGTTTGCTTGCACTTTCTGATGCAAATAAATGTCATGTGATGAAAAACAGTTTCTTAAGTTAAGAAGAATTCAATATGCTTCATAAATACATTCTTGTAAGAAAGAAACCTTCATAACAGATTGTGTCTTTCATATTACAGTTAAGATAAAAGTTCTCTTTCTTGAATAATGCTAAGAAAAAATGTTTTGAATATGACTCTTACTGTATACAATGAATGTGTAACACTGCCTGTGAGGACTTTTGAGAAAAACAAACATCTTACTGCTTATCATTGAATCCCTAAGTTCTCTCCATGTAAAGCGAGTGAGCAGTTAACTCCAACAAACTGATGAAAGTGTGACCTTAAAACAGCACGTTCTGGTGTACACAGCTCCTCTACCCGACTTGCTTCTCAGCATCATAAGGACATTTCTGTTTTTGTTAAAAAAAAAAAAAAGACTATTATGATGTCTCTTCCAATTAAGTGCTGTTTTCCATCTCTGAGCCAAATCAGCTTCCATCAGCCGGGAACACTACATCCGCAACCTGAAAAACAAAAGCCTTACCGGCTTTTTAATGAGATGCAGAGAATCCAGAAGGATCTTTATAGTAAATGCCACAACTCATTAGGCTAATTACCCTATCACACATTTACTCCACTGCTAATAACAAAGTAGGCAGAGAGACAGAGAGAGAGAGAGGAAACCACACATCTCCTCATAAAGTTGGCATTCTAGCAATTAGTGAAAAGAAACATTAAAGCCCACACAGACCTCCTGAGCAAAATAATTAAAGAAAAATGGCAGAGATGTTGATTCTCTGTGCCTTTCTCTTTTCAAAGTGTACAACCCCCACATGAGCACTATGGAGAGGCAAGAACACGACACATCAGACTTCCATTAAAATAAGAGTGCTATTTGTGTGTTTTTGCATAATTTGACTCACTGTGGGAGACATGACTTGTGAAGTCAAATTTAATTGCCTTTATAACAAGGTAACAAGGTGTGCTTAGTCATTAGCTCCTTGCATGGGTAAAAATAATTCAAAAACCTCTAATGTGCTCAGCTTCCTCTGAATGCAGAGCAGCAAGGATTTTGCTTAGGAGCAACAAATAATCATATTTTACCACCACATTCAGGTAAATCCTCAGCTCTTTTTGCTCCTTGAACTGAGTGCTGCCTCTGACGCTGTTGATTACAACACTTTAATTGGCCATCATATACACTTACAGACTCAGCTGGCCTCTGTATTCTCCGTAGCACTATTTAACCGGTAAGTAAGTCAAGTTCTCATCTTATTGTACTCTCAATCTTTTTGCACCTGCCGTTTCACAAACAGACACTGAAACTGCACCACAATGTAATATTTGTCTGTAAAAAATAAATTATGATATGCTCGATAGTCCTAAAGGAATTCTAAGGTGTTGAAACCACATTGCTATAGAACTTCTTTACACATTTATTGATTTACACATTTCACTGTATTTACATCACTATAAACATGGCTGGCAGGGCAAGGCAACATGTCGATTTTGTTTTTGCTTTTCTCTTGTTTTATGTGTGGTTGTTTATTTGTAGTTTAGTTAGTTTTAGTTTACATTCACCCAAAATTTTTCAAAATTTTAAAATTAAAAGCAGATTTAAGTGGTTAGTGCTACAGAGACTTTTATGTGGCTTCCATATGTCAGGTCGAAACATTAAGGTATTCTCTTTGTCCCTCTTTCAGAGGTCTGAAGAGCATCTTTTCATTTTTGTATTTGGCATTTTTTGTGTTTTGCATGTTTTGTTTTTTTGTTTTGAATTGATATCATTTCTGAAACTGACACTTTTTTTCCCAGTGGAGATGTTTTGGACCATAGAAGTGTGTTTGCCCTTAACGTTCAAGGTAATAAAAAGAAAAAGTTTTGTAGCACAACGGTGACAGCAAACACAGTAAGTCTATCATGCTGAGCTGCATGAAACAAGTGCACCACTGAAACAGCCAGGTTCAGGTGAGACTGTGGTCAAAATGAGGAACCTGACTGCATCAACCACAGTGACCCAATATTCAACGAGGCTTATGTTACAAATTGATATGGATTGTTCTCTATTTTCTACAATATTAAAATGCTCTGGTTGCCATGTTTGCCTCTTGTTCGATAGCACAAGCGGATGCACAGATGAATGGATGAATAGATAGACAGAGATTCACATGCATGTGGGTTGAGTCCCCCTGTGGTCTGATCCTAGAATCATTCCTGATTAGCAATGAACTTGATCGTTTTCATTAACCGATTAGTGCTTATAGAATTACAGCAATATGTGCTACTTTGACTCAACAGCCAAAAAAATGACTCAAAAATGATTGTATGTTCTGTGTTGCACTGCTATACAGAAGGTCTAGTTAACAGGGTGCTGCAATACATAAAGGGTAGTTTTTCTTTTATGGTGAATAAGCTGCTTCTATAGTTAGGTTTGAAAAAAATGTATTTATTATGTACACCGTGAATATCATTTTTGTTAGACCACTACCTACCTATTTGGGTTTGTGAGACTCAAATCTGTTCTATTCAAACAGGCAAAGTTGTGGATTAATATTGTGTTTAAATTTAAGGGGTACATATTTCCCTGTTAATGAAATGGATTATACTTGAAACTGGGTGTCTGTGCACAGTTGTCTTGAAGGTATAGATATTAAACTATTCCAGTACCCTGCAGTGAATGACTGAAAGAGTCTGGCACATAAGGTACAGGCATCCATTCCTTTCTTCACATCTCAACAGGGAATTTATTATCATTGTAAAGAGATACAACGTCATGTTTGAAATTTCTGAGTCTTGTTTTCATACTGTTGTCTTCAGTTAATGTCTAAAAAAGTCATGTAAAAGCGTGGATATAACATACAATAGGAAAGCTTTCATCATCTTACAGTAAGTTATCCATAAAGTTCGTAACAATCCTTTCAACTCATTGGATGTGGTACAAATTATGATGTCTGATACTGAGCTAATTAAATTACCTGACCTGAAATGAAGCTCTAGAAAAGGAGGATTTTTTCCCCCTGCATGTTAAAATATTTATTTAATCCAAGCATTGACTAAGTCATTAACACTAGCCACTCGTGCTGTACATGTGCATGAATGTGCAGCATCCTCCTGTGTGTTATGTCTCTCAGTTGTTACCAGCAATTTTATGATTGCAAACTACTACCAATACACACTGCTACAAGTCCTTTTTTACAGTGTGTTAAAAACAGTTTTCCATCTGTTCACAAAACCAAGACCAAATACACAGACCTCAAGACTTACAGAGGCACTCCAATCAAACAGCTGGAAAAGTAAATTAGAATTATCAACAATAATATATTCCCTTTCGAAGACAACAAAAGAACTGGGAAAGACAAAGAACTGACAGCTGAAACCTCATTTGAAAAACTTTAATATTAAGGTTTGCTTTACTGCCACAAACATTTTTGTTTTGTTAATTGGTGTTGTGAGCTTTTTCTGTTCTTGTTCCTTTGTATGTAGTTTAAGGAAGGAAGAGGAGGAAAGTAGAGACCCAAAAAACCCATGTGTAAGTGAAAAAGGCGCTGATTTGGACTGAGACTACACCCACCACCCCCACCACACAGCACCACCCGGAGCTGCTCCAAACATGGCTGCTCACATCAAAGGCAGCCTTGTATCTCAGAGGAGCTGCTGAGGACTTTACAGTAGCTCGCCTCAGGCCTGAGCGCGGGGGCTCGCACCTCGCCAGACAGCAGTGGTGGATACCCGCGGGTGGGACCTGAGGAGCTGGGACACGCAGTCCAACACAGTCTGCAGTGTCATCGTTAGGACTGCCTGCACCAGACTGTGCAGGGCAGCTCAAGCCTCGTTCAACTTAGCAAATCTAGTCAGTTGTTGGTTTGCTGCCTCCACTAGGAGATCACCAAGCTCGATAAAAAATGTCTGCATTTTGAATAATTTACTTCATAAATAGATAATACAAGCTCATTATAAGGATGCATCAATATTCTAGTGATAAGCTGAGAGAGGAGTGAGGTGTTTTTCTTTTTATTTTTTTAATAGAGTTTTGGGTTTCACCCAGCAGTGACTTTCTTTCTTATTCTTTGCACCTCACAAGGCGGTGCCTTTTAGGCGTTCTACATGGTAAATGAAGGCATAAAATTAAAACAAATGTACTGTATGTAGGTTGATCTGTTAACACCCAACAATGTAGGGGACAGAAACTAAAAAGGCAACAAGCTTGTGTAATATTCAGTATAAAAAATTATGCATTTCAAAATTATTTTGCTCAGAGTTTACTGCAAATTTATCTTAAAATCTTCAACAAAGTTCACGTTTACTTTTATTCAATAAGAAAGGATATTTCAGCAACAGTCATGGTGTAGATGTCTTGATGCATTGAAATTTACTGTCAAAAAAGCCAGTGCCACCTTTAGTATGGTTCATATCTATGTTTTGATGTTATCTGGACCAAGGAGAATAGCACACCAGTAGTTTAATTAAAAAAATGAGGTCTCTACCATGTGTAGGGTGATGCTTACCTTTGAAAATGACTGTTGGCGTGAAAGAGAAATAAATTATGATTTACTATGTAGGTCTGGAACCTTACACAAAAACAACTCTGTTCGCCTGATAAACATTTCTTTATGGTACTTAATATGTTTTGTTTTTTGTTTTCTCTAGCCCTTTTGGCAAGCATTCCAAAGTATTCATTTATTGTCTAACCCTAATTATCAGACTCATAAGAGGCCAGAAAAATAACCGAGTACACTGTGAAGAAGGAAGATAAACAGCCTAACTATTTTGAGTATATCAAACACTTAAAAGTCATTTTATTAAATTCAAAAGAAGAAAACTGAGTTTTATTCAGGGCCATGCCTTTAGTCTAGTATTCAAAGGTTTCGTGTCATGGCTAGTCAAGGAGAACATATTAAAAACAACAATAGTGCGAGTAGCCTTCATCGGCAAGCAATCAAGTCCATGAAGTACTATTTTATAAAGCTAGATCTTAAAAGAGGAACAAGTGAAGGGAAATTCAGGGGCAGAATGGTGCACATTGCCAGAATTAGTTTGTCAAATACTTATTTTCTATTTACAAAAGACAGAGTCTTAAACAGTTCTAACAAAACAGTGCTTCACTGCTGGATGACCGCAGTTAGTGCACTGTGGTAGCTGTGATGATACAAACCCATCTTTTATGGGAGATGAACTAACCTGTAAACAGCCCTCTTGTCAGACTCAAGCTGGGCTTGTGGGTCAAGGGTCACACTGACAGAGGTATTTCCTGCTGCAGAGGCTGCTGGGATGTGGACCTGTGGGGTTTTGGCGTTCTGCTGAGTGGTGCCCGTCATCTAGGGACAAAGAAAACAATCACAAAGTCATTTCATGTTTTAACTTTTTTGTAACTGTTCAGGCAGTTTCAGGCCGGTTCTTCAGTCTAAGAATGCTATGCTATAAAAATGCTAACATGTTAATGTTTGCCAAGATTTGCTTTTAGTTTAGCATGTAAGCATGTCTTCATTTGCTACTCAGCATCAAACACATAGTACAAAGGGGGTTGCTGGGAATAATTGTTCGTTAAATCAGAGTTTTATATATCAGATGAGTGTTTCTACTGAATTGCTTTGCAGTCCATCTAATAATTAATGAGAAATGTCAATCTTGACCTTAATAGTGGATCAACCAGCAGATTGACTGATCGATATTCCTGAGAATTGGCACTGTCATGGCCAAAAAATTAATAACCTATAAATATATCATGTGCTTAAGCTAATCATGGTGAAACACAAATTTTAAGAAATAAAAAAATGAGAGAAAATATGCTTTAGAGTTTTAAGGTTAACTGTGTTAGTTACTTTATCTGATGTCCGTGTGGTTGTTACCAGAAAACCAAACCATTCAGTTATTTAAACCTATTCCATAAACTGCTTCCATCAGGAATAACTTAAATATCACACAACCAAAATAAGAAGTTTTGTCAATGATTCAAAATCCTTCAACCTAAACTTAGACAAGCAGCTCCTTTTTTCATAAAAAAGCAGCTGCTTGTCTAAGGTCTGAGTAATTTTTTAATCACTTTTCAAAAGCAATAAGGGGCAACATGCATCTGATGCTGACAGACTACAAATGAAGATGGAGCTGGAATGAATCATTGTTGGTTGACAGTCAGCAGCCTTGTGATGAAGCTGTAAAGAAAAAATGATTCAGATAGAATAGATACAGTGACTGAATAAGGCGTGCTCATGCCAAATATAGATTCCAGTTAAATGATAAACATTCAATTACTTTATAGCAACTCAACACTGTGTTTACAATTGGCCATACAGCTGAGCCATACATATTCATTTGCTCTGAAGAACCACAGCACCAGTGGTGGTTCAATATGGAATAATTAGAGAATCTGTTAACTTCTTTTGATGTTATTTGTGCTGTAGGGTGGGCTGGAGAGTGACATGCTTTTCGAACACAATCTGTTGTCTTCTTCATCCTTTACTCCACTTTCCTCTCTTATTCGTTCTCTCTAAGGAAATGAGTCGAACAACCCCCAGCCCCCACCCTTTTTGAGTCAGGGTGGGATGGGAGGAAGCTTCAAGTCTTAATCCCAGCACCAAATGGGAAATAAATTAGCTTCTTCACACTTAACTAGCTCTCATTTGCATTTGCCGAGCGTGCAGACTGCAGCTCGGAAGCTCTCCCCTGGCACTAATCCTCTGGGCGAAAGCAGACAGAGGTGGTGCGGACAAGGAGGAGGTTTAGGTGATGAACCTGCTCTACCTCTACTCCATAGGATGGTCTGCAGGGTTTGACAAAACCTGAGTCAAGACACGGCTAGGCTACAATAATTACACTAACCCATTTGTAGGGATCACATGTGGTTTTGAACGCCACAGGCTGGGGCTTGACCTCTTATTCTTATTGTAACATGCAGTTTGTATCACTCTAACACTCATGTCTTATTTTCAAAATGCTTTTCAACCTCATTAGAGTCATTTGAATATTTATAGAGTTACCTACACAATGTTCAATGTACAGTTGTTAGATTTAAGTAATATAACTGTTCTATACAAAGATATCACCAGAACATTTCCATGTTATTGCCATATTACTCTTACATACTTTGCCAGGAAACTTTGGTATCACTTCTGAGGAACTCCTTAAGTGTCTGTGTGAGATTCATCAGGGCTTTATCAAACCTTAATATAAACCTTATCAGATGTGAAGATAACATTAATTTTTATATAAGTTTTACAGTAAAACAAAAGGCATTTAAAAAGAAAATAAATTGGCAGTTGTTACTATTATTCATTACACAAAAAGAATTGATGTCTCTGAGAAAATAAAGTTTTTGCCAACAAAACAAAAGGGAAATTGTTACATTTACCTGTTTTTTTTAATCACTGTCATTACCTTTTAATTTACATCAATAGTAAAAAAAGGTCTTACTGTTTACTGTTAATGCAGTTCATTATCTCCTACAAGAGTTAATAAATATAAATTATTAAATGCTACTATTAGTGCTTAGTAATAATAATGGTAAAAGGTAATTTATATTACCTATTTTTAAAATGATTAAAATGCCTTGACATTAACAAATAAATAAATAAGCAATCTTTTAAGTTATATCTTTGGGATAAACATCTGTTGTCTATATTAAAGTACTTACTACTAAGTGATACTTTTTTAACCAAATTATAATCATCAAATAATAAATCAGACTTTTAGATTCCATAGTTTTGATTGACAGAACAGAAGTGAATGGCATCACCTTTGTCCAGCTGAGCCTTCAAGGCTTCAAACAAGTAAGACTGGCAAAAGGCAACAGATATTAAAAAACTGTCTCTTAACATCTCACATATCTGAAAATGTATTGAACTTTAATAAAAAGGATATTTTTTCATGAGAGCGTTAAGAATAAGAAACTTAGAAAAATATATTTTGAGCGTCTTAAATAATCATTCTTTAGGTTATATCACGTGTTGACTGTATAAGTTGAAACTTAAAGCACTGAGGTCAATTCTGATGAAACCTCTGACCTGTTGACTCTCCTGGTACGATGGTGGAGGAACGCTCTGGGTGGCCATCATTGTCACTGCAGGTGCTGGGGACACATGTTGCATTATGGGATAGCTTCACATTGAGACTGGGAAAGACACAGAAAAGGAATAGAAACATAAATCCAGAGCAAGTAGTGATTGTAAATTCTATTACAGCAGCAGCCACCAGGTGCTGCTATGATTAAATAATCCTAACGCAGTATCTCACTCTTCCATTTCACACTTCTTTTTCTCTGTCTCCATTTACTTATTTATTTCTTTGCTCTATTTCCCCTCAGTCTCTGCAAGTATTGCATGGAGCTGACAGAACAGCCAGGATGATGTATTAATACTGAGTAATCTAACCACGCTACCAAGCAGAAAGAAAACAAAGCAACACATACTCAACCACTGAACCCTTTACAGAAATACTTTACATACCAGCACGTTCATAATGACACTGCAAACAAACCTGACTACTTGTTTACCAATTACAGACAGCTATGCTTGTTTACTAATTACAGTACAGCTGGCTTTAAAGCAACGGATCGTGGAGGAATCACCTTGGTCATCTCTATGTGTTGGCTGCTAGTGTTGTTGTTGCACTATTACCAAGCCAATCAAGTGGGCTAATTAGGGCTCTTGTTTGTGGGCTAATTGCTATTGGCTGAGACCCCACAGGGCTGAGGGCTGTACCCTGTGGAACACCGCTGTAACCCCCACCCCCACTGAAGAAGCTAATTGATTCAGGGTTCCATTACACATACAAACACACACTCACACACCCATACAACACACACACACACTCTCTCTCTTACACACACATCTGTGCACATATGCACACACACAGACCCCCTACTGCCACCTCAACTTACTATAGGCAAGCACAGCAGGCGCTTCTTCCTGAAGCTATATACAACCTATATGTGTATACACTGCATGAAAATGTCCTCTAAATTAACTATTTGACCTGGAGGGGGAAAAAGCTGTTTTGTGAAATGTGAGGCTAAATATTATCAGACCCTTTTTTCCTAACTGAACTTTTTTTTCAAATCATTTTAAAACAAATGTGTGTATAGGAAAATGCAAAGTTCAATTTGGTGAGCCGATAAGGACTGTCAAATCAACACTTGTTCAGAAGTGTTCACTGGATACATTGAGCCACTGAAGTACTAGGAAAAAAAAGCTTTAAATGCCACATACAGCCTTATGTGGTCATGAAAGGCAAGCAGCAATTACAGTGGACCGGTGCACTTGGGCTGGTGGTATTGACCTGGAGGAAAACGCTTGATTATGAGCTGGTGAAATGGAACTGGAACATCTGAGCAAAATCTCTGCATTGGTTGCAACGGTTGCCACATCCGTTCAGAGCTAACGCCCCAGGAAATAAAAATGTGCAATAAATCCACCTGACCACTAAAGCTGAGTATTTGCAGTGCATGACTCTGAGATGTGAGGTTGTGGCCTTATGAAAATTTAATGAGTAAATATTTTTTACAATAATGCTATGTAAGGATCTTAGGGATGCACAAAGTAGACTGTATGTCATACAGTGATATCTCACAAATAAGTGTAAAGGGCTAATTATATGTGCAGAAATGGATACCATGGACACACTAAAAATATTACTGACACGTAATTAGGGTTTTTTTGCTCAATTTTGTTAAGAATTAACACTATAGCAGCAGTATTTCACAGCAATTTTAAGCTATTATACCCCTGTAGTACGCTCCTCCCCATATACATTAGCCTCACACATCTGTGTAAACTCTGCAGTATGCTTTGTTTAGCTTTCAGGTTCTTGCTGCCAGACAGGAAGTGACGTGAACATCACATCCCTCTCTTAAGAATCAGGACAATACATGACTGACTATCCCAGCCAGTGAGCTCAAACCCCACTGAGACCCAGAATCTGGTAATGTCCATGAATGGAAAAGTTAGAAACAAGAAAACTGGCTAGGACACATTTTCATTTGACTGGTATTTGAATTCACCACTGCAGCCAACATTTTTGATGTTAAATGCTGGTTTAATTCCATTGACAAGCTTTAATTTGGGGTTGTAGCTACAAATCTGCATGTTCTATCATGTCATACTGTGCTTGTATTTTCTGTTTTGTATGACAGTGTGTAGTCAGTGCAGCATTATATGAGCAAGACTGTTTGCACCGTGTGTGTTCACACTTGTTTGTGTGCCATGTGCATGTCTCTGCGAATCATTTTGTGTACTGATTGCGTCTTCAGGTTTCTGTTCTCATTCCAACTGGTATCAGCTGAAAGGCATCTTCTCTGTTATCAGTCCTCATTTTAATTGCAAATGCAGAGAGCGTGTTAGTGATTAAATGGAAAATTGCACATTAATTGATGAGACTGAAGATAAAGCAATTCCAATTACTGCACAGTATTTTAGGCGGCCTCTCAAGTTTCGCCATCCCTCAAAGGAATGAGCCACCAAACGCCAAATATGAGCAGGCAATCGTGCATCCATAAATATACAGAGAGAGAGACATGAAATGGCACAAACACATACGATTGCTGCTGAGGCGTGAATGAACATACAAGAACAGACAAAGATATTGAAGAAACATCAACAAACAAGACGTTTAATTTCAAAAGTGAAATAAGAAACACACACAGAAAACATGAAACTTAAAGTAGAATGTACAAATCTCTCCCAAAAAAGGAGACAATAACTCTGGCTACCACCCTCTTTAGGCTTACCAGTGGTGTATGGTTACAATAAGTAGCAAAATTCATTTTAAGGACAAATGACATGTTTGTTCCACAGGAAAGGCCTTTGAATTATTACAGTTCATAATGCATATCAATTGAAAAGTGCCTGTAGTGGCAATCAAAATTCAAAAGCAAGCATAAAATGGAAAATGAGAAGTAGGCATAAAATTATTCCAACAAACATCAAAGGCTTTTGTGAATTTGGAATGGAGGCAGTCATACTCTTTCATCGGATTTTGTGGAGTAAGAAACACTTTTATTCAGCATTCAATTTTCCAACAATTCTAAGGCATAGAATGGGCCTCTACTGTATTGATGTAAGGTTAGTCAGCGGCATAGCTGCAGTTTCACCCCATTTACCACCGGCATTGAAATGAAAATCCATATCTGGTCACATATGATGTGATCACTGCCTCTGGCCTCCACACTTCAACCATGTCCAAAGCTTTTTCTTGTATGCTTTGGTTTAAAAGTGAATTTATTGTACAGTGTTGAACTTCTATTAAATATGGAATAGGAGTGCTTCCTGCTTCAAACCAAGGTGATAAAAAGAAAACTGATCCTCGTTGTGATTTAAACACAGAGCACAGTGTCATGGAGAACATTTCTTGCACTCCAGATTGTGACCTGGCACCTGGGTTTTGCACCACTTCATTACAAACAGACTTGACAGAGACTCCCTTATGTTGAATAATCAACACTTACAAAGACTAACTAAGTAGAAAACACAGGTGGCAGGGCTAACAGGGACACAAAAGTTGTGGATTACAAACACATTCAATCCTCATGTAAAACTGATAATAACCATGATAGCCTGTTGACTGTTTGATGTCACTGCAAATGTGATGTTCTAGTTTTTATAGAGCTCTTGTGGAAAACTCGACTAACTCTCCCACCAAACATGTGTGATGACAGAAATAGGGGTACATTTAGTTAACAACTCTGCATCTAAGAATGAACTCACAAAAGAAGTCCACAGCCATACTGGCAGCTCTGTGAGAATCTACTTTGGCACCATGGTGCTCTCAACTTAATACAAATGCCATCACACCAATATACTTAGACTGACAATGCTAATGTGCTATTTTTTTGGAAGAATAATGTTTACCATAGCTTTAATTTTGAAGCTATGAAAAGTCTAGGGATCACCAAAGTTATTACAAGTCATCCTTGGGGGTGGGTGGGGGTGGGGGTGGGGGGTTGTTAAATGTCTGCATCAAATTTCTTTATCCCATGGTTATAAAATATTTCATTCAAACCATAA
Source organism: Acanthurus leucopareius (assembly GCA_029814765.1). NCBI lineage: Eukaryota > Metazoa > Chordata > Actinopteri > Acanthuriformes > Acanthuridae > Acanthurus > Acanthurus leucopareius. The sequence continues at coordinate 1,152,702 of JAQMCX010000012.1, read as the reverse complement.
ATGTTCACCCCATGATAGCACTAAAAAGAAAGTCAGGGAGCATCAAAATCATTGAGATTCATCATCTAGAAACTATAGCATGACATTCTGGACCCATGTGGTGGACAGAACAACAGACTAACATTACCATCCCTTGAACCACACCACTGGCAAGGCAGCCAGCACATTTCATCCTAAAAATGTGAAGTGATGGTTTGTCAATAATTTCAATCATGTATGTGTTTTATTCATGTGACTGTTTAACATGATCTCAGAGTTTCATTTGAGTTAACACACTTCTCTTTAGGGCACACATGGACAGAGAATGAAGCAATGACAGCGCATCTGAACTCCATTGATTCTCATTTCATTTGACTCTCATTAAAGTATTGAGCCAACATAAGGACCTTCAAATACATCATGTTGATATTTATGTGTACATTTATTCACTTCACTTAGAATTGATTACCAACCAAGCTCTTCTTCAAGCATGCAAAATTATCCATGCTATTTTCAACAAACAAGTAAAAGCCTCTCAAAATCACATGACAGACAGTCAACTCTCTTTCATTACCCACAGAAATGCTGAGAAAAACAATTAAATAATTTCACAAGGGCAGTCTGCAAGTCTGAAAAAAATAACCCAATCCCCATGATGCCAATTTCTTAAAAACAACAGTGCAAAGGCTTGTCTGACTAAACTAGTGATCAATTGGACTCGCTTCAAGAATCCGTAAGCTTTCATAAATAATATCTTGCACATATTCATGAAAACAGAGACAGCATATCACAGTTTTGCACTCAAGGCTAGATTCAAATACACTCTCTAAATGTTGAAACCGTGACAGATGGCATCAGTTCAACCCATTCTGATACCTGATCTGTTATCACACGTGCATGAAGTAGAGAACCACCTGAACGACTTCTCTGTTGATATGGAGAGCAGAGGAGCTGTCATTTGCACATTGACTCCTCAAAATCTCATTTAATCTGTCCTGTTTGAGTTTGTTGGTTAAGAGGTTGACCTGCAAATGCAATGAATAACATTTGGGAGTGGGTATGTCACCTTGGTCAGTTATTATGCATCTTGATGCCATGCAAGAGAGGAAGATGAATAAATAAATCAGGTGGTTTTGAATATGAGTAGGATCTAATCATCGCCTTATTGTCAGGCCTGATTTACAATGCAAACACCAGGAGGCAAGGCCTTGATGGCGTTGAGTAAAATGGTGGAGGGAAGGGCAGAATGGTAATGAGACTGGGGCGGGGGGTGGCTGTGCACACATTTGTGGTTGGACCCAACACAGAAATCTGAAAACACACAGATGAGAGTGCAAACATCCCACACACAAGTGGGAATGGGCATGCATGCAAACACTGGCATGTATATTAATGCACAAATGCCAACATTAAACACAGAGATAGCAAAGCCTCAACCTGTGTCATCCTGAGGGCAATATCACACACAGGGTCTCTCGCCTGAACTCACATACATCCTGACACACATACACTCTTATGGCGCAAGTGCATATGCAGCCGGAGGCAAATATAGTCTCACCAGTGGTCTTAGGGCTACAAATCCCCCCCAGGCTAAAGCGAGCTCCACACATACTTTAGTCAGGACTCAGTCCACACTCCCAGACCACCTCATTAACCTGAGCTAGCAGCCCTCCCTCCTCCCTGTCTCACAACACCCTGCTCCTCACAAGCCCACACTTACAATTCAGACTAGTATTATTTATTCATCTGCTCTTGTTGATTGGATTCATCCTCACCCACAAGACAGATAAGGCATGGATTTGAAGCTCAGTGAAGGATGTTTCAACATTGTTGTGGACATTGTTAAGTTCAGGTTCAGCAAGATCACTGCAAAAGTGGTGAGGTGCGGCAGACTTATGTAGGCATCTTTTTGGAAGGTCTTGTCTCAAGGGTCAATGGAAGGAAGTTTGTGTGTGATTTCAAATCTCAGCAGTGTTATGGAAGTTTCTCAGTGTTACCTTATTGCAACTATTGCAGTGAGGGATGCAGAACAGTTGATGAAATAAAACACACAAAGAAAAAATGGGTGTTTTTTCTTCTTTTATAGGCATGCCCTAATTAAGATGTTAATCAAGATATAAAGAAAAGGAATGTAATTCATAAATAAACATTAAAAATAAGAAAAATATTGTGTTGGTTTCCTGAAGACTGTGGCTGAGCTAGTCATTGAGTCAGTTGTAAACAAAGTGAAATGTTCAAAACTTGCTATGGTCTCAAAGGTTAAATCTGCACAAGCAACTTCATCTTTCAGCCTGGAGAAAACTAAAAAGAAAAAAAAAGTGAGACATTTCTGCTTCCTTTATTTTTCTTTTTTAAAATATAAAATAAATAAGTCACACTAATATTGTCAATATGATATAATTTTCATAAGGAACAATAAAAAGAGGAAAGTGAGTTCTTTCCTCTTTACACTCACTGATCTAACTTCACTTGAAGCATATATATGACTCGTCCTTATCAATTTCCAATGACATTTTATACTTGAATTTAAATTTATAACCTTTCCAGTTTATTCTCTCATTCTGATCTTAATGAACGTCCTTCACATATTCAAATATGCCCCACAGCCGTAATGAAGACACAAGGATTTCCCTCGGGTATGACAGTTTGCAAGATTCATCGCTTTCTTTCTAACTGCTGACAATGGCGTCAGTGCTCCAATGTGACTGCAATTCTTGTTTTCTTTGTATTTATGCAAATGTTTGTTTGGATGTTACAGATTCTGGTTTGATTGTGTTTCCGCCTGCTTTTAAAAATCAGATTAAAGTCTCAAGTAAAATGGTGGTAAAGCTATGGTACAGTGGAATTTTTTTGTAACTCCCCCAGGACAGGTGGTTTGCATGCAGATAACCTTATTAGCATAGCTAAAAGCTCTTGTTATAATGAGGTGACTTTTTTCTGAGGAGACTTAACATTAAGACAAAGATGAAACAAAAGTTCGGTCTACAGGTAAAGTATTGTGCTGTCTTTAATCATTTGTATAATTTTGCAATCTCTAAAACTAAGAAAGAACTGCTTATTCAATAAAAAAATTATACAAACACTTGTTGCAACAAACAAGACAGGTAAGAGCAAGTTTTAGATTGCTGATTGTAGCTAAGCTGTAGTTCAACTGTAGGCTCAAGATTTTAAGACCCGGTGGATTTGATGGAAATGTGAAATATACCAACCAGTAGGCTATTAAAAAATGAGTGTACACTTTAAAATTAGTACGCCTGCCTGCTTTTGCAACAAGTGCTGGTAACATTACAAGCTGAACAATGATTGATACCAGCTACGCTTAACCGCAAACTGGCAGCTGAGAGTTCTGCCGTGTATTGCTTCTGTGGTGCTTACAAAAGTGGTTGTATTACTGTTCATTCTCTAGGTTGGTTTGTTTAACTGTGTCAGCACACTGCTTGGCTAACAGCCTAATGATGCTAAGCTAACATCTGTTTGAAAGATTTCAGATTCAGCTAGCATTAGCTTTGTTGTTATGGCCTACAGAGCCCTTTTGCTGCAGGATCCCTGCCAGTACGTGTGTGCATGTGTGTTGGTGCTGAATGTCAATTTATTCTATAGGTACACTTAAAGGTACCTGTAAAGCTATGTTTTAACAAAGAAATTGTGAAAAGCAGGAATTCATTTGCTCCCCAACTTTCTGTAACTGTTTAGGCCCATACAGCAAACAGCATATAGAGACTGTTTTCAAAGCTGTATCAAAAATGGCCCACTATGCTGTTAAGTCCAAGAACAATATAGATCAGATTTCTTCTGTAACATGCAGTGGTGAAGTTTTGGTTTAGAGATGGTTTTACATGACATTCCCAGTAAAAATGCAACTAGGTGGAAGTTAAAAACACTATCAGAGTCAAACAAGCTAACGGAGCATTACTGACGGAGAATCTGCAGCACTAGGCAGTATATGTAAAATAATGACATGACAAAAAATGACTCAGAATATACATGAATAAGTTATTCTTGTGTTTCTATTATATTGAAAGCTTCAATTACATATTCAACTACATATTATAATTTAAGCGCAGCACTGATTTGGATTATTAATAGGACACAGGTAAATAAAAAGCAACACACATCACAGACTAACTAAACAGGTGCAATAAATATAGAACAGTATGTCACACTGATAGTTGAAAATTTATTTGCAAGTTTCAACCAAAAAATGGATCCAATATTTAAGAGATTAGTGATACATATGATTACAAGCCTGATTATCTTATCACATGATTAATTATCGACAAAATCCTTATATAGTCTAGAGGTCCCCTTTAACATCAATTAAAATACCATATATGCACTTATTAATGTAAAACCAGCTTCCCATTGGCTCCAGCTCAACTATGACAGCAACAGCGTGGAGGTTTGCTCCCTCCCAGTAGGCCAATGCACGTTCCTCCTCCTACATAAAAATGTTAATAAGAACATGGACATGCTCCACTAGCCTACATATACGACGCACGCATGGCAAACATGGCGTGAGGCAACCAAATGGTTGTCGGACCTGCTTCAGTGAACTTATTTTTGTTTCAGCCCTGTCGTGGATAAATTTACACAAACTGGCGCTGCATCATTTCCTAAAACAAACACACTCATAGAGGCACATGAGCACACACTCCTGGGAAGCGGGCGGGTGGGTGGGGTGGGAGGAGAGTGCCAACATTACATTCCCTTCCACCAACAAAAATAGCACTGCAACTGCAAAAGGCTCAGAACATGGATCTCAAGCCATGTTAATTAATTTGGTATTCTATTTTTCTTGTTTTTGACACTTCCAATGGTATAACCCAAACCAGCAATGCATTTATCTTAATAGCAAGTAAACTTGATGTGGGTGATATCCATTCCTCCTATAAACCATAGAGCGATATTGTTGTCCAAAAACCTAAAAAACAATATTGAATCATACTGTAGTAATAGGTGTAATAGGTCTTTAACTATGACTATCTCTGATTTTAGTTTTTTGAGACTCACATACACCAGCTTGCTGCCGTAAATACAGAGTAGCAACAAATCAGTAAGTAATATTCCCCAACAAATGCATTTTTTTAACTCATATTAAGGTAGTGATTGCTTAAAAATATTGTAGTAAGAAGTTAAGGGAAATTTCGGAGCCTTGTTTAGGTACTATGCTTGTTTGAGTTTGATGCTTGTCAGGATGCTGACAAGTTCACAACTACAATGCTAACATGCTGATATTATGCAGGTATTTAGTTAATCCTGTAAAAGACTTTAGTTTAGCATGTAGGCATTATAAAGTTGCTTATTACCACTAAGCATAAAATATATAGCTACTTAATGGTAGTTTTGTTATTTTTACAGGTCTGTATTAATAGATATATATTCATAATACAGTATATATACATTTATATGACAAGAGTGGTAGATGAAAGGTGAGAGGATCACCAAGGTGATTACAAATCAGCAGCAGAACTAGGATACCTGATTCAAATTTTCACCATCCAAATGTCAGAGGAAGTCAGGTGATCACCAAAGTCTGTGAGAATCATCCTCTGAGGAACATAATCACCTCTCATTTTGTACCAATCTATCTAGTCATTTAAGTCTGGACTAAAGTGATGGACCAACAAACTGAAAGAACTAAATCTAGAACTAAACGGCTCAAGGTAGAGTTTTTTTTCAGCCTTTAAGGAGAAAGCTCTTGGTATATTTTATTAGACAAAGTGGTAGGTCTCCTTTACATTCTCATCCAAATGAGAAGAAATAGCGAATTTTCTGTGAGCACATGTGTACAGCTCCATTAACTATGTCTTGATTAATTGTGTCACCAGTCTCCTGCACTTAATAAAACATTAATTTCATTTACATAGAAAAAGCCTGATGTTAAATTTAAGCCATCCTGTTTTCTTTGCCAAAGAAATTCATGGGTGTTTTAGCAATAAATATGTACACATTCATAGGTACTCCTGCATGTACCTTGTGATGTGTTCAGCCAAATCCAACAGCAGCAAAGGCATTTTGATGTTGAAAGGTAGTGTGGAGCAGAATGCCTGCGTCCTGGAGTCAACACACACACACACACAAGGAGTATTTCCTTCCCTAAGCTGATAACCATCGTAACACTGAAGGTAGAAAAATTCAAGCTGAAATTGGAACGGCCAAGCTCATGGAGAGGAAATGTAATCTACAAGAGTTTCCCACTGAATCCCCCTCTTCCCCCTCCACTTCAATCCTCCTCTTCCTCCGCTGTCATGTTTTTTGGCACATACATTGTGCAGCTTATCTAACATTGCATCTGTGAGGTTCTTTTTTTTAAGGATACCTCCTTATCAGAGTGAGTGAGTGCCATCCGTGTCACTATGGAACAACTTTAGCTACTGGTGGGGCAACGTGACTGACAAGTAAATGACATAAGATGTGGGGTGGCTTGTTCTCTTTAACATTTGACTCTATACAGAATAAATGATGCAGTGTGTACCAAGTATTTGCTTTACCACAAAAAGTCAGCAATAAAAATTCAAAAACATCTAAAAGTCATATGAGTAGTAGTAAGTAACTTTTTTGCAGACTTAAATTGGTTTAACTGGTTTTTTTTTAAGCAAGATGCTTAAGCCAGACTTGATATATACACATATATATATATTAGGGCTGGGACTTTATCGCGTTAATTACGATTAATTAATTACAGAAAAAGTAACGCTACAAAAAAAAATAGCGCATTTAATTGCAATTTATTTTTGCACTCCAAACAGTGCGGAACGTTTCTCCTTGCACGAGCTCAGTCAGTAGTCCCGTCGGGCGTCCTACGTGCAGACGCTTCGTTCTCCACACAAGTTCGACTCCGGCTTCGATCATTTGCTGCGAGTGTATAAAATATAAAATTAAAAAAAAAAAAAAAAGATGAGCAGTCGTTGCTGGGTTTGTTGGGTGGAAAACAACTACCGGGTGGAAATCTGGATGTGTGCACAAATTGTCCAAGAAAGTATCTGCCTATCTGGAGCTCTTCCAACCTCCGCTAGCACTCAATGCCAAATATGTTGCAGCCATTGACTGTATAAAACACTAGACAAACCCTCCATGACGTCACCTATTGGTTTCTGCCGGAGCAAAAGTGAAGCCTCAGAAATCTCGGCCTGGGCGCTGCCATTAGCCTGCGTGTGACTCCGCCAAGAGTCCGCCAAAACGACGAAAAACCAAATTTGGGAAAAGAGGCGGGGTCGAAGGACAGACAGCGCACCCACTCAGCTAACAGCCCCTGGCTATACGTCAACAGGCTGTCAATCAACAGCCGAATAGCCGAATTTTGAGCTTAAATATAAAATAAACAAATGAGTTAGAAAAAAATTCACCTCCCTCAGAGTTTTCATGAGATGGTAGAGAAGCTGTAGACGAAAAAACGTTTGTTGAACCAGGCTGTAAACATGTTTATTTCTGCTCTAAAGTTGGTCGTTTTAACATGGGCTCCAAAGGGAATTTGCTCCCTTTTGGAGCCAGCCTCAAGCGGTCAGTCGAGGAATTGCAAGTTTTTTTACTTCCTGGTTGACTTCAATGCGGAAGTGGAGAGTTTGCCCCTTGGTTGCAGCGAGCACAGACAACAAAATGAAATAAAATGTTGCTTCTCGTGTCATATATTGATATGCGATTAATGAAGATTAATTAATTACAAAGCCTCTAATTAATTAGATAAATTTTTTAATCGAGTCCCAGCACTAATTTATAAATATATATGTATATAATCAATGGAATTTAGAAACTAATAGATAATTAATACAATACAAGGATAAGAACACAATACAATGCAACAATACTAAAAACAAGGAAAAATAATTACAAAATAATTTGTCACATGTCAAAGAGGAGTTTATTTAATTTTATTGTTATTTTTACAGCCATAGTTTGCAGTGGTGTTGGATCAGATCCCAGCAGCATCTTTTGCACAGACTGTTCAAGGTGAGAATATTGTCCTTTTCTTCTTCCTTACCATTCTTTATAATAGGTACGAGGATAGAATGAGGGAGCGATGTTTCACCTCTGAGCAAGCAGTGGAGGTAGTTAAAAAAAAACAAATCAAAGTCATTGTAAAATACTTGGCTCATAGTTGTGACGTTTTTGACCACATATGTTGGTGGTGTGACTTACAACTTGGGAGCTTTAAAAAGCAGCTAGCAGCAGTTAATAACTAATTCAAAGAAGAAGAGCAGCAAACAAGTATGCCACTAGTATATGATAGCAAATCCTCTTGCGCTGAGTCTGTGTGCCAAGGGGTGGGAGGTCTGAGAGTGAAGACAGAATGAAGGTGTGGCTCGATGCATTTGCTATCTTGTACCAAGCGCACTGAAGTCAACTGCGTCTTGCGCTTAGACCGGCCAAACCTGTTAAAAATGCGAGGTGCAAACACAAAACAGCCTGTACTGTAAGATACGGTGCAACTGGTCAATGTGCTCACTCACTTATCCACAATCACACACACAGTTCTTTTTTGTTTTTGTCTGTCAGCAGTGTAAAATATTTAATTGTGCTCTGGACATAATTAATAAAGTTAGTAAAGTGTACCCTAAAAAATATTTTTGATCACAAATGATACATTTTGAAGTAAACAGCAAGTTTATGGGAGTGTGTGTATCTTGCGTTTGGCCAAGATGCACACACACCTTTCATTTAAGTGAGGGTTTTCCCTTCTAACGTTAATAACAAATTAGGAATTATTGTAATCATATGCCTTATAAATCTCAATGGACAGGACTGGATTACAGCTGTTAGATTGTTTTTAACAGACCAGTCGCTGACAGCTGGAGCAACTTTAGTATTTATGTCAAACTATTTATTGGATCCAGAAAAACAAAGATTAGACAGTTATTATCTATAACATTCACCCTGAGCCCAGAGATCTGTGTCCTAACTGGGGAATGAATTCAATATCAAAAGGTGGCTGAAAGTAAAACAGTCCTTCAACCAATAATTACCATTTGTATTCCATCCACAAAATGAATTTAAAGTTTAGGCGTGTGTGTGCCTGCGTGCCCGCATGCCTACATGCATGGGTGTCTGCGTGTGTGCGCGTTTGCCTGTGCAGGTGAAAAAGTATGTAGAAAAGGATATGACAATATATAGAAATGTTTGCTCTCTAAACGATTTGACTGAAGGTGAAAATTAGCTGGGAGCTGTCTGACACAAAACATACATTGAGCGTTGTCCCTGTCCAGTTAAATAACTAAATAAATTAATAGTGTTTATAGTTTAGCCGTCTGTTTAAGTTTGCGCTGGGTGTAAGATAGCAACGCCATCTGCGCCACTGGCACATGGCGCAACCAGCCCTGAAAGGGAATGAGAGCAGACTCTCTGATTGGTTCATGCATTTTCGGCCAAAGAAACACGCATGAAACACATATGAATTGATGAGGTGATTGTACACAGCTGATAGGACTATCTGCTGTGCGCCAGTGGCGCATTGGGCGGGGAAGAGCAGGATATCTGCTGCTCCTGGAACAACACGGCAAAGGTTGAGCTGGAAACTCCCCTGAATAAATTAAAACCCCTGCGCCATGCTCCCTGTGCTTTTGCCAGGCGCAAGTGTAAGATAGGGCCTAGATGTGTATTTAGGTGCCAGCATGTTATCTTAGATTAGACACTCTAATAGTACTAGGACAATGTTATGTGTTCAAGTGTTTTTTAAAAAAGGGGTCAAGCTTATGTTGCTGGAATTGATACTAAATTGCAAAAGTAGATATGTAGGGAAAACAAACCTTTGTGAATCTTCCTGATTTGTACATTTCGTAACTTCACTCTAATTAAGCATTCCCTGTTTAATTGATAAAAACCATTACTAATTTAAAAAAAGATATTGAGCAATTTAAAATATTCCCTGAAGAAATTATAAAGCCTATGTCAGGCTGTGTTTAGCTTCAAACACTTGAGTACAGCTATGAGCTAAGTATGGTTAGCTAAGATGCTAGAATTAAGTATGTAAAGTTCAGAATGTTTGCATGCTAGTAACATCATGTAAGTAGTCTGCTCTAATATCTCATAAAATCACTAATATCACTTTGAGTTAAGACGGAAGGAACCTTATAAGCCTGCAAATATAAATAGGATAAATGTTACCATGGGAACAGAGCTAATGCACACCATGAAAAAGTCAGTGGGTTCAGGTGTACACATGTCTCAGGGAAAGAAGCTCCAGATAATATAAGGTGATGCCATGTGAAGGTTTTATGATCTATTCATTTAGCGTGAGCTGCTTTGGTTGAAGATTTAAAATACAACATTGCTTAAGGTGAACCAGCTATTTACCTTCCATCTTCTTGATAGGGAATTATGTTATCTATGTATTTTGGATATGCCATTTGAACAGGATGTAAAACATGGTGAATTATCTATAGTCCAGTAAAAGCTGGGCAGAAAACCCTGAACAGTGGCAGCACCTTGGGCTACACAGCTGATGTTTGAGACGGAGTTCTCCGGAACACCAGTGTTGGTGTGCATATGCTGAAAATCGGACATGTTTTATCAAACTAGCGGAACTCATGCAACTGCAAAGGGCCCTTTTGCACTCCCCCTAGCTCTAACACACACACACACACACACACACACAACCATATACACACTCTCTTACAATGAGATCAGCAGAAGGGAATATTTGAGAAGAGTTTTGGGGGATTAATGAGAAGGGGATTAGCAGGTGAGTGACTCTCTCTCTCTCTCTCTCTCTCTCTCTCTCTCTCTCTCTCTTTCTCTCTCCACATATGTGTATACGTGCTTGTGCATTTCTGTATGTGTATGTTGGCAATGCTAGCCACTTAAGTGTCAGCAGAGCTCTAGGTGGTGAGTTTGTCTTGGAGGGACAGAGCAGACAGGCAAAGAACTGCTGCAGGCCAGACAGAACCAGAGGATGACTGAGCAGACTGGCATGTACGACAAGTCTGCACTGAGGAGCCCAGCCAGGGTAATGACAGGTCAGACTCTTTGAGCATGCAAAGCAGGGAGTAAAGAAGACGCATCTGACAACTGGGTTTGGTAGAGCTGTCCAAGGCCATTTACATACCACTGGAAGCTATATTTGTAAATCACAAAGTCTAAAATTCCCTTCTATTTTTTAAAGTACTAGTTTTTATTTTTTTTAAAAAATGCTGCATTAGAATACTTTAAGAGGTGCTTTTAGAAAAAGTATGCCTACAGTAAGTCTAAACTTAGTCTAGCTGTTTGGATGTATATGGTCCAGGATACGTAAAGGAGGATTATTAAATAGAAAATACAAGTATTAAAAATGAAATAGCATTTTATCAGGTCCTACATTAAAAAAGACAAATCATTAAAAAAATCAACGGTTTAACAGTCCAGCTTTATCCTGTGAAGACCACAAAATCTGGTAAAAACTAATGAAAGGTTTTAAACCCCACTGAATGTCTGAGTATGAAATACAAAAATATTTAAAGCTTTTTGTGTTTTGCTTACAGCCTGTTTGTTTACATTCAGACAAATCGGCATTGTGTAAAGTCCTGCTGCTTGGCTGGTACGAGGCTGTGTTTACACTCTGCCAACAACAATCACTTCAATTACTTTGATACTGAAGAATAAGGGCGAGGCTGATGATTGTGAGACAAGATCTGCAGTTATAAGGAACACTTTTCTTTTTTCAAGGTGATCCTGCCGCCAGCATCAGGAGTAAGTTCCATTGATTGCAGCAGTGTTTGTATGATATCTGTATATCAGTTTGGCTGGGTCTGAGACTCTAAGAAGTGGTGTTACTTTTCATTTAAATTATGTCAAATATATAGGACAGTATATAAAGTACAAAAATGCTGCTCGGTATAAACTGCATAATTTTAATGCAGTTTGTACTTGTTCAGAGCAGATTTTCTGGTTGTATATGGATGATATATGCATTTCCTTGACATACTAGAGAGGTGCACCCTAATAAGAAATGAGAAGTTGTAAAATGCCCCCTGAAAGTTAAAAAATACTCTAAGCTCTACTCTACCACTGTAGCAATATTTTAGAAACTGCACAAAAATGTACGACTGCCATTGGATTTTTTTTACAAATAAGCTCAGACATTTCTGCCTATGGACGTTCAGTAGATCCAAAAGTGAAGCTATCCAGAAAAAAAAAGTCAGGCAGAAGGGAACAAACAGAAAATGAAGTGGAGCTGGAGTCGTCTGAAATGTGAAGACCAAATAATGAGGCCAACACTGGTGGTGTTTGCTGCTCTTGGCTGGACGGCCTCTGTTTGTCTTAGTGTCGGGGGGCAAAGAGAGCCAGCAGCCGAATGGAATTCTTGGAAACACCAAACAAACCTATATTAAATTTCCTCTGAAATGCCATGGGGAGTGGTGGGGAGCATGCGTGGCAGGGAAGGGTGGACAGAGATGTGGACAGCAGAGGTATGGATACACAAGCACGAAAGGGGGGAGAGGAAGAGGCATATTGAAAGAGGGGTGGGTTGGTAGATAGCCTCAAATTAAAGGGAAAGTGCTGCAAGCAATATGTAGATGAGGGGAAGCAGCAAAAAAGACTTTTGTAGGATGTTGCTAAAAGTGGAAAAAATTGAGAGGAGTAAAGAGACTGCCAGGTCATATTGGAGGTAGAGACGCAGTAGAAGCTGTTAGAGGAGAAAAGAAAATAGCTGCGGCAGTAAAAGAAAGACATATTAAACAAAATGAGAAAAAATGGGCTTGAAAGTCAACCGTTAAGTTCTTCAAGGAACCTCCCTTCCAATAAATTCAATAATGCAACAGAGGATAGAGGGTAACATCTGTGTGAGGCGGGGCCTCGTGGCTATGCTGTGTGTGATGACACAAGGAAAAGCGAAAGACCATCGCTCAGAGTATGGATAGTGCCCCGCGTAGCTGAGGTGCCGGTCATCAGAGTTAAACAGTCATCAGCAGCAACCATCTGTTTCTGAGTCGAAAAAGACAGTACAGGGTGTCTGGAGGAGCTTTGACAGCCTATCAAATCCCCTTGGAGGGAGTTTCTGTGTAGGTACCTGTGTTGTAGTTCAACTAGTGACTCTCTTGCAAAAGGTTGACTCGCTGTTTTCTGTCTGACTGTCAGTACGTAGTTTCAGCCCAGCTTCTACAGTGCTGTTACAATACAGTAGTTAGGTTAATGTTACTGTTTGTCAGGTTTGAATGTTTAGTGAAACTGAATATAGAAGATTCTTCAACAAAGCTGTGCTTAATAAATACAGAAGTAAAGAGGTCCAAAAGTCAATATTCAATCAATAATGAAATACTAAAATAAAACATTGGCTGTAGCTCCCAGATTAACTCTTCTGCACAGAATTAGATCCCTTTTAGTGTGACATTTGAAAAATAACAGCAAGTCAAGTTCTTGTAAGATCGTCAGTGTCGTCACCATTCTGCTTTCATTCACCTTTGGTGTTTCAGCAACAAGGAAGTGTTCTGATTCTGCAGTATTAGGTCACTGCCAAATAGTAACCATAGATATGGCCTTGTGATTTGAATGCTTCTTTCTGCTTGTTTCTTTATTTTGCACTTTGGGCAAACAAAATATGTTTAATAACTTGACAAGACTGTGGTTCCGTTCTGTTAGGGATAAAAATACATGGTGAAGGGAGATGAGTGTTAAGGTGAAAAAGATCTCCCTGAGGATCTTTTGCAGATTAGGGTTTAGCATCAAGACATGACCATCCTTATTTTTTTTATTTTTTATTTTTTTTGTAACTTTCTATCTACACAAGGAGTGAAAATATTGCATATGTGATGACCTCATCCAAACATCTAGTAAAATATTTATAACCCACTGGACAGAATAAAACACTGACATAGGTGGATAAACAAGCAGACTGACTAGTTATTTAGAACAACACTGCACAGTTATACACAGTCCGGCTTTCTATTTCATGGGCATTTTATCATGTAACAAGCTAATTATAATTGATTAAAATCTCACTTAAATATGTATTACATATGAAATAATTACATGAATTTCATTCTTAACATTTTTTTAAATTGTAATTAATAAATTAGACTTAAGACCAACAAAGCAAAAAAAAGCATGTCTGGTGATGTTATCATATAGAAAAATTAAGTATTAGTGCTATTGCATTTTTTCACCAAAGAATCATTAAACTGAATGTACTGCTTTAACTCATAAATAACTGTTGATTATCTTATTCAATCTGGTATCTGCAGTAAATGGTGTCACGTTATATGAACTCCCCTTAAATGTTGACAGTGTTCAGAGCTTTGACAAACTGGAAGTTAAAAGATAAAATCAATCATAGAGTAAACACTTGGTTTAGCATGTTAAGGTTATAGTGATTGTGGAATTCTCTGCGTTCTCAGGTAACAGGTTTGAAACAGTTGTTCATGTACATAGCACCATATTAAAATATTAAAATTTTTGTCCTTTAGGTGGCATGTAGAGACAAATTTTCTCTTGGTAAATACATCTACTAGTCCATTCATGTTTCATTGTCAACAAAATGACAAATATTTTAATATTTTAACAGAAAGTAACTGCTAAAAGAAATGTTTTTCAAGTGTAGTTGTACTCCCAGTGCAGTTAGGATGGGGAGGGGGACTCAAAGGAATACACAAAGATATATACACTTATTTAAGAGACAAAGCCAAACGCCACTGGGCATGTTTTAAATGGGGAAATAACTCTCTTCAGCTATCAATAAGACAAAACTGCAGGTGCATCAACAACAACCCCCCTGAAGAGAACGTTTGACAGACCAGAGCTACAGTGTGTGAGCCAGATTGAGGTCTGCTTTGAGGTAGCTCACTAAAGCTTCACATTCTCTCTCTCTGTCTCCCTCTCTCTCTCGGCTGAAGTGACATCTGGAGCGCATTAAGGCACTGAGGACATTGGATCTCCCCAGAGCGCCTGACTGGATGGGTGGCCCAGTGTAGCCCCCTTTCAGCAGCAGGGCCTAGCCCAACCTGATTGATAGAGGGAGCCCCACACGAGCACTTAACACTCACACACACTGACAAATCCCACAAGGTTGACATACAGTGTAGACCATTGGAACATTGGTGGTGCTCCTAGCATGGATATGTATGGACACATGTACTTCCACCTTTCACTATGTATCATTGGGCCTATCAATCATGCATTAGGTGCTTGATATGCTGAATGTACTGTACATACCTACAATGTTATTCCACATATGCAAGAGAACTTTTAGCTAGAGTGTTAAATTGCTTAATTTGTAGTCAATGAAAAGAAACTGGTTCAGTTTTAATGTAAGTAACAACACCTAACATATGGAGATAATATGGTAAGATGAATACAACTCTGAACTTTATAGAAGACATGCAGTTCTTTAGTGCCTAAAGATTTCCAAAGCATTCCCTGACATCTCAACCATGCAAATAAAGATGTGAATCAAAGCCCATCTTGTTTCTCAGAATTGTACTTTTTCATTAAAGCAAGGAATAGATTTTTTTTTTCAGCCGATGCTCCCCATGCAATGAGAAAACATGAACTTTTTCAAAGGAGGAAAGTTCAAAGAACCTCCTTATTTCCAGTAAATTGCTTTGCCTGATTTGCCATTTCAGATAAATTGCAGTGTTGGCCAAAATTTGCAATTCACAGGAAGTCGTCCCCTCAGCCACACAGAAGAAGTTAATCCATATTTCACGTTTGAATATAAGATGGAAGCAGAGAAAAAGAGAAGGAAAGGGAAGATAGGTAACTCCTTGCCAGGAGATGAGGAGTGCAAGGGGAGGGGTTGGGGGGGGGGGGGGGTAGGAGTGGAGAAAAGGCGAGAGAATGGGAAGAAACAGGCGCCATTTAGACTAAATGGCATCCAAAAACCCTCTCCAATTATCTTTGCCTACCATGCCAGTGAGACTGACTTAATTAAAACGACTTGAGAGGGAGGGGAGAGAGGAAGGAACTGCCAGTGATTGAGGGGGCAGGCAGGCGACGTATCTGCACCGAAACACAAAGCTCAGGCAACGCGCAGGCTGTCGACCACTCTCCCTTTTCAATTCCTGACTTCAAAAGAGAATAAAGAAATAATAATAAAAAAGAGAGGGGGCTCTCACCATTCGCAGCCATGTAATTGCGCTATTTAAATCCTACATTTTTATCATTGTTAGAATATTCGTTGGGGGGGGGGCGAGGAATGTATAAAAATGGATAATAAAACTGCTATTTTTTTTGTTCCTTTCTGACTCCCCCCTCCTATAATCCTTCTGCCTTTTTTCTGAGAAAAACCTTTGACAGTGACCTTTTCGCATGAGGTCTGTTTCTATGGAAACAACGTCCAGCCCCTCTATATTAGGTGTTTTCCTGTCATCGAGCGGCCAAAACTGGCCCACTTGTGACTAAAAAGGAGAATGCATTATAGTTAAAGATTTGTCTTTGAGTCTTTTATTTCCTCATGTATCTACTGCTTGAAAGGCATGAAACAACCTTGTTACATGATCATTGTTTTTGACTTGTGCACTAGATTACAGCATAAAAGAAACCACAAAGCATAAAGTCTCACCAGACAATCAAATGTGTCTAACAATATTAACAATACTAAAAACTGTACAACTTTTAAACCATTGGCTAGTTATTCTCTAATATTTCAACAGTAATGTTATTGTAATATATTTATCTATTTGTCAATTGTAATGGCATCCAAGTTGGTATCTCAATTAGTATCTTAAACTATTTTTTTTCATTTGAAATATACTGTACATTTACGTATTTTAACTGACTTCAATCACTTCTATAGATATCTCTTTGTATTTTGGCTGTGAGCATGTGCTGAATGATGTAGCAGTCTAAAAAATGAAGAAAAATATCATTCGAAAACACAACATCATAATACAGTATAATCTTACTGCAAAAACACGAAACCCAGGGCAAAGATGCTCTAAGTGCAGATCCAAGCACATTTGTAATTTTGTATAGTGCAAGGGTCTTTCTGCCCTTGTGTCCAGTTGCTATTTGCGTGCCTCATTATGAACCAAGCTGTGTTGAGATGCGTAGAATGGCACAACAAGGGGTGTGCCAGTAAAGATTTGCTCCTGCAGTGCAATTTTGGTGCCATTTTTGAGAAAAAATCACACCTGGGCAGCCGCCAGCACAAACCAGGTCTAAAAAATAAACACAGCAGACGGAGGGCTATTTCTGTGGCTTTAGCAAGCAAGAGCCCACATGAGTAGTGCTATCCAAAATCCCACAAACAGGTTTGGTGGATGTCCTACGTTTTTTATCCCACTTACAAAAATAATTAAAAATATTTTATTACATAAATCACTTTGCATCAGGAACTTTGAGAGTGCCTATTTAACTTAACATAGTTCCAGCACCTGTTTATAATGAATGAGTTTTTTCTTATCATATGAACAATGATTAAATAGCAAATATAGTTTTGAGTTAAATTATCCTCAGTTCTAATGCATCACCTTGCCTCGACGGCCTCCAAAACCCTTGACACAGTTGTTTTCATAGTACAATGGTAATTACATTAGTTACCTCTTCCCAAGCCAGTTGAACATCCTCAGCTCATTGAGGCCTACACTTAGAACCATGAATTTGGTGATTATGGGCCTGAACCTTACATACATGTGTGTCAGTTTACTCCAGCACAAAGTTTGGCTGGCGGTGATGGTCCTTGCTCAGCCGTTATGACAGTACACTGGGACACGATGAGAATGAGAGAGGCTGATTTGATTTGCTGTGACACACCCTCTTATTATCTGTTCTTCCTGCTATACCACTGTGCCTCGCTGCCATGCTGCGTCACTGATGCGCTTGCATTTGTGGTCACCAAATTACCACCGTTATATCTGCCAACGTCCAGCTAGACTGACAAGCTAGAAGTTGGCAGACCTACCTACCCCAGAAAGGAATCTGAATATTGAACAAAATAAGAATAACATCCACAAAACGACAAACTAAATTTTGTCAGCACACCCCAAAAAAAAATTCTGACATGTGTCACCCTAGAGCTGCTGAACTAGTTGGGGAAAAAAACAAACAAACATGGTAACATCTTTTTGATGTAAGATTTTACACCCCAGATCAAGTTATTCTTGATGTGCAGTGTCAACTAATCAGAGGCCAAGAAAACTGCAACCATACATGGACAGAGACTGAGGTAGGGGCTTTTTCATTAGTAACTGCCTGTTTCTGTAACATCTGAAATTAACTCACACACTAAACTCAAAAATGACAAAGAAGATTTTTTTTTTTCGTTATGTTTTCTATCATACGAGTACTTTCCAAAATAGGTGTGATGTCAAAAATCCTACTGGTTAACACATGATTCACTCAGATTTAAGCTGAACACATAAACAGTCTCTTCTTTAAGTGCATGAATATGAAAACAATATAGTTGTGTCAAATTTTGCACATCCATTATTTTCCACAGTGAAGCTCAAAGGTCATGGTGAAATGAATTGAATAAAAGTGAAGGCATAACCACAGTATTACATTGAGAAAGATTACTAATGTTTCATTTGGCATAACATTGATGCCAACCACACAAAAGATGTTATAGTATTATCTCATTATAGTAAAAAAAAATTAATTCACACCCATTTTCTCCTTTAGCAATAATGCCACATTTTGACAGGAGCTTATATTATTTGCAAATTTGTGTCTGCCAAATAACTACGAGCTCATAAAGGAGTTTATCAAATATCACAAATATCCAGCATTACAAATATTATCCTACACTATTAAACCACAGGAGGTTAAAACTACCATTAAGTGCAATAAGGTTCAGGTGGCATTAATGACTGTTTAAAATATGTGCATATATTTGCATCTAAATATGAGCAGAGAGACAATCTAGAGACAATTTAAAAAAAAAAAAGTGTTACATTCCGAGTTTTATAACTCACTGTCCTTTATAACACATACATACATGGAAGTAAATTTAAATTCAGCATCAAACTATGTGCCACTGATGTCAGTAAAAAAGCTCTTCGACTAAACAGAAACACACTCACAAACCCATATACAAACACACACTCCTCTGACACCTTGATCAGCCAATACACAGTAACTGGCCATGTGTCACAGTTAACACCTGTTACTGTGCTTTTGTCTTGTGAGCTTATTGTAATAGACTGTACAGTATTCCTCACTAGAGACAACACAAACTGAGGCTGTTTCATCAAATGTGTTTGCACAGAAGGTTGGTGGGCGCTATAATTTCAAGTTTAAATGTGAGAATACACTGTATAGGATAATTGCCAGGAATGAAGAACCACTGTGTCAATATACATTGGCTGGAAAGAGTAGGCAAAGGCAGCTTGGATAGAAATTAACTTTGAAAAAAAAATGCAGTGATTTAAACTTTGAAATGACCTGTTGCTGCATTTGTTTAAAAGTTATTATATTTTTAAGTAACTGCAAAACATGACATTTTAGTGAGAAGAGGATTCTTTATTTATCTTTATTTATTTTACTTCTGATAAACAAACTGTGCATAACTCCTCTTTAAGAACACGCATGTTTTTAATGTTACTAAGTATTGTTTCTATTAATACTGAATTTGATAAGACACTGTCTGAGAGGCTGAGGGTCTGAAGGTGAAAGAGAGTCTTAGTGTGTGTAAGTGGGACAGAGAGAGAGAAGAAGGAGGGTTGAGTTAGCATGACAACCGCTATTTTGATGGGGCCAAAGCCAAGTATCTCCACATATCCACTTTCCCTCTCCTATTCATCCCCTGTCCTCCCTGCTTTTCCATCTCCAGAGCCCTCCCTCTTTTCTCCATTCCCCCATCTCCTTTCTCATCCTTGCCATTGCGCTCTCTTCTTTCTTCCTAAACTCACGTTCTCCTCTTTTCACTGATCTACGCCCCCCGCCCCCCTTTCCTTTTTCCCTTTTACCCCTTCTCTGAATGTCTTGCCCTGCTCAGGGAGCTTCACATTCCCTTGTGCTGAGCTTAGAGAGTAGTTTAAGAAAAAGAGGGAGAGACAGAATATTAATTGTCTCATTGTAGTTTGAATGTGGTTATTTGTTGGCTTTAGCGGAGGAAAATAACACTTTGTGCATGACTAAGGCCACGTCCCATTTTAATCTCAAGGAAACAGTCAATGCCAGTAGTCTCTGAACTGAAACAGACACAGATACATCGAGGATCAAATCTATATCCTTAACCCTCAGTACTCTGCTTCTCACTGGCCAGATTGTTCATTCACACACACACACACACACACATATACTGTACACACATATACAGACGCACACCGCCACAGTCTCAGCTCCAGTTGCCAGGGAGACCGCCATACCAGGGCTCTGACCCAGGAGGTTTGGGACTGTTTTTCAACCCCCCAACCTCCCTCTCACGAGCAGGAGGGATGGCAGCTGTAGGACAGCTGTTCCTACCAGGCCAGAGCCTTAAACCACAACCATCATCCCACCATCAGTGCAGCCTGGATGAAATTTTGGGGACAAAAACACCCTGCAGTCCAAATGATTAGACACATCTGCCTTACTTAGCAGATCCCTTAGAAAAGTCTGTGGAAAAGAACAGGAGGCAGATTCCACAGAGCGATAAAGATCTAACAGAGTTTACCACATTTCTCAATATGCTTTCAGTTTATGACCTAATTAATTGAAAAATGTTCAGACATAGTTTAACATTGGCTTTTCAAGTCTGGCTTGAGATTACTACTGATGGTACTTTATCGGTGGTAATTTTGAGACTATTTTAAAACATATTTTCATATATTTATAGTAAAAGATCATTTTATATGCAGGGGTTGCTAATAAGTAAATAGGTAACAAACATTGATGACAGCAGCTAAGAGGCAGATGATTTTTATCTATTAATCCATACTCCAAATTATTTTGGTTTTGACGAAAAAAAAAAAATATATATACATATATATATGTGTGTGTACAAGTCTTCCAGTGCTTAAAACTAAAAGGAGTTTGCTGACTTGGCAACTTTTTCATGGTTAATAAATGACTCTAAAACTATTATTACTTTTTTTTCTCCTTTTAGGTGAACTATGAGAATTTAACTAGTTATTTCATAACTAGTAACTATAACTATATACTATAACTATTTTGGCTTAGTGTCATAACTCTCTCTGGCAATCCATGCTAAATGTTACGGAGCAGGCTGTGTAGTAAATAATTTGGAGAATTGGAGAAAAGTGGAAATCGTACTCTCTATGCTTAGCTTCAAAGACTGGTTAATTTCGTTGGCAGGGTCTCATCCCTCTGGGTGACAGTTCAATATTGTTTAATTTCAAATATTTATTAAATGCTTATTTGCAATTTCATTACATGGTAATTCAATGGCATTTTGACAGCACATTGACAACAAATCAACAGTGGGGGCTCTGTTATGTTGGGAGTTTGGGCATGTATGGCTTTGAAAAAGTTGCTTGTGGTTTTACTTGAAATGTAATTTATTTTCTTAAGTAATCATTACATCAGACCGCACCATCTTTCCATCAAATTACGATAGTTTTACCTCTGTTCACTATCCACAATGAAAATAGCTTGTGGATAATTGGCCTAATTTCCACTGTGTGTCCAGACAGGCCGAATGATGCTTTCCAGTTGTTTATAGCAGTTCATTTCCCTCGATACCATCTCTGATTCCTATTTGCATGTTCTACCCAAAAGAGATAATTACCTCTTATTTGGCCTCACTATGAAGAAAAACAATACAGAGCCAGTCCTAAACTTTATGTACAAACTAAAGACTAGTTCAGTTAAAGGAGAATTCTGTCTTTTTTTGACATTAGTCAGGTTTTGGTTACCAGAAGACAATAAACTCTTGAATTCATACTTGTATATGCAGTTTTTGTGATACACACAAAGTTAAACTTAATGTTGTCTTTGCCAACGGTGCAAAAAATCAATAAATATTTCTTTGTAATGTCACAGCTTGATAACCAATTGTTGGCACATAAAACTGTAACAGTCTGATTCTCTCTCATGCCCCTATAAACAAGCTACAATATACATAACAGCCAGGGGAAAGAACTCAAGCCAGGGTTATAGTAGTAGTACACCCCCTTTACAGTATCCATTACCTCACTCTATAATGCCTGCTTCTCATAGGTGAACATGTTGCTTTATTCAGCGTGTAATAGAATTTGGCAGGCCCCTCATCTGCAGGAGCCAAAGAGGCCATTGAGCTGAAACCAACGGTAGACAAACCGTGTCAGCTTTAAGATGGCGCAGCAAATTAAAGTATAGGCCAACTGATCTTGCAACTCCAATGTGCACATTGTAACTATGTTCCAATGGGGAACAGAGCGATTTCAGTAAGATGGATAGTCACATTTCAGTGGATTTCAAGGGCAGACAGATCAGTCGGGATCATTACCTCTGTGAAGGGTTGTTTTAGTTGTTTCAGTTTCAGTGGAGAACTTTGTTAACATGACTGCATGGAGCATTTTGTGGAAAAGAAAAAGGAACAACAAGAAGATATATAGTATTCTAAGGTTCCCCTCTAATCAGAAATTTGATTTCTGTTTTTGCTCCAACAGCTGGATGTTGGAGCTTCACTGTTCTTGATGATTTATGTGCAGAGTCTGACTTTAGATGGGTGTTTTCACATTCATCTGCTGAGAGTGAACTTTTATCTCCACTCACTGAAAATTAAGTTTTCAAGAGGTGGGCCTACAAGCATGATTTGTGCTATCAAAAATAGTTTGGAAGCAAATTCAGGTGTAATGTTTAACTCACACAAGTGTGATGTGGAAACTTGAAGGCTCAAAGCAAACACACTAAGAATGGAAATTTCAGTAAAGTATGACACATCTCCTGCAAAGTAGGTTAATTTTTGATTGACAAATACTTGCATTATCATAGACCTCATATTGAGAAGGAAAAATAGTATCTCTAAAAATGTCCCCAACTCAAATGAGTTTTTTTTAATGATTATTTCTAAGAAATGTCTCACCTTGCCAATACACACTTATATGTATAGTTTGCCACCAGAGAGGTATTGTCATTTGACTCTACTGAAGGGAGAGCTGTCTATGCACTTACCCCAAATCCTAAATTCAAGTGTAATGAAGGGTTAGGTTAAGGGTTAAGCTAGATTGGGTATGTCATAAATTCAAAAATCAATTGCAGGCAAAGAAAGATGAATTCTCCAGCACAAAGCAGACTTCTCTGTAGAGAGAGCGAGAATTTGCATCGGCACAGTCGCTTAAGTTATATCTGCCACAGCCAATTATAAGCTGACAAGCGAACAAACAGCAACTCTTCTTTTGTTTGTGTTGTTTTGTTTTGTTTTTGTTTCCGTTCTCAGGTAAAAATGCATTAAAATTTTCTGGATCAACTTTAACATGACTTTTTTTCAACTATATATGTATATTTACATATATACATACATAAATAGATAGATTAATAAATTGAGAGAGAGAGAGAGAGCAAGAGATTTTCTTTTAGCTAAATTTTCTTCGAAGTATTATCATAAGCCATAAAATTTTCTGAAACCCAACAAAGTGGTTATGGTGCATAAACCTAATTTAACTATCCCTCTAAACAACATTTTTTTTGAAAACAAATAACAAAACTGGATTACTGAGATTAATGAAGGTAAAAAATAAGTCAAATATTAATGAGTTTAACGCAGATCTCAAATCCTACTATCCCTGGCTTCTGAAGCCTTGAAGGCAAATTTCACCCATGTTCAGGGTATTGCCGCAATGTGCCCTCTTGTGACCAAAATGGGTATTACAAACAAATGTGACAATGAAAAAATTCAACCTGTTTTGCAGATAAAGAAAAAAAAACTTGAGGAACTCAAAAAGATTGTTCTTAAGTCATAAATAAAGGAAAGAAAATAGCTTAGACCAGACTTACAAAATGGATCATCAAAAAAGTAGCCAAGAAAAAAAAACCCATTGCCTTTAAGGGCTTTGAAATGATTAAACTCTGTTAAGGTACTTTTCTGTCAGTTACAGGTACTCTTGTGTTTCTTTAAAAAGAACACTACTAATACAACTAATTTAAATATATTTACAACTCATACTAATAATAGAATAATTTGCAATCAGGTAGCAACAATAATGGATTTAACAGCTGTGAATTATTTCATGACACGCTGGGCTTTCGGTGCTGTTAGCTGGCCTTCAGCCTATGTGCAGATTATTACCTTAGTCTTACAACATCCAGTTATGTTTGTGCTATGAATTTGCCTCCATCCATGTTTGCACCCATCTTAATTTCTGTCGGTTTAAATGAACTGTGATGTGGGAGGATTTGGACTGGACCATCTAGTCACTTCTAAAATATATAATTTATACATATCCACTGCTGTTACTTTGCCAAAAAATAGAATAGTTGCCTTGAGACAGATTCCAAGAGCATAAGACACAAAAATAGCTGCTATTCATGTCCAACCTGACAGTCAGAGTATACTTGTCCAGTTTTTTGTGTGTCTGTTTTCCTCTGTAGATCTCTGTTGAGTCTTTTAGTATGACTTCCTCTATAATTAGCTAGTGGTGTTGTAGAGGAAGACTAACCTGTTCTTTTTTCTTCACAGTCTCAGGAAAAGGAGTAGGCTAAGTTAGAATAGTGGTGATTTGGCTCTCCCCCTCCATCTGTTTTGTTTTCCTTCCATCTCCCTCTTTTTGATGAGCTGGGTCTTCAGTCCCCCTTATAAAATCCCATTAGCTCTTAATGAAGTCGGGCTCCTAGCCTCTCGGCCTCACCTCATTTAGCACGATTGTCTGGCGGCCATTAGCATGGAGGCAATTACAGCCGCACGACAAGAGTAATTGGAAATGCCGACAGGGACCCTGAGAAATGGTAATAAATAAATATAGAAAAAATATTCAAACTAATAAGCTTCCATTCAGATGTGGGGAGGGAGCCGCATGTGTCTAAGTTAAATCAACATAATTAGAATTAGGGTTGGTAGGGTAAAAAGCCTGGGTGAGGGAGAAATGGATATGGATGGATTGAAGGATGATGGTTAAGCATAAAGGTAGCGAGTGTGATGAAGGAAAATGTGGGATCACACAGTGAGGCTAATAATGTGGAGCTAAGTGTGACCCCAAATTCATGTAACAAAGAGGTCAGAGAGAGTATGTTGGCGCATGTCAGTTTGCCTTCCACTCCTCTTTGATTAAAGGTAGATTTGCAATTCTGTGGCCAGAAAATATCCTTATGATAATTAATGCAAGGCCATATCACAGGTCTTATCATGTTACAAATTCTTTGTTGAAGATCCTTTTACAGGTGAGGTTAAAGGACTTGTATAGCTGCTGCTGTATATATAAAATAGAGGTAATGGTGACTAGGAAATGGTGGCAAAACTATTTCATATCTGTTAAGTCTGTGACCTAAACTGCTTCACTTAGATAAAGCACTTTTCAACATTATGTTAATCAACAACTCTAAAATGTAGTTAAAATTCTCAGAAGTTAAAAAATGCTTATGATTAATATGCACTTACAGATGTCCTGATTTAACTAAAATCTTGTGGAATGAGCACATAAGCCTGGCAGGACTAAAATCCCAATTGCCGAAACCTGCTTCTCCAACTCAGGAGGAAAAGCAAATGAATTTCTCTCCATGAGCAAGGCTAAATGAGGCCCAAAACACTTTACTGCCAGCAATGCTCTAGCATCCAATCTGTAATAACGTGCTGCGTTTGTGAGATGAAGTACTGTGATGAATTACAGCAAGTTCTATTATTTTGTTTTCCCCACCAAGGCGGTTGTTTTTGGTCCAGTTTATTTGTTGCTCTGTGTGTTATTCAGCAGGATATCTAGATAAAAGTAACTGAGCAGATTCATGATAAATTCTTAAGAATCTATTAAGGTCAAAGTAATTGGTCAATCACATGATTTGGGTATTGTCTAAAACGCCAGTATTATTGTCAGTCATAGTGTGTGTAGCCTATAGACCACCGTATGTACAGAAAAGGTGCATCTTTATTGAGAGTATCTGCCCTCTTTCTACTTTCTGGCAAAGGGGTGAAATAGTAAACAAAATATTAAAATGTAGTCCACATAGTTTGCAAAATTGTGTTTGAAAAAATCAGTTGTGGTATGAATTCATAAAAATGAACAAAATAACAAAAAGATTTAAGCAGGAGAGGCCAGGAAGTGAACTGAACTTCACTTTGTTGTCTTCTGTAAGCTACTCAGTGATGTCATATAGACTAAACTACAATTTTTAGGAAATTCAGCTTGGTGTAAAATATGATGGATATGTGTGAAAGTGATTCACTTTATTATTAGATCAAGGTGAGAAACTCACCACTGCATGAACTATGAGAACTACTTGAGAAGTCTGGGAGGCTTTGCTGAAACAACAGCAGGCTGCAGGCTTGGTGCCAGATTGCCATGGCATCTCTCCTACTAACCCCCCATCTCCCCACCCTCCCCCCTCAGCACAACCACCACCCACAACCACTGTTGCCCCCTTTTCCTGCCTCCTAAGCTGAATGACAGGTGGCAGAAACCTGATCAGCACGAGTCGGGCCTTCATCAAGGAAGCACTCCCATCTGAAATGGGCATGCTGCCCACTCGCCCACCCGAGGGCCACAGAGCAGGAGCTTCTGAGGCTGGTGTTTGTGTGAGTGTGTGTGTGTGTGTGTGTGTGCGTGTGTCTGCGTGTATGTGTGTGTGCATGTGCATAAATGAGGCAGAGGATGGGGTGTGTATGTGTGTGCATAAATGAGGCAGGGGATGGGGGAGCTGTCCATTGGACACAGGCATGGGACAGAGAAGTGGGTGAGGGGTGTAATGGACTTTTTGGCTGAAGAACCAAGCGGGGGAGCTGGCACCGGGAGTCCAGGGCTCAAATGGGAAACAGGGGGCTGGCTCTCACAATGCTTAGTGTGAGAGTCCCAGAGGGTCGTTCACAATAGAGAGGCAAGCGGCTGCTGTCAACAATGACCTCTAAGGCCTCTCTGCTTGAACTCAGATGGTCCCACCTTTCAGTACTTCCCTTTTAGCGCTGCAATACAGCTAATACAGGAATTAATGTTTGGGACTTGTATATGGAGCATATGTGAGTTTTGTCAATTAAATTCTTTCACTTGGATTTTCTTTCGCTATAGCTTGCGTGCTACAAAAGCACAGTAGCTGAAGCACTATACAGTATGAGAGGTTTGGAACAGGATGTCTTTGTTGTGAAGGGAACCCTATTTTTCCAACTGTTTCTTATATTAAAGCTGTAACAAAAACATTTGAATATAAATGACTATGAAATCTTTCAAAAAAATGTCACCAAAAATGAGATATTACAAAGAACCAAACCAGAACTGTGTTTACCAGCATCTCCTGACATACTCTGCAGCACCTCATCTCTGCGATGCAAAGACATCTCGAAGTATCCGACAACCACTTCCTGCCCTTGCACACCAAATCAGATTTGAAAAACCTATTGGCTATCTCAAGTGCAGCAGAGCATCTTGGCGCGAAATTGGAAATCCACAGTGTAACACAGGCCTGTCCTTGTGCAACCTACTGTCCCTGTTCTTCATGAAAAAGTTTATTTGTCTAAAATAGCTCTACGAGCAATCACTCCATGGGCTGGAGTGATTGTAAGTGGAAGGGGGGGTAATGTAAAGGGGGGGGGGGTTTCCAACCAGGAGGAGATTTAATTAGTGAAATCTCATTAAGTCTAACAAAATTAAGCGTAAAACAATCCTTGGTGGGGAATCGTGCTGGAGGTTTTTGGTGGGGAGAGGGAGGGCAGTAGTGGGGAACACTTAAGGGGCTAAGAGGACATGGAGACTGGCTGTGTGATTAGTCTGGCCTGTGTGTAGAAAGAGACAAATGGCTTAGTATAACCAGACCCCTTCTAAAAAACAACTTGAGACTGTCGTGTGGATACAGTTCCTCCATTGTCCTAGCCATAATTTTATCTGCTGCCTCTTTGAAATACAAGGATATTTACACAATTTGACTACAAAGACTAAATAAGATTTAGAGACATATTTTTAACACCAAAAGTTGACAAGAACAGCTTTTTACAAAGGGGTTAATGTTACAAATACAGGTTTCAATACCCAAAGCCAGCAGGGGAAAAAAAATGTTGTATGCAGTAACAAGAACTGGCTTTTTTGGAGTCCTTTTATGAAATTGATATGATATGTCAGTCATAACCAAAAGAAAACAAAAAAGCACTGACAGCAGTGTGATGCTCCAACATTGAGACATTTTTCTCCTGCTGTGATTATGATGTGCTCTAATTCCCCTTGACTGGAAACATATATCACAAAGATTAAAGAAATGCAGAAATGGAATCCATGTAAACTTGATTAGACTGAATTTAATATGTTCCTGAAAGGACTTGGGTTTGAGATCCAGTCTAACTTTTACTATGAATTAAGTGAATCCCTGCTGATCTCTGTGCTGCAAAAAATATGCTGGCATTCACTGAACTTCAGCACAGCCAGGTGTAGCTGCAAAATGCTCACTATGTGAAAGCACATACACTAGTATTTTTTATGGTAGCCCTATGTCTAATTATGATAACTGTTAACCTAATTTCTGGTATCACTGTCTGGAACAAGTCAGGTGGAGGTAGATAAGGAAACAACAACAAACAACAAGACAGTTCTGGCAAACAATTTCTTGCTCATAATCTAACCCTTTTAAATCCCCCTGTCACTGTTAAAATCACAATACCAGGCTAGTTATAGTAATAATAACTGGTTGTTATCTACAACATTAATCCATTTTCTCATAATGATAACCGTTTTGCTCAATTCTAAATAGAGCATGTATTGTGACAACGTTGTTAGCTTCTGCAATAGCTTAAGTCATTACAGCATGCTTCTCACACACACAATGCAGTTGTCACAGCTAAGCTAACATGAACACTTAGTGTGATTATCTTGACTAAGGAATAATGTTAGAGCTAAGCTGACTTTTGTATTTCAACAAATATTTTCCTAAACTTGCAAAATTTCAAGGAATAACTAACTAGTCTGACATGACAAGCTCTTGTGTGCTCTTTTGGTATGCCGTGTGCACCTGGTCTTGAATTTGTATATACAACCCAAAGGCAACATTACCATGAAATGTGAACTTCTCAAGCCAGATAAAAATCTGCAAAAATGGGTTATTATATTTACTTAAGAGTAGAACACTATATAGTTACTTCAGTGACTCAGCAACAAAGTATATGACATGTTTAAGTGGAAAGAGCCCAAGTTCCAGTCATTGGCATCCAAAAACCATTTCAAGACATTAATGTCCTATTATTTCATGTCAATAGAATATAGAACCTCTTCGAACTACAAAACAACACTGAATAGCCAGACAGTTGCTCGTTAGAAACCCATACACTGCCTGACTCTAGTCTCTGGATGCACCAGACACCAATGAAAAGGAATGGTCGTCTTCCTTTGAGCCTATTCTCGTGTTCCTTTTTGCTAATATTGCCTCACCTTTTATTTTCGAGAGAACAAACAAGCAGACGTATGTTTTTTTTAATTTTTGTTTTATTGTTACCTGGTCATTTGGGTACTGGTCAGGACTAGAACATTTATGGAAGCCATAATAATATATGGATAAATAATTAAAACCCATACTTTGTGTGGTATACTGTATAAGTGGTAGGGCAGAAATAAATATTGACATCAGAGACAAAATATTAAAAGAAGAAATCTTTAAAGAAGACAGCATGAACATCCCAAATTCCCAGCAGGTCACATTCATTTTGAATCCCGGTCCAGATTGCAAATAGTGTGTTTGCTGGAGAGTGAATCATCACTCATTTAAAAAAGCAGTAGATTGAAGTTCCAGTAAGAGCTGAGCACAGAAATCGAAATGTCTTTAAAATATGCTCAAGGGACTGAAATGATCATTTGGTTTTAACTGGCTCAAGTGAACTGCAGCAGGATAATCAGTAAGCATGTTCTCAGGCATGCCAACATGTTTATAGCATGAATTACACTTGACTGTATGCTTTTAAATTAAATCACAGACTGCTGCTGCATTTCCTCTGAAGAAACAAATTAGCTCAGCCAGATATGTTGCTACTGAAAGTCTATCAAGAATGGACTTTTTTGGAACACATACCAACATTGCAAACAGCTTTGTAAATGATATGTTTAAACAAGCACAAGCTTATGCAACCTGGTTATAGTTAACTAAAAACTTACAGTTAGCTTGCCCACAGCAACGCAGCAGCTTTCAGTGTTGTTCTCTGCTTCTTGTCCCAGTATCAAACCCCCCACAAAAAGCCTGTTGACAGATGAAAACGTTTTAGCAATCCAACTTAATAAAATCATTATTATTACTTGGAAGGACTCTAGAAATGGTCATATTCAGAAGATCGGTTAAAGAAATGCACAAGATGTACTTGCAAACAGGGATGCAGGATATGACCAGGATAGATGGACATTATCTTCTGATTAACACCTTAGAATATCAAGTGCATTGGTAGCCCCTGAAGCATAAGTAATAGTACTGATCCAGTGTAACTGGTAATTAATCAGTCTGCTTTACGTATCATTTTATAAATAAAGCTCAGTTATATATTTTTACCACCGTCAGCAAATCCCATAGAAAGACCAAAACCAACACTTTGTTTGCTGGTCAATTAGAATGACACAGCTCTGTCTCTGGCATTCAGCCTCAAGCCCACTGGTTATAGCCATAGACCGAATAATAGCAGACAGAGCCACGGTGACATTACACATTGGCTTGTGGATTACCATTTTTAAGCCTTGAGATGGCATTATGTCCGTGCCCATCTTTTTTTGTTTTTTTTCAAACCAGAAGTCATTTTATTTGGTTGCACTTGGATGAATTTATGATGTAGATATAGAATTATTTTTAAACCTAAGAAAATTCATATTTGATTGTGAGTGATTCGTATAAAATATACCCTTTTTCAAGTGGCACTAGTGAGGAAATTAGTCATACACCAAAACCTTTTTTCCCCCAGGCTGTAAACAAGCTTAATTCTGCCGTAAAGTTAAACATTGTAATATGTGGCAGTATCAGGATTGACATGCTTTTGGAGCCTGCCTCGAGTGGTTGTTAGAGGTACTGCAGTTTTTGGCTTAATTTTTCAAAGGTTGCTGATTATTTCCAGTTAAGCTGTTAACACTTTGTTCCTATTCTTATTATTCTATAAAATTTAGCCAACTGTATAACAAGATATAACAGACACAGTAATTCATGTTAGTGTTTGATACTAATCCTAATAATAATCGTTTCATAACTGTTTAAATACTGGCATGGTTTTTAATACTTTATGATCTTTGGCTTTTCAGTGTCTATGCTTTTTTTAAGCTCTAAAGCCAAATGAACTGAAAAACTCACCTTTTTTTGTTTGTTTTATGTAAAGTATTTTGTTAGTTTTTTTTCTGTTATTTCCATTTTTATTTATCTATTATGTTTTTTACATTCCCATGTCGATATCTTTATATTTTCAAGAATGAAAGATTCATTTAAAGGTTGTACTTGCATTTGTACGCTTTTATATTATCACTATACTAGTGGTATAAAATTGTTTTAAATTACAAATATATTACTTATCACAACTAATTATGGTGAAAGGCCTAGAACTTGCATATAAATAAACTATTTGTTCTTAGACTTAACTCATAATTGTCTTGCAATTATCAATCAAACTGCAATCAAATGCATCTTATTATATTCAATGACATAGGTGAAAAGAGTGAGGTCAAAGCAGCACTTTGACTCAAATTCCTCTGAGCAACTGACTGGCTGGCCATGTCTGAGCCACACAGAGCATAGCGTCGCAGAGAGAGTTATGGCGCACATGCAAAAGATTTAAGTTCAATCAAGCATTCAGGGCTGGACACCTGATCTTTCGCTTAAAGCTCCTCCAGAACAGTGGGAGTGTGGTCGGGCCTCACAGCAGGCCTCCTACCTCCAGCAATCTGCTAACACAGAGCCTCTGAAGGGATGGTATTTATCCAGTCCTGCACAGCTCAGTGGGGACTACTGTGTGTGTGTGGTAGGTAGGCTCTATAGAGGCCCAGGGTGGCTGTGCAGGATTGGAGTGAAAGCTGTGGAGATTTAACAAGAACAACCTATAGAGTTCTCTTTTTTGGAGTACTATTATTCTCCCTAATGGAGGGGCAAAACCATAAAAAGTTCAAATCATATCCCACTGACATGCAAATTTTGAGGAAACTCAATTAGGAATGTTAACATCATCTGAGATGTAGCAAATAAAGTGGTTCATTTAACACTGAATAGATAAACATCACAAAATTTCATGAGAAAACTGCAGAACCATTTTTTGAAGATTGTTCTCAAAAACTAGTACAGTGCAAGTTGTTATTGCTCATTGGTGTCCACCATTTTTCACATTTTCTGTTAAAAACAAAAAGACGTAATGTGCCTGATGAGATTCCAGTACAATAATTTCAATACAGTAATTCATGAAAGCTACAGGACACATAAAATGTATCTGATGTTGTGGTGTTTTGGAGGCAGACCTTTGTTGAAATCAGCACTTGTAAGTAAAATATATAATGGAATATACCTCTCAAATTTCCTAATAGCAAAAAGCTTTTCTATTTTATATTTTTCCCTATTCATTCAACTCCTCTTATCCCAATTAAAACAGGTTCTTCGTTTAGATTGAACTCAAGCTGTAGTATTGCTTTAACCTGGCTTTGTTTCAATCAGCATTCTCTTAACAATGAAGATAACTAGGGTAGGTTAATGTAAGTAAAAACATGCAGAAAGCCCAAGACATCGAGACAGTCTTTAAGATGTAGCATGAGTTTCCCTAACAAACAGCCCCTCAGAATAGGGGAGATTTGGATGAGAGCATTTCTTAGGTTTCTTTCAGCCACAAAGAAAACATTTTAGCCCCTCGGTAATCCCTCCTGAAGCCCTCCCTAAGCTCTAAGGGCCCTTCCTCCCTCGGTCATCCCTCCGGCCCCGTCTGGGATCCCAGAGGAGCGTCTCTGTACTGAAGTCCACCACACACACCGTCCCCCATCTCTCCATGACCCCTCTGGGACCTATCTGACCTTCCTGTTGACGTCAAAGTAAATCAGAGCAGGAGCTGGTGCAGCGAGGGGCTCCACCCAGGGGGCTGGAGGTCTAATCACCATGTTCCTCACAAAAGCCACAGAGGAAACATTAGCATTCCTGAATCTGCCCTCCATCACTCACACTGCAGCCTCTACTCTACATGTGTACACAGGTACACATACTGACAGTAAAGAAAAGTAACTTAGTCATTTTGTTTTATAGAACCTTCTTTTTTTAATTACAACTATTTAGAGTGCTGTTAATTACTTGAATGTTGTTTTTCTTCAGCAAGAATGGCAAACACTCTCTGGTACTAGTATCCCAGGCATTAGGATTTCCTTTTTTCTGTTTTGTAACACTGATTTTTTTTTTCCTGTTGGAAATATTTGAAGAAGTTACCTCAAGTTCTAATAAATAATGATGGGAATTTTCATAGGCCTAGTTTCTCTCACTCTCTAAACTAGATTTGTTTACTTGTCAGTAGACAGTATATGTTTGGATACTTGCCATGTGCCTTAATCATTCAGCTAACAGGACCCTCACTCTCAGCTGCTGTAAGTCAAGCACTAGTCCAATAAATGAATTAAAAAACTAAATATCTGTCTAAAATAATAATGAAAACT
This sequence comes from Acanthurus leucopareius, assembly GCA_029814765.1. NCBI lineage: Eukaryota > Metazoa > Chordata > Actinopteri > Acanthuriformes > Acanthuridae > Acanthurus > Acanthurus leucopareius. Next base: position 1,119,205 of record JAQMCX010000012.1, on the reverse strand, counting down.
ATAATCATTTGCAACCTTTAAAATTACATTACATTACATTACAAGAGATCATCTTTTACTGTTGATACTCTTAAGTAATGTAATATTACATATTGGCACCAGGTATACCATATATTTTACATTATAGTATTTCTTCTTTCACTAAAATTAAGTAACTATGTACTCTTAACTATTTATACTTAAACAGAGTGTTGCTAATACTACCACAAAAAAGCAGTAGCCACAATACAGATAATCCTCAAACACACATCTACAGTCAGTGAATTCTCCACAAAATCAAGCAGTGGAGAATGGGACTTGCTCTTGGGTTACGTCCTGGCATTGTTATGTCTTGAGGAGTTGGACTCGGAGAGAGCTACTCCCCGGACAAGTTGTGCTTCTTGCAAAAATGATTGCTTCATTGTTGCACTGTGTAAGACATTTGCTCATATCAATAATGGGATATGCTCCAATGCATCAGGCAAACCCTGGGAGAGAATCTAGCTTCATTTGACTCATTTGATTTCACTGCTCACATTCCTGGTAAAGCAGGTTTGGAGAAGACACAGATATGATTAAATATTCACCACTTCCTGCCTAAACTTTCTCTCTAATCATATGGATGCTCTGTACAGCCGGGAAAAACTCCAGATGGACATCTTTAAGAATCCCAAATCCTTCCTCTCTTTGCTAGCATGAGCTTTGGGGTCAAGGTATGAAGGGAGGACCAAAAGACCTGTTTCCCACAATCCCTCCGCAGCTATAGACCCCCAGCTGTTCAAGGGCTTCCATAACAACAGCTGCGCAGAGGTTTAGTGGTTCATGTTGCTATGACAACAGCAGGATCAATTGGCATGCACAGATTCTCTGTGCTAATAGCAAAAGTGACATTATACCATAATTTCATTTCAATAAAACACAGGCAGGTTTTTTACTGCAATAAGATTCAGTGGGACATAAAAAAGAGGCAAATAATTAATTTTGCATGAAAACGCCCGTGGCTTGTGCGCCCAAAACTCGCAGGAATCTCCCACGCACAACCAACCCAGCAACCTCACACTTCAAAATCATTCCCTGGCATTGAAGATTAAGTGAGTAGAGAGTGCGATTGTTTCCAAGCTTATACAATAGAAGCTAAATAAGTCTTCATGCCCGGCAGCTGTATGTGCCACAGATCACTGACCGGCAGGATGTGCAACAATCAGAAATATTTCTGTTCTCCTGACAAACAGGATATCGGGTCACTTGGCCACCTTAACAGTGAGGGATCAGACACTATGGGGCGGGGAGGGGCAGTTTACAATACTGTACAGGACCACAAAGAACTAATCCCAGCCATAAGTGATGTTTTTGCATGAATGACAACAATTTTTCAGATGGTATGTCACAAACCAAATCCACAAAAAATAAGCTGGAAGTGAATTACAAAACTCTTTTTGACCAACATTACAAAAGATTACATTAACTGTTCCTCCTCATATAAAGTTAAAGTTCAGTTCTTGCAGCTTTTATCTGACCTGCCAAACTTCAACCGTTTCAGACTAATTCCAGGGAATTATAAGGGGCTCACTGTGACAATGGCAGGTATTCCCACAGGAGTAACCAGAGCTGGCATGGCGTCAGCATGGGTTTAAGACCAACATTTAACGAGCATGCAGCTGATACAGGCAGCTGTGCCAGACAAAACACAGCATAAACACACGCACACATACACACACATACACACAAAACATGGGCACATTAGCCTGCCACACTAAACCTCTAACATGATACAAGGTTTTCCAACTTTGTATCACTGTGACTAATCAAGTCCTAGCTGATATTTGACATTGATTATTCCTCTCTGTCTCACAGAATATGATAGCCCCTTGTGAACAGTAGGGGGAAAGCCAAACAGGAATCCACTGCTAAAAATACCCAAGTCGTGATGAGTCAGGATGGATTGAGCAAACAAAAAGAGACCAGTCTGCGTAAATTCTTCCAGTCTGGATTTTCTGCAGAGACTTTCGGAAAAGAAGTTCAAATCCTTAGTTCCACCAGTGGATTCCTCTGTTTAATGAATCGAGCTCCATCAAGAAGAGGGAAAAAGAATCTGCACACGAGTGGGATAAAAAGAGATTATCCAAATGGAGGCTAATGATGTGAAAAAGAATCACAGACTTAAAGAGAATAAAGGTGCAGGAACATAAAAGTCTTTTGTACTGAGATGTGCGGGGGGATTCAGTGATACTGAATTGCTAACATTGACTAAAACTTTCCAGGGATATATATCTGTATTAAATATAGATGTAATCATGTGTATAAAACATGGCACTAAAAGTTATGGGACATGTCAACAGTATAAATGCATCAATAGATAAAAAGTATAATAAATAACATTCTAAGATAACTGTTTAATTGCAGTACAAAAAGAAAATTAAAGACTACCACTTTTTATTTTATTTTTCAAACACTTAAAAAAAAGAAATTAAGAGCTTTTTGTTTTTTTCTTTACATCCAATAAAGCCTAGAAAAAAAGCTAAGCTGACGAGCCACACAGTCTCTTACTGCCTTAGGCTCAAATTGCACACATACACACATATATAGATAAACACACACACACGCACATACACACACATGCAGACACTCACGCACACACGCAGACACTAACACACATATAGACACACACACAAAGGAAATCAGAAAAGCTGGATAAGTGGTGGAGAAATAGCAAGTAGATTTATATGACTGATGTCTTATTTATTGACTAAATATGTGTTAAAATGAAACAAGGTTGTTTTAGTTTCAGCAGGATGGTAAAAACTGAAAGCGCTGTGTATTTATATTGAACTTTATTAACATTATTACATGTATAAGATTATTGATGCGCTTGGTTGTGTTGGATTCATCTGTTAACCTACTAATTCATGGAGGAGGTTTTGGGGTTCTACACATGTAGATCACTGAAGAAATGTCAATTTAATCTAGTTTGCAAATGCCAACATTTTTGTCTCCAGAGATCCACCTTTGAACAGTGCTAAAATTCAGAATGATTAATTTTCAATATTGCATATTTCTTACTATGCAGTTATTATATTTCAGCCCAACTTCCCAAATGCAATAAAAGTGAGGTAAGTAGTGAGCTATTGCATATAGAATCTGTCAGCTGAAAGATGCTTTTCAAGCCCCTTTAGGCTTTGATGAGACTCTTGCATTCATATGCTCTCACTTACTCAAAGACAAATACAAGAATGTGGTTTTCAGGTGGCTGTCAGCAGGCTCTCTGTCCAGAGTTTCTGTTTTGGTTTCAGACCACAATGCTCTCATTTCTTCATGTTAGGTCTTCAAATTATTCCTTAACTAATTTTTGAGTCTAATTATTTTGATCAAATTTTTTTATTATTAAAAAAATTCTGATACTGACCCCACATTTTTGCTCCACATTTGTAAAGCAAATGTACTGCCATTCAAATTGTTTAAAAGTCATAAAATTACATTTTAAAATAATACACATGATTTGACTTTTTGAACTGCACAATGATTCTCAGTCCCACATTGCAAAACATGTCCATCTTAAAAAAGTAACTTCACACAGGGCTTTATTTTGTTGAGTATGATTATTGTTGATAAAACTTGATTATGGCTGAAATACCTTTTGAAAACAGAAGACAGTGATACTTTATTTGTTATCACATTATTATTCCTACAGTGGAAAACAAAAATTAAAACTGAAATATTACCTGTACTCACTGAGTGAAATCTTAAATATCGTTTGAAGAGTGGGCGGTAAGTCAGTTGTAAAAGCAGCATATAGAAGCAAAATTTTTTTGCATCTCACTCGGTGAATTACGGGTTTACTTCTACCAAACCAGATTTTGTGATTGTCAGGAGTAGTGGAAGTTGAGTCAAGGTGGTTTTTGTGGGTTTGTTTCTGTCCCATTTTAAGGTGTTTAACGATGAGGAGTTAAACTTTGGGCTTTTCGGTAAAGTCTGGTGGATTTGGTGAGTGCTACATGGCAGATGTTTCTTGTTGAACAAAAAGGATCTGAGTCTTTAACAAAAGTCTATCTCTATTGGGATCTTTTCAGTAATGTTGTCAGACACTAAATAATGATCTCAGTCTGTGAGTGGCAAAAACAAGCACTTTTAATGACATACTTAAGATGGTTGCAGCTGCCCGAGAGGATTATACTGCAGACATTGCAGCCATGTCGCAGCTTCTGCCTGAGGCAGTTAACTGGACTGATTCCAAAACTTTTTGTAAGTCATTAAAACACCAAAACATGCAAAAAATTTTCCCAAATTTAAAATACCAGGTTACCCCTTGAAGACACATGTCCCTGCAGAGCAGCAAAACTTAATAATTTTACACCAGGCGTGGTGAAACAGAAGTAGATTAAACTGATTCTGGTAGAAACAGAATCCTTATTGGCTCCAGATTAAACAAGATGTGCTGGTTCAGGAAGGCAGTTGGCATTAAGGCTGCTGGTGGACACAGCACCTGCTGGATTTTAGATTTAAGAGCAAAAGCTCTGGTTCTTATTCTCATGACTGACATAACATAAGGAATCCAGCTGAGACTGCTGTTGTGATATGTGCAGAGTAACAGGTAGGGGGAAGTTTTTAAAAAAGATCTGTTTCCTATCGTGTTAGCAAGTAAAGAACACAAGCCCCATCATTTAATTTTGTCATTTAATTTAGTATTGTTGTTTAGTATTATCTAAATTGATTTTTTTTTTAAATAAATTTGTGTAAAGCTTTGCTTCAAAATGTGTGTTTTCTATTTAAATGAAATTTTGCCTTGGTATTAACTGACAGTTTTAACAAATGTTTGCCTTGTGTGACAATATTGATCTTATCTAATAATATACCAAAATACAACAGATTGGTCAAAGCTTGAAACACTTTGAAATACTATTATATATTTATTTAAGATTTTAATACAAACTTTTTGACCCTGCCTGACTTGTTGTGTTTGGTATTTTTACAGTGTAAACCATAGGATGTACCATCCCAAAACCAAGACACAGCTCTATGGTACATTCCTAAACAAGCTACATCTATGCAAACAAATGCATGTGCATGCATACTTTATGTAAAATGTATGTCTACACTGCTTTACTGCGTGAGATAAACACCAAGTAAACAGACATTGACTGACTTGTGAATGTGTTTAGACAGTCAGGCATCTCGCTGAGGAGACACTGAGGCAGAAATATCTCTCGTGGATTCCTCCCTTGCTTCTCCAAACAAAGAAAACAATCCAAAGAGAGATATCTATACCACTCATGAGAAGCAATCAGGGCTAGCATGCCATATTATGCAATATCAACCTCAAGTCTTTTGTTATAGTGTTTAAATCTTCCATTAATCAAGTAAACATCTGTCAATTGAGGCTTTTTTTGTGTAAATATTACTAAGGTGACCTCAAATTGCTCGGAAAATACAGCTGAATCCTCCTAATTTAAATTGATGTGCATTAAAAGTGAGTAAAATTAATCAGTTCTGGCATGGTTATAGCCTCCATAATAAAACAGTGAAATTAGAGGGCATGGAGGAAGGGACAAAAAAAAAAAAAAGCCTCAGCCTGTTTATTTTGCTCTTTTATCAAGTCAAGATTTACTGGAATCAGTGTTGCACTGATTAGCCTACAGGGGGTGGCTGCAGTTAGGAGGTCAAGTCAAGGGAAAATTTTCACAACTATACATCATTATCATATTAATTATAAGATTGAGCGTCACCTGGAAGACGAATCATTAGTTGAAAAAGGGGAAATAGCTCTATTTTAAAAAGCTTCAATCGCACAAAACAGTAAACTGTTTTTCAAATGGTGATAAAGGCTTTGTCTGTTTATTTATTTTTGAGCATTCAACTCATGTTAGTTCAATGGATAAACATATGGAAAACAGTATATATAATGTCCTTCAAAAAATTACAAAAATGAGACAAAAAAATCCATGCCTGCCTACTCTACCCCACAACAAAAGATGCTTTTTTGATTTCAAAAAAAGATTTCAAATAAAATCAAATGAAAAAGTCTCTAAGAATGCAAAGTAACCATGCACTTAAAAAGACAGCCGATGCATCAGTCATTTAAACAGCTACAGTCTATCAATCTCTCTTTTATATTAGCCCCTTTATGGAATAGGAAATACTTAAACATGTAAAAAATCAATGGTGATCATTTTTTTTAAAGGAACCTTAAACATTTTTTTTCTTTGTCTGGCCATGAAACAGAGATGGCAGGCAGTGAAGACAGTAACACAATGGACTTGGCACAGACGGCCAAGGCAGAACAGACAGTGAGGAATTCCCCATCAGTGTCTGAAATGAGCTAACTTTGCTTTTTTCTCTCTGAATCTTCCTCCTGGTGAGCGTCCAAAGAAAGGAAGTTAACTCTTTCACTGACATGCTGGAGGTCTGCTCCAGTTGTTTGCTCAGTGTGCATAGTTCTTTATAATAAAGCATTGCCTCCCCATGGAATGAGCAGCAGAATTTACTGACAGCCAGGTATTCTCTGTCGTCTCCACTGTGCATCTCCACACACTAGAAATGCACCACTTATTTCACAGCCCCTCAGCTCCATATGCAGGTAGTTAAATACAAAGCACTTTCTCTCCATTTCCCAAGACAGAAAATAGTGTCTTTAAATTTAAGGCGCTCTGCCATCTGTATTAAATGTCTGTGGCTGTTTATAAATACCACTGACCAGCAGTGAGCCAAGTCACTGAGATGGAAAAAGACAGAGACAGAGAGATTCACACAAACACACAGGCTTTTGGAAAAAGAAAATAAAGGCGACAAAAACTGAAAGAGCATATTCTCAATCAATTTTCCCCTCCTCTTGTCACACTCTCACTCTCTCCCTGAAACACGCACACACGCACAGACATGCAGACACACACTCAGAAACACATACACACCACGCACACACACACACACACATATAAATAGGCCTGTTTTGAAGTGGGCGTCAAAAAGACTGGTCTCATCCGTCATCCCTTGCCATGTTACGGCTCACCTTCATAGTTCAACTGACGGTCCTCTCCAAGCCACTAAACTCAGAGAAGATCTCCCCGCCTCCATGTTGACCTTTATATGTCAAATAAGTACACAAAGTTTTTGGGAGATTGGCCTATTTATCAGCTTAGACTTACACAGATGAATACATTATGAAATCTAAAATCATCCATTTCTCCCTGATGGGTCTTATTGCATGGTGTTAAATACAGCAGGCACTGTGTTACATTATAGAAGCCAATTGGCAAGAGGCCAATTCAAAAGTAATAAAAAAAAAAAAACTGAACTTGATTAAAAATTTAGTTTCACCAAAGGAAACACACAGAAAGTCACTCGCCCATCTCAGAGAACAGACATGGTGCAATTTGAACAAATTGTAACAATCCACTGACACGCGTCACTGCAGGACCTCGTGATTTTTTTAATGCCTTTTTTATTCTTTTCTTTTTTCTCTAGTTAAGTAAATGAAGTGTAATCTCTACAGACAGTTGTTCAAATCACATATTTACTTCCTGCTATTTCTATGTTGTGAACCTATTATCTAAAATGGTTAATCAAAACACTCAGTTTAGCTTTTAGGTTTAACCACAGGCATATTTTTCACTGTTTAAAGTGACTCAGTGAAGAAATGCAGTTTGGTTTTGTTCATAAAGCCTTTCTGTCTGTTATATTTGTAATGTTACTCAGCCTTGTGAAGACAGATGTTCCTGAGGACAGAGGCAGTTAAACGGAGGTCTAAGTCATTATGAGTTGCAGAAATGGAGGCTTGAGTCACGCTGCTAACGTCCCGATGTGTCACAGTTTATATGTAACAGGTGAAGTGACTATGTATGGAATTATAATGCAATAATTACTTATTTACAATTATCCTTTAAAAGTTTCCTGTTTATGCAATAGCTCTTTGAGGCGTGGGGGATGGGTAAGTGCTGTTCTGTGCTGTGCTGTCTGTAACATTGGCTACATTAAGATTTGCCAGAGTGGTTTTAAAATTGACTCATCAGGGCTTTAAACCAAACACCAAATCTGATGAAACATATAAACAATGTGAACTACTTGATAAACGTGTAAACAATAAATATGGCAAATAATTGGAGAGAAAAATAACTTGCTTCCGAGCATCTTTTCTGATAATACGTTAAGTTAATCACATCCTTTTGTTTTTCATAGAAAAGTTAACATTTTATTTCTTACAGGTCATGTTTAGGACACAAACCACAATACAGCTGCACCCTGCTGTCACCTCACATACAGTCATCCTCAAGTGTCAGAACGGATAACTTGAGCAACATACTCATGGTTTCAAATAGAAGGGAGGTTGACCCCCCCAATAAAACTTTTCCTTCAAAGCTAAACAAACAAATCTGACCCGCAATCAGTACTATCACATTTCAAACTCCCATTTACACCACACTGACACTGTAGCAATGCCAAAGTAGTGCCAGCAGGGAGATGGGTACAGACATACCACAGGGGTATCAAGTCCTTGACCGGAGGAAAGTGGCCATGGGGAGGGGCATATGGAAAACTTTGTCTCATCACCCTGCGGCAGCCTTGTCATAGAGCAGCAGACATGACACTTACCGCCTCCAAGCTGCCTTATTTACCCTCACAGAGGCCTGGCAGCTGTTTAGCACTCCCTTTTAGCACAGGACCTTCATCACTCTTTGGAGATGTACCTTTTATGAAGTTACACAGGGAATGGGAGGTGTGTGCTGGTGCATGACTGTGTGTCATTTCTTTTTATTCAATACTTGTATTCTGTGATAAAAAATGTCCTCTAAACTTTGGTATAAATTCCCCAAGATGCTTCATCACCTTTCTGGTTGTAAACTTTTGTTATCATAGGGCTCTAAAAGGGTTTTTTATACTTTTTTTTCATACTTTTTTTTTTTTTAGATAAATGTGTGAGTGAGGGGCCTACATGAACAAGTTATGCATATCTACTCATTAGGAATAATGAGCCCTTACATTATTGGACTGTGTCTGAAAAGCATGTGAAAAAAAAAGGCAGTCCTTACTAAAAAATGTTTTTTTGTTTTTTATTATTTTAATGTTTTTTTAGTCAACACAAAAACAAAACAAGATGTGCTAATTTTACCTGAAAACATTCTGCAAAACTTTACTATCTTACTTCATGGTAATTATAATATGCAAGGCATTTGATGAAAATAGCAGGAATCACATTGATTTAATTGTATAAACTCTGGCCACTTCTACTTTTTAAATAATGGCTTTCATCACATTCTAAATTTGAGGGGATTTTTTCATTTTCATCTCCAAATGAAGAGAAAATACTGCTGAAAATAGCTCATTATGTCTGTATTTTTCAGGCTTTTGGCACAAGTTAGTGAAAGGTGTCTCTGCCAAAAATGCTGCAGGGCCAAAAAAATACAACTGAAATACATGGCACCAAAGAAGTTGTTCTTCATATTTAAAGGTGAAAAATTTAATTAAATTTAAAAAAGTAGTCATCTGTGATGTTGCGAACTTGCATTTTGACAGCTTTTTTTGGACACTAACTGAGAGGCCAATTTGTGGACAAATGTCTAAGAAATATAAAAATAAGTTTGGTTTGCAGATCATTTTTTGAAGCAGGGTGATATTTTCAAATTAAAAATAGAACTGTTTTTAAGGCCTTTTAAATAAAGCTGTGGATGAGCAAATTTTAAATTGCTGGTGCATATTTTTCTCTATTCATATACATCACTTTTCGCTGCTGTTCGATACACAAGGAAAATTGGATTTTAATTGCGTGGTAAATTTTGGAATTAACGCATTTACAAAAATCTCAATGTCTTTATAGGCAGTTCACACTCATTCCAGGCAAGACATCACAGCTGGACTTCATCCTGATTGGATTCCCTCATTAAACAACTACTGAAATGTTTCCAAGCAGGGCAGCTTTAAACTAAATAAGCAGCAGGTTTACCTCATTTAAAATGGAAGTGCTGATGTTATCAGCCACACTGCAGTATTAGGACTGGTAAAGTTAAAGTAGTTCAAGTCAACCTTACTGACCTTACTGAGCTTTACTTGCATTTAAAGATATAAAATTAAATATTATGGAACCTTAACAACATTTGTAGACAATCTATAAATACCTGAAATTACCCAAGTATCTTTAAAAACTGCAAAAATATGGAATAAATATATAAAAACCCTATATTTATCTTATATTGACACCATCAAAACCTGCTTGCTTAGGACTGAAATCTTAACTGAAGTGATGCACATCTGTCATTTGGATTGGATAAGATTCATGCAGCAGACAGCTGCCAAAGTCAAAGAGCATATAGGTCTATCTTTCACAATAGTCACCATTATGCCCCTATGGCTTGTTATGTCTTCTGCGTATAAACTACTATCTGCTGCAGATTCCCAAGCCAAAGTAAAATACACCACAATGCCCATTACATTACATGAGAGAGAAAAAAACCGACAGGGGGAATCAATATAGTGTATGCAAATACATACAAACTGCAAAATAACCTAAAAAGAAAAGAGTATTTCTTAATGCCTTATTCCATCTCCTTTTGCATCACTTTTTAGGAATATCTTGAACAATACAATCTTTGAGAGAGCAAACCTCTTATCATGGCACATATCCTAACATGCTAATTACCCCACACACAGTTTGAGCTCATTTATTATGCATGAAATAATCTAATATGATGACTGTGATAATTATGCGCACATAGATAAGATAAAAGAGTAGTAACCAATTATGGCACGGGAGTTGGGAAAAGTAATTATTCTTTGTAGTGGAAAGAAGTCTCGGTTCAAAAAAAAAAAGAGGTTCAATTTTCTTTTTTTTTCATTCAGTTAACTGCACTGCAATGAACATGGGGCATCATGTCTGCATTCCTTTATAATATTTAAGGAATATATTCTTAACTTGGAAGAAATGTCATGTTGTAGTAAGCATTTAGGGATGCAGAAGCATCTTGCTGTGTGACAAAATTGTGAAAATGAACCATTAACAGTGTAAAACTTGCATGGTAACAGCAACGTGTCTGTAATGATAATTGCGCAAGCCTACTCCCTGAGACTCTTCACGCACTTTAGAAATCTGACATGTTTACATTATTGCTTGAAGGGAACATGACTCTGTGCCTTGGGTCTCGTCAGGAGCAGCAAATCAGAAAGGACACCACAACGAAGGAGTGGTGCTTAGAGTCGAGCGCTCGCAAATCAGACTCGTGTTGTAGAGTCATTAAATATTACCACTTCTAAAATCAGAGCTGGCGTGTGGTTAGCCCACACTACTGTGCAAACATACTTAACACAGCACAGCTTTCTTTAACAAATTATTTGCCTGCCACCACAAATCACAGGAAACAGAGACTCCACAGTAATTTAATTTTTCTGTGACTGTTTTGGCTCGCATCGTGTTATAAATCAAACTTTATGTGATGGAAGGTGGCAGCCTGGAAACAGAGTTAAACAGGGTTTTATATGTCAGCATCCATTTTGCTCGTTGCAAAGGAAAGAAATATTTCACAGCTTCTCTTGGATACTTTGGATAAGAAACTTAATGACGGAATCATTGCTGCTGCAAAAACAAGAAAGAAAATGTAAAATCTAATTAATAGAGCAAATGGTGATTATATAACCTCACATAAACAACAACAAAAAAAAACTAATGCACAATTTTTACCATATAAAGAGACATTTTCTTAAGTAGGATTGTCTTTCTGACCTCTAACTAAAACCACATTTATCTGACTCAGGAGTACACACGTCATCTTCACACTCCTCCGGAATCCTCTGTCACCCATTACCTAGTCCACGTCTCCCTTGGACCGCTGTAGTTGACTCATAATTACTTGCAGAGTCTAAGCTTCAGGCCAAACATGATACTCTGAGACTAGTCAACAAAGCTCAGAGTTGTCTAAAGGACAACTTTAACAAACAACATCAGATCACTGTTAAAGAGGACTGCCAGATTTTAAATTCACACCAAACATCAGCACAATGGGGAACGTGTTCTTGGAAGAAGTGTCTTTATGTAGGTGTTGGTCCTGCAGTCATTACAGAACAGCAAGTAAGAGATAAGAGTGTGAATATGAATAAAAAGACTGAACTAACCATCAGCTCTTTGTGTGTCTGCAGCTTTAAACTTGAGGTTAATGCCAGTGACACTCATGTTTCCTTACACTCTCAGCAAAGTCATAATGTTCCGCATGTAATGAAGTGAGGAGAGGAGAAAGCAAGGACGACGGATATGGCCAAGACAACAAATGCTGCACTGCCCTCATTTTACTCGGGCAGCTGATGTTGGGAATAACCAGTCTACTGTATGATTCTGCAGAAATGACATTTTCACAGACATGTTTGTTCAGATTGCAAGCCATGTCAGATCATGGTTGCATTCAAGAATCTTAACTGCCATGATTCCCTCAGAGCCTATCACATCATTGAAAAACCAAACTCTTTCACCAAAGCAAATTTATGTAGTTATTTTGTAAAACTCAGCCTCTGTGGAAACTGTTTTAGGGATTTACTGCATCCACAGCACTCTGTCTGCCCTTCCAAAACAATGTGAAACACATAAAAGTTGCAAGGCCATTTGAAAGCTGAGCTTTGCTCTGGAGTTGAACAACAGCACAGATGACTTAACTTTGAAGAATCACAGAATATAATAAACAGTAAGGTAAACCTGGTGTTGCAAATCATTTAGTGGTGTATACATAAAACAAGCTACAAGTTTCCCTATGAGATGGTACATGTACTGTACTGTAATACTTAATGTATGATGCATCCTAATGGAATTAAGTGTAAAAATACAATACAAGCTTTATATGTACAGTAATCACATTAGACCTCTAAACTGATATGATTTAGTGTTGTAATCAGCATCCAGCCCCGTCTCCTATAGAATTTGTTTCTATACCTCCCAAGTTGGTTGCCTGTTATGTATATGAGGTGATGCAGTCATATATGGTAATGATGAATGGTGGGCATACAAAGAGCTTACTTTAACACCACGGACCGGAGTTTACATCCTGAGTCCTGTGCATAGTTAATTTTAGGAAGCAGAGGTGCTTTGGTTAAGGTTTGAGAAAGATTGTGGTTTTGGTTAAACAAAGTCTTTAACGATAAAGTAAACACATCCTATCTCATGTTTCCAGTTACTGTTGACTTTTTAAACCTTAAGCTGAGACAAAGATCTCTACCTAACCCTATGTTTCCTTTGCCTGTTAAAAATAACCATAACAATCATAAATCCTGTTTTATAGCCATGCGTGGATACTATATTGCAAGGATACGTTGTGGGAAAACTAATGAAGTACTTTTTTATTTGCCTCTTTTGGCAGACTACTTAATTAAAAATTCTTACTTGTTATGTTGATTGAGGAAGTAACTGGGGTGGCTTAGTGTATTAGCTGATGTTACTTTGTTGTATGTTGTATAATGGTATATAAATTTGTTGTTTCCAGCACTATATGGACATAATGTCTAGAATACAGGGCTGGTGTTGTAATGCATTTGCCACAAAATGGTACATGTTATGTAGCATTACCTGGCTTAAAATTAAAAGCTTCTGGCTAAACAGTTAAACTTGAGAGTAACACCGTGTCACACACATTTATATCCTTTGGGTATGGATGTGAACTTACATGAATCCAGTGGCACTGAGGCATCTAGAATGCTGAGAGCCTTTATGAAATATAACACAGGAATAAAACAGTGTGGCCCTTCTTTAATATTTTCAGAGCGACAAGTCTTATGAATCCCCATAAAAGATGAAGCCTTCCCACGGAAAATGAAAAGCACTTCGACTGAAGCCTGTACTGTCATAAAATCATAGCACTTTTATAGCAGGGGACAGAACTACATAAAAAAAAGTCATTTACAGCTAATAAGAGCGATCACTAAAATGCATTAGGGCAAATAATTCTGTCCTCGCCACTGTGCAGTGCTTTTACTAAAGTCTGTTGATAAGCTGCTTTTTCACCCAAGAGCCTGTACACTAACAAGTGTTTCATCAGGCATCTGCAGAGACCACTTGGAGATTAACAGCAAGGTATACAAATGGATTTGAAGAGAAAGCTGCTTTTGTTAAAGTCTAATGTCAAAATAAAGGAGAGGCTATAGTCTGAGTGAAAATATTGTCCTTCAGATCAATGGTTTCCTGGAGTGCAATAGGCTGAAACCTTCAGATGAGATGTGAGTGGCAGAAAGAGCAGCACACTTGAATAATATCTTTGGAGAGGATTTTGAAAACGGAACCATGCTCCAGTAAATAGCCTTCTGGAGGTCACAACTTTAGTGCTGTTGCATTTCTATTCAAAGCGCAGACTTCAATGCCAGTAATAAAAGTAGGGTGATTTCAAGAGGCCAACTAACACCCTTTCAAAAAAGACCAATTTTCTATGTATATTGCACACATTTTACATGTTGCCCTGCGTCTTGGGCACCAAACCTGTCTCTTGCTGCAGTTCATCTATGGGTAAATAAAGATGTAAATGTATCCTAGTGAAAAAAAAACAACCTTAGGAGGTGATCAAAGAAGCAAACACAGCACAGCAGTGATAAGTTAGCGTAGTGTTCACAAAAATAGCTTCTGTTGATGTGTACTTGGCTAGAAAAACTTTGTCTGTTTGTCTTCAACTTTGTAATAAAAGTTTATCTGACTCACAGAGGAGAAACAATAGCTTTCCTGCTGGCAACAGCACTGCAGCACTGAAAAACAGCTGGAATTGTACCTGCAGTACAGAATGACTGAAGTTTAAGTTAAATAAAAACACAATAATAGAACAATGGCAAATTTGCTGCACATTGCAAACATCCATTTGGCAGTAGAAAGCCACTGCCACTTTTACAGGCTTTATTTTAAGAGCATGTTAATGCTTCGTGTTAAGTCAGTGCTATAAGCATGAAAAACTAACATTGACATTACCCTCTTAACTAAGTTTTTAAGAGTATTACACTGAGTTAAATTTTCAATAGCAGTGACACCATTACGGCCCATGAATTTATTCATTTTCAGGGGAAGCACAAATATGCAGTCTCACAGTGCTTGGTGGGATTTTCTCTGCTATGATCTGCTGTTGAATTCAAATCAAATATTTTGAACCTCACCCAGCTCAGCTGTTACCAGGACTCTCAAATATAATAAATTCAGGATTTACTGGCAGGCTTCATATTTCTCTGTGTGAAGCCCTACTCATTTATTAGGATTATCTGCATTCCACCAGAGATAAGAACTAAAGGCACAATGAGGTTCAGAGTCTTGTTAAGGTCTTTAATGCAGAATATATAATAAGCTGTTGCTAATTTGATTTGTGCTTGATCCTTGAATAATAAAGACTGATGTCTAAAAATATTTTGGTTTAATTGTTTTTACTGCAAAAATAATGACATCAAAGCACATGATGAATACAGAAGACATTACAGAGTGGAAATAGCCTACTTCTTCTTACACATCTTTGAAATTTCTTCCACAGCAAACACTGGATCTCTGAGTGCATACTGCTGGGGAAAAAACTAAGCTGTGCATTCTATGCTATGACTTTGACTTAGTTTTTGGAATGTGTCCCTGCTGGGTTTTCATTTCCTCTGTCTGAAAAAGGAATGCAATCAGAGAACTGATGTTAAAATCATTACCTAATGACTAAAGTCTTTGTATGACTTCTTCCATGCTGTGGCATTCACTGTTTGAGCTCACTTCACATGTTGTTGGGAGAAGAGCATTTCTTAAAGTTTGTTTGAGGACCGTCAGCATGGCCAAATAAATCAAATGTGTTAAGTCCAGTCAATCACTGGATCACAAACTGAAGACTCATGGATTTTTCTTCCATGCAGGTATACTTTTTTTCAGCAGAGGATTTTTTGATGACAGATCATTCTGAGGGAATATGCTGCTATAGTGTGTGGGTAAGGCAGGCAGTATCTAAAAGTTCAAATGTTCAAAAATATATATACTCATGAAGAAAACACAAAATATACTGCACATATCTATGAACAGATTAGTTTACAAAGTTGGTTTACAAATTAGTTCTACAAGGTGCTCACATTGATTGGTGTCTGATTATTCCACCGATATGTGTTAATAACAGTTTGATCGGTGGTTTAAATAAATGCCAATCAAAAGGAACGATGCAAATACAAAAGACAATTTTTCTACAAGCCCTTAGCCTAGCAGGGGCTCAATAGTGATGGCGGTCCATCATCTCGACTGGGGAAGAGAGACTGTGCTTCAGAGAAAAACAGGAATCTTCCACAGAGCACCCTCAGGACACAGAGATTTTTGCTCTAATGGATTTACAGCTTTCTCTTCCCAAACAATAAAATAAACTAAACCACAACAGAGCACTTCTGTTGTTCATGTTACCACTGGCTGGTTATGAAAGATATGAAGATTCTGAATGTTTTCAAAAAATCTGTCCAGTATCTGTCCTATCACTTCTGTAAAAACAGTTCTATATCAGGATGCAGGTTGGTTTTGGTTTGCACTAGTTAGCATTTAGCTGTTAGCAGCTGGTGTACAGCAGAGTCCAGCAGTGTGTTTGTGTAACAGAGCTAAATACACAGCAGGGCTGAGAGCTTCTGTTCAGAGGCCCATTAACTGCAGTTTTAATGTAACGAGTCGGCAAGTTTTTAATGTAGTGAAATACTTGAGCTGAGAATAGTATGGAGGTAAAACTACTTTTAGTTTGGAGTTACACACACTTTATATCAGAGAACATTTTACTTAACTTTTGACAGAGATAAAAGCAACCAGATACAAGCAGCGACCAAATGGTGAATTACAAGAAACAAAAACCTTAATACAATAGTTGAGACAGCTGAGACTGAGGCAAAGAATTTCTTCTAAAAATTTTCTTACCAAATTCTGTGCCCTAAACATTTTCATATAATTATAGTGTTTGCATTTTATATTTTAGTTTTGTTTTAAACCCACCCTTTTGAGCAAAACAAAATATATGTATATTAATTTCCTCAGAATCTTAAAGGTATTTTTATTCTTCCACACACTGCATCCAACAATTAGCTACAACCTAAAAATTCTGATCTTTGAAAAAAAAAATCACTCATGGGTTATCTCAGAGGGACTACTGTGACTCCACAGCTCAAGCTCTGGCAACATAGTAGTTTATTTTTGGGGGATTTGAGAATCTCAGTGTAAAAAAATCTAAATCTGAATTAATGAAACTACATTAAAATGACTTTTTTTTCTACCTGGCTGGTTTTAAGCCTGGTTTAAGTTTCATGTCATCAGTTCTTAACTGAATAAATGTTGTATTAAATCAAACTGATTTTCAAATAATGCTAATGTACAACAATATACCATCCCTGTCTAATAGCAGTTACCAAACTTATGAACAATGTCACAGTCTTATGCTGGATGGATTTCTTTGACATCTTTATGTCCTTCCAGAAACAAAGCTTCGTGATGTTGACAGTGTGGAGGATCATTAAATTTGCCTGCTGCTTCTCTTGGAGAATAAATCAAGCCAATCCATCTCTCTCCGACCCCGCTCCCTGGTGACTTACTTAGAGCCATGCCAACGCAGCACTGGCTGTGGAATGAGCAAGGGTAAGCATGCAAGGGCTGTCCTTAAGCTGAGCTGTCTGACGGTATAAACAGGCCTCTGCCTTCTCTTGAGAGCAATAGGGATCAAGTGGGCTTAGTGGGCATGACCTGTGAGGGCCCAGACAAGGCCAAAACATGCAACACAACACAATACAATTGTCTTAAGGATTGCTGCTCTATTGAACATGAGAAAACTAGCCTACATCACATTGCTCACAGGCCCGGAACAGGACCTAGATGCACTCCACTGAGGATACCCAGCAGACTAAAGCCTTATGAATAATTCTGAACATCCCCTCTCTTTTTCCTGCCTGATTTAAGAAAGTGAGGTCCTCAAAAACAAATTAGATATCTCTCAATGTGATTGCTAAGAAAAGGATTCCCGCAATGTACTGTAAGGCTTATTAGTCTTACACGACTGTCAAAAAAAAAAAACTTAGATCATCTCAAAAATGAAATATTGGTTTCTTTGGTACCATGCAGGGTGGAATTAGAGGCAATGGCAAAGGAAATGACAAGACATTTGCTTGAGGTTTAATTTCCTCATTGCTTTATGGCCATACATAAATGCGTAAATTGGTTTGTAACATATGCTCTCCTCGCTCTGTTTACTTCCTTCATTTAGTGTGACTGAATCACTTTATTAGTGATTATCCCCCCAAAAGCTGCAGGAATGCACAGCATCACACCTCATCATGTAATTTACCCATATAGTAGGAATGGGAATATGCAAATAGTGTTGGAGTATTTTTGCAGCACCAAATATGCCCCTGGGCTGCTTGTCCAATGACACAAATCATCAATTAAGATCTCAGCAGGGTTTGGGGATAAACTAAATTGGCATTATCCCTATCTGACAATATGTGGAGCCGTGTGGGGTACGTCACAACAAAGAACAAACACCACTGAGGGTGACGGGTAGCGATATATGTGTGTGTCAGTAAGTGTGTGTGTGTGTGTGTTTATACGCGCACACTTTCAAAATTCATTCCCAGCTGAATCACCCACTTTGAGACACCGAGATGGTACACAACAAGGTACACAACCATTTGAATTGTGCAAAAGGTAACAGACCTTCTTTGGTCTTTATACAGCGACTCCCAGCAACGACAACAGTGTCTTTCAAAGCATTTACTTTCACAGGGGCTGCGAGTTTAGCTCCTCATGGGATTTTATGCTCAGCACTCTGCACCTGCCGAATGTGTTTGACGGAGGAAGCTAAAGTGGTCTAAATCGCCATTGTGATTTCTCAGGGAAGCAGATGATTAGTAAACAAATGGTTCAGGCATATTTAATTAAGCTAATGTACTCCCAGTACTCTTTCTATAGTTTATGCTGTGCCTTTACTCCAATTGCAAAATACAGTTGTAGTGATTTTACCAGCGTCAGTATCTGTGACAGTTAAATAACATTGGGATTATAATTCCTAAACTTTACATTTAGCAACATGTGATTTTTTTTTTTCAAATCTAAATGTGTTTGTCAAATTAATATATGTACGTTAACATTTATGTTATATTAAAAGGGGTGGAGATCAAGACTGACAGTGACAAACAACTAACTGACCAAATAACAACCCGCAGATCTGTGCATTTTTAACTGCAAGATCATTCAAATCAAATCCAGCAGGGGCCTGGTTTTTAAGACAAGCTTCCTGAGAGACACAGGTTCCATCAAATCCCACTGACGGCATTTTGTGCCAGTCAAATGTCTCCTATGGGTGAAATAGTCGTTTGAGCAATTGTGGAATAAACTAGTCATCTGAAATAGAAAGTGGTGAGTGGCACACAAAGAGGGCCAGTGTTCAGAGAGGTTTTGCAAGGCAGGGTAGGCTGAGAGTAAACATTAGACCTCACTGAGATGCAGATAGTTTGAGCAATGAAACACTTCAATAAAGAAAGAATTCAGCAAGAAACGCATAAAGAATCAGACTCCAAGCTTGACCTTTAAAAATACTGACACATGAAGAAAATAGCTGTGCTGTGATTTACATTTTTCTGGAATAAATACAAGACTTTAGCTTTGTATTTAAAACTATGTTGTTTTACTTTTAAAAAGCTATTCATGAACTGCAAATAAAACAAATAATGCCTACTTGAGTAAATAGAAAGAAAAAATCCAAAAGAAAACCTGAGTTGTTCAAAATTATTAAAGGCTACATTCAAACTTTAACAGACAGCATATTTTCCTCAGTTTGACATTTGTATGCTGTGGTAAGCCTGTTTGTTTGTTTTTGTCACAAATAAAAACATCCACGCACACACAGAGAGCATACACACAGTGAGAGACAATACTGTATAGAATAACACTATTATGAACAAAAAAAGCCGAATTAACTTGGATCAGTTAAGTTATTTGGATTTATATGTTGTTTTTTACACAAACAACCCTACCCCCCCCCTTTTTTTTTTTACAAACACACCAACTTTGCCACTCATAAAAGGTTTTTTTTTTTTTACTGTAATAAAACAAACCATGTAACTTCAACATTAGGGAAATTTCTAAGGCAGCAAAAAATACAAGAACATTAATTTTTAACGGAAGATTCCCACAACGAGATATTTACTATAAATTTACAAAATAATTAGAACGCAATTTGTCATTCTGGAGCTAATTGACAAAGCCGTAGAAATTAAATGCCAGCCTCCTGCATGCACTCATTCTGTCCGATCTAGTCACTACGGGCTATTAGTCTCTAAATTACAACCTTTTTGCACAAAAGCATCCGCCGCAAAACACAAAACATCCGAGATAACTGCACCACAAACATTACCGATATATATACATTTTTAAATCCAAACGCTGTATCAAGCAAAAGGAAAAAAAATCCACTGGTCTTTCAGTCCAGCACAAAAATGCATCTCCTCTCCTTTCCCTCTCTCTATTTTCTCCCCCACCTCAACTCCCCCCTCCCTTTCTCACTCTCTCTCTCTCTCTCCCTCCCTCACTCTCTCTCTTTTTCCCTCCCTCTCTCCCTCTCTCTCACTCTCTCTCTCTCTTACTCTGGCCTGGCTGGCTGTCTGACTGTATGAATAATGTCCTGCCTTTTGTAATGAAGGGGGGGTAAAGGGGAAAAAAGGACGCTGAAGTGGTAAAGCCCTGCTCCCATGCACTGACACTGAAAATGAATGACAGCTTACCTGCATGCCAATCTTCATCAGACTGACACTGGGCTGACAGCACAGCCTATACTCCTCCACACAGCCGGTGACGTCACCTATACCAGGCCCCTCCCACCTCCATCTCCATCTCAGCTCCCCGTTTTCCCAGCACCGGGTTGCTGATGCCTTCCAGTGTCCGTGGGAAATACGGCAATCGTAAGTGGGGTTTTACGAGAACGATCACACAAACACATCAATGTACAGAAAGGATTGTATGGGAATACTCGTTTAAAGTAATGAACTAGAGATGATGTGTCTCTGACAAACACTTGTTTTTATTACCTGGATGATTTGTTTGTTCCTAATCCACTTGAATTTGTATAAGATTTAGAGACAGTCACCAGAATTGTCAGTATCAATCACAAAGGACAGTATATTTCTTTATTGCATTTTATTTTGCCATGAACAAAGAAAAGGCTAACATGGCACTAAAATGGAAAAGTATCATACCATCTAATTTAATTATTCTATTTGCTTCCAATTTGTTGTTAGAGTGAAGCAACAGCGTCTCTGAGAGGAAAATGTGACAAGGGCTGCTAGGATGAGGAATGAGGAGAAACAGATTACAACTATCAGTTACTTCAGCCCACAATAAAAACGATAATATTCAGGTTTTGTCTTGTTTCTTGAGAGAAAGTCAATCAATTCCAAAGTCCCTTTTGCAAATTTCCAATTGCATTCTAATTCTCTGCTGTAGGCAAATGGTCATGAGTCCTTCTTAATTTGACCTGTTTAAACTTCTGATGTATAAAATCCATGTAAACTCCATTTTCACATTTGTTTTCTACTTATTTATCATATTGGTCTATAGGCTATATACTCGTGTATATTTATGTGTTTATTTACAACATGTATCACCACTATAGTTCTAACTAAAACAATTCTAGACATGAGGTCACCAGTCACAGTCATTAAAAAATAAATTTAAAAAAGGCCTAATAAGCTGTGGCTTGTTTTCATCAATACTCTGGTGATACATAACCTTTAATGAATCTGATATTGATAAGATTTTGGAGAAAATCAAATCACCTAAGAAACTCCAGGTAACCCAGTGAGAACTACAACTCATGGCAAAGTTCGGTGGTTTGGTATAAATAAGGCTTAGGTTTGCTACTTTTAATCTGATCATTGATTGCTCTTCATTTTATTAATAAGGACCCAATCATTCTTAAGTATCCAAATAATCATTAATTGCTGGATTAATGGATATTACGAGGGTCACATCAAGGCAACATGTCTTCGAGTGGGACTGAAGCGCAGGCACACACTCACGCACTGCAACGCACTTGCCTTTGAATCGCGGGTCTGGCCAGCCCCCTGTTGGTCTGCATTAACAATTACATTCTTCAAAAAGACAGGTAGGATGATGGGTATCAGAAGCACTGCTGTAAACAAGAGTCTCAATAGAAAGATAATTCTGTTAATATTCTAATTCGTCTGACTAGCCCCCACTAAAAACACACAGTACAGATGATAAAGTCTCTTAAAAGGAGTACAGTAGATGGTCCATTGTCCATGGTTACATGACAGCATGCTTGGAGTACGTTGTGTGTTTAAACCACAATGATTTTACTGTTGTCCTAGTTGTTTCTTTGGCTGTGTCTAACTTTCTTGGAGTCTTCAAACAATCCACCAGGCAGTCCAGACAAGTAACCAGGGAAACTTGGTTTCACGTGTTACACTGTGAGGTGCGTCATTTTAAATAATCTGCTTTAAAACTGAGATTGATCTGCTACATAGAAAGCACGTTACATTTATGGACATCGTATGAATGGTAAAAGTCAGGCGAGAAAGATGAATAACGCAGCCCGTACATTCTTTCGATTGTGAGTAACAACGCAAGCAATTGGTCTGTCTTGAGTTCGTGTATCCAATCAATATCAAGTTTGCTGTTACCAGGAAGCAGAGGACGCCACGCGCAAGAGAACGCTTAATCCGTCTCACGGAAAACATCCACGACCCTGTCTTGTTACTTGTTACTTGATGAGGCTGATGCGTTAACGGATAACAAAGATTCAAAACATGGGTATTGAACATTATGAGTAACAGTTTCGTTAAAGTGTATGGAAATGTCGGTCTCAGCCTAACCTTAGCAGAGGTGGCACGAACATGCTAGCAGCTACTCGTGGACCCACTGGTTACCGTATGGATGCAACCTAACGATTTAACTTGTTAAAAATGCTACAGTATTGGTTAATAGTGTCATGACAGTCTGTCATGCAACCGTATTTTATTCACTTCACCGATTGACAGTTTTGTCCGTCGATTCAATCATCTTGAAACGTTGTCTATTAAAATGGCAAGTACCGTTTTTGAAGTTGGTACCGGCGTTTTTATCGTTGCGGCAGTGTGGATTGCGGCTCTTGTACTTGGGATGATGCTGCTTAGAGCTTCTGGATCAGCCAAGTGAGTGACAATAGCACCTACACACAACACACGCTCCTCACAAGAACTGGTTTGACGTTGAGGAATAGCGCGAAATGGAGAATTGTTCTCACAAGTGAATAAGTGAAATATTTTCGCATTTTTCATGTTGGTATATTTGTTGGTCAAAACACACATATACCGGAACAGAACTAAGATAGTTGTGACTGTGTAAGGGTATTTGTTTGTTTGTTTATTTTTCTAGTAATTTTGGCATGTGTTTGACTGGTCAGTCAACCCCTTGTATCTATTGATATACAATTATATTTAGTTATCACGCCTGAACACACTGGTATGTTGTGTAGTATGTATGAAAATTTTAGAAAGAGCTTAAAGTGAAACAAAGTCAAATCAAGTTCTAAGCAGGCATGAATGGATGCTGATAAAATATCTAACTAAAGATCAGTAAAGAAACAATGATTTCTTTGGTCCTACAATTTGTAAAACAATTCATTTTACCCACATGCTGCTCAGCTGATTGACTGCTGGGACCTTGCACATTCCAGTCCCTCCCTGCTGAAACAAGAAACCTGTGCGATTACTTTACATTAGACATTAATGCAAGTCAGTTAGTGTTTACTTTTTTTTAAAATGCACTGTGACATCAAGTGCTGTGCACTTGTTTAAGGTGCCGTTGCAGTAAAGTTTAAATGGGGTGAAACATAGTGCCATTCTCTTGATTGGAAAGTTAACAACTTTCAAAAAATCACAGTAAAGAAATCCATTGTTTTGATTGTTACCTTATAACGACATTATTCTCAGATAATCCTGTGTTTACACAAGTCTTAGTAAATCAGCGTATGAAGCCCTTATTGTTATTGTATTTGTTTTAATAGTGCGTGTGTGTGTGTTGTCAGGTTAGGAGTTATCCCAGTGTTCACCCTGGCTCTCACCATCACTTTGGTGTTAGTGTTTTTCCCTCGTAGTCCAGAGACGCCTCCTGCTTTTAAAGAGATACAGGTGAGTTCCACACATAGATCTGGAACACTTTTAAACACACTTAAAAACTCACATACTCACATCTCCCTGTCATTTCCAACATGTCTGTCAGTTGTTTACATGCTGGCTGAATAAACTTGCTTTCATACCTCATGTCCTGCCCAGAGCAAATGGGAATTTATGTTAAAGTGCAAATTTCACTGATATTTTTTATTTGATATTTGAGAAAAAAATAATTTTGTTCTTTACTTGAAGAGGCACAATATGAACTGTAGCCTAAATATATATATATTTTTTTTTTACCATACTGCTGCCTAATTAGTGACAGCGAAATATTTCAGTCAATATTGTATGAAATCTCTTACTGTATCAACAACACAAAGACTTATGTTGTTGTCTTCTGTTAAGTGGCTCATGCATAATGACAGCATAATGTACATTAGTTGGAAAGACAAGCAGGTCTGGAATTTTTCCAGTTTTGTTGTAAGATCATTTGGCTTCCATTACCACCAAATGTTTTGGGTGCTGAGGCATTAAGTAAAAAAGAGAATTCAGAGCCCAAAGAAAGTATTAATAAAGCTCAGTTATTAACCTTTTTTTATATATACTTTTGTGACTCCAAAAAATAAAATTATTATGTTAGCTGTTATTTATCATGTCATTTATATATCCATGGGAAATTTAAATCATTGTGTGTGTGTGACTGAGAGTGAGAAAGAGAGAGAGAGAGAGTGTTCAATGGGCTAAAACACAAAGGTCAACTCTTCTATCAAGTGAATAATAATAGCATTGTTTCCTTTAATTGCACCAATTGAGAAATTAGGTTCTGTTTAAGTTTGACGTAGGTGAATATAAAATACATAATCCTGTGTAAAACCATAACTCTGATATAGTCATTATCCATAGCAGTGTATACCTGTAAAAAGCATGTGTCATTGTGTGTGTGCACTTCTGTGTATGTGCTTGTCATAAAGGCCTGTTCTGCTTTATCTTAGTCCAACAGCAACACAGAACAAACACTCCCCCGTGTTGCCTCTGGGTCGTGCCAATAAGCCAGCCAGATCTGCCAAGCAAGCTGCCACCCCATAGAAATAGCAGAGCAGAGCAGAACCCCGTCCTGGCCAGCTCACATTTTATAGCCTCTGTGCAAAGGCAGATATGAAACCAGCAACAGAGGGAAGCTGCTAAATGGGCTTTCCTCGATTTCAGTACAAGGCTTTTGGGTACATCAGCCCATGACTACTTCAAAAATTGATACCAGTGTTTAAAAGAGGTCACATATAAAATCACTTGCAATAATTACACCTTATAAAATAAGTCATCATCACGTATTGATTTTTTATTTTTTTTGGCAGAGTACTTTACATTAATTAATTATTACTGGCCTGTTATTACTTGAAAGTGAGAGGTAATTTCATAAAATATTTTTAAAAATAGCTTACATAATTGTAGGATCCAACAATTGTACAGCGTCTTTGAGAGTTTAAGAGTTAGTTTTTTGTTTGTTTGTTCTTTGAATAAAATAGAAAAGAGTGCTTTTTTTTGTTTACAGGGGTGGAAAATAGTCTATTCCCAGATCCAGCAAGTAATAAAACACAATAAAAAATATTTAAGGGAAACACCTTAAGAGACTGAATCTGAGTTAATAATAATTGAACAACTGTAGGTTAAATAACTAGTGACAGGCATGTTGTAGCACAGATTACAGTCTTTGTAAGAAAATCTAGAAATCAGAGAATGTGAAAGCTGTTCTGTGGCTTGTCTTTGATATTTTAATCTAAAACATCAAAAGTGTTACAAATGTTTAAAATGTTAACCTGTATGACCATAAACGGTGTTTCTGCAAAGGTAAAATGAATGTGAAGAAAAAGTGTAAAAAGTGCTCGAGTAGGGACAGATAATGATGTTTTGTGTTCATGTGATGTTTTGGTTTGGTTAACACACACAAAAACAAGCAGAGAGATAGTGTGCATGGTTGTGTTTGCAGCTGTGTGTGTGTGCTTGCGGACTGTGCAATAACCTCTTGCTGTTAAACAAAGTAAAATATCATAGTGCCAATTAGGCCAGCCCCAGACAAGAGGTGGGGTGGTTTATACCAGGCCCCCCTCTACCACCCGCAGCCCGCCCGCCTGCCTGTTCCCACCCGTGCGCTCAATGGCACATTAATAAAACATGGCCCACACTTTGGGGTCCTGCTTGCTGGATAATTGGCAAATTAAAAAGTGAGATGTGTTAAATGCATCTATAAGGGATAGTATACATCATCCTTACCTCCTCGGCACCAACAGATTTATATTCAAACACACACACACACACACACACACAGTTTGTACTGGTGTACTCAAGGCTGGCCCATGATCTTAATATTAAAATAGAACCAGAGTTATCAAAGGAGTGTTGATTAAATCTGCCAATGGCAACTTTGTGAGTCCCAGAGTTCTCCTAAATTAAACAGAACCAGTCTTCTTTTCCTGTGCATAGTTTGTGTTAGAAATGTTAATTGATGTGTAACCCAGGCAAGCTGCAGTGTTGTGTGGTCTGTGTCCTTGCTGGTTATCCATCTAGATAAAGAACAGCAGGATCAAACACTAATTATCAACCCAGAATCAGTGAAATCAGTGAAACAACAACATGCTATGGGCTCTATTTTCGTCAGTATCTGCGCGGCGCAGCGGGTCTATGATCTATGTGCTGGGAGTACATGTAAGGTTGACCAACATTCTTGGTAATTTAGTGAATACAAGTGTAAGCGATCTGTGAGGCAGCATGGTGCAGTGGTAAAGAAGGAAGATGAGATAATTAGAGGGTATGTCACAGCTGACTTCAATAATACCAAATCAATCATCTCTTCTCAACCCCTTTAAAACTGATATTGCACAGCTTATTGTAAATTTCCTAATAGCTTAAGTTCTATAATATAAGATAAAGAGTCAAACAAAAACTCTGTAAATGTGCACAATTTAATTGAAACGTTATTTTCTATTTTATCATGAATTAAACATCAAAGTGAACAAAGAACACTTACCCATACACTGATATCCGGTGCTGGAACAATGTTTGGGGGTGAGCATATAATTGTACACATGAAAGAGCAATGTGCCTAAAACATCACTAATGTTGTATGTTAATAAGAGAGTTACATCTCAAGTGGAACTAGCTTAATTCCAAGTTATAAGTTAAACGGCCTAACCTTTTGTGTGTGTCAAACTTCATGGCCTTGTACAGCTGTGTCAATTACTAAACCAGATGAAAGGGTAAAAAGACGTGCCAGCCCTTTAATGTATTTGATTCCAATTTGTTTTTTGCTGCTATTGCATAATTATGCACCAACTGCCTCAAGAGTCAGCTTCATTTTTGTATCATTTACTGAACCAGGAGGTTATTTTAAAAAAATAGTTTTAATTATGTGTATAAGTGTGATAAAATTCTAAGGATATTCAAAAAAGAACTGTCTGGAATAGTTGCCAAGTCTGTGCACGTGCCCTCTTGCCCATTAAAACCATTTAAAAAAAACCCTCCTTTTTCCTCACTGTGCTTAGACCTGGTTTGAGCTGGCTGAAGTGAGGCAGGTTTTCACCTCAAAAATGACATCAAAATTGCACTGCACATGTATCTTTAAACACACACCCTTTGTTACGTGTTTCCATGCATCATGGGGCAGCCGATTTCTCGTTTAGCCAAGAAATAGCAACTTGACACAAGCACAGGAAAAAGCCTCTTGCCCTGTACCAAACTGCATATGTGCTTGGATCTGAACTAGACCAGCTTTGTACTGGTAAGAAAACGGGGCCATGGCCTTATGTCTTCAAGTCAGTCCTGCACAAGTTAGTTCCTGAACATGCAGGTCTTATTCCTACATAAATCAATAACAACTACTTGGTTATGTGTCAGAGCCTGTGGCTCTCTTATCACATGTAGTGGGTAGTAATCAAGGCACAGTTTCCTTAGGAGATACTGTGACACGAGGTCTGGAGGTCAAATCTGTTATGGATGCTGCATATCAAGTTCTGGCAACATCTCTGCTTACTTACAGTACACTTGTTTACTGGTACAAATACATTTTGCTTTCAGAGAATACATAGAAATCTTCTAAAATAAATGTTTTTTCATTTTAATAGTACACTTTGATATTAACAGGGTTATCTCCAGTTAAATCTAACTGTGCATCCTTGTAGCAAAATATTGATTCTTGTCTTAAAGCTCACAGTTGACAGCAAGTTACCAGTTTGTCACAAGAAGAAGCCAGCTAAAAAGTAACCTCAGGCAAAGTCATCTATCAACGGCAAAAATATGTCTCAGCACTGTTGCTGCAGGTAGGTGTCAGTCAGTTTACATTTCACAGCACCATGAGCAGGCCAGGTGACTGACAGCTGTCTAAGTCACTGCGTTAGAGATATTGAAGCCCCCAGTGTGCACATATATCAATATGGCTTTTGCCATATTGTTATATTGTTATCATTTTAAACAAAACTTATTAGTCGAAAAGTTCTCGTAGATTTTTCAGTGTGCATGTGTGTGAATGTTTATTAATGGCCTCATATAATGCTACCTTGTCACTCTTCTGCTACAGAAGCCTTTGTGAAAGCCCTCTACTGACATCTAGTGGCTCAAAAGAAGAAACACAAAATTTATGCTCAGCCATGCCTTTCCCATGCATTAAGTTAAAAAAGAACTGTACTCTGTAATCATTAAGAACTCTGAACAGAAACTGAATTCTGTCTTTCTCTTTGCAGATAGTGGACACTTTGTTCATCAGCCGCTATGTGCTACTGGCTATAGTGAGTGCAGCCTTTCTGGTGGTGTTCTTCCTGCTGCTTCCCTTTCATTTCCTGGAGCCAGTCTATGCCAAGGCTTTAAGAACACACTAGAGCTGCCAAGGTCAGAGCTGGCACTGGGATCACACCTCTGATGTACACAACTTAAGACAAGCAGGGCTGACAAGAGCCCCCCCCCCCCAAAAAAAGGAGAAAGAGTCTACAGAAAGCATCCCAAACAGAAACAGCAGGCAAGCTAGTGTTTTCTCCAAAGCAAACTGTTTAGTACATAGGATGAGTGAAGAGGTTGTAATTGTGTGAAGCACGACAGTAATTTCTATATCGAAACACTTCAGAAACAACCAGTTCTACATGTCTACCTTTTATAAAGAAAGTAATTATTTATATTGCCACTGTGATTTGTCTTTTTATTCCTTTCCCTCCTTATTTCTTGACACTAGAGGTACAGTCCAGATGAGGTGGCAGTTTGAAATGTTGGTGACAGCACTCAGCACACAACCCAGGATGTGTTCGTGCATGTGGAGAAAGTTTACATTCCAAATGCATCTCGTGTGGCGTCTCATTTACAGCTGTCTAAAGCCTGGAGATTGCATTTATGGCTCTTCAGCTAAACTGACTGATTAGCAGTGTTAAACATATGCATACATGCTCTAGACTTGGTACTTTTTTCAGTGTTAGATATAAAATTGACATGACATAGAAACTGTCAGTGAAGAAAGAAACAGAAAATTAGCTTTAACCTCATTTGCGCACTACTTTACGCAATACACCAAATGGTAACATTTAAGCTTAATATTTTACATGGTTTCTTACAAATAGAATTAATATATCAACTTAAGATGTGCAACCCATTTTAGTCAGAAAATAGATTTTACTGGAAAATAGATTCTTGTGTACTCAAATGCTGAACATGAACTAAAGAATTCCAATTATGCAGTTTGTGTCAGCAGACATTTTAGAAGCAGTTTAATTAAGTTTGATTATTGATGTTCAACTGAGACAGTAATGACTGAGTTGTCAAATGACTAACCAGAAGTTAAGAGTGTGATTGTCAAATCACGTCATCAAAACATGAAGTAAATGTAATTCTTTCACTGCCATCAATTAGGAATCAAAAAAGTTTTTCCAGGTTTTTATTGTTTATTGTAAACTATCTTGCTTGTCTTTTCCTTCTGCTCAGTAGCCTTAAATAAAATAAAAACTCTCAATTACAGTGTTGAGAAGTTAGATGTGAAAATATTGTTTCTTGTCTGCATCTTTTTTTAAAATCAGAAAATCATTAATGGACAGTCATGTGGATGTTAATTGCATAAAGAAGTACAAGTACACTCAACAAGAGAAAAAAAGCTAAGTAAATGGATAATTTGCATTCAGGGAGGAAGTGGAACAATACTGTAATGACCTGATTAGGTTTGAGTGCTGTCACTTGCTTTACATGATTAGTGCTAATTTATTTTGTAGCATTTTGATCAGTACTTTTATTTTTGTAAATTTATCTTACTATAAAGGGAATATACATCACAGGGTATAGAAAATGCAAACTTTTATTAGAATCTCTGCCATCTGGTCAAAAGTTAGGCCTGTGTGTGCTACTGTCATTGTAACCCTTTTTACACTGTATGTTCAAGACAGGAATAATGTAAAAATTATGATGGTGGAATGGAGGGCCATTGTTTTAGCGCCTCAAAGTCGGCAAGGGAGGTACTAACAGTACTGAATTGACATCTGTGTAAAAATCCAGGCTGACATGTTGGGACAGTGTGGGTGTAACGTTTTGACAGTGTGTTAACCTACCAGGAGAGAATTTAAAAATAACTGGCAGCACTTTAGTAGATCAACTCAAAGAAATGGAACAGCAACTGAAGGTGTCTGCAAAGTAACAACATCCAAGAACTCCTTACCCTC
Organism: Acanthurus leucopareius; assembly: GCA_029814765.1. Taxonomy (NCBI): domain Eukaryota; kingdom Metazoa; phylum Chordata; class Actinopteri; order Acanthuriformes; family Acanthuridae; genus Acanthurus; species Acanthurus leucopareius. The sequence continues at coordinate 1,088,483 of JAQMCX010000012.1, read as the reverse complement.
TCGGCAGAGGACGAGAGCTACCCCTTATAACAGAGATAAGATCGCCAAGTATGTCATCATTACGGTTTGAAAGTCATTATGTTACACATTCACGCCCCACACACCTCTTTACATTTAATGGTTTAGTGTTTAAAAAAAAGTTGTGAAAAAGGGGCTTCTGTGCAGTGTTGTTGCATGGCTTGTGGTTCGTGACCAACCTCATTGATGAGGGGAGTTTTCCCTTTTGCCATCATTGTGCCTGTTTTTGGATGTCCATGCTCAACCAGTTTTACTCGACTGACTACACGTTTCCTTTTCTTGACCAGGTTTAGATGAGAATAGGTAGCCTACTGTCCAAAGTGTGTGTTAAATGAAGATAGAGAAAGTGATCAATGAAGAAGTAAACGTCTTCCTACTAGCTTTCTTTGGGTCACAATACATTGCTTTCCTATGTGTTAGTCATTTGCCAACCTTTGAATAAAATCATTGCAGTGTTGTCATACTTTAACAAACCCAGTGCTGCATTCACATGGTTATGATGCTGATTCCATGGGATATAAATAAGAAACTGATTCCATAGAGAGTAATGAGCTTTTGCAGTCTAGAGGCTCAATTATAAACACTTGCCCTCCCTCCTACCTCCATTTTAAAAGTGTGAAGCCCGAGGAGACGTGGAGTGGAATTCCAACCAGGATGATGAAAGAGAATCTAATGAATCAAAACCAATCCTATTAGTTCCGGCCCACATCTCCATACTGTGGTCCTTTTTCTGCACAACAATCCACTGCATGATTTCACACATGCTGGGGAACTGGGGGATTTCAGCATGGTGGGATAGAGGATCTAAAACCTTTCAACCTGGAGGGACTTGTTGCCTGTAATTGACCGCATGATTACCGCAAAACATGATCTTAGCCCCCGCAGAAGGAGACACTGAGGAATGAGCAGATTGCACTGCACTAAAACTGAGGAGAGGGATCAGCTGGCAGAGATATTCCCCTTGACTTCCAAAGAGACCTTTCTGGCTCTGTCACTTTGACCTGCCCACAGAAAGCCTTTTTGTAAACACTGAGATTAAATTATATTTCAGGGACATAGTGCAAAAGATTCTTACACCAATTCCTCACTGTCTTGTAGCCAGCACACTCAAGGTCTTTGCAATCCCTTTAAGTCTGAGTGTAGAAGATGTGACGGTACTCCTTGGCTTACTCTTTAGTTCTCATACACTCTCTCTCTACCTCACCTTTTTAATCTCTGAATCTCTCTCCCCCATCTTTCTTGCTCCCTCAATCCTTTCCTCATTTCAATTTTTGCGACTAAACTCTGTCTCTAAGGAGTGGGAAAATGAGCAGAACAAAGCATGTGGGGGTGTGAGGATCATTTGGAACTGGAAGACAGAGTCTTTGTGGCGCAGCCAGCTGGACATATAAAGAGATGGGGGCGGGCAAGATAGAGAAAGGGGGAGCAATGCAAGGGCAAAGAGGTGTGAGCAGAAAGCTCAGGGTGCTTGGTTTTGAAACTGCAGAGGGGACTGGGTGTGCTCCTCTCTGGTAGATCCTGCATTCAGATGCACTCAAGCAGAACTTCTAGCTTGCCGTTCACATCCTCAGCCATCTCGCTCTCTTGTTTGTGATATGGATACCGTCACCGCCCCACCCAAGTCTCACAACACCAAAAATCCATTAAAGATTTCAGGCAAAGTTGGTGCACTTATCCCAAAAGAATGTGATTCAGTTCATGTTAAATCAAGCAGATAGCAGTGTTTGCCATCCTTTCAGAAAGTTTGGTAAATAAAACTTGATGAGTCCTCCATAGGGTAAGATTAAAAATGCACAAGTTTATTTTCTATAGGCTTGGGCTAAATAAGGGTTCATTAGCCAACAAGTGGATGTTTGGCAGACCTGAAGTCATCAGGGTGCACTGGCTGGGTATTTCACAGAGCTATGAAAGGGTCGGTGATTGAACATGGAAATGAACAGGAACTTTGTTGCCCAAGCAACAAACTATGCGGTTTTAGAGCCAAGAAGAGTTTTTTGTTTTTTCTCAGCGCTGCCTGGTCATACTCTTTCATGCACATTTGTATATAGCCAAGGGATGCTATCATTGCAACACACACTAGGGGGGCAAAATTGTCAAACTGAGACCCTGGTGTTGCCTTGCCCTTTTACCTTTCTCGCAGGAGGGAATTACCCTAAAGCTCTGCCTCTCAGTGGGACGATGAAGGCCCAGATTAGAGGTCAGGTCGCTCACCAATAGCCCTCTGCTGCTTGGACACGACACCCCATCGTGGGCAGGAGCTCGGCCCTATGGGAGGCTCTGTTTTGACAGGACCTAAGACATGATTGAATATTCGCCAGGCTTAGAAAGGCAATGGCTACACTGATCAAAGAAAATGTTCACAATAGTTGAACATGGGTGGCAATGGTGGTCCACAGAGCATGCTCAGTTTGGCTCCAACTGGCCTGTGTTAGGTTTTGGATTGATCCACCTTTAGGTAGAGTTTGGTGCACACAGGAGCAGTACAAACAAAATGGACTCAAAGGTGCTATGTGTAATTTTTCAGCACAGATTACAGAACAATTCTGATATAGAGGTCAAGTATTTACCATAGACTTTATGTAAAAGGTTGATATTTAGTTAAAACCTTACTAAAGAAGTACAAGAGACGATGGCAGCTTGATAAATGTTAACTGAAAGATGTGGATCGACTGGGCTACCCAGGTAAAACAAGAATCCTTACCACTAGACCATAATGGATCTGTACATCAACACTGCACTATTTACTGGTACTCATCAATTTAGATTGGCTTAAATCATTTAAAGCAGCTCTGACCATCAAGGAATTGTACCTTAATTGGTGCTGTTCAACTGTCACATGTAACATCTTTAAAAATATGTACTAACACGTTCCTTGTAACACACAGTAATAAAAAAGTTTTAGAAGCGTACTTTTTATGTCCCTTCTGTACAACTGTACTTCTACTCTTTACTTGAGTCTATCTTTGGGCTAGTAATCAATTTCACTTTAATACATTTTTTGATTACTTTGTTATAAATAGCCTGCTCTAAATACCATGATGGAGAGTGGTGGGAAAGAACACAACAGGAGCAGTTTTCCTGTAGATGCCAGAAGCGTCCAGCTGCCTGAAAGAATAAGAAACACCTGTGGTTTTGTGACTGTGATGCAATGATGACAGAGCAAAACCCAGAACAAGAGGCAGCCTAAGGTGAGAATCCCTAACCACACTTTTTTCACCAAAATCTAAAAAGAACAGCAGTTACATGATGAAGTTTTTCTGTGCCTCCCAAAAAAACACTACTCCTCTACTTCCCCTGCACTTGAGGGGAAAAAAAACTATTACCTCCACAAGCACGTTGAAGATGCACATGATGTGGGAGAAATGGTTTGATTTTATCATAATGACGTGAACTTATCCTGAGGCTATATTGGTTTCATGGACTTCTAAAGCAAAAATTATAAATTAATAATAATGGATTATGAAAGAAAATTAAAACTATGAGTTAATTATAAATCAGGTACTTTTTTACTTTTACTTGATAAGCATTCTTAAATGGTAGTGTTCACTTTTACTTTAATATGGATCTTCATCACTCGTATCACCATTTCTTATACGTAAATTGGAGATATAAATGTTAATAGATTTGGATTTGACTGTAAAAGTCACTTTTTTCGTTTGACTCAGAATATGAAACCTTGGATTAGTGGGTTTTGCACACAGTAAAGCCGTTAAGCAGATGGGAGCTGCTTCAGATGGATATTCTCTTCAGGTTCATCACTTCAGTACAAGCCACACTTTTTCTTTGTTTCTATATTAGCTTTGATACATATTTATAGAATAAATGATTATTATAGCCACTTTAACGTGTCCTCTAAATGTAGATTGTTTGGCCAGCACTCTGATGCTGCACTCTGTTTTGCTTTCTGGGATTATCTGCAATGCAACACAGCAAACACCAATGAGTTAAAGTTCTATGAATGTTTCACACATGACCCGCGCATTGCCTTCTAATATTTGATCTAAATTCACTTTTAAATGTAATGTTTAATCCATCCACTGCAAATGTGTTTTGTTTATAGTTCACTGACTGTGATTTTCTAGCTTCATTGTGCAGACTGATGTGTATGTAGAGTTTGACACAATAGGACAGATTTTGATTTCAGCACTTAAACCTTAAAAATGGGTTGTGGACCTGGAGTTTTAGAGAGGGAGAAAGAGGGGGATATGCTTATCAGACACACATTATACAGCTGCTTGAATATATCTTAAAAGATTGGGGGTTTTCGTCTAAGTTGTGTTTCTTACCTCAGTTTTTATGTTGTGCATTCACAAGAAAAATGTCATGTCATTATGCTATTTATTAAGCAAAATTATATAAATGGATGAATGTATTATAAAATAAAAATTTTGTAATGGTAGAGTATGGAAGATGAGTTAAGGGTCTCAGCCTGATGAATAAAGTTTTCCTTTAGTATGGTGGCACGGCAGCAGGGTAAACAGACTGAGTGCTGTTAAAATCCTTTGGGCTCTGAGCAGCCACCTCACCTAATCAAACACACTGAAACTCTGTAGTTGGGTACCAGTTTTTTTGTCTTGACACTTTTAACCACCTGTTGCAGAAAAAGGTGTGTATGAAAGGTGTGTAGAGAATGTCATAAAAATGAAAATGTATTTTGTTATAAGTAACGCAAACCATAAATCTTAATGATTTAAGTCTAAGGTTAGAACAACCAAATGACTGTGGTTCTTCCAGCAATGAGGTGCCATCTCTTTATCTGTAATCAAAAAGTATGCAAAAAATGGTTTGACTCTAAAGCGTGACAAAAATGAACAAAGCCCCCAAATATCTTCTATTTTTTTAATGGAATTACAGGCAGATAGAACACAGAACAAATAAGAAGCGTACTCTCTGTACACTCTGGGAGTCCACTCAAAGCAGACAAAGTGACTGTGTTTTGAAATTAAAGCAGAACATTCTGACAAGGGTTGACTTGGTGCCTTTGTTTGCTTCTCATGGGTCAGCCAAGATGATGTATGAGACTCATACTGTGCAGACAGGCAGCTACAAATTTGCTTGGCTAGTTGGCTGGTGGGAGGTTGGGTAGTGAGTTGTCACATTAAAGCAAGCAGTGCAATAAAGTATAGCCTTTGTATCTATTTTGATATTTTAAACTATTGTTTGTCAAAAAGAAACAGCATTCCTCTGGTCTGATAATTTACATCTGCATTTGAACTCTGAATGAAAACTTTGTGAAGATAAAAGAAACATTCTCTTTGTCAAATGAAACTACTGCAAACTATCTTTATTTCTCTATGTACACCCCTTTTTTTATATCTGATTTGCACATTTTAGTAAACCACACAGCTTTCAGAATGATCACAGCAGAGGCTTAATTATTCTACCCATTGCTTTACATAATAATATATATAATCAAAAACTGTTCTGGTGCATTTAAACATTCACATGGTAGACGTTTGAGTAATGAAACAGATCTTTCTTGGGAAAACTGGCCTCTCTGTGATACCTCCCCCTACTTTCAACCTCCTCTTGCCTCCCTCCTCCCCTAGAATGAGCCTTGTTTTCTGTCCCCCCTTATCCCATGCAGAATGAATGGCACAGATGTTGTTGGACAAGACAGTACCCCTTGGTCCCCTTCCCCTCACTTTCGCTCAGCATGAGGTCTGAAACTTGTTTTTTGATCATTGTTTCCCCCCCAACTTCTCCCTCCTCTGGGGAAAAAAGGACCCAAAGAGGAGGGAGACAGGGAGACCTAGAGCAGCCAAATTAAAGAGGGAGGGAAGAGGAGCACACAGCCATGTTTAAGGAATATGAAGATGCAAACTGTTTCACAGTGGTGCATAGGACAGGTCACATGTTGAATGTCTGTGGAATGCCACAGTAGGGAATTCAGACTTTGCTGAGATTATGGGTGGTACAGTCGGACTGCAGTAGGGGTCTGGTCTTGCATCTAGAAGTGAAGACAGAAGATGCAGGTCAGTGCGTGGCTTCTCTGGATTTCCTGGTTCTACACCTGTGCAGAGTACTCACACAGGTGCACGTGCCAGGACATCTGTCCGACAGAGCCAGGATTACACAAGGGGTCAAAGAGCCGGGTCAAGCAGCATGTTCGTCACAATCCTGGACACCAGCACATACCTCACAGGAACAGGCCACACCGCAGAAAAGGTGAGTCCTCATCTCTAACACGTCTCCAAACCGGGGGCCTGCAGCAACCTGCTGCACAAGATGTTTTGTAATTTTACCATGTAGGAAATGATTTGTGTAGTAGAAAAATCTAAGTTAAATAAAAAGTTCTTAATGCTTTTGTTGTGTCAACATTGTCTTCACTTCATCATCTTTAGTATCCCATAGACCTCACTGATGCATCAGTAAAAAAAAAACAATAATCCAAAAAATTATGAACAATCAATTGATTTTTTTTTTCCTTTTCACAAGGATAGGTACTGAGAAAGTAACTTTTCTCTTTCCCAGTACCTGATCTTGCACATGGGATGAAAGTTTTAAAAAAGTGGTTAGGACCAGGTAATGTTTTGATCACATCAAATAAGAAAATATTCCATGTTGAATATGTTACGTGGACCATGCATGATGCAGTCATATACCCTTTTTTTTTACCAAAAATTTGCATTGACTAGCAGTGTAAAGTTTATTAAATCTCAGAGAGTGACTTAAAGATGTTTGGAGCATCTATAGAACATGCTATATGGACACCCATTTTACTGAGGTGTACTTTAAAGCCGGTGTCTGTAAAATTCCAAATAATATTATGACATGATTTTTGGAAGATTCCTGAAACATGACATCTGCATAATTACAAAAAGTTTGGAAAAATCAATAACACTGTGAAGTATGTTATGAACTACAACAAAAGAGGTGGACACTACATTACGGTTAAACTGTCTTTGAAGAGAGAGAGTATTTTAAGAAAAAAAATGAAGATGTATTGTGTGAAATGCTCATTATTGTTGTCTAAATGTCTAAATGTCTAAATGCTCATTTGGTGCCAAATAAAAGCAATTCACTTAAAGCTACTATGAGAATCATAAACATGCCCTCTGTGAAAGTGAAAATTTTTATTTCAACACCAATTTTAATTACTTCCAAAGCTTTATATAGCAATGCTTACTTTTTAGGCTTTGCATTTTTTTTTAAATTATTTTTGTTTTTTTTATTCTTGACAGATGGATAGTTCAACAAGTTAATTAAAACCGGAAAAAAAATCATGATTAAATGCAACTAGTTTGTCTGAAAGAAGAACTCATTGTATGAATTACAAAAACAACTTTTTCGCTGTTATCTCCACTCTAAGTATTTCAAATAAGAGGAGTCAGAAAAATGAGCCTTGTGTGGAACAATCCACGCAGAATACATTTTTGTTCAAACTGGCTTTAAGCAGTCATTCATGTTGGCAGTGATTGTTGATTCCTTTACAAAACACACTTGAATTAAACTCAGAATTTACTCTGAAGTTACTTTTTATCACATTCCTCACTATGGCTGACACATTCTTTCTTTCTCTTGCTCCATCCCGCCCTCACTGCTAGTTCCAAAACTTCCCCTGACCTTTGCTCCACAGCCTGAAAGAGGTTCCTTCCCTCGGCACATCTCAGCTCAGCACCATTCCCATGGGTTGTGTTTAGCCGGGACTCATCCTTCATCCCCTCTAAACCTTTTGTTGCAGACTGAAAGCTGGCTGATGCTGAGGCCATCAAACCCAAATTGTTGGATCAATATAAACATCCATCACTTAGCCCTGGGCCTTTCTGAGCCTCACAATGAACAGCCCACTAAACAATACTTTATTTATGTGAGCCATTGGAAGGAATGAACTCGTGGTAGTTCACTTATTTCTGGGTCGCCCTTGCTTTGGCATGAGGTAACTTGGAAGTAACTAATGATTGCATTGCTTTTTATACTTTATACCTTCACATAAAAGAGTGGAATTTATTGCCTTGGCAGTGTATGACCTACAATATTGTTTTTGCAGTTAGTGCACAAGAAATCACTATACTTTCCTATTTAATACAAGAGAGAATCAACGAGTACACTGCCAGACATCAGAGAAACTGTGATTAAGCCACCAATTTAACTGAACAATTAGAATGTAAAATGTCATTCAGAGCAATTCACACGTTTTCATGCTTTCAGTCATCTTCCAAGAGTTTTAATAGCATAATTTACAATCAGTTTTTTTTTCTTTCAACCTTCAGTAGCACCTTAATATGTTCAACCACCCTTCTGGTTTGAATACTGACTTTTTGAGTATGTCTACTCACTTTTTTTGACAGAAACACTCCACATACACATTTCAAAATGCTTTGAACTGCTCTGTACTGTGGAATTGGAACACAAAGACAATATTTTTATCTACAAGCTCAAATAAATTTCTTTCAATTTCAGTCATTTTCAGAGTTTTGTGAGGAGCTAAGTCAAGAAAAAGAAAATCCTATATAATCTTCAGCTAATGGAAATATGCAAAACCACCACATAACCTAACTATCCCCACACCCTCACTACACAAAGTGCATACTTGCTGTTGAAATACTTAAGAGACAGATAATGATACATAATTTCCTTCTATTGTTGAGAAACATGGGAGAGTCAACTCTTGCCTACTTGCAGTGTTAGAAGTTCTGCTGCCGCAAACTTTCAAAAACAAACAAAAAAAAGAAAACAATGTATTTCCATCTCATCCATGTACTTAATCAGTGTGAATAAAAACACAATATTCTGAGTTACACTGCTGTGGAACTTCAGTTATAGGAGGTTTTCCACAGCAGAAATTGATGATGTATCATGCATTCAGGAGGCAAAGGAGTACAAACAATGAGGCTACTGTGAATAATTTCGCACATTTTAGAAAAGGTAGATGGATATAATATACACAGAGACACCTTGATAGATACCATGAAAAGTTCCACGTTAAACACTTGAATGAAGAGCATCAAGCTTTTTGCCACACTTTTGAGTCTGGTACAGAAAGCCACAACAACGGAGGAAGCTGCAGGTAGTAAATTCAAATTAAAATCAAGAGATAGGTTTGCAAAATAGAAAAAAAGGATACAGCGTGACGAAATAATATTGAATGCTTGGCTTTAATCAAATGTGTATATTTATATTGTGAACTATACACATAGCGCATTGGAATGAAATGTAATTTTGTAAACATGGGCTTTATTTTGAAAACTTAGCTGACAGGAACCTGACTGTCAGTGCGCTAACTTGACGTTGGGTCGAGTCAGAGTTGACGCTGATATTCATCACAAGTCGTTTTCAAGTAAAGTTGACACTTGAGTTCACAATTGAGTTTTAGTTCAAAACGAAGGAATGACGAACTTGGTTGGTCATCCGGTTGAAACGCGTGAAAAATTTAATCAGTAACGCAGTTTTCCGTTAAATGTGTATTCATCAGCTGGTTCGGAAAGTATCTCTATGACTGTTAACTGACTGTTAATGATGGCCAGAAGTGTTTTGATCAGCATATTGTTATCAATATTTGGAAGCCATTTGTTAGGTAAGTACCGCATAATTCATGAGTTTAACCTACTTATAACGCTTTACTGTTTTCCAACCCCGTTAATACTGCAAATATGATAGATAAACTATAGTAGTCTTTGCTAAAAATGTTGCAGATCTTTTTTTCACTCAAAAACAAATTTATGATTTGCTAAAATACATTAAATAAGTTTAATACACTAGGATGATGATAATATTGAACCTACCAGTAGCCTTATTGGCCTTTAAAGCCCAGTGTTGTATAATATTAACATTACTGCTGAATGCTCATTGTATTGATGTTTAACCTGAATGATGAGCCCTTCCTTCAACCATCAGGAGATTTTACTCACTGCACAATTTCTAATTTTAAATTTTCGCGGGTTATCATAATCAATATAATCATTATATAATGTCAGCTTGTTTGAGGAACAGTAGCATGGTTTCACTCGTGATAACATTTCATTTGTCAATATAAAACGAGGCCTACATTGCAAATGAGCTAATGAGAAGTGGTTGTAACATATATAGGAACACAAGGATTTGACACAGTAAATCTTCAAAATGCCTAAGTAGAATAAGTCTATAAATCTACCCCATGTAAGGTAAAATCTTTTTTCTCTGTACTTGTATATTAAGATCTGCAGCTACAAGTTATTCATGTTATTGATGGAACATTAAATTTCTGCAAAAAATTGAATTTTGGTGGTATTTTTAAATAAATGATTATTTTGTTGCCACTGACTTTGATTTTGATAGACTAACTGGTCAATCAGCTAAGCAACACTTCCTTTCAGCTCTACCACAACATGTTTTCTGTCTCATGTGAGACAGGGGGGGTCAAGGAAAATGCTGTTGTTTGGCTGGAGCCTGCCTATGTTAGACTTTTTTGAATCCCTTTTGTTTATAAATTGTTTGGGACACACTGACGGATCGCTAATCACAACCCTCCTCCTAAAGAAATAGCTTTAAGAAGTCCTCTTTTCACTCCTTACATTGACAGTGAGGTTAAACAGGCCATTGTTAATTGGAATTTGAAGTTATTTCCGGTGATAATGAATGAATGAAAAGCTCAAGAAGTACAACTGTTGGTTTATTTTCTCTGTTCATTTGAGGGAGCCAGAAGTGTTTGGCTAGATTAAGATAATACCTAAGACATGCAACAGATTATTCATACTGTTTGCAAATCTTGATGTTTTTTGCGAGCTTTTTTTTTTTGCACTAATTTGTTCCTGCTTTTATTTTGTAAGGATTTGTCCCTGGTTTTGAGGTTTGAGTCACACAAGTAGCTTGCAACCTGTAACTTCATTTTTTCTAAACATTTGTGTATTTATAAGACAAGAAGAAGCTTCTGTGATTTCTCCCCAAATCTCTCTGAGCTTAGTTACTTCTTTGACTTTTAGTCATTGCAACATTGTTTTTAGAAATTCCTCTTTGTTTGTTAGATAAGTCAAAAATAGTTAATGATGAAATTCCACAAAGAATCTTTTGTTCTGTTGCGGATATGGTGTTGATGGGGGAGTTCCACTCTGCTTTTGTGAGTGCTGATGTTCCTGAGACCCTCAAGCTTCCTCTCCTGTCAGGAAGCTGATCACAGTCTCCCCGTTTCCTTTGGTTTGGTTATCCAGCTCCATGGGAAGTTCAAACAATGGCATTCCACTGCTGCTGGATGCAAACAGACATTGTTTGTTGGTAACAAGGCTTAAACCTGTTTGTTGTGGGTGTTCTGTTTCCAGTGGAATGAACTCAGAGGTTGTGATGTACAGTGCTTGGGTGTGGCTTTACTATACAGAAAAAAATTACTTACTTACATTAAAGGGTCTTATCTATCTAAACTTGTACAGCATATCACTTGAATTACCTTGGAAAATATCCTCTGGACAGATATTAGTGCGAATTGAGGTCTATTAAGTATCAGTCACATATGACGAATCCACAATGATTGCAGTTTATTTCTGTCCTCATGAAATATTTCTGTAAGTTACAGTCATTCTGTCACAGACTCAGTTTTAGCACGGCAGGAATCCCTAACATGCTTCACAAACTTGAAATCAGAACGATTCTGCGCAGTCAGGTGCATATACATTTGGGAGGAAAAGTAGCATTTTTAAACTGACATTTGGTATTGGCAGACAGAATAATTACTCTCAGGAGAGAAAAAAATGCATTTTCACAAAACTTATGGTCTTAGCAACACTTACAGTATTTCTGTTGTCATAAAATAATCATACAGTTTGTTCTTCAAGGCAGATTAGCAGTATTGGAGTTTCTTCTTCAGTGCCTCTTAATGTAATGAAACACAACAACAATGTTATGTGTGTCACTTGTCTGCTATTAAATATTTATCATATGTATAAATTTGATGCCAGAGTCTCAACAAATATCTGTGTTGTCCTCAGGTTCTAGGGTTCGTGCGGAGGAGACGCCGCCCCGCATCATCCACCACCCCTCTGACGTTGTGGTGAAAGTTGGGAGTCCTGCCGCGCTCTCCTGCCGGGCAGATGGCAGCCCGAAGGTGACCATTGAGTGGCTGCGAAATGGCCAGCCTCTTGAGATAGGAAAGGGAGACAGCCAGCCCATAGTTCTGTCAGAGGGAAGTCTGTTCTTCCTGAGCGTCGGAGGGGGCAGACGGGGTCAGTCGTACGAGGGCGTCTATGCCTGTGTGGCCAGGAACAGTGCAGGCACGGCCATCAGCCGTAATGCATCGCTGCATATTGCAGGTAGGCCTGGGGGAGCACATCAGAGAGCTCCTTACCTCTGAACACTTTGAGGTGAACTGCTGATATGAACATTTTAAATAGACTGCATATATAAAGTTTTCTAGTTTTAGAAATCATCCAAAGTGCTTTACAACACCAGTCACCATTCATTTATTCAAACACATTCATATACTGGTGACAGATGTTGCCATGCGGGGTCCCACCTGCTCAGTTTTATCAATAATCAGTCACAGACACACACTGATGGAAGAGCTCTGAGGTGCAGTTGGGGCTCAGGATTTTACCAAGGACACTTCAAACAATATTCTGATTACAAGACCACCTGCTCTAACTTATCCAGTGCAGTATAGTTTCATTTTTCAATTTTTGACTTAATGCTGGGCTTCATAATGTTGATGAAAAACTAGAACAACGATAATTTTTGAAAAATCCTAAAATAAATTCTGAAGACACATCATTTTTTGAAATATTTTGCATCTATGGATCAATCAAAGGCCTGATGCTCCTCCTGCTCTTTGCCGCTCACACTAGGTTGTCAGTGAAAGATGGCGAACATGAGTGTAAAGAAAGCATCAGACAGAATTAGTCTCAGATTAGGAGTTAAACTAGAGACTAGCAGACATATCAGAGTGTTGTGTACATCTTTCATTTGTTTTATGTAGTTTGTTAGCTTATAACTCTCATTTTCTTTCTACAAGTCCTCTCTGAAGGCTCTTGGACTACAATTAGCAGCAATTTGTGACGTATCAAATCTATTTTGCCTGGGTTATATTTGAATCGATAATTTAAGGGGAGTGCACAGACATCTGCTACTTCTGTAGAGGAACCTTTAAATATAACAAAAAAAATGCATTTTGAGTTGAATTTTTAAATTCTGCCTAACATAAAACTTTATACTGTAGCTGTTATACATAAGAAAGTATGTTTGTGATTAAAGTTTGTACCAAACATTAACAGACCATCTATAATAAAACACAAAGAGCAATTTATGCTGAGCATCAGGGATGTTGCAATGCAATTACTTCTAGAAATGCTTCTGAAAAGTTTAAAAAAAAAAGCACATCAATATTACAAAATAAAGAATGCTTTGTATGAAACGCCACGGTCAAAAATCTTTCCAAAAAAGCTGCTGTTCAGACATATTTACAAGTCTGCTTCAAACTAGTCAGATTGTCTCAAATTTATGTCTGACCTTTGGAAGATCCCACCCTGTATCACCACAGATGGCCAAAAGTGTGGTAAGATTGTGACTTTTCTGTAATAAACTACGTTACAATTTCATTGTTCACTGCACCTCCAATCAGGACACACACAAGACTTTTACAGTGGTGTAGACATGGGGAATAACTCATCCTCATGGTTTGACTTTGCTCACTACAGATCTCAGTTATACATCTGCTGAATCAACTCAAACACTATTATTTTCCTTTAAAACGGCTGAACAGTTGATCCAAATAAAAACTGCTGCAGTGATGGTCTTTTGTCCTCTTTGTGCCACTAGTCTCTACTCTAAGCCACATCCTCCCAATTTTTTTAATGCCCCTTAATGCTTAATCTTAAACCCACACACACATGCATGCAGAGGACTGATGAATATGTATGTGGTGACAAAGGCAGCAGGGGTGCAGGGGTCCAATGTCAATGTTTGCTGGACAGGAGGGGGTCCAGCATTGGTGTTAATTGACCTCGGACCCTCACTGTTTACTGATCAGGATCCCAGTGAGGCTGCTCACATGCAGCAGCTGCTTGTCTTAGAGTTTTTACAGGAGACTGAAAGCTTTTTGCCAATGATGAGTAAAATTGCTAAATCACAGTGATATATGGTTAGAGATGCGTTAATCAGTATGTCTATTGTGAATTGTAAGAAGAGTGTAGAAGTGCAGAGGCACTAATTAGGAGTTTAACTTGAGTTTTAATGTAGTATTTTTTTGATTTGGTGTTTTATTGACATTGGCCCTTTTTTTGGTCTCACAAACCCTTCTACTGTATGTGTAAAAAATATAGTTATAACATTTTCAATAAATAAATAAATAAATAGAACTTTTTTTCCAGATATTTTTCCGAATTTATCAAACTGAATATGCAGAAAAAAGTAATTAAGTGGCAACTGTTCACTTTGTTATAAACTGGGCTTTTACATTTGATGACAGTGACATGAGATAAAACTGATTATAAAACATCCATAATGCCTTAATTAAGGAAGTCTTGGGGCTCTAATTTCGTGGCGCAGCGCAGGTGGCGCAGGGTGGCGGACCCCGCGCAGTGGTAATTTCGTCCAGCGC
>JAQMCX010000012.1:1036702-1073865 GCA_029814765.1 Acanthurus leucopareius | reverse complement strand
ACGGAGGCGTGGGTGCGCCGGACTGCGCCGTGCACGAAAATTGCAAAATGCGCTGGCCACACCCCGTTGGCGCGGCGCAGGGCAGGTGCGCCTCGCCTGCGCCTGGTCTACGAAATTAGAGCCCTTAGTGTTTATCCTATTCTAAGATTTATACATGAATTCCTCTTTTTATTTTGAAATCCTTCACTGACAAAGACTTATACAGTACATGTTATCCTGTTTTTACTCTTCACTGGGTTCGTTAGACTCTACAGAGGTTTCTGTCCCTGTTTGGCCTCTTATGAAATAAACAAAACATAACATAACAAGCAAGCAGACAAACAAAGAAACAGTCGTAAAAGAGATTGAGTTGGGATTTATGCAGTGCTGCTTAAAAAGTGTAAATGTAAATGTTTATGAGACAAATTCTAGACAAAATGGGGTCTATAGCCGAATGTGTTAGTGTGACATTTATTATTTCATTAAAATCTGTTTATTCATTTTGTGCCCAATTTCAGATGTTTGCTCAAAATCCCTCTGACAGTTCAGAGAACAGTATTCATGACTGGGGCAGAACCATCTGGTTCATTTCACATTCAGTTCTCAAATGTGAATGTTTTGGACTAATTGAGTGTTGCCTTGACTCTCTTGTTGTTGTTGATGTTGTTGTCGATGTTTTTTGTCGCTGTAGTGTTGCATGAAGAGTTCAGTGTGCAGCCCAATGATGTGGAGGTGGCAGAGGGGGAAGTGGCAGTCTTAAACTGTGGCCCCCCAATGGGACACCCTGAACCGAACGTCATCTGGAAGAAAGACGGCTTGCCCATCAACAGCTCCGATCACCACTTCACAGTAAGCCCTCTGCCTCATCCTGTTCGGGATGGCCACTTTACATGTTCATGTTGAGTTTGAATAAGTACCCAAGACACTTTAAAGTGAAATGTCAGTCTTCCTTTAAGTCGGCTCTGGTAACATCTCCAACACTGCAAGTCTGAACTGAATGTGTCAGCAGGATAAAAGAAGAAAGAAAGAAGGAAGAAAAACAACAAACTGCAAATCAGAGATGCAAAAAATATTAAAAATCAATCACTGAGGCAGGGAAAATACAAAACACACTTCTCCTTTTTTCATTTTTATTACATTTTAGTTCACTGCTCTATCTTTGTACTAGGTGCCAAATATCACCCAAGTGTTTGTCTCAGACTTTGTCGGTGTCTGTCATGTCTCGATGAAGCCATTTGGAACATTCAAAATGTAAGAGATACCTCTTCTGAATAGCCAACAGACACTACTTTAGCAGAAGAAAGAAGCCAGTCACTATACATTTTCATGTCTAAATAGGGCAGTAATGTTTTTTTCTAATTGTGTGGTGATGTAATAATGATAAAAGAATGTTAAATCAGTAATCAGAAGAAGGCAAACGTAGATGAGTCAAGAGCCCATTCTCTATTGAAATAATATTTCATGTTGCAGATTGATACTTCTGAGGACTTCTTGGTGGGTTGAATTAACATTTATGTTGCCCTAAAGAGACAGATTAATAATAAAATAAAAGCAAGAAAGTTGGATTTACTGAAATCATACATAAGTAACACATTTCTCTTAATTAGGCCTTTAGACTATATGTCTAAGCAGTCTTACTATAGAAGCTTTTAAATCTGATGAAAACAGAAACGCATCAGCAGAACATAGGGACATGGAAAACTGACACGACTGGTTCTTATCATTTTTTATCTAAAACAGAGTGTCAGAATACAAACTATCTTTTTTTTAAAAATAAATCGCATAGACATGAGTTACATTGATTTTGGAGGATCATATTCACTACGTACTACTTAACTGTAGGTGTTCGAGCCATACACACATCAGAATTGAAGTGAATGATTGTCTTGTGTGTTTTGTCCCTTCCCTCTGCTCTGTACCTGCTGTAGGAGCTGAGTGGAAAGCTCATCATTGACCCTGCAGAGAAGAAGTATTCTGGTGCTTATGTGTGTGTGGCCAGCAACCCTATGGGAGTGAGAGAGAGCAGGGCAGCTCGACTCTCTGTGCTGGGTAGGACAACCTCCATGACTGCTTTTTATTGTTTTAACATCATCAGTTTTGAATTAGGTCTCATTTCTGAATTTAATTTTAGACTTTTTCCTACCCTAACAAAAAGAAAAGAACAAAAAGAACACCCCTCTACAAACAAAACCACACTCAGGTACCACAGAGCACCACACAGCACCACACAGTACTGAGTCGCTCTTCCCCTGTCCTGCAGCCAAACCTGTGTTGGTGCTGAAACCAGAAAATGTGTCAGTGAGGTTGGGGGAGTCTGCCCAGTTCTACTGCCAGGCGAAAGGTGACCCCCCACCTGCTGTGATATGGAGCAGAGAACAGGGGGCTCTGCCCAACGGAAGGTACTTTATTATGGCAATACACAAAATTCAATTCACTCAGATCCAAGAGTAAATTTAATACCACATCACCATTAAAATATATATATATTTGCATCAGATGACTATAGATTGCAGCAAACAGGAAATATTTATTTCACATTGTTGCTACCAGAAGAAGTGAAAATAAAGAAAGATTTGACCTAGAGCTTTTAGATGAAGATGAATTGCTTACGAGTGTCCACCTTTACGGTTGTAAATCAAAATTTTAGTTGATGTAAAAGACCAGAGGGCCATTGAGTGTGGAATCTAACTGCTCTGTAAATGTGTGTAAAGGTATCTTGTAAACCCAGACCAGACTCTTCAGGTCCATTATGTGACAGCTGAGGATGCTGGGAAATACACATGCACTGCTGTCAATGATGTGGGTGTGGTCACTGCCAGTGCACAGCTACTGGTTGAAGGTAAGACAATGTCTTTAAAAACAGGGTTTCTCAAACTTCTCACATCACAGACTGTTTTTCAGTCGACTGTTTTGTTGCAGGATGGTCATCTTGGGGACTGTTAGTGCTAACTTACATTTGTAGATCACTGTATTTATTCTCCCAACAAACAAATATAGCTTGAAATGACCGAAATACACAGGAAGAAATAGAAAGGAGAGTACACAAGAATGACAGATTTCATGTACTGATGAAGCTGAAAGGTGATGATGATGAACTGGTAACTCAGCATACAGATGATGGATAGCACTTAAATACAAAATGATATTCAGCAGTTATCCCTGGCCAGACAGTTCATGGTCCGCACTGTAATCCCTAGGCCACAAGTGACAACCTAGATTTAATTGATTCATTCAAAATCAGCACATTGTTGCTTGGGGCATAACAGCAGATGATGAGGGAAAATGCATCACAGACTATGCTGAGGTAAAGTAAATTAAAGTATAAATAGCCTAAAGACTTGGGCAATTGTTATTCAGCTATTTTATCAGAATCATAGTATTGCCCTTCAGGCCTGTAGCAAATGTTCAGTCTGGACCTGATTCATGGCCCTAAGTCTGTAAACCTCTGTGATGGGACTCTGTGATAAAGCATAGGTACACTGCCTACCATATGTCAACATTTTTGTGATTTTGTACATAAAGGAACTGAAATTGGTTCCTCACAGCAGCTAATCTGAGTGATCTGATTAGACTTTCAAGATAGACTATTTTTGTATTTAATCGTAAGCAACTCTTTGCTTTAATCACCAGGAATCTTGAGAGATAATTGGATTAGACAAATATGACTTTAAGAGAGCGGCCACAAATTAAATGTGAAAATGTTGTGGTCAAAAGGAAATGTGGAGTGGAAGCCCACACCAGCTATTTATAAGGCTGGAGAGTAATGCAGAACACTGTAATCTAATAGATATTAACAATATTAAGAGGAGCTGTAGACTGACACCAGAGCACGAGCAGACAACCAGCATCACCTGCACTGATTTGTTCAGTGTTAAAAATCATTAGCTTGAGGTATCAATTTCATTTTTTGACCAGTTTAAAGCAGTCATTGGTTTAAAAACTTAAATATAAGAAGCCTTATAATCCAATTTATGAATGCAGTGGTTGGCAACATTAACCCTTTTAGAGTAAACCATGAGTTGTTATTGTCCTCTCATGTCTGACAGGAGTCTTGTGCAACACAGTGTCCTCTACAGTCCTCCTTAAGTTCAGCTTCTCAACTCCAGAAGACTGTGCTTTCCTCACTAAAGATTGAGGTTCCTCAGTGAATGTAAAAATCACGTCAGGAGAATCCACCATGACTCAGCATGCACCCTTTGGTCATTAAACACTGGAGGTGTGATTAAACACTGGAGGTGTGATTGATTTGGCTCAGCTAGTGTGCTCACTGGGCTGTTTATTGAATCAGTTATTAATTAAGGAAGATCCAACCTCTTTTTTATGTTTTTCCAGGAAAAGTAATGCTTACCTCACCTATAGTTTTATTGAAATCATCTTTTATTTGATGGCACAGTGCTTTTGTGTGTTCACAAACTTCTAAGTTGGGTCTGCCTTCTCTCAGATGCCACACACACACTTTCACCAGGGTCATCAACATATAATGGAGCACCTTTGGAAAAAACACACATTACTTAGAAGCTTTTAAGTTATGAGAAATAAAGGTTGAAATGTGCTCACTTTTTTCATTTATGTGAAAAGTCTATATGATTGCTTTTACAAAACCTGTCTTATGCCTTTTAACATAAATTTAAAATGAAAATAAACTTGACACTTTTGTTTCCAGAGGCTGCCAGCACCAAACAGAAAGACCTCCACAAAGAGCTGTCAGCACTGCGAGTTGCTCTGGAAAATGTCACTATTATGGCCCCTGGGTCCAACATATCTCAAGTACAATGGAAGGTACGAGTAAAATAATTCAGTTTCAGGGAAAGTGTAAATATTACATGTGTATAATCCCTGTTGTGTTTTCTCTCTCCCTCCCAGCTCCAGTCCCTCCCAGCCCAGCCTCATTACCTCGATGGCTTTGAGGTTCTCTATCGCTCCCTGCTTCCAGCCAGCTCTGACTGGGCTGCAAAGAAGGTCACGCTGCCGAGTTTCCAGACTCAGGTGGGCCCCTTAAAGAGAGGTTACAAGTATGAGTTCAAAGTTCGTCCCTATGGCAGCAACTTGTATGGAAGGGAGAGTAACACCCGGCACCTCAGAGTCCCTGAAACAGGTGAGAAATGATTATAGGCATCATTACTAATCTTTTCTGCTTTTTACCGACCTTCATGATTTTACTGAGCTTGAATATACTTTACAGCCATGTTTAGAAAAAAAAACAAGAATTTCAACCCCTCTTTTTACAGTGCCCAGTGCCTCACCACTGACTGTGTCCATAACTGTGAGCCATGAGCAGAGTAACACCATCTATTTGAGTTGGGAGCCCCCACCTCATGACACCCACAATGGCATCATACAGGGTTACCAGGTAATCACTGCAAAACACCTCCTGACACTCCAGTATTGTATTTGAACAGAGTGAGAATTATTAAAGAGTCTTTAAGTACATCTAGAAATAAACAAACAACAAATACTTCCTGACACTATATTCCCATATTGCTGCCTTTATGCAAGGTTGGATACAGAGAGCTGCAATACTTTTACAGAGGAAGCATTAATGACCTGAAATCTCAATGTAAACTGTTTCTCCAGGTGTGGTGTGTGGAGTCTGAGGAGCAGCAGTACCAGAACTGGACAGTGGATAGTGGCCAACACAACCTCGTTATCTCTGCTCTCCAACCAGGAAAGAGATACTGGGTCACCATAGCAGCTGTTAATGGAGCTGGCGTAGGAATGCTGAGTGACCCCCATGGATTTGTCATCAGTGAGCAAAAGGGCAAAATTTTGCTGTTAATATCTGTATTATGACAGTGTTCACAAAAAATGCAGTCATCTAACCACTTTAAAGAAAAGAAGTTGCCATTATTAAAAAATTGATTTTATTTGTTTTGTATTTGCTCCTCAGACCCACAGATAGGAAGCCCCCTTGAGTCAGACAGCCAAGGAAGAGATCTGTCTCAGGTCCTGGCCCTGCTTCAGGACCCAGTGTTGATAGGCAGCATTGGTGCCCTCCTGTGGTGTGGTTTGATGGTTGCAGCTGTCTGCCTCTTCAGACGCCACAGTAGGACAGGCCATCTAATACCAGGACGTGGCAGGTCTAAAGGTGTGTCTCCAAACAAATTCAGTGTTAAATTTAAAAGTCCTTCAGCATCAAAAAGTTTTCATAAAGGAGATAGTTGCACATCAGTGTTGTTTAGATGGAGGTGCGTTGGGCTGGATCACTTTAGTCTGAGGGACAGAAATGTCCAAGGAGATAAAGAAACTGTGGTGCTTAGCAATAGCAGTGTATTTACTGTCAAACAGTTAAAATTAAATCTTAGTTAAATTTACAGGACATCACATCTGTGATAGAATCCATTTGAAATGATGAAAGAACTGTCCTTTAACATTTTGTGTCATTTTGTCGATGTATTTTTTTCTTAGGTTTGCGCAGACTAGCTGATGAGGATCTCATCATTAAACACAGGTAAAATAAAAAGCACTATCAGCAGTGAATAAGTGAAATCACTACATTAGTCAATGCCAAAGCAGAGGTTCACAAACTTTTCACCTTGAGAGCCAAAAGAGAAGTTCACATTAACACAGACTTTCACAAACACAAAATGAATTACTATTACATCTACAGTTATACATAAGGTGATACTGATAAAAAACACAAAAAAAATTAATTAAATTGAAGGTTAAATGCATATTTAAAGATGTACATCACAACAGTGATCAAATGTGCTGTATGTCTCTTATGGATGTCGGTATGTTGTGTGTGGGACACACAACATCCACACTTCATTCTGGGTCCCATTGGTAACTTTGGCTTTATGCAACTTCTTCTTTAAAGTAATGTGTGCTGCCTCCTCTACAGGATGGCAACTCCAGACTCCCCATGGATCTCTAGAGGCTGGAGACCTGCTCTTAACCAGAAGTATGATGACTTATGGGCTCAATGTCAGAAACATCCAGGGATCAGGAGCACCAGTGAGTATTGATCTCAGAAAATGGTACAGATGTAGGGTAATTAAATGACAGATTCAGGCTTGATTGTTAGTCTAACACTTGGCCATGACACACATGATAAACTGGATAAATGTGTTGGACTATCCAACTGAGAATACAGTGGATATTTGGTGATGTTGTTAGACACTGATTTAATGCTCTTAGTGTTCTAACCTTCATGTCTTACCTTAGGACCAAGTTAAAAAATTTATTCTCTGATTCAAATTGATCTTCATTTGAATGATCAGATATTGAGGAGATCAGCTTTTAAAACATGTCTTTTCCCATGACGGCCTGACAGGGTCTGATAGGAGCACCTGGCAATTGCCAGATGGTTTAAAATCATAATAATACCCCATTCATTTCCTTCAAAGGCAGATATCAACAACATCTCCTTAATTTAATTTTCAATGTTAACATTTTTTTTTAAATCACACAATGTTAGAGGGTTCTTTGTACAATTTACAACATTAGTTATCTTAAAATCATTTTCGTATCCAAACAAAATTGGTAATGTTACTAAAAAATATACCCAGCTCAAGTGATATTGACTCAAACCAAATCAAATCAGGAACTGCATTAGGACCTTATGATTCAGAACTGAATTGGCTCAGGAAGTCAGTGTTAGCTCACAGCCCTACCGACCTGTTTGGTTCAGTTTGAATGAGCTTGTGTGTGTTTTTTTCACTAGTTTTCAGTTTGTTTGGTTTGGTGTAAAAGCTGCCAATCTCACTCTGGTGTGGACCAAACAACCAGAGTGAGAAAGCTTATGTGGTTTGTTTGTGATGTGACTTTCTGATGGTAGATGCTGCTTAAATAAACCTGATTTATATTCAGTCCATCTTTTGATTGTTAGCTTTTTAGAAAGTATCATAACCTCATGACTATTTTTAGGGCTCTTTTGACACCAGTGAGCATGAATAAACTCAGTTCACCAATGCATATGTGAATAATGTTTTGTATTGATTGTAGTCAGTCTCAAGAATCTGATTCGCCCATGTGATGCAAGATGACGTCACCCAAACTGCCCATTAGTGAGTCACGGTCAGGTCATATGACTCCATGCTCTCTGTTTGTTCATAATAAATCAAAACAGACCAGAACTGCAAGGTAACAATTTGCCTGAGTCTTATCCAAATGCATTGCACTGCAGATGTTTAAAGACACAATAGCCCTGTGACTCACGCTTACCTACCTATTTATAAATTGCTGATGAAGCCTTTACCATTGACTTAATACTGATAGATTAGGTCGGTAAAACTCATTACTGTGTAAGCATACTTGTAAGTTCAGATTCGTCTGTGTTTCGTCAGGCCTCCCAGCCTCATCCAAGGAAGACCCCAGCTGCCTGGACTCGGCTGTCCCCATTGTGACCGACAGCTGCGGTGTCTATGGCACTTTTTACGTAGACCTAATGGGCAATGGCCTCAAGACCTTCAACAGTCCCGGGCGCTGCCCTAAGATGCCTCACAATCCGCTCCATCAACAAGGAACTGAGACCATCCAGATATTCACTCAGCCTATCACAAAGACCTCGCCTCTCGGTAGCCAGGAAGTGCTACCATGGAAACAGGCCATACGCCCCCAGCCCAAGATGGGTTTGCTGAGGGAATCATGGGAAAAGAACCACAGTAAGCAGGGTGAGTAGTAGTGAATAACTGAGGATGCAACATCAACACCACAACTACAGTTACATTTTCTCCGTTCTTCTTTGTTTGTATCTGTGCACACTGTGATTGTCTTATGTCACTTCAGCATGCAGTGAATTCATGTGAATGCAGACTGTAATACCATATATTTTATCATGTACAGTGTTCTCCATAGAATAATGGGTATTGTGTGCTAAGTTAATTTAATTCATTTACCCCCAGAGCTGCATGCTGTGAACAGCGTCCCCATAGTGCCAACTGGAAACCAGGCTTATCCATCTGGTATCTACAAACACAGGCTCAGTCACATACCATCAGGTCGGCACGGTATGACAATCTATACTGTATCATAACTGTCCATTTCCTGTCTAACAAATGGCAGTGAAAGGTAGAGAGAGAAATACAGGCATCTGGAACTTTTACAAACTGTACCATCATCATGTGATTTGAAATTATGCCTTAATTAAGCTAGAAGACGTAAACCAGTGCCTTAACTACTGGCTTAACACAGCTAGTACTATAATACATATTTGAAAAACTAGTCATAATTGACTATTGGTAAATATGTTGTATTATTTTAATTAATCTTGTCCTGTCTTTTTGTCCAGGTGGGCACCCAGAGTTTAGTAAGGTTTCTGGCTGTCCTCGCCTCCTGCATTACTCTGCATCATTACACCTAGTAGACATGCTGCCCCCACCACCACCTATGCCCCCAGAGGACACCACGGACACACACAGCACCACCTCAGATGAAGGGTAGGAGACACACAGCTCACACTGGGTGGGCAAGGGTGGAAAGGAGGCACTGCCAGTGCATCACTAATTTAGATCATCACTGTTCCTTAAGGTCCTCCAATATGTTAGCTTTTGCTTCATGTCTTACAGGACCTCCATATACAGTTAACAGCAGCACATACTGTATGTTCAGAAACATCCTTCTATGAAATGTTTCAGTTGAACTTATATATGATAAACCTGTTTAGAGCCACCTGTTTCCTATGAGCTGGAAGAAAGCCTAAAAAAACAGGAGCTCCACAGGGTTAGGTATAAAAAAAGATTAGGCTTTCCTGCTTTACATCCTCTCAAGTTGGGATTTTCTTAATGCCTTATTGTTTTGGAGATGACCTAAACTTCCTTCCTTTGAGTATGTTTTTGTCTAGAGGCCTGTGAAATAGCCTCATATAGAAACATTCTAGGTGAAAAAAAAAAGAAAAAGCTAAGAGTTTTACTTGCAGACATACATACCTGTGAGTTACAACACAAGGAGACTGGTTTTATGGAAATTGTGTGTTGAGTCAAATTCTTAGGCATTTACACTCCAAGATATTAATGACCACAACTCTTCCAGCAGTTCAGCTGTCAGGTGCAGAATTAAAGGAATTTTCAAAATTTTATCTTACAACTACGACTAAATGATCCAAAAATATGGATGGATAGTTAAATGCACAAAATAAAGAAATACTGCTAATAAGTTGGAGTACAAAGTGTTTTTTGGGGGGATGATATATGTTTTGTACCAAGGAACTGTGGCAAGAAAATCGTACACTAATTGTATTCTATTAAAACTCTCCTTACTTTGTTGTATACTTAAAAGCTGTGGACATGATCTCTTTTGTTGCTGATGAAAAAACTTTAAGCAGTACATTTTCCAATTCTCACTGTATCTGTAGATTTACATTTATCAGTCAATTATGTCTAGGCGAGAAAGCGACTCGGCATATTTCCAAAATGTCACTCAATGCCTGTTACCATGGCGGGGGACACACTGCTTAATCTCTTTTTTAAAAGGAGACAGAAAAAAACAAGTCTTTTAAATCTATCTTTTGCATTTTCCTCAGATCCAGTCGTTCTACAAAGTTAACAGTGGACATTGGCTCTCTCCAGTCAATGGCCGCTACATCACGAAACAGTGGAGAACCAGGACCCACCACCAACAACAACTGCCCGCCCTACAGCC
This sequence comes from Acanthurus leucopareius, assembly GCA_029814765.1. NCBI lineage: Eukaryota > Metazoa > Chordata > Actinopteri > Acanthuriformes > Acanthuridae > Acanthurus > Acanthurus leucopareius. Next base: position 1,063,308 of record JAQMCX010000012.1, on the reverse strand, counting down.
ACTTGTCTACTACATCATATTGCATGTTAGGGGATGAAGAACAGGATGGCACGCTGACCGCCAAGGAAGCCGCCCAGTATCTTGAGCTCAGTCCTAAACCTGAGAGATACAGGTAAGGATTGGTCCTTGTTGTCTAACTGCACATTCTTTGCTTTAGAAGACACATCAGTCAACATCATGCAGATAATAACACAACCGTTTTCTCTAACCATGCCATCCCTCTCTGTGTGCAGTGTCCTGCCTGAGCAGCGGCCCTCCCTGCCCCACTCCTTCACCCCCACCCTAAGATACATTTGTGGACCAGTCGGCTCCACGCAGTTGGAGGATGACCCTGCAACCGATGAGTCCGAGGCCCTGCCAGTTGGCTTGCGACGTGCTCGCCTCCAGAGCACACCGTCCTCCTGCTACAGTGAATGGGACAGCTCACTGTGGAACACCTGGAGCTCGGTCATGGACGGCAACATGGCCAGCACACGCACCAGCCTCATCAGCTCTGTGGACAGCTGCTACACCAGTGACAGCACCAACTTTGCCCGCTTACTGGCCGTGGCAGCAGATTCCATGAGTGGAGCCTCTTTGTCAGGTGAACAGAAGAGGAACCAATTTTAAAAGGACTTTCTTGTTGTCTGTGTGTGTTTATTGCATTCAACCACTAGATGGGGCCCCCCATCTATGACTGATCCCATTCGGTAACATGCAGCCCTGCAGGCAGACTCATGACACATTGGAAATCAGTCAGAAAGAACCATGACACTTGCAATACAATACAAGTGTTACAGTTTCAATGTTTTAAGTTTCTAAATCCCTATAAAATAGAAAATGTTTTTTAGAAGATTCTATTCATGTCCAGCATGTATATTGGTGGGCTTTCGTAAAAATGTGTGCACATTGATATCAGAATGTGTCCATTGGTGTAAGAGACAAAAACATAAAGTGCAATATACAAGGTAGCACTAGGCAATTACTTAGGACCTTTCAGCAAATTGAACCTGCAGATGAGTCATCCCTCCCTCCTGAGTCACCTCGTCAGTAACTCAGCTCTCCCTCTGCAGGCACCCTTCAGCTTTATTCCATTTGCCAAACTCACACTGTTAGCTGTTTACTGCCTTGACTATTTCTTACAAATACAATGGTGCAATGTGAAAGAAAAAAAGAAATAAAAAGAAACCGTTTTCCCTGCAGTTGATAATTTAGTCCCACAATGGCTGAGAGTAGAGTTTAATAACATGAGACCAAAGCCTCAGATCACATCAGCTGCTGCCTGCTAATGGAAACTGAATAACAAACAGCTGTGGTCATTTTTTATCTTCAAGATTAAACAGTTTTCATCTTCAAATCAGAAATTATGTTGTACATCCGTGTGATAACACGTGAAGAGTGGACCTTGGATTCAAGCATTTTACATGATATGTACAAAGTATGGTCTCTTAACAGCCTTGAGCAATACATGTTGCCTTGTTAGCAAGGGGAAAATTAAGAAAATATTCAGATTATATTTACCTGAACAAAATATCTGGCTTACCTGTCTCTGAAACACCTACACAGGGGTTATGTGGCTTAAAGAATAAAAAAATACATGTGGATGAATATGGGAAGTGTTTTATATGACTGGGCAAAAGGTGAAAGGAGATGAGTTACAGAGCTTTTGTTACATAAATATGCAGGTCAGCTCTTTGAGTGGCAACGCAGAGTGTTTAGAGTTATTAACATTTAGGTTGTTTTTGTCTCAGGTAGTTAAAGATTTTAGTCAGCAATGTGTGAGAAAACGGACAATTGTTGCCTTAGTTCAGTCATCTTTCCCTGCGGCATTTACAGCATCCTCCTTTACACAATATCTTTGGTGTTTGCTTAATGTCTTGATGGACCTCCCTGTGTGAGCGCTTGAGACGGAGGAAGCAGATGACTGCACAAAGGCTGATGTTGTCCATTTTCTCTGTCAGCGCTGACTTACAATTTTTTAATTACCCAAAACAACCAAAAAGAGTTATTTACTTCCAACTTTCTGCATAATAACTCAAGAGTTAATCACCCTTGTATGAACAGAGGAGCAGCAGGAACAGGCTTGTTTCATATTGGGACACAGTGTAATATGCACTTTCGCACTCTCACATTAATTGGCAGAGCCTCTAAAGCACGAATCCTTCTGCTTGGGAAAAAAAACTATTATTATTCCTGAGGTCTTTGAAATGTGATGTGAATTGGCAATGTTTGTTGGAGTATTTTCAGTGACAGACAGCTGCTTCAAAGAAGCCTCTAAATTTGCTTTTCCCTAGAGAATCGGCGTGAAAGGTGTTCCTCAGAGGTGTTGAAATGTTTACTTATTCTGTTAACTTCTCCAAAGGCAAAAAGGTTTCTGTTTTAATATAACCGCTCCACTCGATATTGAAATTCATGTCAACATGTTGTCCTCTTCTGTGTTTAGATGTGTCTCCGCCAGCCTCCCCGCTCAGTGCGTTGTATCCATCATTTCGTGCAGAAGGTGACTCATTCGGGGAGCTGGAGCCTGTGCCTGCGTGGGACTGGAACATGGCCTGGGTGGAGGAGATGGAGGCTAAGTACAGAGCACACTATCCTGGCTGAAATACCAGATCCTTTGACACTTAGGGACTCTGCCAGAAGATTAAACGATCCGACATATCTTAATTTTGAGAACTCCAGAAACAGCAATGCCAGAGCTGTAAGTGAAGAAGAGAGGACAGACATGACACTGCTGAAGTTTTTTGATTAACTTTTTTGAGAGTGCCTAAAATAAAAGTTTCCACTTCTGAATGGGTCAGAGGTTTGACATGCAGCGATTTCTCTGTCAAAACAAAAAGATTAAAAGATTTGAAATATAATTGGAGACAACTCCTTGATGTTTGAGAGACCTCTGCTAGAAGATGCACGTTTGTTGTTTATCTGTTATGGTTTTCCCAGTTTACTTTAGGGCAGTCCAGCTATTATTTTGAATCCTTCAAATAACTTCCATCGAGTTTATAAAGTTGTTTTTTCCCTCTGTATCCTCTCCTCTCATTAAAGAATAGGATAATGAGATACTTCCCTGGGGATGTTCTCACCCAGTGTGTTTTGAAAAGGCCAGAAAGACACAAAGACAGGATGCGAAACAGTGAGAAAGCACTCATTACACCAGACAGAGGAAATGCATTGCTGGAGTTTTCCTCGCAGCACACAGTTGTTTTTTTTATTTTCATGTTTCTTGCAGGATTTAATTAGGACTGAAGTCCTACCAAATAAAGCATAGCATAGTGATTTTGTACAAACCGTTTTACCGATCAAATGTATAGTATATATGCAGCACGCTCAGCAAATGTTATTTAAAGATTTTGAAACACATTCCAAATCATTTTCTGTCTTTCAATTTATTTTGGTGAATTTATTTGACATTATGAAAATTATTTTATATTTTAAGCTTATCTTTGTATACCCTTTATATGTTTCTCTTTTTTTAAAATATTAAACAGATTGTGCATTAGAAAAAATGTTTTGTACTTCAGAGTAGCAAAAGTAGAAAAAGTTATTTTTTAAAATGCTTTTTTTTTCACAATTAATTGAATTAACTTGAGGGTTAAACTTTAAATAAATTGAACTTTAGTGAGCATTCAACAGAAGGTATTGTTTAGGTAAAAGTGATGCATGCATAGTCTTGGCCTGATGATTTTATATATGTAAATTCACTAATAGTAGAATTATTATTTTACATTTGATAAGAAATTGGATTTAATTTGTTCACAATAAATTGAAGATGTGTTTCATGGTTTTCAATAAATCTCTGTTTTAATTTAAATCAAGTTTTGCATGATGCAAAAACTCTACATTTGACATGTATCCTAGCTCCTGCCATGTTTTATCTTGAACACAATAACACATACACACACACACAAAATGAATCATTAATAAATATGTCCCTTTGTCATACTTATAGTACAACAAAGGAACTAACATGTTCCCAAATTGTTATTTTTGATGTTTTCCTTCCAAATTAAAAACACTGGTGTAGCACCTCATTTTATTTTGAAATATCCACCACACAGGATGGATTTGCAGTTTTTTGCCGAGGTTTTATCACTTTGGTATTTTAGTACCGAACTGCTTGAGTCTTTTGTTGGAATGTCTGTGGATGAAGGAGTGTTGAGGAAGTGAAGTATCTCTACAGTCCACTCCGTCCCTCTGTGGCCTGTGGGCAGGAGTCTAATTGACCGCTGTTGCTGTTAATGGCCACGTGGAGCAGGAAGGTGATGTTTAGAACTCATCTGTTTGGCTTGATTAACCAAGGAAAACAATGCTGCAGTACCTGATAATGGCTTCTAATTACAAACCATTGGAGAGAATAATTAAACCTTAATCTATGTTTTTGTTTATACAGACGCTGGGAAAGTGTGATTTTTAACCGTGTGTAACTAATGTTTCCTCATGTTGTTTTTCTGTGTTAAAAGTAGATTATTTGCACACTTTTTCTGACTTGATGTTTTAGTCAAATCTCGCCTGAGTTTTATAAGTATTAAGGAGGAAAAGCTATGAGACCCAGGGGATATTCTTACAGTAAATCTAATACGATTTCCTCAATGACTTTGTGTTCAGGATGAGTGTTTGTCATACAGCTGCAAAGCACAGCATGCGCTTTTTCAAAGTAATCCGTGTCTTATATCTGGGCTGCTGAGGTCAAATGAGACTGGGAATGTTGAGCTAAGAAGTGTTTGCTGTCTGTTTCATTTATAAGCTGCACAGGAGCAGCTGCCAGGATCAGAATCCATGTGTGCAGTATTTAAAAACCAAAACCAGTCCATAATTACCACAGCTGAAAAAAACATAAGAGATGTGAGGTAAAAGGGTCATTTATTTTTTCCTTTCAGAAGAGGAGCAGGCTTTGTTTCCTTGCAAAAATATGAAAGAATGAAGTTAGAGCTTTTTCATGGCTTTTCTAATTTTTTACTTTTCATTTTGCAGGATAGCCAGCCTGCTTGATCGCAGTAATTGTCATAAATAGATAAATTTATTCAGAGTCTAAAAATGTCAATAATTAAGTCATAATGGGCTTTCTAGTGCTAAAACCAAGCTTTGAACTGTGTGTTACTATCCTTTCACATTTATGCAGCAAGTACTGGATTACTTGTGTGTGTGTGTGTTTGTGTGCATGTGTGCGTGCGTGCGTGTGTGTGTGTGTATTGGACTGCCAAAGGGATTATCCTTCATCTGTCTCCTTCACTAAAGGCCATATGTTTCTACATGAAGCCTCCAGCTCTACTGAACAGCACACACACACACACACACACTAATAGATAAGACCACACACACTATGAGGTTTACATAGTAATGACTCACACACTACTGTATGTCTGCTTGTCTTTTTAGTTCATATTCACAAACACACGCATACGGCCCTTGGGATTTTTGCATGACAGATTTTGGTCTTTGCCAAAATACCAGCTTTATATAGCATGTCAGCAAACCAATGACCCATATTGGACATGGCCTAAAACCACACACACACTGTATACACACACACACACACACACACGTAGAGTTAGTGCACATCTTTCCTGCAGTCTGTTATTTTAACAAATGGATAATTACCATTCTAAGATCAGACTGTGAGCAGCAGTGTGTGAGTGAGTCAAACACCATGTTCTTGCAGCTAGACCCTCTTACTTAACCGGCCATAAAAGTAGTCCTTGTTTAATGCTTTTAATAATAATTACTCTATTTGTCCCCTAGGGGTAATTCATTTTTCAATGTGTAAGTATTTGCACACACTTAATGTGCAACTTGTCAGTGTTAAATCATTTTGCAGTTTTACAAGATTAGGTTTACATCCTTAGGCTGTCATAACTTAAACCCCTGCCACTCACTACGACTCATACAACCACCATTCATACAATATAATGAAACTTTATTGATTTGATGGTAAGCCAAAATTAGATAGGATTCTACAAGGAATTAAAGCAAATAGAAAATAAAAGATAAATAGAAATAAATAAAACGTGAAGGGAAAGAAAAGGCAATATTGACAAAGCATTTAGATAAATATACTGTATGTTATCAAAATCAATGTAGAGACATGCACAAATAACATTCACCATATACTGATTTGATAACTTATTTGAAATAGAACGCATTACAGAAGCCCCCTAACTCAAGCAGGAACACTCCAGCTAGTGTGATAACAGGATCTGGGTTTTTTGTGCAGCAGAGTCTCAGTGTCTGAGGTTTAAACTAATTCCTCCTGTCATGCAGGATGCAGTTCAGGTGGCACTGACACGCTTACATTGATTGACAGCAGTGGTGTTGCATGCTAAACTAGTAATCATTCTGTTAACTGGAAATCAATGACACCCACATGGGTGATCTGTTTCAATATTGCCCTGTCAGTCACACAGGGCCAGTTGACCGCTTCAACACCAATTCACATATGCAAGTATCTTACACATTAGCACATTTATTGGGAGATGGGACTGCAGGTCAGCTTGCCTAAGTATGGACACCAGATTTATGCGTATGTCCCAGTTCATTTAGCCTTATGTTTGGCAGACCAACATCAGCCTATATCTCCAAAAAGTAAGCTTTTCAAGAAAAACAGCCTTTATGATAATGCTTCCCCCAGAGAATCCAAATACAGGATTTAAATGTCCTCTTTGTTTCTTTTTTAAATCCTAGCAACTGCATACATTTTGAGTACAAAATAAATGCTCATGTAATGGTTCATTTTATGCATAAATCATTATGACTTGATACATTAAATTGAAATTGGTTACAGTATCTTGGATTTCCGTTGCTCATAAATAACAAATGATCAAGTCCTTATAACTTGATGTGATCAGTTAACACCTAACAGATAAGCATTTAATATGTTTGATCACTTTTACCACATGCAATAAATTCAGCCAAATTAGCTCTATTCCAGACAGGTCAACAAAAAACTTCACTCAGGACCTGTGTAGGTTTTTTGCTCAGTCTCTTTTAAAGCTTAACAATACATATTTTCATAGAAAATTTTATGTCATCAAAACTTAGCCAACTTGATCTCACTTAATTGTGTTTACTTAATGTATAAAATAACTGTGAATTTGCATTCTTACACTTAAATAATCATAAAGGTCACATGACTTGAATCATTTGTTGTGAGCAGGAATTCATGATGCATCCTTTATCAGACAATACATTGAATCATTATGTGGCATGCATTTGTTAAACATTACTGAAATGAATGATATGTACCTTTAAAGTGTTGCTGTGTTTTTCAAGCCATAAAAAAGAAACACTTAATCCTTGACTGATGGTTGAATGTCATGTTGAATGATATGCAAGTACTAACACTCTGTATCTCAAGCTGAGAAAGGGCCCAGTTTAAATGGGCTAAGACAATTTACAATTTACTGTCAGCTACAAAATTGCTAACATGTTTTGACGGCCTTTCCTTCCACACAAAGTGGAGGTAGTTGGTGACACAGCATATCCATTTTACCTGAAATATTTCTGAAAATATACACGTACGTGGGCTGAGATACTGAGGTAATTATTTTGTAATGGAAAGACGTTAAAAGAGCAAACAAAATGTTATTAGGCTTCTAACAAGTCTGCTAACTTTGGATAATGCTAATGCCTTGCTGCCAATCAACATGCTAAAATGAGCAATTTTTAATCCTACCTGCTTTATTCATCCAAACACTATTCTTACATCTGTGCATTCTGAATATAGTATACAATTTTGTGCAATGTGCAGGCTGTTTGACAATAAATCCTAAAAATATATGTTAATGAAAAATGAGATATTGATCGATTTGTAACATCACTGAAATGTTAAATGTTTCACGCTGTGAGCCATTAAATCATTTAGCATCTACATCCACTGACCCTGCTGCCTACATAATGGCTTCATTTCAGCGTCTCTATGTATGCATCACATCAGCCAAAAAGTCACAAACATCCATCTCTGCTGTCACAGGGCAAATTAACATGGAAATTGGTGTGTTGCATTTTGGAATGAGTGAGCAGTGCTTTAATGACGCCTTCCCCTCCTTTTCATCCTTCCTTTTCTGTCTTTGTCTCTTTTCAGTCCTCTCAGGCCATCGGCCCTCTTCCTTCAGACCCGGTGGGCGTTTTGGCCCTGACACTGGCCTAATGAATGAGCCAGATGATTTATAGCTGAGGAAGAGAGAAAAGAAGGGAGGGATGGAGAGATAGAGGGAAGTAAAGGGGGGCATGAAAAGGTTAAGGGATGTTGGGTCACGCCGTAGAAGGTCAGTAACGTAAATTTCCCCTTGTCTTATCTGTTGCTCATTTGCTCTGATGAGCTAACCTAATATACATGATAAACTCATGTTTAACATCCTTGCTGAGAAAGCAACTACTATGATGGAAAGAGAGTTAAAAAAAAGTGTTGATGGTCTTAGAGTGGTATTAACAGAAGATGAATGTAAAGGGTAATTTACTGGATCAACTAATCCTCTGTAAATTTCAATGATAGCCTACAGAAAACAATTTTAACCTTTTTGATATTGTGCAGCAACAGCAACATTCAGTGGCTGTCTGATTACCCATTTTTAATCCTATTTGAAAATAAACTGATCTTTTCAAAAACTGATCAAAGTTCTTTTTGGCCCTAAAATCAATTAAATTAACTGGTAAGTCATTTAATAAGTAAATAATTATTTATTAGAACGCTGTGTCTATGCATGCATTTATAAACTGAACATTTGTCAGGACCTCTGGATGACTGCGATACATCTAGGTCACTAAGTTTTAATGTTCAAGCAAACATCAAGCATGAAATGATCATTTCTGCAGTATTCTTCAGTTATGTATTATACAGATAGATACAACATGTATCTATAAAATCTAATGTTAGGTAAAGTCCTGCACTTAAAATGCTACTTAAGTAAAAGTACACAGGTGTTAGCAAAGACTACTTCAAGTATTACTATTTAAATAAGTGGTAGTATTAAAGGAATATTATATGTGATATTGTTAGTTTTTAATAGATTTGTAGCTGCTCAAAGTGGAGGTAGTTTGAACAACTTCAGATACAGTAAGATTGCCCTTTGGTTCCCAACAAGGGGCTGGACCTTGGTTGAACCAGATTTTAGGGGGGAATAAATATTGCAAAAATTTTTAGATTCAAACTTTCTTTCTCAAAGAGATGAGCTGCTTGTGTATGTAACCAGAGCTGTAAAACTCATCTCCTTCTACTTTTGGCCATGACCATATTGCTAACCCCTCACATACTCCTATTTTATTCACCAAATTGCGTATATGTTCTGGTTAAATACTGTTTGTCTCTGTCCTTTATGTCTATTTCAGTCCATTTTGCTGTTTTTCTTAGTACACTGATTGTAATGACGAACAAATTGAAACCACTTGTATGCGTTCACATATTTGGCTAATATGGCTAATTCTATTTATTCTTGGGCTTCACTGGATTTCACTTTGTGAGTCTGATAGACAAATTCCTCTCATCAAAGGCTTCACCATTCCACAAAGCTGTTTAAAAAATGGAAACATGCGTAATTTTTCTTGTTTGTATATATTGCTTTTGAAAATCAAGTCTGCATGTCATCTCATTGGACCAAATGTACCTTTAACATCGTCATCATCGTCATCATCATCATCATTATCACCTTCATAATTGTTATTTATTTGACCTCATTTTAATCGAATCCTCACAGTGGAATCCATTTGAAAGGAAGGCTGGAGTGCTCTATGGGCCCTATCGTACACCTGGCGCAAGGATTCCTCTGCTGCTCCTGGAACAAGGTGGCAAAGGTTGACCTGGAAACTCCCCTGAATTAATTTTAAACTTTCCTCGCCCAATACACCACTGGTGCACGGCAGAAAGTGTAAGATAGGGCCCTATATGTTGTTGAATTGGATCCAGTTTATCTTTAGTCAAATGTATAAATGAAATGAAGCCCATTCAGAAACTTCTTTTGACAAGAGTGATAGAAAAGAAAAGGTACGTCAATCAGACATCCTGACATTCATCAGGGACCTCTCTGTCTGACACATCTTTTGAAGATTTTTTTTTTTAATGTTTTTTCTCTACTGCCACCTTCATCATCTCTATCTGTGGATTGCAACAAAACTGTGCCACAGCATCTTATCTTGCTCTTTTCAGCTGATCGCAGAGCACTAAAAGAAGAAACACACCCTAGGCTTTTCATGTACATGTGTAGCTGAGTGTGTGTCACAGCCTGTGAGTTACTGAGTTTGTGTATGCCAAGACACGGCGAGCATCTGTAGAGCACTGGAGGGTAATGCATGTCTTGTCTCAGGTGGACAGCGGGAGGGAGTGTGTGTTGCACTCTGAGAGTAGAGAGCTTGGCAATTTCATGCTCCTCGGCGCATACAGCACTCACCCAGGTGCAGTGCACTGTTAAGCCGGAGAGAGAATGGGCATTAGGAGCTTAAGAAGCAAACATAACTTCAGCAGTAAGCCACAGTTTTTTTTTTTATTTATTTAGGTCTGACTGGAGAGTCTTGTCAGGGAGTTGAAGGTTTCAGAAAGTTCAGATGCTGAACGTATTAGGGATGTGTATTGAGAAGTATTAGAAGTTTGCTCTAACAGCCATACAAAGTTCTCAGCTCTCATTTTATGGATTACATTTATGACTTATTGTATCAAGAAGAGCCTCAGAACTGAATCCACAGCACGTGTAGATTAATACTCTAAGAATGGTGTGGGAATATGAGAGGATGGATGAAAATCCCTCGTTTCAGCCTTCATTTATGTGACTGCCATGTGACATTTATGACTTGACACCTCACTGACTTTTACGTGACATCAAAGTGTAAAGACCTTTAACAGTTCAATTTCAAATGCCCAGGTTGACTCACCAGCCATTGGTAGCTTTGAAAATGCTTAGAAGAGCCTAAATGCAGCTCCAAACATGCCCTTTACGTTTCACTGAAGCTGAACAAGGTGGAATGAATGGGTATTTTTTTTTCAACTTCTGAACAATGATTTTGTAATTAAAATTCCCAATTTTAAAACTTTATCTTTAGCAGCTTTGTTTCTTTATTTTTAGCAACATTGTTCAGGATAAAAAGAGTAGAATTTTAATCTCAACTTTAGATGTTACCTACTTTAATTGTCTACCTCAGACTGCTGACACCTCACATTAGCTTGGGCTGAACTTTAGAATGCACACAGAATAAGAGCTGCACATTTTGTTCTCCAACTCTTCCATTATTATTGTGTGACAGGAGCTATCCTGATGGCTTTAATGAATGAGAGGAAAAAGTAGAACAACCAAAAACTATTGCAATGTACATGTGGGCATGGGTGTGTTATTTTTAACACACAGCTGAAAATGTGAATTTCACATTTAATGCTTCTGTACACTTTTTGACTAATGTTTTTGAATTAATTTCTCCCCTATTCATTTCTTTTACACGAGCATTTTTCTTTGTTGGTGTAGTATTAGGTGTCACTGTAATGGTGTGTGGGGTATTGGCCTACTGCCTCCTATGAAATACTACATCACTCGCTGTAACTCCAGTGTTGTCCTTGAAATAATGAGTAATGGCGACCAGGCCATATATTGGAAGGAACAGATATGAATCTAAGCCTGATCCTGGACTCTCCTGTGCTTTGGTCCAAAGAAGGGATTAAAGGCTTGGATCAGCAAATGTATTTTATTGTACATTTACAAAACGACAAGAGTACAAAAAAAGTCAGTCCACAGACATTTTTTTTTGTTTGTTTTGGAAGGAGTATATGCAAATTTTATCTCACAACTGCAGCAAACAGCCCCTCAGACGAACAAGGAGGACGAGAGAGGAGCGGGAGGAGTTACAATCAAACTTTTATAAAGCCTGTCTGTCTGTCTGCTGGCACACTGGAACATTTTGCTGCAGAGAAAGCAAAGGAAACATAGAAAAGTATGACATTCTTAGCGGACTACGTGGGTGCAGGGATCCCAGTGAGGAAGTGTCCTTCCGGGAGCGAGAACCCGCTCGTTTTGGCTTTTCTGACCGCCCCTCACGACCAGCAAACACACTTTGTGCTTCATATTTTTCTGTTGTTTTGCCATCACAACAAGAGAGTGCAACAGTAGTTAATGCTTTTCCAAAAAAAGTTTACATTTTGACAAAAAGGTTGGCACATTCAAGAAGACATGAGCTTTTTTTAGAATAACAGATTTTTTTTTAACATTGCTTGTTTTTAAATCCTTATAAATACAATATACGTCTTTTTCCCTGTATCCAGAGCCCACAAAAGAACAGTACAGACACAGGTATTTACAAATCAAGGGAGAGGAGTGAACTTGATAGCTCATAAATAATCATGGTAATACCCAAAAACAAAAACATGATGTAGAGTCCATTGTTCTTTCTTTCACAGCAATGACACAGAGTCTGGTGTCCTGAAATCAAAAACTCTTCCAGCTTGTTGTGTCCACAGTGGAAAGATGGTGGATGATGGAGGTATTGAGCGCACACTGACAGAGTCACTGGTGTCCTTATCTCATCTCCTAGAAAGAAAAGGAATATTTCAGCATCACTGAAAACTCAAACTTATAGACAAAAAAAAAAATCAAGCAGGTGTATAAGTTCTAGGTTAATGCAAATATCGGATTATCTGCTCATGCATTGTATTTTTTAAGAAGGTGTAAATTTAGTCTGGATTGCTCTGTAGTCAAGGATAAAGATTTGGTCCCATTTGCCACAAATGCTTGATCCTGTGCTCTTTAACATGTGTTACACACTGTTAAGAGCTTCCTGACATCAGTTTTTAGTGGTATTCCTAAAAAAAAAACTAAAACCCCTGCAAATGTATTTCTGATAGCCACGTTGTGTATCAAAAACATGTGAACAATCAGTCGTGAATGTTGTAAGCCATAAATCTAACGGTTCACACAACACTGAGTTCCAAAAAGTTTGGACACGGTATAAAACCCAAATATAAATAGTCTGCGAACAAACTGTGTTTATACTGATAACAGTTTTACAAAGTGTTTCTGAAACCTTGTGGTGATATTCTTTAAACTATCATGTTTTACAAAGTACAACCGTGAACCTGTACAACTTTCTCAATCTTGTGTTTCTTCCGTCACAATTTATTGCAACATGTTGCTAGAATCATATTCAGAATAAGCAAAAGTAATAAAAATTTATGAGGTAAATAACTAAGTATTTTGTCTTGTACAGTTATTAAATAAATGTCATAAAGGAAAGCAAATGGCTACACTTTTTTACGAGTGTTTTACAAAGTGCTCTAACTATTTCGGAATCAGGTTTGAACAATATGAAATACAGTTTGATGTGCAGTAAACAGCCTAGAGCTGTCAGCTGGCTGCCTTTAATATAATTATATTATACTGTGTGTGTGTGTGTATGTTATAATTATTATTATATTTATTATAACATAATTCATATATTAAAGGCAGCAATTATATAATAAACGTTCCTGATAGGAAGTCAGCTTACGAAGATAAATTCTAATTGATTTAGAAGCTGCTTTAATGACTTTGCTCTGGCACATGAAAAACTTATATATAGCAGTGGTGTTTGTAAATTCTCAGATCTGCATATCACACATGGTAAAAGTCATTCTGTCTCAATTTCTGTTGCATTCTGTTCACAACACTGATGATAAAAAGCTGAGCGAGAGGATTTGGAACTTCAAAACAGAACATGAAATAAGTGGCATTTCAGGCACAACAGATATTTGGTGAGAACAGGGCGAGGAGATCAACACTGAGACTGACAGATCTGTTATGGATTCATGTTCTTTTAAGATTTGAGATGGCTGACGTAAAGTGGGTTGTTTATGTTTTCCAAAGTCTAAACTGGTGGTCAAGTCTGCAGTCTTTTCTCTCCAGATCTAATTTGGTAACAAAGAATTTGCTGCTCAAATTAGAAGTATGATCTTTGCAGAAGGATTTGTGTGAGTGGTGTTTGTAAGGTGATGTTGTCCCCTTGCACGTTACCCAGACTCTAACATGAAGTCAAGTGTCTATCTCTCTATTATTGTATTTCAAATGCAAAGAATTGTATATTAGAGAAACCTGCAGATGTGTTTTTGTATCCCCAGCATTAAAGTTGATGTAACAGACCCTGAGACAGCAACGCCTTCTACCAACAACCCCCCATCCTGCCTTCCTAGACTGACCGCCTACACCAAAGGGCAAAGATAGCAGTCTGCAACACCGCAGGAAGAAGGGGTACTGGACCCCGGCTTCCTGTGGAAACACCTCAAACTTTATTGCGGATTCAGAGGTCATACTTTCATGTCCCCGGCAAGGCGTGAAAAGACTAGTAAGGGTCAGCTAGGTCAGTTAAAGGGGGTTGAGGTGTGCCTTTCTGCTCCACAGGAGGGTGACCTGAGAGGCTCGGGATACAAGGGGGCTCTGTGTGTGTATGTGTTGACAGCAAGTGAAAAGAGCAATTGTGTGTGTGTGTGTGTGTGTGTGTGTGTGTGACTTTTACAAGTAGCTTTGCCACATTCCTATGTCAGATGTGTGTTGAAGGCGGCACTGAGTGACCTGTGATAAGGGCATCCTTTCTCTTTCTCCGACACAGGCAGCTTTACGGTGACGCCTCAGGTTACAGCATTAAACTTAACAACTACAGCACTAAAAAAAAGCATCAAAGATGTTACAATGTCCATTTCTCATAAATCCATTCTTAGACTGGCAGGCTCACTTCTATCTTGTTTCCACTCCGAGTGAACTGGAATACTTTACCTGTTAAACCTGTTTGAAAGAAGCTATACAGACGACTTACACAGAACTCCGGAGACCTTTTAGCACAGTATTAAAACTAAGAGCAGTAACTAAACACAGTTACTCAAATACTGTACTGGAGCACAGCTTGAGATTATCTCATTCCTACTCTGTTTTGCTACTTTTCCAGAGAGACATGATTGTAGTTGTTAAGGTACGACATTTATTTGTCAGTAATGACAAATTCAGATTCTATATATGAGGCATATTTTGAAAGTATAGTAAATTTATGCAATACTAACCATATGTAAACATGGGCCATGTTTTTGCATTGATTTCTTTTCTTTTAAAATTATTCAAATAAAATAAATCATCATTTTGTTCTGTTACGGTGTGTGATCAAGCCATGAATAAATGCTTAAACAAAAGGAAAATTTGGTATTAACATAAAACGAATTTAAAAATGGAGAGAAAATTGAAAAACCCTGACTAATGATAGAGCTTGAGTGTAAATGCCTAAAGTAAGATTTATATTTGAAAACATGAGTAGCTATTTGTTATTCCAGGTATTTAATTTCTTTTTCTAGTTTCCTGTGTTTGAAATATTAAAATAGAGGCATGTCTTTTTATTAGGAGTAGAGTAAAATAATTAATCACAAATTTCCCAACAACCTTCTTATGTTAACGCCTCCATGAGAAACCATCTTACCCAGCAGACTTATTGTAGTGTGGTTTTCTCTGACTGTTTTCTTCAGCACTTCACCAATATAGGATACTGTTTTACTTTTTCACTGTCCCTGTTCAACTGAAAAAGCCATAAAGTACTTTGTTTTGCTTTTCATTCATCCAGTAACACTCAGACATGGCAACATGTAAGGAGCTAGTCTTGCCTTGCCTTGTCTTGCCTATGAACACTTCAACAGGTGAACAGAATGAGGCTTTAACCTGCCAACTCTGTGAATACATCATGTTCTCTGAGCCACAGATGTTTAAAGTGATTCTGACTTTACACAACTTTCTATGCTTTTTATCAGCTACTACACCTCTGCCTACCTACAGTAATGTTAAGGGACATGTCAAATACCGTTTGTAAGTGTTGCCTCACACGCACAAAATCCCTGCAGAGCTTTCCATTCGTCTGGCACAGCTTGTTCTGCCATAAAAGACACCCGCACGTTGTGAGGGAGCCTGCAGGGGGTGCATTTAAAGGAGCGCTCCCACAGTGAAGTGTGGCCTCAGAAGTGCACTCCAGAGAGAGCAGTGGGTGTGCACGCTGAACATTGTTTCTTACTGTAAAGCCTATCCTGGGTAGATGGTAATAGTAGATCTGTATGTATGAGCCAGTGTGTGTGTTGGTGAGTGTGTGTTTGGGCATCAAGGGAGTAAAGAAGATCTTTTCATGCAGTATGTATAGAATTATATGTGTTTTGTGGAGCACAAGTGATGATATGTAGATAAAACTAAACCACATGAAGGCCCCTCATGGCAGGAATAATCTTTGTTCTTGTGCTCATAAGTACCTAGGAGCATCAATTATTTAAACCATTTCTTGCATAAAACAGCACAGAAATTATTAGCTTGCTTTAACTAACCTCGTTGTGTTTTCTGGCTGAGTTGAGCCCTCGGGAGCCAGTGGAGCCTCTGGATGAGGAGCTTCCTGTGGTTGAGCAATTACTCGACATCTGACTCCTGGAAAGGTAACCGGCCTTACTGCTGTATGCCATCATCTCCTCATCTGAGAACACAGGGATGAAGGAAACAAATATAAATCTATTGTGAGGGTCTGTTTGAAAGGTAGCACAGAGGTTTAATGGGAAAATTAAGATTAATTTAGATAGCAATACAACTGCTTATGTAACGAATTTTATTATGTTTAAAGTTGATACAGGCAAGGCTTCACATGCTAAAACACTCCTACAAATTCTTTCTATTTGCTTATCTTGCTTTGGGTATGGTCGCCAGCTTTAACTAGCCACAAGGAAGGAGATAAGTGACAACATCCCACTAAAATTTTGGATTTTCTCTAAAAAGCTGTGATTTTGAGGCCTCACATTGCGACATATTGCTACCAACTTTAAATTATCTGTGCTTACTACAGCTGCATGGTATAACAGTCACTCATAAGAAATGATCTGACAAGTCAAACACACTGATGGATGTGTCCCAGCTAGACCCATTTTACTCCACTGTGGAATCTAGCTGAACATACTGCAGTGCAGTGGCAAGGCATGATACAGCAGACACATGGAAAGGCTCACTGTGCTGTACTTCAGTGAAATGTTCAAGTACCGTCCTGTGATCCATTTTTTTAATATGCGAGATATTTTAGAAGGAACACTAATTTAGATTGTAATGTATGACTGAAATACTAAACTGAGAAACACTGTCTTACTGTCGGTGTGTTTTTGTCCCGAGCCTTTCCGTTGGTGACTATTGCTGCTGTATTCGCTCCTCTCCAGGGAGGACAGAGCACCATTCACCACATTGCTGACCTCTGTGCACCCCTGGGGGCCCTGCAACCTGTTCTCCTCTGGGGGCGGCTCAGGAGGAGGGGGCAGGTCTAGACAGACAGAAGTGGAGGTAAAAGATGAATGAAGAATTTTTGAGTGTGGAAGACAAGAAAGACAATTTTTGCTCTTTTATTTAGTTGATGGATTTAAGCAAATTTTAGTGTCAAATTTCTGCTATAATTGCACTATACTACTTAAAAAAATAGATGGAGCATTTTGTCTGTGTTGTCTGTTTTTGTTGTCTGTTCTTTTTACACATAATTAAGAAACCCTGAGATGCTATGTAAACTGCTGTGTTTTTTAACTTAAAACTTAAATTGAGTTCCTGCTTGTAAAAACGAGGGTTGTCTTTATGTGATTCATGGTAAGGTGGTAATTTGGTAGAAGTAGTGTATGCAGGAAAATACTCCATGAACATTACAAGTCAAATCCATGTATATAATCAGGAATAATAGCTTCAGATTTCATCTCTGGGAGTAGATATTTAATCACAGATGGTGGTGCAGAATATTTGTGTGCATGTGCTGGAAAACTATTAAGTGTGTTTCCTTACTTACTGACAAAGAGCAATTAATAATAAAAGAAAATATCCACTGAGACGAGTTTCTCTTTTGCAATGTGTAGCTACAGAAAACATATACCAGTCCTATGACTGTCATTATGAGCTTCACATAATAAACTAGTAATATTGAACTGTTCCCTGTATGTTCAGTGAAACAACAGAAATGTAGACATTAAAGTTCTGTTATCCTTGAAGTGGAGCTAATCAAATCAAAGCAGAAATCCACTCACCTCCTTGTATATCTCTTCTGTATGCTGAACTCTTGGACACCTTTTTTTTCACCCGGGATTTTTGGTTAGGAGGAGTGCTTGTTTCTGCTGGGGACGAACGACTGTGCACTGTTTAAGGGAAAGGAAAAACACAATGATCAGAATGTGTTTTTCTCTCTGAACAGTCACAGGCCATTAAATGAATTCATGCACACATATTATCTGAACCTCAAACAGTAAGTCAGCATAGTTTTAGTGTGGATGCGTACGTGGTTGCTCAGCTTTCATGATCTTGTTTATAAATGTGCCTTTATGTGCATGTGAGAGTGTGTGTGTGGGGGTGTGTGTGTTCCATGCAGGCTTGTATGCCTGAGCACGCGGCACTGCCAGTCAGTTTACCAGGTGCAGTCAAGCTGATGTTGTCTTCATTGAGAGCCGGCCCCTGGCTGTGGAGGCAGCGATGGGCAGGACTTTGGCACTGGAGCGTGCCAACCTCTGATGGGCCGTGATGCTGTTGGCCAGAGAGGTTGGGGTTGGACTGGGTAAGCGGCGGGCTTGGCGCCTGGGGAACTGGCACTGGACCGCAGGGTAACCTTCTGCTATGGGGAGTTAGGACAACATGTCACTGGAGAGAAAAATATCTGTGGAATAGGAGGCTAAATCTCTGGTTCGGAGTGAGGTTTGCCAAAACAGTCAAAATTGTAGGTTTTCATTCTTCATTGAGTTGCTCCATATTTTGCCAGTCTGTCATGAATTTTCCTGCTTCGTTGTTGTAGAAATGGTTTTTCAACATCTTAGCCTAAAGTATTAGCTTTTTGACTAATTAATAGTAGCACATGTGGCCTCATGTGCTTTGTCACAGTGAAACTGTTATAAATTAAATAATTTAAAAGCATGACACTATGACATTATTTTATCTTCCTGAATATAAAAACTGTAACATGGCTGATGTATGAAAATGTAAAGCTACAGATTATTAAAGAAAGCACTATGCAGCATCAAAGGCATCTAAAAATTGCTACCATTAGCCCCAAGCTACTGGTCACATTTCAAATAAGCAAGGCTGCAGTAGCAAAACCCTTAAATTTCGCAGTGGTGCATTCTATGGCTTGGGAAATTCACTTTTCATTGTAAAAGAAAGATTCTGTTATATTGTATATCAAAAGTTAAAAAGAGAAACAAGGAGAAGCTGTAATTATTTTGTGGAGGAATTTCTCTTTATTTACAGATTGCTCTGAACTAATTAAAAGTAATTTTATTTATTCATTGCATGAAATGACTATTGCATTATAGAATTAACAAAAAAGACCTTCTTGGCAGTGAACAGTGAACAATCATGTCTCAGAATGGCACAAGCATTTAAAATGAAATGATTTTCTTTGCAGAGCAGAGAGGATGTTTGCATTCAGTAAAGCAGTTACAGTGTGTTTGCTTATGAGAAGAGTTCAGGGTCATGAGTTGCTGTAAACAGTGGATTCAAATATGAACAAAACCATGAGCCAACAGTCAACGCTAAGCCAATTCACATACCGTGGTAGCTGCTGGCTGTCTAGCTGGTTGAGGCGGGGGAGGTCATGGGGGGCTCGGTGCTCCTCATGAGGCGATGGGGTGAGCGTGGCGGTGGACTGGTGGCTGTAAGAGGTGGCTGGAGAGGAGGCGTTGTTCCTTTGTGGGGGAGAAGGCCCATCTTCACAGCCCTCCATCAGATATGTCCTCTCTGGTAGAGGAGGACACCACTCCTCATCCGAACTTCAAAGATAAAGAAGCTTGTTACGGCAAGATGATACAGCTCGAGAAACATGGCTGGATCTTATCTTTATGTGCTTCTAAAAGATGTTGCTGAGGGGCAGCCGGTTGTCTCACTGGTGCCTTTAATTCCAACTAGCTATGAGGCTATTTAAAGATTAATGCTGTTCTTTCAGGCTCGACTCAAGTAAGAGGGCCTTGCCGTTGGCAAAACTGCAGGAGGCTAAGCTTTCACATGGGTGGGATCGCTGCTACGAACAGAATACTGGACAATAGTCCGCTTTGAGGCAGCAGAAAGTGACTGGTGAGGAGGAGTACAGCTAATTGTGTTTTAAGGGTAAGGAGAACCAGTAAATCACTGAAGCAATTGACCACCGAGGTAATTGAGTTGTTGAAGCCAGAGGCGTAAGAACCACATTGGCTTTGATACTTAATGTGCCCGTTAGAGGTGACAGTGAGTCCAAATGATGATGTAGCAGCGTAAAACTAATTTACAGAGATGTGCATGTGAAGAAAGAGAAGGAGTGTGAGTCTGACTCACCCTAAATCCATGTCCTCGTGTTCTGGGGGCTGGTTGTCCTGCTCACACTGTTCCAGCTCTCCAATAGGGGGAGGTGGGGGCAACGCCTCCATCCAGGTCAGAGACGGGGTCTTGACAGCCTTACCCATCGCCTTCTGCTTTGGCTTACCTATGAAACAGACAAAGACGGAAACACAATGATTCACTCAGAGAGGAAATACTATCACTTAAGCTCATTTATCATGAGTATGATATGAAACATATTCCAGCAGCGCGCAGCTGAAAGACATGGATATGAGCACAGGGCACAAGCAAATCTAAGCTAAGCGAGAACATGCTCAAACACCCAGATTTTAACTGAGATCGGGGGAAGTGATTTAATGTAAACAAGTGCCAGACAGTTCACTGCATTTAAAAACAAGTGCTGCACGTTGGGAACGGCACAAACAACAAACAAAAGTGAACAAAAGCAGAAGTTCCTGGTGCTCTCCTCACCATTGCAGCGGTCAGGCTGGGCGTACTGAGCTCCTGAAGGTCCAGGCTGGGTGATCCAGTGTCCATCATCCTGCTGCTCTCCACTGAGGGCCTGTGTCTGCGTCTGGTTGGTGAAAGGCATGATGGAGGTGGAGGCGTAGGGTGTGGTTGAGGCATGCTGGCTGTATGTAAAGCTGTGCAGGTCCTCACTGGTGGCATCGATGGTGCTGTAGATGGGGCCTTCAGTGGAGCCACCCATGCTGTACTTCTCTGTCTGATTCAGGTAGTTGGAGATACCAGCTTCTACACAGGGATGGAGGAATAATATGTATAAAAATATAAAAAAATTATTTTAAAAATCTGCTACAACAGCTTTCACAAAATAAGCTGACAGACTTTTATATAATGTACATGCTAAAGTCTGCTGGAGCAGTATCCTACCATTGTAATATCTCTCAGCTGTGTCGTGATTGGTGGTGCAGCAGTTGACGGCCTCTTTACCACTGTGAACCAGGTTGGTGGTGGGCCAAGAGTCTGCCAGCCACGGATAGTTGCCCATGTTGCCTCCCAGCATGCCCGGCCTACAGAGACATTTGGTGTTAATTGAAGACATAGTGGGACACAGTACAACAGCCTTCACTGTCCATAAACACAAAGAACAACAAAGAAAAAAACAACATGGATAGACGGTGATGAATATTTTTAATTATCAAGCCCATCTACTGATGACTGTGGCAGAATGCAAATACAAAGCAGAACAGAAATGTTATATATAATTTAATTACCTTCCATTAAGTCCTGATCCTTCTCCATGTGGGAAACCAACTGCAGAGGACAGAGAGAAAAAGAGAGTGAGAGGAAGTGTTCATGACTACTGGATGTTACATTCTTGCAGCTTACATGGTAACTTAAGATCAACTGTTGTAATTTCCCATACATGTTTTCTATTCCATAAAGTCTGATGTATCCACTGTGCACAAATACTGTCTGTTGGGCTAATGTTATAGCAAAGAAAGCTAAAATAAATGCATTTGTTCTAATTTTCAAAGTCAAGGGACAAGTCTCTAAAAGCAAAAATTGCTGAAGTAAATGGACTTATTTAAAAGGCTTAGGTGCAATTTCTCATCTTAATTGCTCCTTCTGACCTGCTGGTGTGTATGCAAAGGATGCAGTGTATTGGCTAAGTTCCTTCCTCTTCTTGCGGCGGCAGTAGATCCAGACGCTGAAGCCCATGAGAATGACCCAGCAGGCTCCGCCGATGCCTGCGATGAAGGCCGGCTGCTTGACCACATCTGTGATCTGCTCAGCCAAACTCACACTGCTCTCTTCGCCACTCTCGCTGGAGCCGCCGCCGCCTCCTACACCTGGCACAGAGGGCTGCTCAGCTGGTGGCTCTGAGAGAAGAAAAAAAGGAGGGAAGAAGGAAATAAGAGGACAAGGAGGAGCTGAGGGAGAAACACATATCATTTTACCATTTTCTTTATAGACCTGTTGTGTTTGTTTTAGTGTATTTCATTTTCTTAAATTTCAAGGTAATTCAAGTCAAACAAACCAATGGACAAAAGCATAACCATGTAGATATAATAACCCTTAATATACATAACTTAGGTTTAAGCAGTTGAGAAATGATAGAGATGGGATAAAAGGAGTAAAAACAAATGAGTCCACAGTACTTAGGCACAGCAGAGCTTTGAGTAAAACGCTAATGACATTTCAGACATTCTCATGTTTAACAGTAACAATATTTACCTCATTCACCATAGTTTTCACCTTAGTTTAGGATGTTAGCACGCTAATTTTAGCTATTTGCTAATTAGCCTAAATACAAAGTTAAACTTAGGGCAGATGAGAATTTCAGTTATAAGTTTTTATACCAAAATACAAAATGATCACCAAAATAATTGAGACCCTGGGCACCATGAACGTTAGAACTATAGTTATTCAGACAGTAATACCAGATTTGATACTTTCAAAAATGCTGATCGTTAATATTTGATGGACCAACAAACAGATGGACAGACAATGCCATAACAAGGGCAACGCTGCAGGCAAGGCTAAAAGTGAAAAAAACCCTAAAAAGTACAAAATTTGACATTAGGATTAAGTTTGTAGAAAAAACAGCCTCTAGTGCATCTGCATCATGTCCCACAACAGTTTCTGTCACTGCTGACTCACTGATGAGGACAGACACCGGCTGACTGCGAGTGCCGATTCCAGCGCTGGTCACTGCTGCCACCTCCACCTGGTAGAGCACACCAGGCATAACACCTTTCAGAAGTGTGGATAACGTGTTTCCATCCACCGTCTTGTTGATGTAGTAGCGCGTCTGGTTGTCGCCGCCGCTGCCCACACACCAAACCTTGTTGGGGATACACAAAATCCTATAAGTCTCAGTTTTTTTTTCTTTTTTTAACACATCTGTCAGTCTTTTTTCCTCAGATGAGAGTGTGTGTGTGTTTTCATTCACTGAAAACACTCAAATCTGTTTAAAACTACATCAAAGAACCGTCAGATATTCCCTGTCTTAAATGTACATTAGTCGTTGAACTTGACCACAAACTAGGGAGCTGTTTTTTACATTTACAGTCTTACAACACAGATATTTTCTTTTTTGACAATGAATTGTCTCTGCATGTATTGGTTCAAATATTCAGGAAATCATCCTGAGACTGAACAACCTCTTTTGCATTTCCACAATCCTGTAACATCCCCCTGCCTCCTTGAACGTACATCTTTTTTTTTGTGACTAATATACATTTCTTTAAGGAAATCTGAACATACTGTACATTGAAAACAAGTTTTGTGTAAATGAAAACATGTAAAACATGTAAGAATGTCTATGCTGCATAAAGTGGGACTTGACTGGGCTGGGGTGTGTTTACCTTGTACTCCTGGATGATGCCATTCTGCATCCGGCTGGGTGGGGGCTCCCAGGAGACGCTGATGCTGGAGCCGTTGCTTAGTTTCACTGTTGTCACTGTAACACCTCTGGGTGGGGCACTGGGGACTGTGTACGGTAGGGGACAGCATTCTTGTCATTGCAACAACATCCTTATATCTAGCACAATGAATTAATCAATTATTACCAAATGAGTACAAAATAATTTAACTACAAGAAGTCTACTGCTTCAAGGCAACAAATTAAGGACGTGTAAAATGACAAGTCAAGACACATGAAAGTTAACTGTAGCAGGAAGGGAAATTAAGTTTTATTGAGTTCTTAAAAAAGTTAATAATGTGGGGTTTTTTTCCAGACTAAGCTACTCAGGCAGGTCGATCCAAAGTCTATAAGTGCTGGAGGCAAAAAAAGCATCTGCTCCCTTGTTTTTAATCTAGAGTTTGTATCAACCAATATAAAGCTGCTGCGAACCTCAGGCTGCAAAAATCTCAGTGTGTGGAGGCTAAATTTAATGAAAACTGCGATCAATATAAATGAACCCAAATTGCGGAGGATATAAAATTAACCCCAAAATGAGATAACATTACTGGGATTCATGTGGTGTCACACAGGCTAATGAACAGTGATTTTAAAGGCCCCCACTGTCAAGAAAAACCCAGCCTGGTTTCTTAAAAGAGGTTTTCTTTGAAACTTTGAAAAGTACAGACACTTTTCAGAAGTCTCCAGATTAAATACCTTCCTCTGGGGTCCGAACGAGTAACGTTCGGCTGTCCTTGCCCTGGAATTCATCGAAATAGGGACGGATCTTTATCTCGTACTCAGTTCCTTTGAGCAGGCTAGTGAGGACGGTGCTGCGTTCAGAGGGAGAGTTGATGTCCTGGAGAAGCCAGGTTCCCCCGCTGGGTCTGTAGAACAGACGGTAGCCTTGAACGAACTGAGACTGTCGGTCAACCTTGAAGAATTGAGGGTGACATGGGGGGAAAATAGAAAGAAATGACAGAAAGGAAAGACAGAGATTAAGTAAAAATAAACATATCCATTCCGTAACCCTCACTGAACCCTAAGAAACACTCCCTCTCTAAATAAAACAAAGAGCCACTCACAGTCCAGGACACTCGGATGGAAGCTGTTGTTAGCGTGACAGGATCTTGCAGCTGGACAGCCACTTCTCCCAGCTCCCTCTGCACCTGCCTGTGGTCCACTCCCTGACCTGTGGGACTGACATCTGAACAGACACACATACACCTCTCTTCAGAGCACTGCTGCCAATGCACAGACTCATGTTATATGAAAGAGGTGGAGACTGACCTTGTGTTCTGACAGGCTCAGAGATGGGACTCGGGTCACTCAGACCGTAGGCGTTGACAGCCCGGACAATGAATAGGTAGATGGTGTTAGGGAGAAGCCCAGTGATCGTGTGCGTTTCCATCTTGACCATGTCGGCCACAGTCTGCCATGTGCTGCCTGCTGATTGGCTGTGAAAAGACAGAAGAGTAAATACAAGTTTACGGGGAGTTTACAAAGAAGTTTATCGGTCATTATACAACAAGTTGCATAATGAAATTAAAGTGTGGTTCCCTCTTGATTGATTAATTGATTGTAGAAAAAATAAAAATAAAATGTTAAACATGGAGGAATGCAGATGGTGCATTGAGTAGTCTCACAGCCTGAGGGAAGAAGCTGCTCTGTAGTCTGGTGGTACGGCAGCGGATACTTCTGTATCTTTTGCATTAATACACTACATTACTACATGGTATTTACCAACAAAATTTGATTCTAAATCAAATTTCAAACCAAAACAAAGGTACTAATGTGTCATCTCAACTTTCAGTGTGTTTTATGTGGGCTATCAGGGCTTGTGCTTGCTGTTTCACTTATACCTGCTGGCTGCACATCAAATGCTTCCAGGAACAGAATTAAAGCACATGACTTGTACTGTATGTCATATGTTCTGTAAACATCACTTGGACTGCAGAGGTGGAGCTAGTTTCCGTTTACTTTATAGAGGGGTATTTGTCAGTAATGATTATTACTACCTTATTCATTATGAAGAAATGAGTGATTATTTTCTTAAATGAAGGATTCTTTGGCATGGTATCTCACCATCTCAATGGAATAGTGAGATTATAAAGCATTTGAAGTTAACATACATTCCACCACTGAAAAAAATTCATACATACTACATCCGGGAGTGTTTTGGAATGCTGATTTGATATGCAGCTACACAATTAAACAATGCATGACAAGATCTCCAGGCAATAGCTGGATCTATTTTCAGCTTCCTCTAATATTTTTTATCTGGTAAACAATAGCAGATGTGAGCAAAGTCACTCAGTTCAGAGAAGTTTGTGCTCAATAGTAGATCTCCTCTAAATGATACAATTTGCTGTCCTGATGAATAATGTAATGAGGCTTGTAAGAAGGCACAGCTGCCAACAGGAAATGAGGGCATGTTCATAGCCTTGTGGCACTCCCCCAGATGCATTATCCCACCACCCTTCAACCCTGCTCCCTCTACCTCTAATCTCTTGTTTTCTCTGTGAATTTACTGTCACCTTGACAGAGCAGCAGTCACAAAGGCCTTACCAACCACTTGTTTGACACTTTCTGAATTACCCCACGGGTACTGTGGGGGTTCACAGTGAACTAGCTTCAGTGCTGAACTGCACAATTAAACCAGAAAGGAGAACAACTCATGAATACTGATCTCTTGTGTGTGTGTGAGTGAGTGTAGGCCCCTTCTGTGCCAGTGCTAGATTCAAGGTAACTTTCTGCAGAAGATGCTCAGAGGGAGTTCAAACACTCAAACACAAGGCACCCCCCCCCCACCCCCCCCCAAAAAGGAATATAAATACAGTTTCAATATGAGACAGCAAAATTGGCCTTCATTGACTTGATAGATGCTAATACACATTGCAAATGTGCACTAACACAATTCACCAACTGATGCACACACACACACACACACACACACACACACACACACACACACACACACACACACACACACACACACACAAACACAC
>JAQMCX010000012.1:995588-1036602 GCA_029814765.1 Acanthurus leucopareius | reverse complement strand
ACACACACACACACACACACACACACACACACACACACACACACACACACACACACACACACACACACACAAAAGCCTCGACCCTCACTCTTCACTGTGCTCTGTCAGACAAAACTTAGCACCTCAGGCAATGAAATGTTATTGCAAACATCCCAGCGGTCCCCTACAGCTGCTTCATAAAGAATCAGCTTGCGTTACTCGGAAACGCTCCGCTGCTGCCATGGCCACGGTGGACGTCTGGATCTGATTAAGCTCTGCTGGTGTATCCCTCTTTATCGAATTTCGAAGGACACACTTCCCCATAACGCTGCCTCTCTTCATCTGCAGGCCTCACTCTATCTGTTGAGTCACTCATCCTGCTTATTTAAATTGACTTTTCCTGCTAATTAATCCAAGGTGCACTTCCTCTCAGGTGACAGTACCTCAGTGTCTCTACAGAGATGCAGTCAGGTTCATATCATGATTGTGTCTACATTGGCCATTGCAAACAAGTAGGACCATAGAGTTATTTGTATGCATATATCTTAGAATAGGCAAAGTTTTTTGTCATGTTTTGACTGCTTATGTTGACAGTCTAACAGGTCTAAACAGACCAAACTGGTTTGGAAAGTCTCAAAGAAAACGCTAAATCCTATGCTCATTTTATTCATGGCCTGTTATGTAAGATTTTGATTTTTTTGAGTTTTCTTTTCAAGGTCTAATAATAATTAATGAATTTTGTAGCTCAACTCTCTTTAATGAGCAGCAAAGCGTGAAATAATTCCATTAATCTTGGCTTCAGTGAGTGTTTTAATGTCCTTTAATATAAAAAGGTTTTCCATTCTGGCAAGACTCGTGCTTTTGCCTTAAAACTATCAAATTATAAGCGATTTAATACAAGAAGAATACAACCTTGACTGTTAAATAAAGAAGAGGAACAATTTGTGAATAAATTAGTTGCTGCAAATGCACACATATAGGACAGGAACCGATCTCTGGGTAAAAAATCTCATTTGTCCTTGACAGCTGTGAAGATGTAGCAATATTAGGTTAAAACAGAGGAAAGTGTGCGTACTTATATGTTTTTGCAACTGTCCATGATCAAGCTCAGGTTTTGCTGAACTCACCTGAAGGCCTCGATGATGTAGGATGTGACGGCTGCACCTCCTTCATGGGCGTTGGGTTGCCAGGTCAGAGAGACGCTGTTCTTGGACACGTCTGTGACTATGGGTTTGTGTGGGGGACCTGGCAGCTGGAAGGGCTCTGTGGCCTGAGCTACTGATGGGTCGGCACTCTCTGGATGGTGAGGGAGTGAAAGAGGAAACAAAGACAGAGGCGGGAGGAGGGAGAGAGGAAGGAGATGGAAGAGAAATCGAAGCAGAGAGAGGACAAGGGTGCACGTTTGATTAAATTGCTACATCTGCCTTCAGCATAACCGTTGTGTAATGTCCTCTAACATGATCCGGCTAATTGAGTGAACATTTGCATCACTGTCGCTACAGGCTGAGTTCCTCACATCTAGCGGAGTTCCCATTACGCTTTTCTTGACAACTATTAGATCTAGATCTAGCCATTACAACGCTAATAGTTAAATAACAAACTAAGCTGTCATCAGAGCAGCTTTTTAAGTTGTTCTTTCTTCACTTAACACCACTAATAAAATCTTTACTGCTTGAAATATTTCATGCACTAGAGTCTCAGCAAAAAGGGCCTGACAAAGCACTTTGATTCAGTCAGCAGGTGACACAGTCTTTACGAATTCTTGGAGAAATATAATGCTTTGTTTCAACATCAAACTTCACAGTCATGAACTTACAAACATTTATATTTGCAGTCTGTCCAGTAAAAGCCTCAGGAGATAAAGTGTTACATTAGACTCATGTACTTGTTTTATTAAAACAATTAAATGTTCACAAGACACATTATCTTGTTAGTTAGGCTTTTTACAGAGAGATCCCACATTAGGAGTTACTTCTCAGAGTGTACACTTCCTTATCTACAGTCACATTTTAATCTGTTACTGATAATTTGTACTGTTCATTAACACAGTAAAATCATTACACAGCACCTTTTCCAAAGTTACTTAAATTAATTAAAATGCAGAGACAGAAGAGTGCAGACATTTTCATTTTCAGCTGGATGAAAAGAGTTCTTCCTTACTCTTTATCTCTGAGCTGTTACATGTTGCCACTTCACATGTGAGTCATGTCATTTGCATGTATTTAAATCACGTAGAGACAATTTACCTTTGACTGTGAGCACTCCACTCCAACTAGTCTCTCCACTGGAGCTGGAAGCCAGGCAGGTGTACACCCCGGAGTCCGTTTCCTGGCAACAGTAAGAC
Source organism: Acanthurus leucopareius (assembly GCA_029814765.1). Lineage (NCBI taxonomy): Eukaryota > Metazoa > Chordata > Actinopteri > Acanthuriformes > Acanthuridae > Acanthurus > Acanthurus leucopareius. The sequence continues at coordinate 1,034,279 of JAQMCX010000012.1, read as the reverse complement.
GTGTATCATTAGTTTAATGTGCTTGTGCATGAGTGTGTGTGCGTGTGTGAGTGAGGCCATGATACTCTGTTAATGTAGCCATTACCGCGATTGAGACTAAATGTCATATCTCTCAAAGCAGAATGTTTGTACTCGGAATACCGAGCAGAGGGAAGTTGGCGTGAATGAGAAGCCTGCAGAGCTGATATTCACACAAAGTCCTCCAAGTGACTCTTTACACTTTCACATCAAAGTAAGACTGGCTTTCTATTGTCAGCGGAAAAGCGGTTTGTAGCTCCCGTTGGTGCCATTATGTTTAGGACTTGCAACTGTTACTCAGCCAGTGGACATCACCTTCTGACCTTTTTGTCTTTATCTCACAGTTATAACATCAGAATGTGGTCATGGCAGACACCTCTACGGGCATAAAAAACACAGATGGCGTCACAGCAATATTTAAGATGGAACCTACGCACTGATGGAACTGATGACAGCAGGAGCACAACTACTGCTGCACTGACAAATAATGACAAAGATAAATATTTTGATCGTCAGACGGCTGAGCTTTAGACACGTGGGGCCTCACAGTTTTGCAAATGGATTAAACTTGCATGATTTGGATGTGAAGAGACATAATGAGTTTTGATTGATCTTCCCCTCATGCACTAGTCACTTGACAATGTTTAAATTACATACAGCACTCATTTAACACACTGGATATGTTTATGTAAATATGTTAATGAGTGGCCATGGTAAGAAAAAAAAAGGTTTCTCTTGGGTATCAATTATTGTCAAGTGCATATGAATTTTTGCATTTCCATTCCCAAGCATACATTAACGCAACACTTGCTTTAATTAACTGCTTCTACTTTGGACATTTTGTCAATAGTTTTCATTAATTTTTTTTATATATATGGCGTTCTCTCAGTGGACCTATTTGAAGTCAAAGCTAAAGTCAAGCTGGTGGCTTTTATGTTCCTCTTCTGATTGCTACACAGCAGAGGAGGAGAGTTAAAGGAAGGATCAAAGGACAGAATTTTAATGATCGGCTAGAGGTCTAGAAAATTCTGAGGAGCCAGTCTTTATACTCAACAGCTACTTAGCATTCTGGACAGGCTATGAGCAGATGTAATTAAGAGGTGTGTGATAAATGTGCCTGTGTTTGTGTGTATGCACATGTGAATGCTGGCTATTAAGTTTTTGGGGAGGCAAGCCAAAAGCTAGACAGGCTGTGAAATTGCTTACAACAGAGGGGGATGTTGGGGGTCTCCACACTGGGGAATCTCTCAATGTGACACTGAGGTAGTAACAACCTTGCCTCTGAACATGTTTCTGTTGCTTTAGTTTCATTGCTCCAGGTCATTCCTTTTGTCTGTCTTTGCTTCTGTCTTTGTTTCTGTCTTTTTTCTGTTTCATTTTCTGCTTCAAGAGGGTGTTCAGAGAGTCTACAGCTCTGTGTGAAAAATCATCACCCTCTCATTCATTTAAATGTGTGCCAACAAAGAGAGTGCATAAAAAAATGAACCGAGCTCAGCTTTTGCTGATATGCAATGCAGTGTCTGCAAGGTATAGTGACTGTATAAGTCCTAAGACTTATCTTGAATTGTCTCAGGGTTACCAGAACCAAGGGCTGATTTTTTTGTCTGATCTTCCACACCAAGAAAGACAGCAATTTACAAGAACAATGTGTGGAAAGACAACAGCTATCAAAAAAAAAAGGAGACTTAAAACACATTTGAAATTTTGGCCTTGCAGTTTTGTAAAGAGGGTATTGGTTTTAATATGTTTAGTAGATCTCAAAAATACACATGATATGTTCTGGTGAGAAACGGAATGTGAAAATAACTGTTCATTTACAAGAAATTCGCAGGTTACAATTAACTATTTAGGGTTTACTTTAAAGCCTTAAATGTACCTCGTGTAACACCACTTGTGGCGTTGTAGTGCAATATTTTGACAGGTGTCCACTAGTACAACTGACAAGGCTTTACACAAGTCTGTGATAACAAAATCCTATCTATCACCTATCAGTGGCAACATTGCAACTTCAGAGGTAGTCAGTTAAACAGCCAACAAAGAAGAAAAAAGGCACGGGATGTGAGCAATGCAGGTCCTAAAGGCTTTGCAGATCATTTATTAGGTACGTAATACACACAACAATTCGTTAATGACTTGACAACACATACTAAGTGTTTAGGTGAGAAATTAGATTTAACAAAACCAAGTTTGTTTACAATACAAACTCCACAGAGCAGATTGTGAACAAAATCAGCTATAGTGAGAGTGTCAGATGCCTCAGCTGCATTTACAGTACGTTGTGAGGGCAAAGGGACTGACTAATTTTAACTGCACCTGTGAGGGCTGCTGGATCTCTAATTAGTTCTCCTGTTGCATTCTGTGTGGTTGTGGGTGTGTGTGTGGTTGTATGCGTGTGTTTGGGAGTGTTATGGGGGATTTTTAATTAGTTTTTCATCTATTTTGCAACAAGATGTTTCAGTCTTCAGTAGTTCATCAATTTACATGCAGACCCAATCCACCACAAACACAATCAGCCTTCCCTTATTCACTTATTCTGCGAACACAGCCCACATTATTCCCACTGAAAACCTTATACATTATGCAGAGGATGTGCAAGGCTGAGCCTATCATGACTAATGCCTTGCTGAGCAGCGTGCACATACTCGGCCATTCTCCTCTCCTGCATCTGGGCCGACTCATCAGTAACGCTGACAGAGGAATTACTCAAGCCTAAGTGGCTTGTCAGGGCATCCTGCAGGACATGGGACAGGTGACTCTCCATCCTATGCAACATCTCTCACTGCCCCTCCTCTTTCTCTATAGGCCCTGACCTTGAGTTGACCTGTGGGCCGGCTGATGGTGCATCTGTCGGAGGGGGTAAAAAGCCAGTTCCCAGATGGTGGCGTTTGATCGGTGCACGGGGAATCAGTATGGAAGGCAGACGGGGGTAAACAGCCAAGACACCTGACTATTAATCAAGGCAGGCAGCTCTGGGCGCTGCGCAAAACAGATTGCTGAAAAATGGATGAGGCGAGAGGAGAAGAGAGCAGGAGGGAAGGAGGGAGGCAGGACAGAAGAGCTGCAAACTTAAAGACAGAATCAAGCTATATTTGTTTATTTATAATCATTTAATTACATCTTTGACATTTTGGATATTTTTGCACTGCAGTGCTGCAGAAATAATCTGCCAGTCAAACAGAGTGATGTGAACTGTGGCGTCTTTCTTCTGTCTTTTGTCCTTCAACAGCTAACTACCCAGTTAGCATGGGTATCAGCTGTCGGCACAATTGTGCACAGAAGGTTGATAATGATGTCAGATCCCTTTTTGGGAAAGTGCAGACGTGAAATCTGATTACAGACTATAACATGTGTACTCTGGGATTTAAAGTCAACACACGAACTCGATTTCCTGCTTTAACCTGATTACTCTCAGTAATCTGTTTTCTTTTGCCCAAGCAGTCCTTCTCACACTCCTCGGGCTTTGTTTGGGCTCTCGTCTTTCCAAACTCTCCCTCTCTCTGTCTTTTTTTTACCTTGCCATGCCCGCACACACCAGCGACTCTGCGCCCACGTCAACTGTTAAGCAGAATGGCAACACAAACCTCTCTTTAACCCCCCTACCAGCAACACACACAGACACTTCCCGTCTGTCCAGGACATCTTGGCACTGGTGTGGGACAGTGTGAGTGTATGTGTGTCTGGCACATATCCCAGGGTAATGGCATCTCCTCATTGCCAGGGTACGAGGAACAAACAGACCATCTGTCCACCTCCAGGGGCCCAGATGAAAATCGACTTATTTATACTGATTATTCCAGGGTTAAATGTGCTTTATGAATGCTGATTTTATTTTTTTTTCCCATCAGGCAAAACTCCTTTTGTGTTTAATGTTTTGTGTTTAATGTGTTTGTGTTTAATGTGCTTGCCATTCTTCTTTTGGAGTTAAGTTATGGATGAGTTCACACAGAGGAGTGTCTGGAGATTTTTAGATTGATAAATTCAATATAAAATCTAACATCTCTGGGAAAATAAAAGACTTCATTTCAATTTGGGAAAATTATTTAAACTTATTTCATCATTTGTTATTTTGTCCTTTGGGAAAAAAGCCAGACTGGCACTGATATCGTTAGATTAGATAATCAAATAAAGGTCTAGAGAGGTAAGGTCTACAGTGCATATTTTTTTAGCTCTCCACTTTTTATTTTGATAATGGTGGTATTAAAACAGGACATGAAGTCTCACACTTAAAAGGAGTGATGCAGTTTACAAAAGCTCGATTCCTATTTTTATAGCTTTGGTACAGTTATTACCAAAATCAAGTTTTTGCCTGGGATCTCAAACAATGGCAATATTTTGATATTTCCTAGTACCAAAACGAAAAAGGCTAAAGTAAGATGTTGGTTTGTAAAATGTAATTGATGTTTACTGTAGTCTGAATACTGTTCACATTCGTTTTTCTCTTCCGCAGACTTTGACTAACCAGTGAGATTTGTTTAAAATCTGTCTCACTAATCCTTTTTTGTCCAGTTAGACTTATTTTTAGTGTTTTCTCCACCTTCCCAGATGTCAGTGGTTCAGTCAACTGACAGAAACAGCAGCCAAAACACAACAAATAAGACCCAAGTTGTTACCAGCCAGAAATCTATTTTAAGACATAAACACAGACATCTTTTTAGCCATGCTAGCAGCTTGGCTCTTGGGATTTTTAGCTGACAACTCCTATTTGGTTTATACTGAAATAGCTCTGCAACGACTGCATGGACCGCCATAAAAAATTTGGTGCAGGCATTCATGGTCCCCAGATGGTGTAGTCTAATGACTCTGATGATCCCCTTTCATCTGGCTCAAACATCCCGTTCAGATAAATGGTTCTGAGCCAAGTGTCTCTGCTACTGTTAGCTGGTTTTTAGATGAAACTACTCTGAATTTGTCAAATTCTTTGATTTATGACTGAATGACCAGCTGCTAAACTAATGACTTTCCCATCAGCCTCAGCTGTACTTAGAGTTTAGTGTGAAATCAGCAATTATGATAACATGCTTAAGTAAGTTTTTGAAAAATGGAAAATTTATACCCGTCTAATAGCAGTATGTTTGCATTGTTACTGTGAGCATATTAGCAAGTGAGTATTTAAACTGACTGCATGATTGTGCTGTAGAGTGACCTCAAAGAGCGTCAACAATGCCTTAGACAATTTGTCCTATTTCCTTTAGTTTCATTTAGTAAAGTTTGTCCACTTCCTTATTCACTCTCTGGTCTAACCACTTAAGTTAGCAACTTTCAACAAAATAAAACTCACTGTTGCCCAAATAAATTAGACTGGTCGACCCAGCACCAGACAAACAATCCTATGTCATTACCATTATGACATATGGAGGTAAATTCAGAGAAATAGCAATACAACTATAGAGTTCAAGTGTGATTGTGAGTTTTGATTCATTGTTTTAGTGATGGACTCAAGTGTCCAATTTCTGACATCACTGGCAGACCAGAAATCTAAGTGTGAGGAACAACATCTCAAATGGAACAAATAATTTCTACAAGTAACTTCTTGATCCCATCTATGAAAATCCAAAGCCACAAATAGCATCTGATGTTATGTTTGCTGTACAACAATAAATCAAATAGAGCCCCATCACTGAGGGCATGTCTGTTTACTGTGTAGAATCTGATCAAATGGAACCAAACTCTACAGAGAACTTCAGCATGATGTTTGACAGCGTAAAATGGCTTCCAAAACACAAATACTTTCAAGTTGGTGCTCTCAGCTGTCAAGTCACTCCCTTTACTCCCACATGACATGAATGCAGCATAAAATGTCCTTTACGCCTCTGACTCCCAACGATTTCTCCTTCTATCCTCTCTTCTTACTCTGCCTCCTGCTCCTCCATCTCTATCTCACACTCTCATCCACTCCTCACTTGCAGTGATGTATTGAGGATTTAATTACAAGTCTCAGTGATCGTTAATCATTGAGAACCCACAATCAATTAATGTGTGAGCCTCCTTGAGTCTTGCAAAGGCTGCGGTGACCTCAGGTGCTGCCTGGTACCCAGAAGGGAATTCTGGGCAGAAAGGATTTCATTAGCATGAAGTAAGAAGGTGCTAACGACTGCTAATGGCCTTGCACGCTCATTATCATGGTGATCACGCCTCACAGATGCGGTTTTGCTCCGTTTCCCACTTCTCCTCCTCCCATAAAACTCAACGTTTGAGTCAGTCATAAAAATGTCCTCTGTTTAAGCGCTTCATGCTTTTCCTGTAATTAAAACTAGTGGTGTATCATGTTGAATATGTTTATCCTGTGTGAACTGTGTTGTGTTTGATGTGCAAATAGTGATACATATAGATTGTGAGTAGATTTTAATGAGTTCATTGAAGGGTTTTTTTGCAATGGAATGAGAGTTAGTTAAATATGCAATGAATTAAAGTTGAAGGTCATTCCAGAGCTGTGAATTTAAAAGGCAAAATGGCAGGTGTATTTTGGGTTTCATTAGTGATGATGGACTACTAAATTGTCTTTGCAGTTTCTTTGTTTGGGCCCCTGATTCACATACCTGGAGGTTGGTGATTTGGAAGGTGCCATTATCCATCAAGCTGATTCGGGCATCATTTCCCAGGATCCTTTGGCCATCTTTTTCCCATTGGATGCTGGGGATGGGGTTGCCCATGATGTGGCAGTGTAGCTGGGTGGTGGAACCAGGAGCTAAAGTGTGATTGGCTGGTCCCTGGCGGATGATGGGCGGGACACGGTCTGAAGGTTCTATAGAAGCAGAGAACAAATTCAGATTACTTTTTCAGCTAAAACTTTATGTTCTTTATGTTTATGTTTTTTTGACAGAAAAACACCTAATAATCTACAGTGTGTAGAGGTTGTGCCACACAGTGAAAAGAGACAGCTGTTGGCCAATATTTTCCACACATGCAAAGCCCCCAAACCATTTCCCTTATCACAATGTTAGACTGCAAGCAGACACACATTCATTATCAAACCCCCTACGGCATGAAATGTGATCATCATCAAGAACTCTCACAGTCATCTTCATGGTGGTATTCAATGAGGTTTTTTTTGAAAGCTCAGATTTTCTTCCTAAAACAAAACTCATGAGAAAACAGACATTTATACAACACTTTTCTAGTCTTTCCACCACTCAAAGTGCCTTTACAATATGTCAGTCAGCATTCACCCATTCACACACACACACATTCATAGATTGATAGCTTCACTTCCCGAGTGCAAATCTGTTCTTCATGCACACAGTCAACACCAATGGAACAGCCATCAAATCAGTGTTGGGCTCAGTAATGTTGTGCATGTTCAAATGAATCCACATATCTTTAACAAGAGCAATAATAATTAATAAGATTCATTTGTTACTATGAACATCAGCTAAGTGGCTTTGTTAAAGCCAACAGACTGCTGCTTTGTACAAATATTTTGTTTTACATGAAATTCACATCCTGTCCAGTAGTTTCCACTCACACCATCCATCAGAATGACAAAAAGGGTCTTTGAACATTCCACTTAACTGTTCAGAGAGCACATTTTTTCCAAGCATCACAGGCTAAATGGAAACATTTGTCTCTCTTTTAACTATTAGACTAAACTGTTGTTGATGTACATAAGGGTTTTTTTTTTTCATTTTTTTATTATCATAACTAAAAGTCACTGTTTGTTGCTTTGGTTACATGTGTCCGTGTAAAACCAAAGCCTGTCCTGCCATGTAAAATGTAAAATGTCACAAGAAGAGAACATCCACTCCCAGAGCCTCTCAAGTCGACCTCTCTGTGGTCCTGCCCCAGTTCAACATGCAAATCGATGACATAGATTTTTCACAGGCAGGAAAGATGTTGATACGGTTACTTGCTGTCAGAGGAATAGAACACTTGACAGGATATTGATTAGCACCTCAATGCATTCAGTATTTTCTTACACTTAAAACTTTTTTTTAACAAACACCATACCTCTGGGTTATTATGTGGAATGTAGTGATGGTGTGTAACTGAGGGACTTTAAACAACACTTATCTCCTTTTTTACTACATGCATGTATTGAGTAAGTAATCAATGACTTTAATATTTCAATTACTGGTACCTGTTTATTTAATTTACAACATCTGCTGTATATCTGCAAGCTGTATTTATTACTTTTGCAGTGGGATTGGTGCAAGTGTCTTAGCCAGGATGTAACATGATGTTACACACATTTTGGTACCAGAGAAATGAAAACTAACAGATCCAGGACACTGAGGGGGAATTTGCATAAATATCTCCTTCATGCTTTAAAAAGTTTACTGTGAAACTGTTTGATGACACCTTTCATTAGCTTGAGGGAATGTAAAAAAATAGATGAATAGATGCTTGTGTGTGCTTTGTTTACATCACCTGCACCACTGGGCTTTACAATAGAGGAAAAACTCTTTATGCACACATAAACATTCCTACTGATGTGCAGCTACAGCTACCAGTTGTAAACCAAAGCTGTATTCAATGGCAATTAACGTCCAAAGACGAAGGCATGCTCTCACTTCACCTTGTGGCACCCGCAGCCTTCCTGACATCTTGTTGCAGCCACACACAGTCATGACCAAGAAACTCATGGACATATATGGCTGCATTCCATGTCACTATGTCTGTAAGTTCAATCCTAAACATAAACACTACAGCACAAGTGTTGCCAGCTTGCAGAGTTCTGCTTACTGAAGTCTAGTTAAAAAAAAAAAAAAGAGAGAAAAAAAACCCTGCTCAGCTATAAATGGTTGTGGAAATGAGCAAAAGACTGTAACTGAATGTGTATTTTCTGTTCTTTTCTTTTGTGCAACAGCAACACAAAGCCCTCGCTGCATAGTGACTTAGCAAAAGTAGAACATTTCACTCACCATACTCTTTGATATTTACCTACAGACATTCAGCATACCCTCGCTAGGGTTCTGTATTGTAAAAAGCTCTGATATCTTCACCTGACTAAAGCTGACTGAAAATATGAAAAGTCAACACAGGAGTGCAAGTACTTAGTGCTTGAACAGAATCCTTATTTATTCCCTGAATGGGAGGCGGCACAGAGGGAAGCATATGCTGCAGCAGGGGTATTTGCATAGAACTATCACCAGTTGTCTCTTCTGATTTCATCAAATAAGGACTCCTGCTGTTTGCTCATTTGAAGGAAGAATATTTTAATTTGAGAGTGATTTGAAAGCTTTTCTGATTTATAGAAGTACATGAGGGGGGAAGGGAGATAATTTTAATCAGCAGATTGTGAGAAATGATTAGTCAAAATGAAGTGAATGTTTAAAAAAATCAGCAAACAAGCCAACTTTCTTTGCAAATTTTTGCTAAACAGACTCAGCATGTCGCAGTACCTACCTTAAAAGCACAGCTCAAAAAACACAGCCATGTATTTTTTTTCCCCTCTTTTTTCATTTATAAAATTAGTTGAGTGAAGTTTCACAATTGATTCTTGGCTTATCAAGGGGCAAATGCCGATAGCATAGGTTTTAACAAGAATGTTCCTCCTGCATGAAAATGTCAATATGCCATTTAGTTCGGTGGTGAAAACCAATAAAATTAATCTGTCAAACAGAGGTCTGAGAATACAATTCAATTCAGTTTAAATATGCAATTTTTCAAGCATTTTATGATGGAAACTGCACCAAAAATACTTGCTGGGAGTGACATTTGGTCAGCAAGGAGTCAAAAGTAGATTGTAGTGAGTCACTGAGATTTACTGCACCAGAAACAGAGGTTCCAAGTTTAATGAGGTCTAAATATTCAGACCAACTCTGAAACAACAGATGCAATAAAATTAAGAGTAACAGTGTCACTGGGTATGAGCCCCACACAAAGGAAATATTAATGCGGTTAAAATGTGTTTTCTGTTCATAGATATTGCAACAAACAGTCACTGTAGCTTTAATGTGATCGAAGTTTACATCTATTTGAGTCGCAGGCTAGTGTACACACACACCATATCTGCCTCTTTGTATGTGTTCACACTCACCACTTTCCACCTCCAGCAGGGCTTTAGTCAGGATGCTGCCGGCCACACTGATGGCCTGGCAGATGTAATAGCCAGTGTCTTCCACCTGAACGTCTGTGATGGTCAGTTCACCGCTCAGCGACACAGAGAAACGACCCGCCTGCGACGGCTCCTGGATGGGAAACAGCAAGATCTGAGGAAGAACATGAGAATAATTAGTCTTTTTATTTAACGTCCTTATATTCATTTACTCATTGAAACATCAAGTATTTATCATGGATTTTTGTTCACTTTTTTATCATTTTCTGTGCCTGTAATCAATAAGCTGAAATTAAATTGAACACGTCTTAAAATCCTCAAGTTACATCACAAAAGAAGTTATGCCAGTGTCAGACACAAGTTGTTCCACTTTGCACCTCTATTAAGAATTTGAATTGAAGCCATTCACAACATTAACTTTTCTAACTGCAGGTCTCTTGAATTACATTGGAAGACGCTTGAGTTGACATGTTTATTGAGACCAAACAAATAAGGTCAAATGAAAATAAAGGGACAGAAGAAAAGGAGGATAGTTGTTCAAGTGTTACTATTTGAAAAAAATAGTAAAAGAGAGATCAGTAATAAGAAGAGATAGAAGAATGAAGATATGTATTTAAGTTAGAACTTTGTAAAAAAAATAAACTGTACAAAAAAACTTTGTGTATATGACTGTGCATCCTTGAACTAAGACATTTCAACATTAAATACACAATAAAGGAGACGTGATGTTGAGAGATGGATGGAGGAGCAGCAGCAGAGAGGACGAGCACATGCAAACAGTGGGCTCTCATTTAAAGATAAGGCTGGCTCGCATTGACACATATTATTGCATCAAAAAAAAAATCAATTCTCAGCACTGCAGTGATGTGGATGGTCCCTTGGACCCACAGGAGGTCATCTGAGTGAGTCCCCAATAAAATGTTTTTTTTTGACAGATTGCAGTATTAAAGTCTAGTGCACGATGGCATGTGGATTTTTTATTGAGTGTGCCAACTAATACAGAAATATATTTGTGGTTCCTCTTTTATATTATTCCTGTTATTGCGATGCAAGATGGGATTCTATTCGTTTCAGAAAAATTTCTAACAAACATAAATTTAACTATCATCAGGATAATACTGATCAGCAAGGTTTCTTTCTCTTCATTTCTGGGATTTCAGCGTGCATTGGCTGATCACAATATGGCATTATCAGGGAAAAAGTCAATACTGACTTTACTGCACTTTTTTCAGGGTTCAATCCATCAGAGACTCAGGACTATGACCTAGCGAACTCAAAGCGCACTTAAAAAGAAAGAAACCAATCTCTTTCATTGAATTTTTATCATTTTTTTCTGCTGTAATGTTTATCTAGTGAGTCAGAAGCTCGGGGTTCAGGCCTTTGCTGCAGGGCACTTCAACAAAAAACGATGATGCTACTCCATACCTGATACCTTCTCCAACCACAGGGCTTAAAAAAGCTCAAATGAATCTGTCGGAGGCCATAGCTCATAGGATCTTCTGAGGCATTAATTATTTCCAGTGAAAGATATCCCTTTTACACCTGTAACTTCTCATTTGTGGCCTGAAAGAAGTCCATAGCCTTATATATTCTGTATATAATATTCTATTGGCTTTCATTTTTCTAATGCAATACAGTGTTATCAAAAGTGTTTTTTTCACAACTCTTATCCAACACCTTCTCGACTTTCCTTTTCCATTTGTCAGTTTTAAAATAACTGTATATTTCCTGGATATTTCACTGAAAGGCAGCCATTATTCATAACATGCTACCCACATACATCCTCTCCTCCTCCCCGTCCTCCATACTTTCTCCTCTTTATCTCTCTCCTCCACTCTTGTTCTCCCTCTCCCACACACACATTCTCCAGGCCTCCTCCAGTCTCCCTCTTCCCCCTCTAATCTGTACCTGGGAGCCATGCTAGAGGCACCCACGCACTCCCATCAGGCCTTTCAGAACATTCCAACCAGCTGCATTGCTTATCATACTCTCGCTTTTTCTCACACACATACTTATGCATGCACAAAGCCACATACACAACACTTTTGAAGACACGCAGGTCTGTGCAGACTCACACTTTTGGTGAATAATACCCCTGCTTAGATGATGGGAATGTGTATGAATGTGTGTGTGAGTCACCTTGGCACTGAACTACAGCACATAGTGTTAAAACCAAAGGATGACAGTCAAGAACATGACAGTGAGAAGGGATGAAGTGTCTCTTTAAAGCACCGAATCAGAGAGAAACCAGCTTAAATTAGCATACTCAGACCAAAAAAAAAAGGTACCTCAAGGGCTCGTTTTTGATTGATAAATAAGGAAACGTGAATGTTTTTCAAAATTCAAAAAGTGAGAGAAATGGTCTGCAATGACTTAGAATACTAAAGCAAAAAATGTAGTTTTACCATGTACCATGTGTTTATTTTGTTAAATTTTCTACATGCTGCACTATAGCAAAGGTTAAGAAAGGGCCTAATTTTTTTGGTGAACAAGCCTGCTTTTTTTTTTTTTTTTTTTTACCACAGCACCCAAGTTGTCTTTCACATTGTGCTGCTGATGTTGAGCTGAACTCTGGGGAAACGAGATGTGCTTGTTAACTTTAACCTAAGGTGAGCCGCAAACATAACAAACTCTGGACCAATCATTCCCGCCTTTTCAGATGGATCTGACCTTGCACTCACTTATCATTCACTAATTATGTCTATGCTGCATGGTTATGTTGTAATACAAAGATTTATGCAAGTTCATGTTCTCTATTCTATTCTACCATTTTGGCCAAGTTCTTTTGCGAAAAAATATCATGACTCTCATTAGACTTGGATAAAGAAAAGGAAAATAAAATGAACAGATAATATTTTTTTGACAATTAAAACAGATTAACCTTTTTAACTTTGTAGAGCCGCACTGAAAATAAATGTCCTTCCGAAGAGAGTTGTTAAAAAATACTGTCCACACAGTACAGTTATATGACAATATCGTATTAAAACAAGGACAAGGAGCTCTTGGAAATGTGTCTGTGAGCTGTTCAAGTGCAATATGAAAATTAACAATGAAATACACTTTGTTAAACACTGCAGCCGATAGGGTCCTCAGACAAATGTGGAAATAATTGAGTTTGGAACACAGTTAGGTGCTTTAAGAACGATCAATTTCTTGCACTGGCAGTGAAAGGAGGGCTGTGTCAAACACTTTGAGTAGGTGAAACCATTTTTGGTCTTCACCCTAATTAATTTAACTGAATAAAGTTTTCTAAAATATTAATTCTGCTGGAGCTTTGATACTTTAAGGTTGTCCCCCTTTTCATGCACCACCTACAGCAGGTAGATGAAGGTGTGTCAGAAACCCTATATGACCTCAACTGCGCAGTGAACAAACACAAGTGACACAACTGACAAACACCATTAAAAAGTGTTGCAGCAGTATACTCGGATACTTACAGTACATTTCTGTCATGTGGCCCATTTGTAAAGTTATTTCGTTTACCGTGGCTTTACTATTCTAACTTCTATGAAGTGACAGCACAGAAATTTCTGTCACCAGTGGGAGTCCTGTTAACCAACAGCTCTCTCTGCTGCTCAAGTACTGTTATCCAATACACCTACTGTCAGACACAAATTGACCGTGAAACACTGATGGATGCCTCAGAGGGCAGAAGCGGTGTCCTCCTCTGTCATCTGTCTGACACAGAAGGAACCTCACAGCTGATTTTATGACATGATGCAGGAAGTTTCTTACCTGGCTGCCTTCTTTTTGCCAAAAGACGGCTGGGGGTGGGTTTCCTTTCGTGCCGCAGAGGAAGGTTACGGTGCGACCTGGAGCTGTGATCTGGTCCCGAGGTCGGACCACAATCTGAGGGGGCACTGCAACACAGAGCAGAGAGAGAAATGGTTATCTGGGAACAATAGAAATGACTGATGATTTCTGCGGGAATGATGATCTCTCCCAGTGTGTGCTGAGTGGGTTTCATATGGTGAGAACGTGCCAGCACTGGCACTGAGTGCATTAAGGCGTGACAGGCCACAAGTGATGGCAGCAACTCATGGCTGACAACTCTCTCACCCAGGCTCTTCTAGTCTGTTTACGCATCATACACACACACACATGAACACACACATGCACACACACATGCACATTCAGCCACAAATGACAAGGACATAATCACACATACACATACCTTCATTGATTGTAAGTATGAGTTAAACCAAACAACACAAACCTCTGCTGCAACCATCAAATACTGTGTATGCCTGTTTGAAAAAGCTGCTTATTCTCACCTGCAGACCATGATGGAGCTTCAACACTGAAAACACTACAAGACAAGGTCTACGTGGAGCAAACTTTAAAAGAAAGTATGAATATTAACATTTTTTCACGTAGGGGCCGAGGTAACATAATCAAAAAAGACTTTCTCTACCAAGCAGTGAATTAACATTTTTTTCAATTACTGTTTAATAAACAGTTAACTGTGGAGAAAGTAAGTCAGCAGCCTCGTGGCAGCTGATAAATCCTGATAAATAACCCAGCTGTTGTATTAATCATCTGCTGCTCTTTTTTTTTAACCTCGGGTAACTATGTTCAAATATCCATTATATCCAAATATCCAATCAAGGTTACTCACCAAATACTTTTTAAAACATTTTAAGCATAAGAGGATTTTCAATAGAAACATCTAGAAATAAAAGTGTGCCAAAGCAAGAAAAAGCAAGGAAAAACAACTGAAACAGTAACATTAGTTGTACGTGATACATAACAACTGGCCATCTTTGCCAGCACTGTCAGCACCTATACAAGAGATTTTCGTTCACTGATGCTTTGAAAGAAACTTAATAGAAAAAAGAAAAAAAAATGTAGTAACAAACAGTTCTGGGTAAAATACTAAGGAGGCAGTGAATGTTTAGCTTTATAGGACAGGACAGGCCTGACTGCAAACAGCCCCTTTTACTTTCACTCAGTATCAGACAGCTTATCACACAGAGGAACAAAACTTTCAGCTGTAACACCTCTAAAAGTAGGTTTAGATTCAAATCAAGGCGGAACCAAACTATTTGCTTAACTCTGTCACAAAAAGACTTCATGCACCACTGCTGCTACAGCCTGCACACACACACTTTTCCATTAGTCTGGAAGATGCAGAACATGAAGTGTTTGCACAGCAGCTTAGGAGCAAGGTCACAGCAGACAGTCCCTTTCCATCACTGGATGAGGTGCTTAATGCTTGCCCCTGTGATAATTCCCCAAAATGAATCATCTCGTGGCCCCTGCCTTCCAAGCCATGATAAGCTGTACAGTTAAAAGACTCTTTTCAACTGAGGTGATTGTAATTCAGAAGATGCGGCAGGTCATCCACTTTTTAAAAGGTTAATAGTTTAATTCCCCAGCACCTTCAGTCCCCAGTCTACATGTTGAAGTGTCTTTGGGCAAGAACTAAACCCCAAATTGCTCCTGATGGCTGTCCCATCAGTGTGTGAGTGTTTGTATGTGTTCCAGATAAGCATTTTGGCGCTTTATAGAGAAGCTCCTGCCAACAGTGCATAAATGTTTGTTGGGTGTACAATTGGATTTTTATGCTGATGTTATGCATCTACTATCTGTGTGTGTGCGTGCGTGTGAGTGTGTGCATGGGTGTGTGTGTGTGTGTGTGTGTGTGAGCATGTGGCCATCATGCAGGCTGTTGTTCTTCTTGGTGTAACATGATCTCTGATGATGCTCGAGGCTCCTGTGGTTAAACTGTGGTGCATTCAGGCAAGTGCAGTCGAGGGCCTGTCATTCCGTAGGCCACTTGAGAATCTCAGCATGGTAACATGTTTATAAGGGAGTATCGGCACTTGTTTTAATTTCCACTTCGAGCACAGCTTGAAACTAATACAACACTGTGGCACTGTAATATGCAGTGTTTGCCTCTAACTTTTGGAACTGTAAAGACTCACTATTGTAACATGAATTTTGAACAGGAGGAACAAGGGACTGAATCTGGTTTATCTGGACAGAGATCAAACTTTGGAATGGCTTAGTAACGGTGGTGGCAAAGTTTGCGTGGCTGAACATCACTGGTTAGTCAAAAACCGACCCAACACCCGCTTTGTCTTGTGAACAACCTCAGTTGCTAGACAGGACAGCACTGGGTGCCACTTGCATCACTATTATTCTTGCTATGTTACAATATAAATGTTAAAAATAATGTTTTGGGCTTCTTGACGTTTTTGAAAAGTGGTAAGATAAAGTAAAGTGTAAGAACGAACTGAGAGCAGTAGCAGAAACAAGAGAAAGAGAGGGAACAGTAGTTACAGAGGTAATGGGAGAACCAGAGAAAAAGCTGTGATGCTTGATTTGCTAAGTGGTTAACAGCCAATATGTAGTAAAACAGAAATAAGTAAGCAATTAACACTATAGTTGTAAGTTGTCTGTTTGGAGACAGTCAGTAAATGAACAACACAATCACTGTGTGTGTCCTTGAGTGTGAAATTTTAAATTTCAATCTTTTTAGCCAGTTATGAGCCATTAACAGAATAATTTCACAAATTTTCACAGGTCTTCAGGAATGGGCAAAGACATTCAGTCAACAGTCAATTAGTTACAGAAGATTTATATATAGCAATAAATAGCAATAATCAATTCTTTTGAAAAAGGTCTCAAAAACAACCAGTGGAGCATCAACAAATGCAGGCGGAAACAACTCGGGGGAAGCTGCAATCTAATTAGAAAACACAAGAAAGCTTGTCTCAGTCAGAGGCGCTGTTTGAGGGCAATAACTTTGTGATGGCTGTCTTGCAGGGATTGCAAGAGCCTTTCAATTTCTGAACGACTTAAATTAGTTTAACCTGGCATAACTGAAAAAAATGTCTGCTATGTCTGCTCTTGAAGTATTTTCACTCTGTTGACTGGAGGCTGCATATCTGCTGTAGATGCATTGCTTCTACTTTATTACACTGTGCTATAACGACAGATGAACCATCAGTCAACAACCCTGCACAGTGCCAACTGGTGGTTTTGACAGTCACATGGTCAACAAGTTGACTAAAACACATAGTTCCTCTGCTGGAGAGGTATTTGCCTTTATCTGAATAAGAGTACATAATCGATTCTCTGTGAACTTGATTTGCCATGCTTTGATTGACAAAGGCTGTTATAGATGCTTATTGGTTAATCTATAGGCCATGATAATCAATTTCCTGTGTTTGGATGAAGATCCCATCAAAAAAGGCCAGCTCAGAGCCTACAAGGGCCTGAATTCAGGGTTTGTGGGTCACCTTTGTGATCCCAGGCACCAGGCTAATCAGATTTCTTTGAACACAGATGGAAGGCAGGGGGGTAGTCTTTGTTTCTGTCTTCATCCCCCACCCCCATCTCTCTCTCTCTCTCTCTCTCACTCACACACACACACACGCACGCACGCACACGCACGCACGCACGCACGCACGCACGCATGCACACACACGCACGCACACACACGTCTTTGATTTCTATATTGATTCTGTACCAAGTGACAGGCCTTCCTGCACAGAGGGTGGTGTGAATGCATAATCATGCCCTCCACCAGCTCTAATTGATTTCTCATCTTCCCACCTGATCTCCTGCTTCTCTTTCATTCTCTGTCTCAATTAGCATTGAGGAACCAATTCTATTCTTCCTAAAGAATAGAACAAGAAACAAACAAAAAAAAAACTGGTAACAGTCACAGTGAAAGTGACAGAATAAATAGGGAACTTTTCTTTTTCATATTATATCACAATATCACATTATTTTCATATAATATTGTATATATTTTATTTTAAAATTTAAAAAAAGACAAAAGAGTAAGACATTGAAATATCTCAACACTAAACCGTCAAACTGTTCCTTGAATATAGGAGCTACGCTTAAAAAAAAATCCAAAAAACAAAGAGTGTTACTGTGACCAGGATAAAGTCTCTTTAAGTTTGGATTTTTTTCCTTTTTGTTTGTTTATTTCAGGGTTTTAAACACAACATAACTTTGCTTCAGTTTGTCAGCCAAAAGCAATTACTTCTGAGAAATGCTTGCTAAGATTAGTTACCTCACTGAAGGCCAGTGTATTTTTCATTTTGTTCAGAAGAGTTTGAGAAAACAGCTTAGAAACCATGAAAAATG
Organism: Acanthurus leucopareius; assembly: GCA_029814765.1. NCBI lineage: Eukaryota > Metazoa > Chordata > Actinopteri > Acanthuriformes > Acanthuridae > Acanthurus > Acanthurus leucopareius. Next base: position 1,016,161 of record JAQMCX010000012.1, on the reverse strand, counting down.
TAAACACTGGAAGGTCAAATCAGAAAAATACAGACCAGTACTTGAAGCCGATGAGTGTGAAAAACTGAAACATCCTCTGATATGAAATGATGGTGGTGGGTTTAAATTGAGAATCACAAGCCGTCCAGTTTCGAATGTTCACCTAAGTGTGTAACCTTAATTTCATGCCCTGCATGTACATTTCATTCCCATATCTTGGGAATAACTCTGCATTTTTCTACCCAAGAAACTGTTTTCACCATATTCCTCTTTACATAGCAGGGGGGGATCCATGTGTCGGCTGCAGGATAAATCACAGCTGAGGGGGCTTTGACCAATGTGACCAATATAAATCCCTTCCCAGTGCAAGTAGATGAGTTTGCCTTTCTGCAGTTTTTTTGTGTGTTTGTTCATTGGTTTGTTTGTTTTTCTGGTGGGACGTGTTCAATATCAATGATGCAAAGGAAAAAAGAAAACAGCAGAAAGCAGCAAACTGGGGGGAAAAAAAAATCAGCATTAAGGCCAGTGACAATATAATTCAGTTACTTTTTTATAATAGCTATTTCATTATTACCTATAAAATATTAAATATGAAGAATAAAAATGTGGTTGCATAAAACCATAATATTCCTGGCTGTTTACACAGCAACATCCAGAATGTCAACATGGGTCACAGCGTCAACAAATAAATATTAGCTTGTCCACCTTGTCATGTTTTCATCACTGCTGATCGGAGCTGAAGCCAATAAAAAGACCCACAACTACTGCAGAGTCATTTGACCTGAGAATAAATGACAAATGTTCTCATTCCCTCAAAAGACCCCTGCTTTCACTTCCCAGGTATCTCAAGGACAGTCTTCTTGTCAAGGCTCCGAAGCCTGAAATATTAAAGAAATGCAGTGTGATACCCACTTCTTATGTAATACACCTTCAGGCTTGTGCATATACAGATGTGATGAACACACAAGAGGAAAAGACACTGTTATTATTTCACTGCACTAAGCAGGCCATTTGACAAAAAAGTTGTCAACACCTGAACATTTTCCCTTCGCATCTGACACAACACCATAACTTTGACCCAAATCCAGTGACAGCTAGGAATATTCAGGCTTTATTAAAATGCCGTTTTTGGTGCGCCACACAGCCCTGCCTGGAGAATAACAATGTTTGATTTGAGGAGGCAAGCCAGCACATTGCCTAAGGCTGTAATAAATAATTAGCAATAATGGGTGCACTCGGCGCGACACTGAGCTTAAATTTAGGGCAGGGAGAAACATTAGCATCCTCACATGGGATGGAAACTGGGAGATGGATTGTAACAGAGCAGCTGAAATATGCATGACAAAAATCTGCAAACAATGCCTGCTTGTCATGGAAGTAAGTCGCTTGTAAAATAATTTAGTATTCTGGGATTTTGGTTGGTATGACAGCTCGGTTGTTTTAAGTATCCTTTTAAAAGCCAGGAACTGTATTTGCTTATCAAACACCATGGCACCTTAAATTACAAGTTTTGTGAAATATATAACCAGGTCTGTTGGTGTCATATAAAATGATGACTGCAGGAGGCACTGTCAGGGACGTGAATTGGGGAAATGTCTAAATAAAGAATAAAACACTTGAGATAGGAATTCAAAGGAGCATGAAGACTTCTTTTGTATGCTAGATATCGCCTGAGCTGGAGAACACACAGCAAGGCTAACACGACAAAGAGGCGAGGGAAGGAGGCAGAAATAGACAAGGACTGCAAGTTAAATTTCCACAGCTTTAATGATAAGAACTGTCAGACTGAAGGAGGACTGAAGTCTGGACTGAGTGTGAGGAGCTCGGTATCTCTAAATATTTGTGTCTGTTTCTGTGTGATGACAAGAACCAAGTGTTCTGTTAGAGATGAGAAATTTCTTATGAAGACACATGGTCAGTGTTTACTTTTGCCATTTAAAGTTGAGGCTTCGAAAGAACAGTCGTGATTTGTGGTCACTACATTTAATATGGAAGACTGTTATGCAGTTGATGAGGGAAGGAGGTCTAAAGTGTCATAACCTTAGTCATAACTTATTTGCAATTTTTCTTAACTTTAAATCTACAACATTTGCAAAAATAATTATCACACTGGCAGGGTTTGGATCACTCAAATGTTAACATTCTTATCTGGTGACAGGGTACTAATCCCAACTCTAACTGGGCTCAGAATAAAGAAACATTATCAATGGAGGATCCACATAAACAGAATGAAGCAGACAAATGTTTCGACTTGCTCAGCTGCTCACCACAGACTGTGCTCCCACTAAGACAGAGCAGAGCGAACGATTTGTTCCACTGCTGTTATATGAAGACAGCGTGTTGCTCAATCACATAGCAAAAGCAGACAAAGTGCTTACAACCGAAGCATCTTACCTCCTCCACTCCCCCGTTCTAACACTTGACGTGTGATTTGCACCAACATACTGAAGCTATCACACACAGGGGAACACAAAAACACACACACACACAAACACACTCCCAGCAGGAGTTCCTCAGGGGCCTGGATGTGACAGGCAGCTGTCACAGTCCCACGCTGATGCAGACAGCGCGTTTCACACAAGTACGCTTGAGTAAACACACTCTCATGCTGCTGCTCTTGCTGCATGAGTCTTTAGCTTCATCCCTTTATACAACAAACTCTTTTTCTCAGACATATACACACTCTTTTCCTCCCCTGATGCTGTTTTCATTCTGATGATTGAGGAGGTGGTTACTTCCAAGACACAATATATCATAGCTGGACCAAAATTCATTTTGGCTTTTATTTAATTCTTGATTCTTGGGCTCAGAATTCCTGCCTATCTCTCCAACATCAATATGTGAACTGGAGGCTATAGCACAGCTTTAAATGGACTGAGAACAAGTTATGGAGGTAAAGCTCTAATTCTTTGCATTCATGATGTCTAAGCATCCTTAGGCAAGACAAAGAAGTTAACTCCTCCAAAGGTAAATGGGAAAGAAATTCAATAATGAAATTCACAAGGAAGGTAATCCTTGTTCCTGTGAATTTATATACATGATATATAAAACAAAATCGCAGTTTGTGATACAACTTGCAGTTGTTTTCCTGCCCTGTATCAGTTTTCTTTTCATCCCCTTTCCCACCCCTGCTTCTTTACTATCCGAGGCCGGCTGCACATTTGCAGACACGCTCACATGGTCGGAATACACATCCAGTTCAGTTCAATTGATTTTTGCCATGCTGGTACATCCCAGTGGAATACAGAGCAAATAAAGTGTCAGATTTCTACTGAGTTTTGCTTTCTTGCTCACCAACTCCAGAAAGAAACTACTTTGAATGAGCAATTAGACAAAACAAGTTCTGTGTCACCCCATCTCCTGTCCCCATCTCCTGTTCCGGTCCACCACCACCCCTGCTGTAGGGGGGACTGGTGTGTAATTGCCACCCTTGGGTCCTGCCATCTTTAGGATGTCCTGATTGTTATCAAGCATGCTTGATATTTTAGACAAAGGTCTTGCTATCGATCGGATGAGCCAATTTGTTCTGGTCAATGTCAAGATGAAAATCATGGCCAGGTAATGTGAGATGTTACTAAACATCATTTAACAGGCATCCTGCCAGATGAGGAACTTGTGTTGCAGGAAAAAAAACCAGTGTTTTTTGAGGAGTTCAATGAAATATTTTCAACCCATCACATATCAGTTTTAGAGATTTGGCTGTTTTAAACAGACCCTCTCCATTTGTTCAAGACTGCCCTTGATTTTGTACTAAATATATATATATATAATTATGCTCATTTCCCAAAACAAAAACAAGAAATTTAGTTTTAACTCTTCAAAAGGCATTCCTCTGATTTAGTAGAGGATTTGAAAATGTGTGAAAAGATACTGAAAACTAAGTCAGATAGTACTGGAAAGATATCAGACCCAATGCTGTAGGTAAAATGTGCAAAAGTGCATCAATTCCGGTGTGAGAAAAAAATCCTCTGCAAATGTGTGTCAAGGCACATTTACCTTTACCTCTTATGTGAAATGACTAAGAAGTGAAAAAGATTAAATTGTGAAATTATGCCAAAATTAAAGCATAAGTTCCCCCTTAGGAATAAAAGTGCGTAGTAAAGATTCAAACCCCACAGACATACACAGAGACAACACTTTTTCAAAACACACATCCAAGGTTACACAGGGCTTTGTTGTGTTAATCATACAGTTCCTGAAACCTATCATTTACACACCCTACTTCTTATTCCGTTTTTGTTGTTTTGATTCTGAAAAAAAAACTATGAAAAAGAAAGAATGAAGCAAACAAACAAACAAACAAACAAAAAAACCATCTGACAGCCGATTTCTCAGATACCTGTAAAATCTCCCAGACTCAATAACATGTTTGTTCTTCAGGAATGGCAATAAAAAGCTCATACGCTGCAATAAATATTATCAGAGAAACAATATTTCAACTCTACTTTTATCACTTTGATATTTTTAGTTTTTGTGACACACAGAGAGCTTTCTTTGCAGCCTTCTCATAGCTTTTTTTACCCATTTAATCACCATAACAACACATATACACAAAAAAATTAAATAGTGCTTAGCAGCTTGGTGCTTTACATGATGAGTTTTTGCTATAAAATGACTATTTTCCCAGGTACAGATGCACTGAATAATCAGAACATTACTGCAGCACTATTTAACTCTAATGATGGGTTTTGTGGTGTGTGGGATATTAAGGGTTTTGTGCACTGCTGTTCCCTGCTGTATACTTTGTGCATTCAAGAGTGTTGGTGTACTAAATTAAAGATGCCTGGTATTAATGGTGTTTTTTGGTGCAGTAATGGAAGCCCCACTAGATGAAGTCAAGCATGACTGGACTGCAGTTGTGACAAAAAATCTGAAGGCAACTCCTGGTGTTTACAAGAGGTACTTAAACACTAATTGATTATCCTCTATTCCTAATTGACAAAAAGCAACAGCGGGAGTGGGAGATGAGCTTCCAAGATGGCAACTTTAATGTCTGTATATTTATGCCGCTCTGTCTCTCATGTCTGTTAAGTCTCTCTCTCAGTTATACACACAAATACACATAGCCATGCACACACATACACATGCAAAGATGGGATGGAATGGAATACTTACTGGAAGGGCCGACTGTGATGGCGTGATGCAGAAGTGGGTGAAAAAAGAAAAGAGGAAAAGAAAGATGAATGAAAACGAGATGAAAATGAACTCATGATGAACACAGACACCGGATGGAACATCTGAACAAGACACTGAAACTTTGGAGCACCACTGCACCTCAGGTCTATCCAAAATGCATAATAACATGTTAACTGAATGTGAAAGAACTGATGTGAAATTGGCTGCTATTTAAATGTGGAGGTCCCAAAAGAAAAGAACTGGATGAATTTGTGGAAGACTGATGAACTGAATGCGGATATACAGGTGAAGATAAGAGGTCAGGGTCTGATTGATCTGCGGTTCTAAACAACACATGGTCATTTCTGCTCGTGTATGTGCATGCTGGGAGGGATACCTATTATCCTTATTACTGCAGCTGCATGCACCAACCCAAAATCAATAACTATTTGCCTAACATCTGCCACTGGGAATGACTTCTTCATTCTGCTGCAAAATTCTATTAGTAGAGTGTGTTTATGCATATGCAACAGTGTGCATATGTGTGTTTTCTCTTGCACTAACAAATACTCTGTCTGTTTGTCATTGCACACATGTGACTATGCAAGCCTATGTGTGTTGACAGATGTCAGAAGTGTGGGTACAGACTGGAAGGCCTGCTCACTGAATCAACTGTTTCAGAATCAAACTCTAAATATTCTCTTTTATCATTACAAATGACAGATTTCTCGTCTGAGTGCCTCTCTTCAAGGGACTGACTTTATTCTAATGCAATTGCAATGCTTTTTGATCTGTCTCTCTAGAGGGATGACGAGTGGAAGCTTGAAAGAAACTTAAAATCCATTTTTCACTTTTTATCTCTTATAGTTTCAGTTAACAGCATGTTACCAGTGCCATAATATGGGTTGATTTAACTAGGCACAATGCCTGACTGGCTGTGTATTTGCAAGTTTTCCTGACTTCTCAGCAATATCCTCTTTTGCAAACTTGTAGACACTAAAATAACTAGGGATGGGTCACTTTTTTTTAATTTACTATAAAAAAAGTCATTTAATCAGAAAAAATCCAATATTATGTGACTTATTATTAAGAAATATACTTTTTCCTTGTTTTGAACTGGTGTTTATGGATACTAAGGTGATACTACATACCAGTTAGTTTTGCATCATTATCAGGCATCAGTGCAACATATATGGCACAGTCTTCTGAACAGTGGCAGCAGTGAGGCTTATTATGCAACACTGTGAGATCAGTTGGATGGACATTTACAAATGGCAAAAACAAACAACGTTCCTTTGGAGTCGTCAAAACATTCTGTGTGGAACTACTTTAAAAAACTCTACAGAATGAGGTGCAGCAGAAATCTATGAATCTAGCAAATCACAAGTCAGCAACAACAACAACACAGTAATTGGAAAGCGAATCTCCTGGCAGAAGGAGGGGACCATCCACTGCTCAGCACATGATGAAGTGTGTTCCATGATAACATGCAAAACAAACTGCCCTTTATCTGAAGGATAAGAGCTGGAAATATGCTTCACTGATCCATCAAGAAAAAAAAACTAAATTAACCATGTGATGGTAATGTAAATGAGCAGAATTCTTGTTTGACAGTCTGGAAAAACTCTTTCTTTCCACAGATTCACAGACAACACTTACAACTAGATTGCGTGTAATGGTCACTTGTCATTCCAGAGTGCTGTTTTAAAGACTAGCACAATGTGACATACTGCTAAAAACCCGGCAAATGTGCTATCCAGCTCTCCCTCCCTCTCTCTCTTCCACTTATAAAATTTTAAATTCTCAAATGAAAGACAAATAAATGAGAGCATGCTGGTAAGTGAGATGTTTTGATATGCATTATAGCAAAACTGTCCATCTGTGCAAATAATTTACTCATATATTCAGTGTTATGATTCAATTTTCAGATAGCTTAGAATTGTCTACTGAAGTTTCACCCAATAAAATACATTTATTGAGATAAAAAGGTTTAAAACTTGTTAGTTGTTGGAAAAATTCTCTGCTCACAGAAAATGACACTTTCTTTAAGAAATCTACCTACTGAAATATACTGATATATACAAATTGGAAGTAAGTAAAAGCACTTGGGTTCTTTTGCCTTTTTATGGCTAACATTAGTCGATTTACTAAGAAAAAAAGTGTTTGTAATTTAAAAGTTTTGTAAATCAGAATTCACTTGTATCCATTCTGACAACCATCTGACTGACTGCAGTCAGCTGTCTCTGTTGGTGACTACGGCTCTTTAGAAGACTGTTTCTGCTGTTTATGTCAGTGTTAAGTGTGTGTTTGTGTGTGTGTGTGGGCAGTATGTAAGGAGGAGTAGCCCCTGTCTTACCGTGAACTTGCAGAGTGCCCGATGCTTCGGCTTTGCCCACACTGTTCTCTGACACGCAGGTGTAAGTGCCCTCATCCTCGCCTCGCACCTGGGTCAGCCGCAGGCTGTTGTCACTGCGGATCTCAAATCTTGAACGACATCAATAAACAAGATTTAGTACAAAATTCGACAAAGCCAGTTTTCTGAAAAATACCCTTGCTGAAATTCCTTTTTTGATATAAAATGCAAAGTCGTCTTGTCCTTTAAACCTTTTGTCAAATGCAACTGAGTAACAGAAAATGAAGAGCTGTCATTTTCAGCAGAACGCTGGTTTTTTTTGAAAAGTAATATAATGCAGGTTATGATTAAGACTTTTTTTGTGGTTTGGTTTCATAGATTAATATACGCATGTGACAGATGTAAAGAGAAGTTAATAAAGTATTTGAAAATGTGTACAGTTTAATAGTTATGTTTTTGAAGAAGCAGGAAAAATGTTAAATGCATATGGCCATTAAATCACAAGGAGACAGAGCGAGTTGTCCTAAACAGCTTTAGACATTGGATAAAAAAATCCATCAGTCTCCCTGTGTAGATCTGAATCCTGCTGACAACAAGAGGACATTTCACTCTATTTCCCCTGAGGGATCATTAGTGTCATCCAATCAGATCCACAAATTGTGTTTGTGAGAGAGTGTGTGAGGTTTCATTACTCTCAGAGTGTCACCCTGCTCTAGTAGCATGACTCTTTGACACCCTAGTATTAGCAGCAGAGAAAGTAAGAAATGGTCTTAAAGGCAAGTGGCAAGTTATGTTGCATATTATCTGACTATTTGTCTCTGTGGCGGGTTATTCTACTAAAACAAGCTGCTGAGTCATATAAGGCATACATTTAGATTTCTGCATAACTTTGTATCTTTGCACTGACATGTAACTAGACAGCACTTGATATGTATGTTGGGAACTTTAAAAGCAGTTATTATGGCTCTAAAACATTCTCTCCTTGAATTACTTATTTTGTTAACTTGTTTGCTCCCTTCAAATAGTGAGAATGTAGTCATTCACTGAAAATCATCTTGTGAATGAGTCTTTCAGTTTTTCTCTCATTTTGCCCAGCTTAGCACAGAACAACACCACACAGGTTACCGTATATGTAATATGTTGCTAAGTAACAGCCTGGCACCCAGCATGTGCCGTTGGTTTGATGATACCTGGGTGGCACTGACGCATCATACAGTTCTAACAGAGAGCCAAGTGTTGTTTCCGTCCTACCTGCCCCGGGGCAACTCTCCCTCCTCTCTCCGCCAGCGGACAGTCGGGGTTGGGTCTCCATGCACCTCACAGTAGAAGTCCACCGTGTCGTCTGCCAACACCACCTGGTTCACCGGCTGTTTGGTGAACACAGGCCTCTCTGAAATGAGACAGGGACAGGGAACGAGGAGAGGATTAAAAATTCTTGCGGTGCTACCTCATTGCCTAATTGCAGATTGACTTCTCACATAAGTCTGAAGATGATACTAATTTGGACGGCTTAGCCAAATTCAGACCCATCCAACCATCCATTATCTGTGACGGCTTATCCTCCACTGGGTCGCCGGGGACTGGAGCCCATCCCAGCTGACACTGGGTGAGCAGCAGGGTTCACCCTGATAGGTCGCCAGTTTTAATTTAGAACCAACTTTTTATATTGAATTCTATCGTCAGTATTTCCAATGTTTAAATTTCCATCTTTAAATCTTGAAATAAGATGAGAGAGGAGGAAGAACAATGAAAAAAGGTTGTTAAAAAGAAAACAAAGAAAGTAGTAATGGAGCAGGAGGAGTAGGAGGTGAAGGGCTGGGAGGGTTGAGCATGGTGCTGAAACTGTGTGGGAAAGTTGATGGCCACTGCATTGCACCAGAGCTCACTTGGAGTCTGAATATTTGATCTGAGCCTCAACTGAGCCTGAGAGATTTCTAACTAAGGATAAGAAAGGTCCAGGATCAACTCCCAAACATATACATAAAGTGAAGAGAAATATTTTTAACACATTTTTCTAGAAGTACAATAATCAGAAATTAGATTAAACTTATGTGACCTCTCCAGGGTGATTAGATTGATGCAGCAGATGAGACTGTGATGGAGATGGAAATAACAGGAACCACCAGGGAAATAAACTGAAAACTACAACCCACATTGACTCAACTATACATGTTAACTTAAACACATAAGAAGGAGGATTTTGCATGCTGATTGACGGAGTTACAGGTCTGATGCAGCTGAATAACAACATTGAGTTACACAACTAAAGAAATTTGAATACATAAGAGACAAATTGTATGTAGAGATGGACAAATATGCAGTGTAAGCTCATATCATGACCACTAACTTAATTCTTTAAATTAATAACTGAAAAAGTAGTGAGGATGTGCACTGCCTGTTAGGCTACATATTACGCAGATGGAAGTAATATTTAAAAAAAATGGAGAGTGAGAGGTCATATATTTTCAAGAAAAGGGGGAAGGTTTACTCCTGCACCACGATGGATGTGAGGAGGGGGCAGCATGTGGGTGGTGGTGGTGGTGGTGGTGGGGGGCGGGGGGGTGTTGTGGGTCGGGAATGAGAAGAAAATATCAATCTTCTATCCGTTTCCTGGGATCAATACACGTTTTAGGAACCCCTGTGCTGCTGCTCTGCTAGGAGCAAAGCAGAGAACAGAGAAGGAACAGAGCGGAGAGGTCAGGGCAGCAAAGCAAAGGGCAGCTGGAAGAGAAACATTCATCTTCTCAGACAACGCTAGCTGAGAAAAGAAAATTCAGGCTGAGAGAAAATGATTCATAATTTACTATATGGCCTACTATTATCAAAACCATTATTATGGAAAGTGCACTGTAGATCCATGCATCTGAAATAAGCTTTAGTGGATTTCAAAAACAGCCACATTTGCATAAAGAGTTTTGATGTGATAATAAATCCGACTGCAACATTTTTCTTACAGTATTTAGAGTAAACATAACTCACCAAACACCACCAGTTCAGCAGGATCACTGTCCTTCTCTCCAACCATGTTGGTTCCAACACAAACATACATGCCAGCATCACTTTTCCTTGTGTTGGAAATCATCAACTTGCCTCCTCGAATCTGAAATTGATGAACAAAGGAGAAGAAGAGGAGAGAGGAAGGCACAAAAAGAAATGAAAAGGTAAGTGGAGGAGGAGAAGAAGAATGGTGAGAAGGAAATTAGAGGGGGTGGGGGTGGAGTTAGTGGTAAGGGTTGAAGAAGAGAGAAGACAAATGGAAAGAGGTTGGAAAGAGGATATTGAGGCATGTTACTCAAGAGAGGAGCCACTCCGTCATTTTCAGTATGTCATGACAGATGGCTCATTTACTAGTTCTTACACTGTTTGATGATAGGTCTAGCTCTAGGCAAATCACCATAGAAACATCTTCCAGAGCTCAGTCTGTACGAAGTAGCTGCATTGATTGATACTTGTATATAGTGTGCATACACATACATGCTGCCAACCAGCAGGTCCACATGCTGGATTTCACTTTATTCTGAAGTTTGTGTGACCAGATCTTTAGAAGGCAGCCATCTGATGAGCACTCTTGAAGGATTCAATTTATAAACAATCAATGCCATTCAATAGCAGTGTTGCTTTTCAATTATCAACAGTAATGGAACTGGATTGATTCTTAGCATTGGCTTCTCACTTCAAGTTATTGATTGGTTGGAAGATGACAAGAATTGAAAGATTGGAAGACCACTTGCACACTTAAATTGGCTTGTATGACGCAAATACCACAACTCACAAATGTAATGGGCTGCAAATATAGTAAAATAACAATTTATGCACAAAAAATGAAAATTCTAAATTTAAATAACAGGGAAATAATATCAGCGTAGAAAACCAGCCAGCTTACAGTGATCCTCTCATCTCGGTCATTGACTCGGATGTTGTTTCTCTTCCAAGATATGGTGGGTTCAGGATGGCCTCTGGGGGGGATGCACTCCATGACGGCCGGCTCACCTGCTGCTACCACCACATCACTGGGCGTTTGACGGAAATCATCTCTCAGAACTGCAAAAAAAGGAGAAATTGAAGACACAAGGTTAGGCTACATGTACACTTTGTTAATGATACTCCTCTATCTGATCTGCCAACCCTTTGGTTCTGCTAACTTTATAATGACATTTAGCTTGTAAAGGATACTTTCTCTTTTCCTATCAGGCACACACAGAGCCATTTGTTCTTGACATCTGGTCTTTCATAATAAACAACATGAATACCAAACAGGTGCAGATTAAAAAAAAAAAAGGGATGATTGTATGACTGAGCTTCATAACACAAAGCTTGACAGGACATTGTTATTGATACTGCAGGACTGAGTGTAACATCATGCATCCCTGAGGTCTTCATTGACTCAGTGTCATGTGTGCTGGATCAGAGCACATCAATAATGAAGGCTCCTGTAGCCAACACACACACAGTAGATGAATTATTCAGTCGGACCACACACACACACACACACACACACACACACACACACACACACACAAACACACACACACACACACACACACACTCCTTCAAAAAAAACCCCACATGCATAAAAACAGTGGACAAGAGAATTTGATATGTGGTAAAGCAAAAGTCATCATTCAAACAAGTAAAACAACAATATCAGCTGCAGGAAGCCACTCTGCATACAGAATTGAGAAATAATTTCCCCTATTTGTTTTTTCAGGAGTCTGTCCATAAGACATTAGAGATCTGTCTTCGATTCAGTCTGCCTTCTTTCCTTTCAAACTCATTCCTCTGTAGTTAACCTCTTGTGCCTGTTTCCTGAAGGCATTGTGCTTTTTTTTTTTTTTCTTAAGTCTCTAGAGCACAGTGACCTATCGGATTACAGGTGTGGAGGATGGTTTTGTAGTTTGGCATGATGTCCTACTCACAACACCAGTCTATCAGGAAGGGGCCAAAGCCAGGCAGCCCTGCAGGCTACTAGCCAAAATGCATACAGAGAGGATAAACCAGTGAGATGGTTACTCTGGCATTCCTATCTTGGCTCAAATGTCCCCTGAAAAAGCCAGTCTTACTAATATTGTAAGCTGATCCTCCTAAAATTCCTCTTCTCATCACAATCTCTCCAATGGATTTATTAAGAAACTTCAAAAGTTAAGCAGCCACTCTTTCAAAATAGCACTTGGTGGGTATTAAATTTCTTCCCCTTAAATATTCCACAGAGTTGTCTTTGAAGCTATGGGTAGATGTAAGATTTGGACATCAAAAAAGTTGTGGATGATTAATTGATGCAAGAGGATAGCGTGGCTGATTTGCATATATTATGGCAATCTCATTGATGATATAAATAATTTATATCAATATAATGACATCCCACTCATCAGAAGTGCTGTTGAGACGGTCATAAAGATGAGAAGACAGAAATCAGTTACTTCCACTTAAAAAGTGCAAGTCATGTCAGGAGCTTGTGTCCTAATTTACACCCTTCACAGACTTCTGAACGTTACTACTAAAGTCTGTCAAAGGCTGTCAAATGTTTCATCTCTTTGTCAAAGCCTCTTTAAAGTGCCCTAATTACAAAACTGTCAGACAAGTTTTTATCATGTTTGTGGAATAATAGTGGCATAATGTTATTATATTGTGTGTTTGCCTATAAGGCTCAATGATAAAATTGTCTTGTGGAGTAGGACTAGTTAATGTGGGGATCAACCAGTATGTAATTCTTTAACAATTACTACCCATGTAGCAATGTTTCTCACCTTTCAGGTCATACTTAAATTTCTGAACAGTAGCAATATTTAAGTATTCAGAATCAGTGGTGGAAATGACCTCATTATGTAAGTACAGTTTTTACTTAAAATGAGCAGCTTCTCAGCACTTTGGCTCTTCTGAGTCAGTAAATCTGCTTTAACTACACCACCGCTGAGATGATGAGTGCAAATGAGCACAAGTTATAGCTCGTATCTCAAGGTTATAATCCAATCTTTAAGCTGTTCCATACATATTTCATCTAAGACCAACTTCTCAATTGGGAATCTTTAAAAAAAAAGTAAGATAAGAGCAAGATGGTCACTACATTCAAGAACATCACCAAATTGTCAGATAGATGGATGAATGAGGTTCAATTTAATGAATTGGTTATGAGAGGAATGATATATTGCCTATATATCTATTCAATTATACTATATACAGTTGGTTAGTTTTATTTTACTACTTAAGTAAGTTACAATATAAGTCATATTATTGTGAGTATAGTAACCTGTACCGTAAGTGGGTAACAGTCCATCTTGAGATGACATTCCATTTACTTTTGCCACCCCATTTAACTCCCTGCTAAACCTGATTTATTTTTTCATACATTTGATTAAATACTTTTATGTTTACATTTGCCCTGACAGTTAACAGAATGCAAAATAGTTTAAAAAACTCTGTTAGACTCACTCCCATACTCCCTCGCTTGATATGTGAAGTCTTGTAAACACAACTGATAGCTGATGGTTTTTTATTATGCAGTAAAATGTGAAAGTGTAAAACTTGTGGATGCTCTTAGCCATCTTCCATTGGAGCCAGTGGCTAAAAGCAAACATTTGCCTCTGCACATCTAAATGACTTTATGTCTATAGAATCTATCTAAACTGATAGATCAAGGAGTGTACAGTACAAGGAGTGTTCATGTACAGTACATATAGGATTATTTTGTAAAATTTTTATACATGCATGCATACAGTTTTTGTATTTATGCATGGGTAGGTATATAGTGTGTGTGCAGGTGTGGGCACACATTTACAAAAAAATCACCAATGTCACTGAAATGTCACAGGCTAGCAGAGGTGGGTCACTGCCTAATTTGATTAATGACAGACCTCCCCTAATGACAGCACTGTCAGGCCAACAAAGCCCCGAGACATTACCATTATCATCACCATCCATACATCTGTGTGCCCACCCACCCATCCATCCATCCATATGAACTCGCTTACACTTACAATTCAAGCTTTCGTTATCTAAAACACTTGGATTTGTGTGGAAATTGCATTGTATCTCAATGTCAGTCTGTACGCCGTGAGGGCCCATTTCTCTTGTTGTCAAGATAGCGTGGCGTCCTCTTTGAATAAGAGGGCGAGTGTGGGTGTGTATATGAGGAGATAAATCAGCCTGTTTTGTTTGTAATCAAGGTCATGAGAGACGGGCATATCAGTGTTTAAGGAGAAAGGAGGATATTTTTCATTTCCTCATATGCAAAAGAAACCTGTGCCTTTCCCCTAATAAAACACAGGTCTCCACAATTCACTGTGAGGGCTCCTGAACCGCTATTCTGCTGCCTATTTTATCTGTCTCTCTTACAGGGATCAAATTGCCACTTATGGCTTTAGTCAGACCCATATCTTGATGGCCAATTACTTAGCAACAGAGTATTGGGGGCACTCCAAATCCCATTGGCCCCTCCAATCCTGGAATAATATGCAAAACCACACCCCTGACCTTATCTGTACCTGCTACCGACATTTCTCCCAATCACTATTCAAAGCAGATTACAAAACCCTGTCTAAATTGTTGGGGAACCTGTCCCATCACGTAAGGTGATGAGGGAAATAGGACAGTTTGCTGCACCCTAGCACTGAATTACCATACCACAGGGTTAAAGGACTGCTGTGATGACCTGTCACACGGCATTTTGAGATCATGGCTCCAGGGGCCCCTGATCTTTCCCATTCTGCCTTCCACACTCTCTAGGTTTGAGCGGAAAAAAGGGTGTCTAGAAGTTTATTAGGCACTGGCAATTACCCATGAGGCCCTTTGGGGCCCATATTAAGTGGGTGCACTTTGACCCCTTCTCTAAACCCCTTCAACAAAGCCAGAGTAATCCCCACCACTGGGCCTGAACGGTGTGCTTTAATCAGAGCACAGACCCACTGTAAAACACAGAGGGTAAGAGATAAGATCCAGCAGTGCATACATTTGAAATATAGATGACTGATTGGAACTGAAGCCCTAAAACTGACAGTGTAATATACATATTACACCCGCTCTAATATGTACAACTAGACAATATGACAATATACAGTATATCATAATACAATGTATACTTACTCAATGGTGGAAATTATGCTACATCGTTTTTACAATATTAAACAGAATACAGACAATATGGGATAGAAAGGATTTCTGGGATCAATTTGATCAAGTTGCTTGTTTTGTCCGATTTACAATTAACTGTCCAAAACTGATTTCACAGCACAGATTGGCTTTTGATGTGAAGTAACAAACATCATGAGAGAAATCTCAGAGGCTTTTAGCTTCAGTGTCTGTGTCAGATTGCTGTCAGTCTGCAGCTTTAAACAATGATAACCACATTAAATACACAAAGACAAATGACATCAGCTGCATTTGGCTGCATAGGACGCACACTAATGGATGTGTGAATTATAATTTACACTGAATCATTATGAAAATTTAAAAAACAACAACAAAAAAAGCTTATCTATTCTGTGCCTAACAAAGTATGTTATTGCATGGTAGTTATATTTATTTGTGACCGCTTTATTTCTGTGATTTACCACAAGTATTAAGACCCTGCTGTATATCAGGGCATCATTTAAGCATTTAATTGGACATAAAAAACACCTTTGGGGCGAGCTCAGTCTCACTTTTAATTAAATGGTTTTATTGCTGTCATTAATGTTCTGGGGACTGCATGTGTGTGACAGCACGCCCTCAAGAATAAATATTCAGATGGCAGAGTGAGAATGACAGATAGTCCCTCAGCTGGCAAAGCAAAGAGAGGGATGGAGGGGGGGGAATCAAAAACAGCATCCTCAGGTTCAAGGTCTGTTGTGGGGGATGGAGCTGGTCATTCGTCATCCGTCCATCCCTCCATTTAGTCCTGACATAAAGCAATCTGCTGTGGTGAGAACGCACGCAAAAACACACTGATGCTTTTGCTCTTTCATCCAGGTACGTACATTATTTTTATCCCTTTATCTAGTCCGCTTATATGCACACATTAGCGTCTTCCCTGTTTTCTCTGTAGATGTAACCTGTTCCCCAAGGCAATATCTGTCCAGGCCCTTGGCCCCAACAGGGGCCCCCCATATGAAGCCATCTTCCATCAGCCAGTCTCATTATCTAGAGTGGACCCCCTCCGATCCCTATCAAACATTACCCCATGATGAAACGTCCATACAGGATATTGGTGTGTGTGTGCCAGTGTGTTTTCAGTGGCGATGGGAGGGTTTAGAGAAGATGGAAGAGAAGCGGGGCTGGGGGGGTCTCCCTGCTGGAGACAGATGTCCGTGTTGCTTCTAAGCACCCACCACCACCCCACCACACCCAAGACAAACACAGACACTTGTGCAGATACACTGTGGGACAGCTGTATCAGCAAGTACAGCCATACACTGTCTGCATCCAATGTGACCGGCTCAGTCCAACATACACGCTTCTGGAGACTGGTGACTTTCCTTTGGTGTAATAAAACACACACACATGCACACACACGCACATTAAGAAAAAACAGTATCATTTCTTTGTCAACAGTTTCTGACAGCTGACCTTAGATGCCCCCACCACCTATAAAAACGTACTTGGCTCAAAGAGTAATTCCACTTTTCTCATGGTGCTGTCATTTGGCTCTTTGGCCTTAGAGTATTTTATGGCCTTGAGTAAGTGATATAACATGGTTTAGTTCTCTGGAAATGCTCATATGGCCAAAAGTGAAATTGAGCCAGTGCTAAGGCTAAATGAATGGGAATCACAGCAACAGGGCATTTCAATTACTCCTTCCATGAGTCTGAGGGTCACCTTCTCAGCCCAATCGTTACTGCCTGCCCTACATTTCACGCACACAATCACTCACACATAATCTGTTCATCAATGTCTGATGCATTTTTCCCCTTAAATTTACTCCCTCCATTTTCTTTTGTCCTTCGACTTGCTGGCTGACGTGGCCATTTAGGCCAACAAGGCTGCTGCCTGGTCCTGTCAGCTGAGTCCATTTAGCAGCCACAGCAGCTGTGACCCCACCCACCCATTCCCCGCCACCCACACCCAGAACCCTCCTACCCGTGCTGCCACCAAACCTGAGCTTATGGTTAGAAAACAGCTGGTCTCAGTAACCTGGTCGACAGGAGCATGAAAAATGATTTCCATGCAGAGCTGTAAAACATGAGACTCTACAGGTTGAGAAAAAAAACTCTTTTTCGTGTGATGAGTGAGAAGATCAGTCACTGAAATGAAAACAAACAAACTAATTACAGTTTGATAGAGCACTGGAGTGTCTGTCAAACTGTCAGGGGTAGTCAGAATCACTGCCGCGCAAATTAGCATCTCATAGAAGTCACATTTTCACAGCAAAACGTCAGAGAAACACAATAATAAGGTTTCATCCACATTGATACATTTTTGTTTTAAAACACTCAGCTTTTGCAATGGTCATGCCTGTTGTCCACACCACCTAAATGTTTTAAAATCTCCTATAAAAGGGAACTTCTTGATAACCCGCTGCTCCCTAATAACATGAACTTTTGTGTCCAGTATAAGTGAATGATCATGTGGAAAGCATTTACATTGGTTTTTCTGAAATAAGGCTGGGTGATACGGGTAAAATTAAACATCACAATATTTTTTTAACCCAAATATCTCACTATTGATTCTGCTCCAATACTATTTGAAAAACTATTGATGCTTTAATAAAACATTAACACATTAAGATCGTTGATAAGGAATAATCAGTAATGTAAATATAATGACTGAGTGAAAAAAGGCAAATATTAGAACAGCTGAAACAGTCTGCTAAGTTCAGAAAATTACATCACTGTACTGCAATCAAGCCTTAAAAATCAGGAAAAACACTTAGGCCATATTATTAATTAACAAAATATAAGACAATATAGTCTCATATCACTATTGCAATGTAATATCACTATCTTGCTAGCCCTGGACTAGACGGTGAGCATTCGGAAAATAATAATAAAACACATGTCTGGACAAAGATTGTGTTAGTTTTAAAGAATGTTAAAAAAAACAAAACATTGTATTGTGCATGTAGCCTTAGCCACTGGGTTCTGTTAGCACTATAATGAATCCAACAACTCACTATAATATATTACAGGAAGATTAGGGAGAAGCCATTATTAGCACAGATAAACCTGTTTTTTACAACTAATCACCTGGGAGCACCATGAAAATGACATTAAACTAAGTATTAAATTCACCCTCTGACAGTGTTTGTGATGCATAAATAAATGATAAAAGGTGTAATCACTGTCCCTCATTCTGCCCAACATTAATTAGACTGTAAAATATTAGAGAGCACCAACACCCAAACATCCCAGTGCTACTGAGAAAAACAACATGAGGTATCAAGGTACAATGTTTCACTGCTTTTTAAGTGTCATAAATGCCAGGCCTTGCCTCTCCAAAGTGTCTTGTCACACCCAGACGTGTCTGAAGGGGGGTGGGGTAAGGATGGAAGAGAAGTGAGTGGGTGGGTGGGTGGGGGTCTAATACTCGGTGGTGGTGCAGTCTGCAGCCGTTATGACCGTGGGCCCCACATGCAGCAGTGGGACAGCACAGGAGGCACTCATTATCAGCCACAGAGGCACTGGAGGGAAAAGGGGAGCTCAAGGGGAGGGGTTGATTTGTGTGTGTGTGCAGTTAATGTGTGTGTGCGCATGTGAGTTTTTATAATGGAGCACATGAACCAAAACATGCTGAAGAAAAGAGGTTAAGGATGATCAGGCCAACTTGTGGGCACCCTATAAGCACAAGGCCAAATCATGTGACAGTAATGTTACATGTTTAAGCTGCAGTGCAAGCACCACAGTTCATGTGATAAAAATATATAAGTCCTGCAAAAAATACTTGGAGCTCTCAAGCTTTTGCACTAATGCATATGCCACAAAGACGGATCCCTCTGCTCTGCATCCACCACTGATAAATTCATTGCTCTGCATTCAAGGCTGACAATTTTTTTATTATTTTTCTTAATGGAGGATTAATATCCAGAGTTTTTTTATGAAACCCTGAAGTGTTGGAGTTGGTTCTTGACAACCACATGGCTGCATGTGGTTGTCTTATGAAGTGTAAAACTTAAAAATGTCAAAGTTTCCATTCTTCCATATCTACAAATAAGTTTTATTGCATATTACAGTGAAGGCTATTCTGTGGCGGATGTGCCACTCCTCAAAAATGTATGCTACAAAATTTCCACATGGCAACTGCAAAAACCGTTCTGGTCAGCTCAAACCATTTTTCTATTGTCCTTGAAATGCCCGATGCTGGTAGAGACAGTTAAGAGTGAAAAACAACTTGAAGCAGGCTGAAAAAAAGGCTGAGTGTCTCCTTTTCAGTATTACACATCTTGCAAAGCCATCTCTGCTGCAAACAGTGTGCTCACCATATGAACCCCAATCTATCACATGAAACAAGGTAAATCAAATGACTGCACAGAGTTGTTTCTGATGAAATTTATCCTACAATGTGGCTGGACAACATATAAAACATCAGTAGAGATTTGCAGGGTTGCCTTTAAAGTTCGAAATCCAACACTGAACTATAATTTAAAATCTAAACCTTTATTATCTATAGCATCAATCCAGCTGCTGTACCTAAAAGGCACTTTACTGCCCGCCCTGCAGAATGTTTGGCACCAGATGCATATTATGTCCTGGAAAATTTCCCAATGTAACCAGAATTCCCACGGACACTAGGCTACCCAAGGCTTTCTCACTGAGAAAACATTTTATTACTTTTGCTTTATAAAAAATAATGGCATTAAAATTGCCTTCAAAACTTTTTTTCAATTGTTAAACAGCATGAGTCATTCTACTGAGAACTGTGTTCAGGTTCTTCTGATTCATCCAGGTGGGTCCATCAAGGCAAAGTAAAAGATAGTTAAAGATCAAATATTAATTGCACTTTTCAATTTAATAATGATAAATGAGTAGTTTCTGACATTTTAAGCTGTGAGTCTTACATTTTACTCTGTGCATATGTGTGTCTTGTGGGCTATTAAAAACCCTGGCTAACCCTTCATCCCTCCTACTGAATCTGCAGCACCCGCCGGGGGGGGGGGGGGGGGGGGGGGGGGGGGGGGGGGGGGGGGGGGGGGGGGGGCGGGGGGGGGGGGGGGGGGGGGGGG
>JAQMCX010000012.1:938098-987088 GCA_029814765.1 Acanthurus leucopareius | reverse complement strand
GTGTGTGTGTGTGTGTGTGTGTGTGTGTGTGTGTGTGTGTGTGTGTGTGTGTGTGTGTGTGTGTGCGTGCGTGTGTGCGTGTGTGAGAGAGAGAGAGGAGACAGAAAGAGAGAGGAAGATCCAAGCAGTGACAGTGCTGTTCAGCTGTTTCTCCCACACTGGTGTCTAGGATTACCGCGGGTGAGAAAGTTGGCTCGGACTACGGTTACAAAGACTTAAGGATGTACACACCCACACACACACACACACACACGCGCACACACACAAGACCACATTCACACAAAAGCAGAGGAAGACAGAAGTTTCATCACAACTTCACCTGTTCATTCCCCAAATTCCACAAGGCAGCTGCCATTTGGAACCTTGAAGGCTTGACCTCCCCACAACCTTTAAAACAAGGGGTGGAGGGTTGGTTTGAGAGACATAAAACCCTTGGAGGTTACCCCAGTCAGCTTTGTTTGAAATACCTCTGACTCCGCCCCTAATATCTCAGAAAAAGCTCTTCCCCTACCCTACTGGACTGAATATTCATGAGCCATAAAGTCAGGCGGTTGAGAGGTAAAAGGCATAATAAAAACGTCAGAGGTATAAAAGACTCAAAGAAAAAGCCGACAGGAGCTTGAGCAAGTCACTCTGAATGTCAAATCCCCACCAAGGGGTGTCTGGCCTGTTAGGTCTATTGTGCTTGGCTGACTTTTATGCATCTTACATGAATTGGCCTCTGCTCTTGGCACGTAACTTTGTAGGCCACATTTTCGGGATCAAAGAATCTCTTCCAGTGCGTAAAATCAGATAGGATTGGGGTGCAAAAAGACAAATTTTGGAGGGAAATAGTTGGTAAAGTGGCATACAATCTGTTCTTAATGCAAAATAAAGAAAGGTATAATTCAAAAAAGTGTAGAGGGAGGGATTTTAAGGGCTTACTGCTGTGTGACGAGTACTTTAATGGAACATAAACAAATTCAGAAACTCATTAAATTGTGTATACGTGCATAGGTTTCTCTTAACATGAATATTTCATTTTGATCTTAGATTTTTGACACATTTTAGAACTCTCCAAGTTTATTTAATGTGATATTCTAACTGCTCATTTTTAATACATAGTAACATGCATTATTAAATCTTTGTTTTTTAATCAGAGTTTCATTGTGACGATGATCTCTTTCACTTTGTTGACCGTGAATTTCTCAATGGAGAAAGTACGATTATTTTAAGTGCAGATTGCAGTTTATTACACTCAGAGGGTACAGAGAGTCCATCTAAGGATAAATAAATAAAGGATCATACTGTAATTACTAGATTTAAGTGTGAGAAGAAAAGATGTAAGGTAGTTTGGGAACTGCAACAGCAGAGCTTAATAAATGAATAAGAAATGAGATGGATGTTTCTTCTCGACCGCAAGAAGGTAAAACCAACCATGTGAACAATGATGGGTATGATTTTGTGGTAGAGTGTTATACACTATAATCCACAGTACACAGGGTTTAACTGCTGAAGCTTCCATGGGAAAGTATGACAATACTGGGTATCTCCAAAGTAAAGGATGGGCATGAAGGTTTGGTGATCAATAGTTTTATGGTTGGAAGAGCACAGACATCCTTATATATATATATACATACAAAAATCCTTGTTTGATTTTGTGAACCTTGAAAAATAGTCTGCTATCAAGCCTAATTCCTAAATACTTATATGACTTAGCAAGATTAATCTGGGTGGCATTTAAATACTAAATGGCAGGATATTTAGTCACTGGTGCAACTAAGGAGAGCTAATCAAGAAGCATAAAAGGCAGACTGTGGACGTCAGTGAGAGTTCTGGGGTGAAGTAAAAAAAAAGAACATTGAAGAATTTATATAGGAGAATAATGTAAATTATATTTATAACGTAAAGAGTCAAAGATTAGGCTTAGACCCCTGTGGCATTATATATCTGATGGTGAAAAGGACTGACTAAGTCCTATCAGCAACAGCAATCTGAGTTCCTCTGTGAAAGTGGAACGAATTAGGTGTGGCTTCATCTTGACTTTTAGATGGTAGCTTGTGGGGTAGGATTTCAGGACCAACAGTATTGAATACTTCTGAGTGGACAATGAAGAGAACAGCTAATTTAGTTTTTGTTGTTGTTGTTTTTGCTTTTTTTTTTTTTTTTGCTTTTTGTTTTTCAATCCAGGGAAGATACAACACTGCAGCAGTTTTTAACACGACAACAACCTGACTGCTGTTGCTGTAGTAATTTACATTAGTCAAAAAAGGTGCATAGTTTTTTAAAACGACAATAATTTCGGGAGTTTTTGGTACAAAATTAAGTGTAGTTGTTGGACTGTAGTTGTTATGGTTGGAGATTGGATTTGTGTTGTTTTTTAAGTAATTCATAACCACTGTGAACAGCAATCTTTATCATATGTGAGGTAAAGATACATCCACCTACTGAAGCTTGAAAGGACTTTCATAATTTATATATCAGACATTCATTAATCGAACAAGAATTAGTGGAAACTGTTACTGAGGTAACTAAGCAGAGCCTTCTTAAATGAGTTATTGAGTGTCTAATTGTCAGCATGGATGTTTCAAAAGAAAAAATGGTCTGCACACACTTTAGAAATAATGAGTTATTATTGGATGGATTTCCCTATCCAGAAAAAAGATCAGTCAATATTACAACTGGTGACTATAAAAATTAGCTTCTCTGAGTGCCTTCTTTGTGTTATACTTTACATTTTCCATTTACATTTAGTACCAAATTTATTCAGCATCCATAGCTGTGTTCATAATTTATAAAAATTCATTATTTCAAAATCTTGAAATGACCATCAAATTATCTCCAAATCCAAACAGCATGTGCTCAGATTCTTAAAAGGACAAATCTTTTTGGGAGGACTTTAGACAGTCATTATTTCTGATTTCAAAGGTCTATGGTGAGTTGAAACAGCACAACAGCCATTTAAGAAACACTTCTTCCAAAAACTAAAATTCAGTCATTATTTGCTCTCCATGATGCCAATGGAAAGTCAGATGAAGTTTCTTACATTTCTAAAGCTTCAGAGCAAAACAGCATAACAGTGTTCCCCATGACAACTGAACAAGCTAGGGACTTATTTCAATTTTAAATTTTCACTTCAGCTACTAAGCTGAAAGAACTCATGTTCCTGAATGCCCATCTGAAGTGCGGGTTCAAGCTTGACACGAGCCACTTGACACAAACAGTGAGAAGCCGCAAACTTCAGTATTTACCTGCTGCTTGGAGGTTTGCATCAAACACAACAGGAGAACTCTGCTAAGTTGCATCAACAAGAGCTTCCGTTAATTCTAATGTTAATTTACCGGATATCTAGCCACTGTATCTTCTTTCATCTTTTAGTATTTCCTTTTCCTGAATGCTTCAAGAGAAAAAAGCGTTTAAGCTTCTGCACCCACAAAAGACAGGCTGCACATTAATGCTTTTGGCTTAGCGGTCACATTAAAAATTTCAGCTTAAAAGGGATTTTTATAACATCTTCATCGTTTCTGTGTAAGGGGCTTGAGCTTCTGGACACTTGAATTACATCAGACAAGTTGTATGAAGCACCTTTTTGCTTTTGTTGTGGTTTCTTATGTTTCAAAGCTTGTCCCTGGCTTGTTAAGTGTTAAGAAGAATGCAACAACACTGTTCTGTAAAGCTTCAGAAATATTGTGTGGACTGAAATTTAATCTTCTACTTTTCATGGGCTGGTCTGTTTTATTGTCATAAAAGAACAGGAGTTATATTATATGATATAACTCCCATTCCTTTAGGTAGATTGCCAAAAGTATTCATCTGAAATGATTTATCCAAAAGTTTTTTTATCGCACCACAAATAGGTCAGTTCAAATCACATTCCCATCAGCCAACACCTCACTTAAGGGCAAGGTAAAGAACCCATGTCCTCAGCATGTAGTTCCAGTGAGAGGTATAAGAAATATCAGTGTTAGTTGCTAATAACTCAGAGGCTGTGTGAAATACTTACTGCTATTTTTTTATCCACTGGAAAACAGCACGATAGACTGAATCAAAGCTACAGCAGATGAGGGGTCAGTGAGGATCTACAAACATTTCATAGCCACCTTTTAAGCCTGGGTGGAGTGTTTGATCTTCAAAAGATAGACTTCTGCTGGAGTACCACTTTAAAGCTGAAATCCATGACCTTGCTCAATTTCAAACTACAGCAAAGGTGATGGAGTTTCTAGTGTTATTTGTTTTGCCCATGAGGACTCGTTTATCAACTGGCACTTCAAAATGTCTAGACAAGCTGTCTGTAGTTAAAAGTGAAAAGCTGGACTTTAAAAAGATCTGTGCTCTTATCCCTTTAATGCAAAGAGGTTCAGTAAACCATCTGACATGAAACTTTACAAGATCACAAGTCAGGTATATCTGTAAACAGCAAAATTCTGCTGGTTCATCTATCCCACAGCACAGTAGCCTTCATCGCCCGCCTGCCTCTCAGCCTACAGCAGATGGACTGTGAGGGGTTAAACCTCCTGAACCTTCCACCCTTCCCACAGTGTTGGCTCCCACCCTGATACCAAATATACACACCAATACACAATGCAGCTCCCTCTCAGTTTGCCCCCAGTGCTTCCAAGTCACAGGCTGGGGAGCAGAGCGACACCATGCCACAAAGTGCCATCTTGCGCCTTCTCTGGTGCCATGCTGAGCGCCCTGGCAGCTCCAGGCGGGCTTATGTGCCTGTGGCCTTATCTCCGGCCCCATTGGTGCCACGTAGAGGGGGCTGGCACTGGCTTGGCTTGGCACTGGCCACTGTTTGTTCTATATAACCTCTCTCCCTCTCTGTGTCTCTGGAAGCAATGCTTCAAAAGTGTGTTTGCGGGCTTGTGTGGGTGTGCAGGCAGACGAACACGCAAGAAGACGCAAGTAAAACACACTTTTGCAGTTTTTCCCCTCTCCCACCATGGATTAGGGGTTCTTATCTGTGAGAGCAACGGCTTTGTGCCAGGTTGTGTCCCTGTGCAAATGTCTGTTTGCAGACAGCTGCACAGAATATCATCTCCCAGAGGACCACAGCATCAGGGACAAGAGCAGCAGAAAAGGCTATATATATATATAGAGAGAGAGAGAGAGAGAGAGAGAAATCCAGAAGGAGTGAAACAAACTGTTATTAAGGACAAGAGGCTCAGAACACAGGACCTCGTAAACAGGACCATGCACAACCTCACAGAGTATCATTTGAGTGTCCGTCAATGTTGGCTTCAAGGGAGCTTCAAGTCTCTTGTTACCTTTAGGAACTGCCAGTAAAATCCCAAGGATGCTGGCAAGAAAAACAGACTAAAAAAAAATGTGTCCTTGGTTTTCGGGGGAGTGCTATCCAAAAGTCATGAATTAAGTAAAAGCAAAGAAAATTTCACTGGGTCCTTAAAGGAGGGCTATGAACTAGCAAGGTGCAACAAAATAGTTGAGAAAAACAGGAATTGCTCATGGGGAGTGAGAAATTGCCAGCATCTGTTGCAGCTCCATCCTTTGCTCTTTTTCATTACCAGGTCTTTGAAAAGTGATTCACAACACCTCCACCTACTCTCCTTACTTGGTCTCTGTATAGGAATAATATCACACATTTCCTGCAGCTTTTGATATAATACCTAAACCAAGTAGAAGAGAAGTAATAGTTACTTCTGTATGCTGCTTGAGGAACACTTTTAGGAAAAGGTGGCAGACACACTGCATAGATCCCAGCTGTTTAAAGACCAGAGAGAATGATTCATGGGCTGTTTTTCTGTGAGGGCAGTCAGGGGAAATTCAGCCTGATTATTAAGTTAGGGACTGGAGCCTTACAGGAAAACATGTTGCCTGACCATAAGGTGTTTGACAGGAGTCTAGAGTTTCACAGATTTTTATTGGGAATGGAGATTGTTTCACCCGGTTCAGCTGGTTTGTATTAACATGATGAGAAATTCCTGAGATGGTTTCTGTTTTAAAGGAGGAATAATATTAGGAGAGGCCGGACTAAAGGCATTAGCGAAAATGTTTAAATCTTCACTCGTGTTTCTGCCTTAAGCTGCCAGCACTTTGATGTCAGGAACGTTTTTGTCTAAAGCAGCAGATAAGCAAGGATAACAGAGGCAAAAGTTTATTTTGTGTTTAGTATGTGAAGCGTGAGACACAGCTGTGAACCTCTTATGTGTCTAGGTGCTTTTTTCTCATCATTTAAGCAATTCAATGGCATCTGATTTGCAGTCACATAACAGGACAAGACAACCTTCTGGAAGCATCAACAAAGTAGCCCTCAACTATATTCATATTCATATGAACTGCCTGAATTTCTTAACTGCTGTCAAAAGTAAGTTACACTCTCCAGTGATCTTCAAACACTTAAGATAATTGCCTCACACAACAGAAAAGATTTAATTGGCCCTATCTGCATTTCATTAAAGTGCCACTGACCACAGGTAGCCCTGTGATGGAGGGAAACAAAATCAAGAGGTGACTAATGGAAGCCCACCTGACAGGAGTTTGTTGTATTTTAAGGAACTAAACATCTGTTAGTGAGAAGCTGCCGACCTACAGTGGCCTCTCCTCCACTCCCTGCAAGATCTTTTTTTTTTTAGCTTTCCTGTCCAGTGGCGACAACTGTTATCTTTTTTGCAGGAGCTAGCTGTCATCCATCTACATTAACAGGCCTGGTCACAGAGTCCTGGTCACAACATGACAGAGGCCAGGCTACTCTGTGGCGGGTGGAGATAGGATGCCATGTCTGAGGCTAGGGAGGAGGTTGAGGGCTGGGAGTAAGCTGCCAGGAGATCTGACACCAAGGTCAGGGGTGGCTTCTTAAGTTACTCAGGCGAGTGATGGTGATGATAAGAGACCACAGAGTACTTTAGTGCTGCCTTCATGCTCCTCGGTTTCTCGACTGGCATAGTAACTTGTGAAATCTATCTGTGATTTTATTTGTATTTTATTACTTGAAGTACATAAAAAATGATAAGACTGACATGTTAGATAGCAGCAAGCACCAGGCTACCAAAGCTTTTTTTTTCTTGGCTACACACAGACTTGTATTGCACTGCATCCTACAACCTTTTTGTTTTCTCTGAGTGTCATTTTCTCTCCAGCACCACATTTCAGGGAAAAAATTAAGCCTCTAAAACAGTCATGTTTATTTCAGTCTACCTCCATTTCCTCTTTATGGGCATTGTTATAAATGTAAATTGATTTATGCCCTGCATCAATACAGAGCAGCATTAGATTCAATTCAGTAGCTCCCACAGTGACACACACACACACACACACACACACACATCTGAGCACTCAAGCATAAATAGCAAAGAATCAAAAGTACTTACTTGCCACCTCCAGTGATGCATTGCGACTGACTGCCTCGCCCAGGTAGTTACGCGCCACACACACATAAACGCCTTCGTCGGGTTTGCTTCGCCTTCCATGTACAATTCGAAGGAAGAAGAGGGAGCCGCTGGGTAAGAGCATCCTGTGGGATCGAGGGTCTTCTCGATCCGTCTCAACACGCTCGCCATCTTTGTACCATTCCACCATTGGCGTCGGCCTTCCTTCTGCCTTACAGTTAAGGGTAGCCGGCTCGCCCTTGGACACTATTAGATCAGACGGGTGTTCTATGATCCGTGGTGGTGCATCCTCTAACCTGGGCCGGGATCCTGGAGTAAAGACGATTCATGCAAGAAAAAGAGATAATATTTAGTTTGTGATGTCTTTTTTCAATGATTACAGAGTATGAGTGCTAAGCAGCAGCAACAGGACTGAGGTTTGGGGCAAAATTAAGCAATAATTAAGCAAACTTCTCTCTGAACCAGAGTCATGTTTTAAAGCCTACACAATGGCCAACAGATTGAAAACAGAGGCCAATAAATAACAGTCTCTGTTCTGAGAGTTGTTATGGGTGTTTTAATGAGAAAAAATGTGACAACAAGAAACATAAAGCTCATTCACAGACTCTTGATGTAAAGAGTGTGGTTGTATTATTGTGTAGGAAGACTATAACAAACATTTTTTTTTTCCATTCTAACCACTGCACATAAGAGGCAAGTGGGTGGCACAACTTCTAAAAAAAACACTCAGCTGCCCTCCAAACCTCTCCAAACCTCTCAAGCTGGGCACATCAGCTGCCATCAGAAAAACACTCACTTTAATCACAGACAACATGACTGTGTGAAATGAGCATGTAATGTAATTGCTCCAAAAAAGTTTCATTCAAAGTGTAAATCAAGAGGACGTGTGAAATTACATGCTCTAAATTCTGCATCCACATCAAGCCAAAATCAGCCGTGTAGAGAGAAGTTAATGTGGTAGAGCTGTGGCTCATGGGAAAATAGGTTGACTGAACATTATTAACATACAGTCATCTAGGCTACAACAATATTTCATGTGAAAATTCTGATAATTAGAATAGTAATAAAACTAACACTTTCTGTTTATTAGAAAAAAAAAACATTTAAATAGCTCATTTGCAAGTGAACTTTGTATAAATTTAATTTATGCAAATTAAAATTTATAATATTTATAATTTTATACAAATTTACATAAATTCATAGAATGTTATCATGCTAGTGTCCGGTTGTGGACACAGTTACGTTACTTATCAAAATACAGGTATTATGTTTCTGGTGTTTACATAGTCTGCAGACACTAGCTGTCTTTGAAAGTCTATTTTAAAGAAATAAATGCAGACTGAGAGAGAAGCAGACAGAGATGGAGGCAAAGTAATTCCCACAGGTTTTTTGCAAGCTTTGAAATTGCTTTCTTTCCCCTCTATCTTTCCTCTTCCTTCTCCAATTTGAATGACAGCATGTTGGCGGTACAATTATGTATGAAAAGCAATAACATAAACTCAAGCGGCATGAGGCACAAGTGAAATTTGCCCCCGGAGAGCGTATGAAAGACTGACAACAGGAGGTACGTCTTGCCAGTGTTTTGCAGAACAACTGAGGTTGCTGCCAGTGAGGATTGTTGCGGCATTCATGACTTTGCAACAGAGTATTTCTGATTGTCTTTCCTTTTTTTCACTCAACCAGCATGCTATGCTGTTTTTAAACTAAAACAATTTTCATTGTCTCAGCATTGCTTTAGGCATGCCATATAGCAGCATATTACACTACGTTTGTGTTTTTCCGAAAAATTCACAGCAGGAGATTGGTAGGACTGGTAGAGCAGATATCAGGAAAATAAAAGGTGTCTTTGTTCAGAGTTTTGTATTTCTGCATTACAAAGAAGTCACTGTAACTTGAGTTTTGATTCACTCATACTATGCTGCTTTTGTGGAATAACTCATTACTAAATTTATGTTTAAACATGTCATGTTAGGAATTAAACATAACTTGCAGTTTTAGTAGCTCTAAGTACTGTTGTAGGATTTTAGGTTTCTAAGCAAAGAACACTGAAATATAAAAAAATTGACAGATGGATCACAACTGATCAGGAAAACAAAAGAGGTCTGTTTGGGTAAATCTGCAACCTCCACGTCAGATTAACACAGCAAGTTTTTTGCTGTGTTCTTTTCTTTTATGAAAATAATGTTGACAGTGTATCTACAGCACAAGTAGAAACCACTGGAAACAGTGTTATCTGGTCCAGCATAAGAAGAAGGGTCATAATAGTTATTCCATCAGGTGCATGAATGAGAAGAAGTTCAAAGATTCAGGCTTTTCTGATGACACCTGATAAAAGAAGCAGTCTAAATTCCTGCTCTCAAAGTGACAAATCCTCTATAAGGTCAGAGGGATTAAGAACTCCTCTAAAGCACTTTCCACTGATGGGAATATAGAGCAGCATCTGACGGCCTTGCTCTCAATGCTATTACATTCACAGAGATGGAGAAATAGGAGGCTCTGAAAAGGCAGAAATGGCAAAGGCTCTGAATTTGCGTCAAATTTGAATTAAATAGCAGAGGAGTTAATGTCTGACATCTTTTTTCAAGCACTATTTTTTGAAAGCACAGCAGTATCAGAGCAGATATTATATTAAGATATTATATTTCACTGCTCTTTAAGGAAAAAAACACATTGCTGCTATTTCCTCTCTTATTTTCTCTCTTTCCTAAACTAAAAAATAACACTTTTTTTCCCTAAGTTTGTTGGTTGCATAAGTTTAATGACAGTTAGAGCTGCTGAATTGTTTCATAAACAATCTATAATTAACATTTTTTATCAACATTTATAATAAATCAACTGTGAGATAATGAGCAGAGGCTGCAGACATAGTTAGGACTGATCCAATTCAGTATCAGTATTGGATTGTAATATATCTACAGTTATTTTAAGCAAATGTTTCAGGGCGACAAGATAAAAGATTTCATTTTATAAATTACTTTAACAAGTACACACAAAATACATAAAAATATCTTTTTTTACAAGGTTGCTCTCCTCTTGGAAAAAAGTAGTGATCATTTTGTTTTGTGCCTCTTCCCTCAAGGCATATGAGCAAGAGATAGAGACTGTTCATCTAATAGCTTAAAGGTAGCAGATGTATCATGGCTAAACTGAGTCTGTCTGGTCTGAGGGGTGGTTTGGAGGGGGCAGGGGTGGGGGTGGAGGGGTGGCGGGGTGTCTGTGGTGAGAGCTCAGCAGGACAGAGCCTTTAAGAGCTGACTCATAAATTTTACAGTCCAAGCTGGTTGGAACAAGCCATGTGGAAATGTAAAGCAAAGGCTTTTAAAGAGGAAGAGACCACCGAGCATGGCTGAGCTAAATATCATCAAGAGAACATCCGAGTGGCAACACAGAGCCTTACAGATGATATACCTATCACCCAATGAGGTTTATGATCTCTCAGCAACTCTCCTCTACAAATAGAAATGCTAAGACCCCTCATTCTGTGAGACCACAGGTTTAATATCTAAGGATGATGAGACATCTTCTAAATCTACATTGATATCAACATAATCCAGCTGATCTCTGCACACACTTCTTCAGTGTAGCTGCAGGCTGTGCACAGTGTGACAGTACAACAGTACAGATCTGTATGTTGATATCTGGCTGCGCTGACACACAACTCAAGGATATTTGAATTTCCAGGCTGTGTTGTATGAACTAAAGCTCAGAGTCAGTGCAGATGTATGTAACAGATAAGAGCATGGCTGGAAAAGATAAACTCAGATCAAGTTAAACAGACAGCCAGAGTATGGAGAGTACGACGGGTTGTCTTGAGAAGGGTGTCTAATAGGAAAGTCAGGTCCCCTCTAAGGACCTATTAGCTCATGCCTATGGTGAACTACAGCAGGATGGCAGCAAGTCTCAAAGCTACATGTGAGCTAATGAAACCACAGGGAGGCTGTAGGAGTTCAGCCTGTGAGAGCCAGAGTGTGTTTGACAAGAAGGGTGCATGGCGGAAAGGTAAATTACTGTCTAATTTGACCTGTCTAAAGAGAGATGTGGGAGACATGAAGGATTTATGTGAGATTTCCTCATACAGCCATCATTAGTGAATGGAAATTAATTCCCTTATCTTGCCTTTGGAGGCACGAACTTGACCATGAAAGAAATTGCACGTATGCGTCTGAAAATAAAGGGAATACAGGCATACATGCAGGCAGGAGGGCACACTGACATGGTTTACTGGATGTGAAATTAATTGGAGTCATACGCTCCCACTTTCAGTCCATGTTTGAAACGTTACTGGGGTTGATGCAAAAACCAAATGTCATTCTATAAATCACTGGAAAGGCAAAGGAATATTAATAATTTGATTGATTATAATATGAATCCTCTGCAATTACTTCAACTGCACATGGTCAGAGCACAGAACATCTCTTCCAGAAATGGTTACAATGAAAATCCTGCAATAGTAAACGGAAAGTCTGACAGCTGGTGCGCTTGGTAACTTAAGATTTGATAAGGATCTCACAGAATTATTGTAAACACGTCTTTCCTACAAAGCTGTATAGATTACATCACTTACTCATTCACACCAATGGCGAGGAATGAGCCCTTGCTTCAGTTTGAAGGTTGTATAGTTCTTCGCAATTCAAATTAATATACACTTGAATTGCTCTTGTAGTGTAATTATATGGTTGGTTAATCCAGCAGAGAAAAACAGAGCACTGTTTATCTTAATTAATTCTAATCAGCATGAGCTTGCCTGACCCACCTGATGTCTCTCAACTGACTCAAAATCAGAATGCAGTGCACTCTGTCTGTAGATTATAAGCTAACACGAGGGCGAGTGCAGACACAAAGTAAATAACTGTCAAACAACTTCAAAGTAGTTTTAACTGAGGAAAAATGGGACCAGGAGAGAATAAAACTTGAAAGGGTGACAGAGAAATTGTGCATAACACGGAGTAGAAAAATTGCAACAAAACAGCCACAGGGAGCACAAACTCCTGCTGTAATGTCCTCTCTGTGATGGAGGATGGCAAAGTGCTGAGGCAGAACTTTTTCTCATCTAGCACAAGAACAAGAGGCTCAGTGTGTCCCGCTGATATAAAACAAGAGCAGAGAACCACTGCCAAAGATCTACAGTGGACCCCCTCCCACACACACTCACACACACACACAAACACACACACTCACACACCCCATGCCAACACTCCAGCCTTATTTGACCACATACACAAGAGGGCTTTTATCCCTAAGCAGATTTACTTCCTCTGAAAAGGCAAAACCATCAGAACTACAATCAGTAACTCATCCACATTGCTCCACTAATCTTGATTTGCATTAAAATGTTGTTAGAAAGGGGGGAGGAGGTGATTTATTTGCATGTGGGGGGGTCAGAGCTAAGTATTTGTCGCTCTGAAGACCAACTTTAAAATGTCTGGAAGTATTAAAACAGAGAAATCTTAAAAATAAATGTTGACCTTTTCTACTTTATAGACCAAGTGCATTCAAAGTTACTTTGGCTAATGACTAAAGTGATCATGGCACTTCCTCCTCCGACATGAAAAAAAAAAAGTTTTACTCCAATTACCCAGAAGCTAAAGTCACAGGTCAAAATGAGTGACTGTCAACCTGTGCTAATTAGGGATGTGCTTTCTGTGCTTCTGTTGACAAAAGGCCTTGACAGTTAACCATTAAAAAAGGAAACTGATAAAAAAAAAGAAAAGACGTAAGGAACGGGAGAATGTTATCCTGGGTAGATCTTCTGAAGTGGAAAAAAAAGAGCAGTGAGAAGTATATTTCACCTGACACTCAACAAGCTATCCGCTTTGGGTGACAGGCTTATAAACCTTTTTCTGCACTGCTATAGCTCTGTATGTAAACATGTACTTGCACCTGCATCTTTGCCAGACTGCATTTGACAGACACACACACTTTTTCTCCAGACGGATGGTGTCATACTCAGATGATGGGTTGACTCACACAATGAATCCATCAAGAGTGCCTTTTTTTTTTTACAAGGATTAATCTTGGGGCCAACAGTCAATCAAAATTCCTCACACCTAACTAACCAACATTCTCACTGCTGAAGGTCCGGCATGCTAACCAACGCCGAGCCAAAACTGGAGACTGTATGTGTCATCGCACGTAGGATCAAAAAATATTCTGCTTGCTACAACCCTGCAGGGAGAAGGACATAAAACATGGCTGGCACTTCAGCCTCATCAAATCTTCCACCCCAACAGGGTGAGAAATGCCTTTCATTTTGACATGAAGGGCTTGAAAATAAATCAGAATACTGCTATTCATCACAGGCCTGCACTCCTTATCACTCTGTGGTGAGTGGTGGTACAAAGTCAGATTAAGCCATGCTCTGGCTTAGCAACTAAAAATTAAGGCTAAGCTGAGCTAACCCTCACACTGCACTGAAGATAACCACCCTCCCCGCCAAATTCTACTAAAAAAAAGGCACAGATGTTAAGAAAAGTCTTTTTTTAAGTTGAAAATTCCAGCAGCAAGTAAAGTACCTGGGGAACAACATGAGCTTCGTAATCTTTAAAGAAGGAGCAGAGGAGCGAGGGGTAGAGCCTGAGATGGTAATCAAAGAACATTCAGCAGCTTCCCTGTTACTACCCCCCCTCATCTGCAATTCTTTTCAGGGGGCTTAGATTCCGTCATGCAGAAATTGTTGTTTTACAGCTTTGTTGCCTCCCTCTCCTTCACTTGATTTTTACCATAGCCACAGGAATTGATTTGCAAATGTGCATTCAAAGTTAAATTGGCAGCAGTGAAGGAGGCAGGCTGAGGAGTTTCTCTGCAGCCTCCTACTCTTTGACCCTGTGGGGACAACAAAATGAGGCACTTGCATGAGAATACAAAGCGCCAGCCATAAAGAGACGGCCTCCTTAATTGAGCCTATGTTGATGCTAAGCATTTAAATGGGCAGGGTCAACTTTGCAAAAGGAAATTGGGTTTTTTTATCATTGTCTCTTTTGGGACCATGAACAGATTCATGAGTGGAGGGTGAAACTGCTTCTTTGTGCTCTTCTTTCAGAAAACCAGGTCGTTGAAATTGGGAGTAAAAGTAAAAGATTCAAACATCCTCAGCAGCTCCAAAAACTGTCCTTTCCACTAACTGTGCTCCCTCTGAGTCTGGCCTCTTGTGCTGGCAAAGCAGCTGAGGGTTTTGGCTAGATGTTAGGGCAAGTTGACAAGGCAGAAGCGGCATGCAGCAGATAAAAAAGCAAACAGTGGCGTGTTTTCTGCTCCAACTAGAAAAGACACAAAAGCTTAACAGATCATTTTTACACAAAACATTACTTATGGTAAAAACATTGGTGGGAGGCTTGGAAGTTGCTTAAGCTTTGATTTAGTTCCAAGTGTAGGAACAATGCAGAGAGGAAAGCAAAACGTCCTTTGACATGGTCATTTCAGCTGTTTATAGACCTCCCACTTCCCTTAAGTTATAGAACATTCTGGTTTGAATAATTAAATACTTGCCTCTGCAAAACATCTTACACCAACACTGATCATGCAGAGGTTCAACTAAACTATCCTCATATTTAAGCATTTAGGG
This sequence comes from Acanthurus leucopareius, assembly GCA_029814765.1. Classification (NCBI taxonomy): domain Eukaryota; kingdom Metazoa; phylum Chordata; class Actinopteri; order Acanthuriformes; family Acanthuridae; genus Acanthurus; species Acanthurus leucopareius. The sequence continues at coordinate 972,199 of JAQMCX010000012.1, read as the reverse complement.
AACTCAGAATGCAGCTTAAAGAAGCATTCAGGACTCAAACGCAGCCTATCCAACATCCTTCAAGTTATCACAAATCCTGCCAAGAGTTGTCAGTTTGAGTTCCAGTAGCCCGCCAGTAACAAGCATCGATTTTCTTCACTAAATCCACCGAGGGGGTTTTTGGATAAGGCTTTGAAAGAACAAGAGAGCAGCAATTGTATGTGGCAACAAGACTTTTACTCTTCACTTGATTTTGTAGAAGTGTTCTATGTGAACAGACAGGAGGAAACAGAGGAGAAAATACTGAAGCGAGGAGGAATGAGTAGGTATTGGCTGTAGCCAGGCTTGACGAAAGAGCAAACTGATGAAAAACATTAAAAATGGAACCAATTTCATTGGATTTTTTTTCCTCAAAAGAGGTCAGATGTTGATTAGTGTATGATTTGTCCTCACTAATTATCAGCCTATTAGGGTTCAATGAACGAAGGCACAGCCGCGGATGTGCTGTCTCACCCCTGTTAGGGCGACATGCCCCGAGGGACTCTGGGACGGGCTCGCCGCTGGCTGTGAGTGGCCCGACACAGCAGCAGGGAAATGCCACTGGTTTCCTGTCCCACTGCAGCATATTAGATCTGTGTGTGCCTACACACACATACACATACACATAGGCTAACTGCTATCTGCTCCTATCTGTCTGACTGCACAGATCACAAAAGTCACTGTGAGGAAGGAAGGGGTCGAGACGTGGATTTCCTGAACTCTGGAGTCTGTAACTCAAAAGAAAAACAATCAAGATACCCTAAAAACAAACAATGCGGTCTTTTTTTGTTATTTTTGTATTATCTGATAGCAGTGAGAGTTAACAACTCATTTCTGAGTTTACTAAAAGCAAAGTATTTACTGAGCCTGATTTAAAGTTTTAGCTCATTTTTCAATTTTCAGTTTTTAAACAATCTAAATGAGTGGGGGTGGGGCAAAACATAAATATTAGAAGATACTGCATTACTTCCTCATCAGATAAGTTACTGATACTCCTGAATTTTTTTGTTTGTTTTCGTTTTTATATATGCAGGCACTCTAATAAGATTCCCCTGCATAAAGGACTTATACCACAGTCACATTTTCATGGCTTATATTTTGATTTTTCTCCTTTTGGCAGAAAGCAGAATGACGGCACACAAGCACAGGTTACAGTCAGTCTGTCAAATTCTATATAACTGACACCACAATGCAGTGACTTTGTACATTATTACTGCTTTTTTGTATGTTTATTTGTTTTTTTCTCAGTTTCACAGACATTTTGATGTGCTGAGATGATTGTCTCACATTGTACAAATGATCACTGAATTCCTGCATCATAATACCATCATGTGCAACTGACTGTTATCGTATCATACAGTGAGTAACTCTGTTATTCCCCCTCCTCAAGAGGAGATGTATCATTTGTGCTGTGGAGATCAAACAGTGAATGATGACGGGGAGTTCTTTGATTCAGTGAACTAACCAGGGCTGACTTGCTGCTCTCTCCTTCTCTTTCTAGTTAAAAGAATCAGTCCAGTGTTTGTGCTTAGTCCTCAGATTAATGGATCATGTTTCATGATGACACACTGCCTGCAAGGACTAGATTGTGGTACCATAATAGCTCTAATCACGTATGAAACACTCGGAATGTGTAATTGTTATAGGCAAAGATCTCTTATTTATAAAATCATGGTCACAAAGACAAGTCGAATGATATGCCTGTCAACTGTTTTTGAGATTTCAAGGAACACTGGCTCTGATGTATAATTAAGACATGAACTGGAGAAACTGATGTTAGGGACAAGTTCCAGGAGAGCAAGAGATGAATTCAAATGGAGCTGCCTGTCACTTCTCTAAATGCTATGAATGCTTTGGATTTTTGAGGTGAGTTGAACTAAAGAGATAACAAGTGGAGGGGGTTCTCTAATTGCCTCGTCAACAAAGTCACATTTCTTTAATGAGCATTTCCCTTCAGGACATCACGCACAACTGTCAGATCTGCTGCAGAGAATCAACAGCCAGAGACACACTCTAACTGCCTCCCTATCTGCAAGTCCCTTTTTGTGTATCAACACTCCCATCACAAAATAACAGGCAGCCAGCACTGTCACTTTTCAAAAAGAGCTGTCCCTGTCAGTCCTAAAGCCATCCATTAAATCATCAGCGGCGCCTGTCAAAATCCCTCCGCTACAGCATCACCTTGATACACCGCTGCCGAAAATGATCCATTATCAACTGGCTTTTTCCCACACCGAGCTTTCAAGTGCCAGGCTCTCACAAATATATCCAACTCTCCAACAAAGTCACTGCTGCGACAGCTGCAGCTATACCCAGGGGCTTTCCTTTTCACTCCGTGGCAGAGTTTTGCTGTGCTTCAAACTGCATTCCAGAAAAGTCTGTGAACAATAACAACTCAGTAAATTTAAAGAACTGACTGACTGTCTCACCAGACAAGTTTGATGAACTCTTGTCGGATGGATGGTCAGACACTAAAAATAAAAAGGACAGGATGGTGATATTGTGCAAAAAATGCAAAAACATTGCTGGTGCATCGTCAGAACTATGACATTAGTCTACGGAGACTTGTTAAGCTGTAAAAACCAAAAACTGTGTCCTCTGATTCACAAAGCACCAAAAACAGATGGGAGAAGATCTAAGTTGATTAAAATGCTAAAATACACATCTGAGTCACCCTCTATTATTACAGTGCACTTAAGGCATTTAAGCTTTACAGCGGTAAGAAGTGATTTACAGACTCTTTTTGCCCTGGATTTTGTGTCTCAGGCAGCAGAGCAGCTGCCCTTCTTCAAACTGAGCTTGTGAGGAAGATAATTCTATGAAGATACTCAAAGGGCTCATCAGTCATAGATAATGCTGTATGAGATGGAGCTTTTAAAAACTTTTAACAATATTTTTTCACCCCGACATTTCTTTCCAATAACTGTGTGTCTATGTTTAATTTATTTTTCTGTAGATGCTTATATAACTGGAGGAATAAAAACAAATTCATATCATTTAAAATTATCACTTACATACACTTGTTTTTGGTTTGATTTGAATCCAAACCTACACTAGTGATCACCAGAGAACTTTTGTCTTGTGTTTTAAGTAAAACAGAAACTGCAGATAATACTTCCATCCTCACACTGCAACTGCTGTAGCTGTGCAACTCATTTATAAGGTTTGCAAGACTGTAATGACTTAAAGATTCTGTTTAGAATACTATGTATGGAACAACTGGAACTTGCTGTTAAGAAATTTACTATTTAATGACTGAGGTAAATGTAGACTTTTACAACCCCTGCACTTGAGTGTGATTAAGATAAAATATATTTGTTTTTATTTTTTATTTTTATCTCTTACAGTTTAAAATTATGTGCAGGATCACAAGTACTTGCAGTAATATTGGATATATGATCAAAAATATGATAAAATTATGTACAGTAAACAAAGTGTGTAGATTTTTCTCAGTACATTTACACTACATCTCTTTCACAGAAAAAAGGGCTTCAAACATGTTTAAAAACTACAGACGAGTTTCATGTTGGTGGGTGAAGTGGATGCAGGAAGACAGACGCCTCTCTCGAGAGGAAGTTGTCATGTTGTTGCAGTGACAGTTTGATGAGGATGTTTTGAAACCATGTAGGAACTCATGCCTGCCTCTTTCTGAATCATTAAAATTTTCAACAGGCAAGGATTTTTTTTTTATTTTGAGCACTAATTTGTTATAATCTTTATACTATGTATGTAGCGCAAGACAACACCTATTCCACCTCTATTATTCAGTTAGTACCTTTACTATCACAGACTGTTATGCAGCACAACAGTTGCCTACAGAGGGCAACACTGCCCCGTGCTCTATGACTGAGGCTTCTGCAGTTCGCCTCACTCCAGGTCTGTTTCAGCATCATGACCAGCAGCGGAGAGGTCAGCCTCCTAAAACCACTGGAACTAATGCTGGGGGCCATCCATCTGTCTACAGCCCGAGGTGGGGAGCTCAGGCGGTTTTGAGTCGGGGCCCCTCTGGCTGTCCCACTCAAGACCTTTAAAGAGAGGTCATAGCTGACTTGTGCTGTCAGCACCCACCGCTAAACAGAGTTGCTGCTCAGTTTAGTCCCCCGGCTTTTATGCTCGCTCAAGAAGTCTCTGGTGCCCCGTTGTGACTGTGTTTATTCTGGCCCTCTGTGGTAGGAATGTGCAGGGAAGATATAAGCCATGACTGTTACGAGTGGGAGTGCAACTCTTGGTCCCCAGATGGAGTGGTGCACTCTGAAAACACACCCTACGGTTACATTTGGAAGGGGAAAGTGAGAGAGCTTCTATTTCTTTTTTTTTTTTAATTTACAACAGTTGAATGCACTAATAACTTATTAACAACGCATCGCAAGGCATCGTCAGACTGTTGTCTAATGAATATTTCGGGCCTGTGAAATTCTCTTATAATGGGTATATACATGAGTGGCTGCACTGTGTTAAGCATAAAGAAATTTAGCTCAACTCCTCTGTTTTTAATTAAATTGTTTTAAATTTAGCAAGCCAGGAGTTGTGTTTGAAAAAAATTAATAAATAAAGTAAGAAAAAGGCAACCAAGCTACAAATGGCAGTTTCAGCGTTTGATTAATGCTGCAGATTTTTGTGATGAAAGGAAGAGGATGTTAGTTTAGTCGTTGCCCTGCCTTTAGAGTGTTTTTTTGTCAGTCAGCATCAATTAGGATTCACTTGAACCTTAATAAATTTCAGGAGATATGGCTCATTTGAATGTATCAGAGCTCGCTGAGCTATTGATAGCACAATTGATCTGTAAGGAACAGATGGGCAGGCAGGTGGGGGAGGGAGAAGATACACTTTGTGTGTGTGAGTGTGTGTTTGTTCTCAAAAATGACTACAAAGCTTTCTCTGTCTCCTTTTTTTCATCTCTGCACAAATAAGCAGATATGTTGTCAATATGCCAATAGCACAAGCCTGAGCCTCTGTAAGCTGCCTCGCTCTGCTGATAGAAATCACCTGCAGTCATACTGTTACAAGTCACTCACATCAACACTGAGGTATTTAGATTGAGACTGTTAAAAGTGCCAAAAATAACAGCACACAAAAAGAAACTATATCTCGGTTGAACCTCTGTAGTGTCAATAATTTGTTCTCGTTACTGGCTGCCAACAGATGACCTGAGCAAGAGGATAAACTGTGCATTTTGTTATCAAAAAAACTGGAAAAGGCTCACAGATATTCAAAGCCTAGTAAACCCCAATTACAGGGAAAGTTAGTACTATTATTTATGTTCTACTTAACTCAAGGGATCTAGCCATTGATTGCTGAACAGGCCAGACACACAATTTGCAGTTATGACTGTGGGAATTCATAAAAATGGATTTTTTGTTCCTTTTGCTTAATTTCCTTAATTGCTTAATTAGGAAAATAAAAGGCAAAATAATCTCATTTTAATGAATCTAATGAAAATAATCATTAAATGCAACCCAATTGTACAGAACTTCCTGCCAACAGTTTGTAGAACCTGGACTCACACACTGCTACATTGCTACATGAACTTTTGCTACATTTTGCTCCTGGTATTCACATTGTTCCATCATTTTAGGGACTACTGAGGCAGAGACCTGCAGAAAAGCTGCTGTCCTTATTTAAGTTTGGTCACTTCAGGGTTGCAGTGTAGTCTAGATGGGCAGAAGTGTATGCAAACACTGATGAAGCATGTGTGTATAAGCCTTAACTACCTGTGAACTCCACATGGTTAATGAAAGACAGGCATTGCTGAACTGTTGTCCATGCTCACAGATCCACCTGGTCATGGGTCCAGGCTAAGAAATCCCTGGTCTTTCTATTTGTCCTTTCTAACTAAGCCATCAGTCCTTTGCTTCCTGTTTATACTGGCACACAAAAGTCAAGTATTTCTAAATGGTCTTGTTAGATGATTTATCTGGTGTTAAAACAGACAGAGATTATGTCTAAAACAGTGCAAAAATGCTCAATGGGGATTGCTTTATGTTTCAGTTTTTAGGCACCACTGACACCCATCAAGCCTGCTGGCAGTGCCTGTTGATTTTTTTCTGGAAACAAATGCAGCGGTCATTTTTGAATGTCGTTTTAAAATGATGTAGCCATCACAAATGGAACTCCATTATTCAGATTTTCAAAACCTGTGCAAACATAACCAAAACTACTTTCATGGCCAGACACCACACTGACATACAACTGAAATCTGTCTGTTTTGCTTTGCAGTTTGGGTGAACTGAATTATGAACTGCTTAATTCTAGCCGTTCTTTTAATCCCTGCAACAGCTAACAAACTGTCCACTGTCCTGACCAATCCACTGACGCCTTCCCAAGCTCCTCTGCTGTAAGTCACTAAGGATGACAGCCTGTTCAAACACCTGAACACATGCAACTGCCGGGAATTAAATAAAAGACTTTGAACTGTTAGATGCCTTGATAATTGTGCTATTTCAGCCACATTACCCCCACCACACTTACCTCCCTGAGGAAAGAGGAGTTGTACGCTCAGACTTTAATTACAGTGGGGGTATCAAGGTTTTGTGGGGCTATTTGATCTGGTTACTGGTCTGTTAAAGAAAACCCACAAGGCAACAAGGAAGTCATTTCAAGCCCTGCCTGCCAGTCACTTCAACAAGAGCATGACAAACACATGGCCCGTCGACGGCTGTTGGGGAGAGCTGCCGGAGACCACTGTGTTGACTGATGGTGACAGAGATGACTGACAATAACAGTGCAGACTCCAGTGTCACCTTACTGGTCAAACAGTCTGACGACCAGACCCCTGAAATGCGACTCTGACTCCACATGAAGGGGCCCTCCACATAGGAAAAGCAGAAAGGAGACAGGCAGACAGAATGATTCTTAAGTTCCTCTCATCATTATGGTACAAAGCCTATTTTATCATATGTTCTTCCCTAACACATAAATGCCGGCACAGATCTGAAGCTAACTCTCCGTTCAATCCAAACAGCTCTGGATTAACAGCGTCAAAATGTGACACAAACGTGTACTTAAATGTAAATTTTAAAAAACAGAAAAAGTCTCATGACTAAGAACACAGGCTTTCTATCAAAAGTAACAGTGCGTTTTGCTTAAGTGAAAATAAGTAGCTTTAATCCAGCCTTTGTAGTCCCAGAGGAGCATCTGGAGTCATTGAAGGAGCACTTTCACAGATGCTGAGTTCATATGCTCTGCGTTCATAGCCAATGTTTACAGCCTTGTAAAAGGAAGCCTCAGCAGTGGGTCTGGACCCAAAGACACCACGCTGTCACATACTATAACATCCCAGTTGCACTGAAAAAACTGCTGGGAGGGGGAGGTTCAGTGTAGTAAACAAAATGACAGGTATGTTGACAAAGAGACTATTGCCTACAGGTAGCAAATTACCAGTTATACATCTGTGATTGATGGAGGATCTGAGAATCCAGCATCCAGTATCAATTAGGTGGGTTTTCATCACTGCAGAGATGACTGAGTCTACAAGTGAGAGTAGAACTCTGGCTGATGGTGAGTCTGTAGCTCTTTCTCTCCACATACTTCAGTATGGGATGAACTAAAATTTAAAGCACCCTATGTATATCTTTGAATACTGAGTCAATAAAAAAATCAATAAAACAACAGGTCAAATAATCAGCTATAGACATGTGCATGTAAGGATTTAGCAGGGGCTAAACTCAATGAAATTACACTTTGTGTTAACACTACATCTCTGCATGTATTACATTTCTGCTCAATGCAACCATGGAACCCCACATCTACACAATAAAACACCAGAGTGCAGTTATATTGAAAAAGAAGAACAGTTTAACATGCAGCATCTGCTGCAGGCTTTTATCGCAAACGCATTACAGTAAAAAGAAGTCATACATATTTTAGCACTGTTGTCCACAGGAGGATATCTAACTCCCAGCCCTGCCATGCTCACTTACAGTGCACTGCATCTCTGAATGGAAACCAACTGTATCATTCTGTTTCTATTGCACAACTGCATTAAGCTGAGGACATGTCTTCACCTAATAGGACTAATAATAGAGATAAATGAGCAAGCTAGGCTTACAACAAAGTCAGGTTTCTGTGGGGAGCAGATGCTGGTGTGAACCCAGGGTCCCTTGGGCAAGACGCAGAGCAAAGCTGCATATGTGTTACTCTTATAGCTGCTGGTTTAAGTGGCCTTTTAAATGACATCATCCTGGAGGATTACTGACTTTTGCACACATACTGACTTATATTCAAAGGATTCTAAATGATTTTCATGTCAAGGGCTCATAAATTGATATATGCAACAGAGGACATGAAATAAAAACTTTGTAGTAGGTCAAATCAGTGGTGAATCTTTTTTTTGTTTTGTTTTGTTTTTGTTTTTTCATTTTCTCCTTGTTTTCCTGTGAGACCCTCTTTAGAGCTCTGAGGAGTCCCTGGGACCTGGTTTGGGAGCATCTGATACGAAGCATATAGGCTCCATCTGTGCAAACATAACCTTAAACAACCAGGCGCAAGCCAGTTTAAACTCACCATATGCCAAAGTTCTGAGTGCAAACAAAACCAACAGGAGAATCCGAGTCTGGCGGTACTCCATCATACACTCAGATTTTTCATAGATGGTCACAGTCCTCACAGTTTGTGAGACAGGCTGTCCAGCAGCGGTGATAGATCCAAACAATCGTGCAAATTATTCCCAGTCTAAGGGATGAAATCTCCGCAAACAGCATCTAACTTCAGCGGCAGCTGCCCATCTCAGCCGCTGTAGAATTAAATAAGAAGTTCAAACATCCCACGCACTAACTTTGTTTCACCCGCTTCCAAAGTCAACGTCTAATCCTGCGGACAGGAATCCTGAAAGCAAGCCGCAGGTGATGAGAGGAGAGGCGGCTGTGAGTGGCAGGCAGCGCCCGGTAAATCAGTCCCGTTTTCCCATTAATATCACACAGGAAAAATGTTCACAACGGCTTCCTATGAGTGTTATAAGTCTCAAAGTTCATGAAATCATCGTTCTGAGAGGAAAATTCCACTTTGTTATACCAAGAGCTCCATTTCTTCTGTCTGTGGCTTCACCCCGTGCTCCCCTCCTCTGCTCCGCTACTAAGAATGAATTACTACAGCCTCATCACACAAGAGCACGGTCCCGGAGCCCAAACACACTGCTGTAAAAACACCTACAGTAAGATAGATGTTTCCTGTTTCCCTTTCAAAATAAAACAATGATTTAGGTTTCGGCAAGTAGTTTATATATCATAAACCACGACTTTATACCTGTAGTAGTAGTGCTAGTATTAAATATATATGATATAGTTTTTATAGGCCTACTACAATAGATAGATGGATGAATGGATGGATGGATAGATAGATAGATAGATAGATAGATAGATAGATAGATAGATAGATAGATAGATAGATAGATAGATAGATAGATAGGAAGGAAGGAAAACCTAGGTTAAATATAGGCGTACAGTTGGTCATTTCATTATCACAGTTTTTTGCTGTCCAGTACTGGCTTTTTTCTTTTCTTTTGTTCTCCTTTTCTCCATACAGAACAGACAAACAACCAGGACTCTGTGTTGCACAAGTTGATCCAAGACAGATGTCATTCTTCAAGGTTTTTGTGCACTTCCTTTTTGTCTTCACATTTCCTGTTTTTTAAATTATTTTTGTAATGTCTTCATTTATTTCCAGATTATCATTAGCTTGCTTAACAACCCAGTAATGTATTGTATTTCTCAATTGTACCGTCAAATGTTTATACAGCACTTGTTTATAATAAGAAATCATTTTGTTGTTGATAATTCGTTCATTGTTGTCACAACCTGTTTTCGCCTGCCATGATTGTCTGTCTAAAGCACATTCGCAGAGCTTCCGGTTTGCTCTTGGTCAAATGTGTCTCGCTTCACCATCCCAGCACCGCTCCCTTAAAGGGCCAGCGCATGCACTGTTAGTCAGTGAAGAACTTTATTTTACTGACATCTGGTAAACTCTTAAAGATTTGCCATTTTCGTAACCAGACACAGAAGGATCAACAACAGTTTATCGATCAAATGCTTTTACACTGTGGACTTTTAGAAATAAAATGCTCATGTTTACATTGCAGAAGGGCCACAAACCTGTTTACAAAAAATGTCAAACATGAATGTTTGACATTTTTTGTTTGTGTTTAATTTTTGTTTGCCAAATATACAACATGATTCTTTGTTATTTTATTTTGCTAATTTCTTTATTTTAATCATGCTCCGTGTTTGAAGCACTCTCATTAGATTGGATGTTAAATGTATGTTAGATGTCTCTTAAATGTTGAAAGAGGCTCTCATTTTTAGGAGGCAACTTCTTACAGAGCCTGTTCAATGAAAAAAATCTACTTCCATCACCAAAAGCTATAGCAACATTTCATCTGTTTGAATCATTTGGGGTGAATGTTGTTTTTCATCATTTAACAATTATAATCCTATTTTGCAGCAAAGCAAGGTTTCCAGGAAATGTAAAAGGTATCTGAAGGCATCTTAGGCTCTTTATAATCCTACAAATTCTACTTGGATTAAATCCATTTAGAAACAACCTTTTTTTTTCGTTGATGTCACACTATTCAATGTGGTGAAAATGTCAACATTTATCTCAAAGCTGTTATCTAACCACAGAGGCATAAATTATGTTGGCAGTAGTATGAATCCAAATGCAAATTTGTCTTACATGTGAAAGACCTTTGATCGTGCCGACTGTGGTGCTATGTATACAAATCAGGCAATGGAAATGACTCAGGCACTAAGAGATACAAACAAACCGCACACACCACTTCAAAATGTCACTATTTATCTGAGCACAGACTTTGCCTGCACTTGATGGAAAGCGAAAAGCAATATTACATGTGCTAGGAGATATGGCAAACTGCAGCCAATGAGACTTGACATACCGAGAGCCACAATTCCGCAATAAGGAATGATTGGGTAGAGTGCTGTTGAGCTGAATAAATATTAGGGGTCAGACAGACTTTGTAAACACACAGCTCCTGACATTTATAGAAATGCATTGGATGGTGGTATGCATCAAGCAGCGCATACTAAGATGAGATTTTACACATTCTGTCACACAGGGTTTTGAACAGAAATAATTCTACATCACTAAAGTCACACAGCCTGATGTAGAGGGCTGAGAATAAAGATTCCTTTTTTGGGAGCACTGAGAAGCAAGCAGTGCTTAAACACCCCCGATATTTCTTTCATGTTTTATGCATGTACATGTTTAATTTAATTGCAAAAACTGATTAATTGAGCATCGCTCTGTGATTGAATAAAACATGATGAGGCCCAGCACTAAATGCATTTCCGTTCGCCTGTGACTGATGCTGCTACTTTGCTGCCTTCGTCAAACATTTGGCGTAGCTGTCAGTGGAATCAAGCACTCCATGAATTTAGACTAATTATCCACATTATGTACTGAATAACAATGACAGCCCATCAGTGTGGTTTGGTGATGTTCTGCACGCTTGCAGCTGAGCCATAGATCATAGAATTGTGCCCTCTCCAAACACAAAGGCTTTGTTTATGAGGTGATTTTCATAATTCATTTGAATGTTTTGTAAAAACCTTCAGAGTGGGTGTGAAAAAATATTCAGGCAGCAATATGAAAGGACAACTTTTATGTTCTATACAAACTAATATAAAGGAAAGGTTTGAGTGGTCATTGAGATTATATTTCTTTAGCTCAAGACTCCTCTTTTATAGATCAGTGTTTGAGGAAAAATGCTGGGATTAAAACATGATAAATCAAGTTTGGCCACTCTATATATGCTTCATCATTTTTAGCGAAACCGTGTGTTCTTTGCGTGATACTGTCAGTTCCTGGGCTTCTGTTCAGAAATAAGTTAACACCTTTAAGTGTATTAAGACTATGATGTATGCCTGACCTTTAAATTGCTTATTTATTTTAGCTCAGCCTGTATTTCCCCCCAGAAAATCATTATTCCACATCATTTAGAGTTGATTAAATGTTTTCATAACAAAGAGAAAGAACAATTAAAAATGTTTACTTTGTCTTAAGAAATCAAACTTCAAGTGCCAGAGATGGCAAATGTGCAGCTCAGAATGTTTCTTGGACTTATCATCTCATTTTGCATGTCAACTCCTAAAATGATTATAGAAAACTGATTGATTGCAGAACTGTTATTAGTTTAAGATGAGACATTCCTTAATTTGTGTAAATGCATAGTCACGTAGTTGCTTCCAACTTGTCTAATGCTCCTGTTTAAAGAGATACAGCATTATTCAAACCATTTCCAAAAAGCAACTTCCAATAGCTTTGGAATAAAAGAAAAAAATTCTCAAAAAGTATATTTCTATTTGATTTCTTTATGGTTCTATAGTTTATTTACTGTTAAACAACAATATTGTTAACAATTAGTCACAATACAGATTACCAACATGTAATCCTATATCTTATGGTACAGTGCTGAAGAACCCAAGGTATAGATTAACAATCATAAGGTAAATTTGTAGTGTGAAGGGTCAATGTGGAATTGTTATAGGACGCCAGCTTTGCTAAAAAATAGCCTCAAAACTCAAAAAAGGTTGGTGGGCTTGTTTACCGGAGGAGCGCAAACAAGATTAATTTGTCCTTGGAAAACCATGTGAAAACATATGTTGCTCCAACAAAGAAATGGCCAACATCCCTTCTACAACCACTTCCTTCCTGTGTGTAAACCAAATTTAACATGTATGAACTACAGCAATTGTGGCTTTAATGCTGGTGGGAGTATTTGGAGGCAATTCTGCATGCTTACAATCAGAGCTGATGATGCTGGGGGGAAAGAGTCACACAAATATGTGTGCCCACATCTGTTGATGTTAAAGATTAGCGTTCTGTGAATTCATTTGCTAAGTGAGGACAACACAATGTGCAAATGCTTAAAACATTTCTTTTCAGTTGAACCAAACTTGAGCTCTGATTTACAACCCAGACACTGCTTGCTCTATCAGTGTTTACAGTCCCTGCATGGCTGATCATGTTGGAACGTTTACTATGTGGTTAAAGCCAGCAAAAACACCCTTGCCAAAGCTTGAAGCATAAAATAACACTGTGGTAAGATAGCATCAACAGCATACTGTGCAACTAGCACTCACTACAACTTGACAGTCTCATGCTCTGTAATGCATGTTTCCCTATATCTGATGATGCAGTAGAGCATGGATAAAAACTCATCAGGACTATTCAGTGTAACCTTGGTAGGCTAACCTCATGGCAAAAACACAAGCACTGTTTCATAGAAGTGCAATTAAATGTATATCACTTGTATCTATAGCTAAGCATTTGAACCCATTCCAGTTATTTCCCCCATTACTGGTAATGAGAACCCTATATGTCTGCACCTTTTCTGACCCATAGCTGGTAATGGGAGGACGGGCCCTTTAAGAGGCTCCAGTGAATGAATTCTATTATAGATTAATTGATTAAGAGGGTGGTGCACTGAGATGACAATATATCTCTATATTGATCTGCCTTTCAATGAGATTGGCTGTTACCCAACCTCCCTGAGGAATGGAAAAAAGAGGAAGAAAGTAAGAGGGGGAGAAGGTAAAGCAGGGCAGCTATTAAGGGGGCATCTAATTTCCTGTTTCTCTCTCTGGCTTCTCACAGCTTGGATTTGGTCCCATAGTACGAGTTCAGGGAAACATATGAGCAATCCATTGGGCTGTATTCAGGCTGGAGTTCTCTTTTACATTCACGTACTATATCATCTTATTTCGCCCTGTTCCCCTCACACTCTTTGGACTGATCTCATTATAGAAGAGTCCACCTCTCTAGCTTCCCCTTCTTTACCAAGACCTCTTTGTCTTACCGTTTTCTCCATAATGAGGGGCCCCTATTAATTTTGGGGCTGTGAAGCATGACGTGCCCTCTGTTAGCCCCCCCACGCTCTCTGCAAATCTACAAATTGATATGGGTGTATGAAGATAGAGTGGGCTGGGGTGTCCCCGTCTGTTTGCCACCACACATCATGATGTGAAGGGCAGATTGGAGTGTCAAAGGCGACATTAACCTCTTGTATATCTGCTGGGGCTTAACCATTCAACTGGTTTCATTTACTAATTGTATTTTATAATGAGAGGGGATAACATTTGGCACTCACACTATAAGCTCTATGGATCCCTCTCTGAAGACAGCACTTGACAGAGTCGCCAATATTTAAAACCAGTTATGAAAGGGAACTGAATGGGGATAATTAATTTATTTTTCAGTCTCTAACCACATTTTTGCACTTTATTTGACTTTGCAAGATGATGAGGAAATGAAGAATCCAGAATGTGTTTTCACTGGCGTTGAACCAGAGGAGTGCACCTTTAGAATACATTGCAGCGATGGTGTCACTCGCTTCACTGTTCACTTGGGTGGGTCACAGAAATGGCATGCAGGTTATGCGATTTTTAAGCCACTAAGGTGCTCTGTAGATTGACATACTGTCATCGAAGCAGCTCCCTTGAGAAGAGAAATCCTTCAACTAAAAGTCTGTAAACACAGTTTATAAAAGCTTTACTGGAACCCAAGGAAGAAAAAGCAAACTCCTCTCTACTAAATGGTATGTGTATATATTTTATCTCCTCTCCTCACTGTAGAAACAGCAACAATTATGAAACAGATGTATGTTCATGTCAGTGTCACAATGAACATCTGGTGGCTGTGAGCACAGTGAATATTAAAGAGGATGGAGTTTTTGGACAATCAACTAAAGATCAGGCTTTGACAAGGAGATGAAAGGTACAGAAGCTCTTTGTTTTCCATTTTCAGCTAAAAGTCATGATTGGTTTCTAAAAAGAAATCCTCGAAAAACCTTAATGAAGTAGTTCTTTGGATCCAAACTCTGCTCTTTCCCTAACCCTCACCAAATAATTTCTCGATCCTTTGTGTCATCAACAGTTAACAGTTAGCTACAATTAACAGTTTTATTTTGAAAGGAACAAACAAATGATGCAGTCATCACATAATGGTATCAGATCAGAAAACCCTTCAATAAGTTTCAAAACAAAAAAAGTTTTAACGATAATTGTCTTTGATAGCAGAGATTTTATGTTGTCTGACAAATAATACCTTTGAAAAACACTATGTTAAGATCCTACTGAAACTGAAACACAGAGTGTTGATGGGGGTGATTTTTAAGACGACAGGTTGTTGTCTCATGCTCTTAAACTGCTGGACAACTTAACAACATATTTGGAAAAGAATAAAACTGGGGAAATATCACTCTTTCTAATCGCCGATCTTCACAAAGATAGTATTCATTGCATGTATGTTGTTTTGGAATACATGTTAGTGGACAGGACATCATGTTATTGTGTCCACCCCCTGGCAGTTTCTGGCAGAGGATGTGCATCTTCTTTGAAATAGCCTTCTTCTCAGGGTCCAAGTGGTGTCAGGACAGAGGGTCATAGTACACAACCGGCTGCTACGCTGTGCTGCTCTGTAATTCAGCCTCCCCTACTTCCATTTCCCACAGAGCTCCCATCCGCTCATTTCCTCAGAGATGAAATGACTCTTCCAATTCTCCCAGTCTGCACCGGGGCTGCAGGGAGGAGGGGTGGTGGCAGCAATTATGCCCCCCCCTCTCCAACACACACACTCCGACAAAGCTGCTAGACAGCCTGAACAAAATTGTCTCTGCACCACAGACCAGCTCCTCCGGCTCCATTCCTGTTCTCACCTGGCGTTAACTGGCAGCCCTGGCCTTTCATACAAGCTATTATGTTGTGTGACAGCAGCCATTCAAGCCTAGCAATTAGTTGCCCCGCCGAGATGCCTTATTTCCACTAAGAATACATAGAATGTCAGCGGCAAAAGGGAAAGACATGGTGTTGATCAGTTAACATGTGTAGGTTTTCCAAGTGACAAAGGCATTTTTATTATTTAATTTGCATTATGCAACTTGCAAAGACTTATTCATTGTCACATAGTACTGCTTCTCTAAGGAATGGCATGCAAAACATATTTTTCTATATATCAAGGGATCTGCAGCAGGTTTACTGACTCTCTGGTGGAAAGCCACATGAAATAAGAAAATGAAGATAGCATCTGTGGGACTGAAATGGCAAAGGAGATTGCTGTCCAAAATAATTTTGCCATTTCATACCCTTGTTTCATCATATCCACTTCCAGAGGGCAATTATCATACAAATACACAAATCAGACAATGCTATTTTTTACACACTGATGGAGGGCAGAGAATGCCACAAAGCTTTTGTCTCCTGCATTGAATCTGACCCCACCTCACCAGACTCCTGCTGAGAGGTAAGCCAATATTCTGTTATTACTTTAGCTGTGTTTGATGCAAAATAGCCCATTATATTTTCAGGACAGAGCTGTTTTGTCTGGTAAATTGGAAAGGGAAAGTAATTACACCATGAATATACACAGCCAGCTCATTTGTAGTATTGAAAATGGATCTAATAAAGCAAAATAACACTCACAGCAGAGATGTGCTCATTTTAATGGAAGATGGCAATAAATAGTGAGACACTGACTTTGCATACATCAGTGCAGTGGTTTGTTCAAAGCACAGACTTTTACTTGGCTCTAGTCACACCTTACAGGAGACAAGAGCCTTTGTGCACTAAAGAAAAGTGAAATTCATGAAGGCATATCTGTAATCAGGAGAAAAGGTCAGTGCACTTCCAACCACTTGGGTTTCAGATTGCAGGTCCCTGATTGTGGTCCTTACTTCTATTTTCACAAAATTACTTAAGGCTAAAGAATTTTATTGCCATTCTTGAAGAGTCTTTAATGTTAGTTGTTAATTTAAACAAAACCATTGTCTGTTTGTTACTTATTCTCTAATTCTGACAATTTTGACCATTTTTCAGCAATTTGTCAGTGCAAAGGTCATTGGAATGTGTTTCTGCTTTTGTTTTCTGGAAATTATGTGCCCATGTATATGTTAAATAATTTCAGTAACTACAAGATCGGATCTCTGTGTTGTATGTTTTTTATTATTATTTGCAGGTGCATACTGTGATAATACTGCACACATGGGAGCACCTGTTACCCTTTCATGTTGACTGTACTCAGTTCTTTGTAAGAACTTAGTCAGATGGGACACATTTTACTTGTTTAGCAGTAAAATGCTATAAAGAAGTACAGAGACATGAGAAGGTGGAGGAGGAGCTATTTCAAGCTTGTTATCTTGCCATTGTTGATGTTCTGAAGATAGCTGAATGCACTGTATGTCCTGAATTCAAAGTAAAGCACCCAGCACTGACTCTGGAAGTCAGGAAAAGAGAGGCAGCATAAAAAAAAGTATAGAATAATGGTTTGATAATTTATAATAGTCATTTAACACTGAAACACACTGGTGGATATGTTGCCATGGTGATTCAGGAACCACTCTGTGGTACCCCAAGATGTATCATCATTTTTAATTTACTGTGTGTTCTGTTTCACTTAATAGGCAAAAAATTGCCGAAGCTTACATTGACTAAGATTTATGTCATATTTTAAAATATAGCAATACACAAGACATTTCAAAATCACCCTAAAAAAACCTTAGTTTTAATATGCAGTTATCCAAAAGCTAAGGACATAAAAACTCAAAATTGCTTGTTGTCATAGTAACACAACATGCTGTATGACTTTGTACTTTTTCAGGGGCTCAGTAGTCAGAAAAATTACATCAGACCATGACAGAGAGATATGACATGGTAAACAGAGCCTGGAGAAATCTTTAAAACATCCCAGTTTTCAACACAGTCTGACAGGACTGAACCCGAGCTCACCAACGAAGCTCAAATCACACTCAACGCTCGTCAGTCAGAGGTTTAACAGATAGGATGTGGATGCATGTGGAAAATGGAGATCTGTTATCATCTGATAGTTTAGCTGTTGTCTACTATATGTAGGTAGGTAGGTAGGTGACTTTGTTTGTACCGGTGGGTAGATTTGTTCTGGAGCATAACATAACAGAGACAGCATCCATGTTAATTTAAAAACATTAAACAAAAGAAACAAAAGAAGCACTGACAGAGGCCACATGCAAAACAGACAGGACAAACAGCAGGTACTCACAAGCTCACAGGAGAACAGGACTCAAGTTACAGGACTCAAGAGAAGCCAATAAAGCAGAGCTGTAAAATCAAATACAGCTTAAAAAGGCAGATAAAAGGTTAAATAAATAAATATAAATGAATATAAAAAAGGTTAAAGAATTTGTGTGCAACCCATGCTAGGCTTTGTTTAGATATGTTCAAGAAAGAGGCTGTCAGTGTAATCAGACCTGTGCGTTTATGCTCCACACAACAAAAGCATGCTCACATGATCCTCTTTTTGTTTTCCCTTAAACCCTTAACTTTCGATATGTATCAATTTAACATTAAATGTCTAAAAATGATTCTGTACTGGATATGTATTTGTCAAGTTGTGTAAATACATCCCAGATGATTCCAGCAATGTTTCAACCCAGGGATATCTATGTTTATTATACAAATGATTGTGTGTTTTATTTTGTCACCAGAGTGACACAACACCTGAATCACATCGAAGAGAATTTTTAATGTACAATGGTGGCTGTTTGACAATTAAAAAAAATAAACACATCCCATAATCCCACATTGCTACACAACATCATTAAACAATGTCCTTGTTTTTCTTGTTTAGACTGAACTTTGCGATAAACTGGTGATTTATCAAGGGTGCTACCTGCCACTCACCCAATGCCAGCTGGGCTCAGCTCAAGCCCTTCATGACCCTGCAAATGATGAGAATTTACAGATAATGGATGGATGGATTGATGGATTTTTTGACTGAGAGAATTGGCAGAAATTGTATATGGCATGTATATTATCTGAGGCATCTCAAGCTGAAAATCTGCACGTCTTTAAGTTTTCTTCTAAGCGACTGAATGTTTGCTATTTAAGTAAAAGTGAAAGAGAAAGTTAGCACTGTTGTTTGAGCCCTTTTTGAGTTTGTACTTGCTCACCTAAACTTGAATTATATGCATCTTGTACTGTGGCATAGAAGGCATGTACTGGAAAAAATGAAACAACTGTGAAAAATAAGCAATTTATAGTCCATATAGTTTTTTCCTGCTCTGCTTTGTTTTTGTCTTTGCTAATTGCTTTACATTCTTGTTTCACTGCATGCAGTACAACCTTACAATTATAGCTTAAACTGTTGGGATTTATAATGTGAAACCTTGAGCGTTTTGCAATTTCACACAACAAACACCAATGTTGAATACGACCAATGCATTCTGATTTCTCACCAGTCAGAGAAGCTCAAGTTTGAATAAACCCTGTAGGTCCCTCAAGGAGCTTTCTCTCTTTACACCCGGCTCGATTCCATGCCTCTCGGCATTCTCCTTCATAACTCCCCTCCCTGTCTGGTGGACAAATGTAAAAGGTCCAGTGAAAAGTGGCACTGACTTCTCTCTCCGACCCTCTTCATAGGCTGTCAGGGTTAAGCCTTTCTACCTCAAGGGGAAAATGTGAGATGATGGTTGAGAGCCAAGTCCAAACACTTGCAGAGGTCGGAGAGAGGAGCACAGAACATTCCACAAGGCTTAGTTACCTCTGAGAGAGAGGGAGACACCTGAGGCCGGAGGGACAGTGATCAATGTCAGTGACAGAGAGGCAGCACTCAGAAAACCTGTCGTGGCAGCCTTTGTAAACAGCAGACAGAGAAGAGAACATTTATCAAACAGGACCGATTTGGGCCTGTCTCATGAGAGGTTGATATGAAACGCAGTGCTTCCTGATTCTGCATTTGTTTTAATCTTCCCTTTTCCCCTCCCACTTCTTTTTGGTTATATTGTATAAGAACTGTTGATTTTTTTGTCATTTCAAATAAATACAAAATAGCCTAATAATTAGGGTCAGGATCATAAAGCGTTTGTTTTTTTGCTCCAATAAATATGTTGGGGGTTTATTTTATCTTTAATTGTAGTTGGTATGGCAATCATAGTGCAGTGAGACACACGGGGGAACAATGACACAAAGGTGCAACCATTCAGCCAACACACACCCCCTCATGCTGTCTTATCCCTTTCATCACTGCCTCACCTCAGCCTCTTCTCTCTCCATCAGCAATTCTTCTTTTTTTCCGCCATTGTCAGAGATTGGTTTTATCCCTGTGAATGCAAGGACATTGCTTGGCTCTAGGCTAGGCAGCCTTCACCGGAGGAAAGCCCTTCAATGATTCTGGCCCTCTCCCTTGTGACAGGGTAGAAATCAAAATCTCTTGTTCGCTTAAAATTGTTGCTGGATTACCTTTGTCTCCCAATGGCAGTGAAGTCAGAACTGAGCCAGCCTATATATAACCTGCATGGGCTTGCAAGTGACACAAAACACACACAAAGGACTACACATGTATTTGTGTTTGCTGTTTTCTATATAGATGCCCATCTCAGCATGTGCATCTCCCTCCTCTCTCCATCCAATGCCTCATCATCATCATCTCTTCTTGGCTTTGTCTCCCACGCTCCCTAATGATGACAGGAATGGCCATGCTCCCAGAGAGCCAGGTTCCCACTTTAATGTCTCCTTGCCTTACTCCCTTGCTCTTGGCTCAGGTTTCCCC
The DNA here is from genome assembly GCA_029814765.1 of Acanthurus leucopareius. Lineage (NCBI taxonomy): Eukaryota > Metazoa > Chordata > Actinopteri > Acanthuriformes > Acanthuridae > Acanthurus > Acanthurus leucopareius. Next base: position 951,655 of record JAQMCX010000012.1, on the reverse strand, counting down.
CCACCCCTGCCCTCTGATTTACAACATCCCTGCTGGCTTACAGGGAGGAAGGACAGAGCTGCAAGCAAGGGAAAGGAGGGATTCATTGTTCTCTTTCTCTCTCGACTGTCTCTCTTAATTTATGACATCTCCAGCATGACCGGGGACGTGGAATGACCCCAGGGAGAACGTGCAGCCCCCCAATATGCTGGTGATAGTGTGTTGTGGCTCTCTGTCAGATTACAATACAATACCCCCCTGCCCATCACTCTGACAGAGTCAGCTGGGTTAAAGTTTGGCTGAATGAAGGCTATCACAGGTTCACACGCAAGGTTGGACCATGAGAGGTGAATAATGGTTCTATCTGGGAGTGCAGGGGGGGAGTGGGAGGTTTAACGCATTAAGTGTAACAAAGAGTGTTGCCAAGGTCTTCTGACATCGTCCCTCAGGGAGGTGTCACATGTTTTGTATTGTTGTCTAATGTTGTAGATGGAAAACAGCAACGCTAATGCTTGTATAGTCCAAACCAGACGGAGAAAGGATCAATCTGACTTTTCCTTTTACCATCTGTTTGGTCTGTATATCTAGGATGTTTTCTGATCTGTTTAACATACACATTCAACATTTTCAGCACATGTGCTGTTGCACTAATGTTGCATCGGGTTTCATTTGCCTTAAGACTTAATGCAAAGCTATAATCCTACTATGTACCTGTCCTGATGAAGAGAGAATTAAAAATTAAATTTAACCTTTGTACATTTTGATGAATGCCTTTCTCAAATTCCTGTTAAACAAATTTTATTTTTTTATTATAAGTGAATTTAAACTCTTAAATCAAACATGCAGTTCTGTTTTAATTCATTGTTTGAAAGAAGCTGGAGTTGATAGACTAAGCATCTAAAGCTAAACTAGCAGCTCTGTGACACTATACTTTTAAACTGCATTATGATAATTCATGCTCAGAGTTACAATATTAACCTAGGTTAACTGCTGATGCTTAACAGGTAACTAACACTACCATTAAACATAATGTGAGCATGCATTTGCTAATTGCACTAAACACAGGTATACAAGAACAGCTAGGATGATGGAATAATGATGACTTAAATTTTGCTGGTATTTTTAAAAAAATGGGAAAAAAAGAAAAATTTGATCTGGTGATGGTGCAAGTGGAAAAGTCAAGGGATCACAATAGATCCAATTGATCCAACAGTTGTTGTAATTTTTCAGCCTGGAACAAAGTGGTGGACTGACTGCTGACAGACAGACATTGGCATCATAACCATGCTGCTAAAAAAAACAAAAAAAAACAAAAAAAAAACACTTGTCAGGAACAATTGTCCTTTGATATCTGCCAAAGCAGTTCTGACTCAGCAACTCATGTCAAGACATGAGCTACAAAGAGCTAACGCAGGTATTGACCTATTTGCAGTTGTTAAACAGGCTGCATTAGCTTGTTTGAGCATTAACTGTTGTGAACACCTGTTTGACTGAGTTTTAGAGCAGGTGGAAAGGCCAAAGAGCAAAGGCCAGAGTCTGTCAGGAAGCGGTTCATAGAGGTGAATTGTTGTGAGCAAACATCTGAAGTGGCTGAGAATAGCATCCTCAATAAACACAACACTTGATATGAATCAGCCTAACAGCTGTGCTGGCAAACTTTTGTTGCAAATTATTTACAGCCCATTAGCCCTTCCTGAGTCCTGTGGCTAAGGCCATGACAGCGTACACACATCCAGTCTGTGTTACAGACAGCAGACAGTTTATATCAGCAGAGAGTCTTAAAACGAAAATGAAAGTCCTCAAAATGACTTTTTCATCATTTCATGAGTTATGATTTCATATTTATTAACATAATCTGGTCAGCATTTATTTCAAACACATTCTGTGTGCTCTAAACCTCCCACTTTGAGTGTTAAATGGATGATGTCGGCTATAGAAAAGCCAGACATTATCTATATGTTTAGTTTCATATTGAATCTAGTTAACATTTATGAGGTAGAACACATGCTGAGTTAAAACATTTTAATGCTGGATCCCAGAAATCAGACTTCCAAGGGAGTGGAAATATACCATGCAGATCGTTTAGGAAACAAAATGAATGCAGAAAGAGATGGATGCACTACAGCGAGATAAGAATTTTGATAAGGACCCTCCAATTAAATTTTGCCTCATTCTGATGCATGCCCTCCAACTGGTTCATAATGAGGAAGTTTTTCATGGGAGTGGTTACAAGACAAGCTCAGATGGAAATTTATTCTAAAAAAGTTTATTATGACTTTAAAACTTCAAAGTTTGTATCTGGCTTTCATCTTCACCATTAAAACCGTACAGAGCCTTCAATCACCATTTCACATTACTTCTTGAATTGTTTCCACTTAAAGTGCTCGCAGGCCTTGGTAACACTTGAAACTCCAGTGTGCATCAAGAAACTTAAAAGAGCATAAAACAGGAATTTAAAAAGGACTCATAAGCGCTGTTTGGTGTTTGGAAGGAACAGAAGCCCTTCTTGTGCGTCACTTTTGCCAATAAAAAAAGGTCAGCGTCAACAACAGCATGTACATCTGCATACAAAAGGATGCACGGAAATCTACAGTGGAGGAGATACAATGAGGCTGAAGAAAGGAGAGGTTTTGGATGCCAGCATGCATCGACTGCAATTCCCATTCTTTTCTTTCCACTTCACACTGTAGCAGGATGGAATAGAAATGGCAAGGGAAACTGTGAACAAGTCATGGGAGCATTAGTTGCACAGAGACCAAGCTGTGTGGGCGCAGAGAAGTGCAAATGAACCTTCAATGTCTGTTCGCTTTATCCGATGTGCTCCACTAAAAAGAAATGCATCTTGAGGACTGTTTTTTTCTGCTTTAGTACTGCAAACGAACAGAGCACTGGGAGTTGAAACAACAAGGAGTGATGGACTATTATTCCATATGTCGCACTGTGTATTTTTTTTACCATACAAAGTTGCGCACGATGTCTGCTTTGTTTTTCTTTTAAATTAGACTTCAAAGACAGTTTTTGAAAACTGCTTTTATTCGCAGGGATTCAGAGTTTTGCCGGATCTCATACCAAGTGAATACACTAACTGACACAGTGAATTGTAATTTTAAAGTATTCCTTAGGTCCGTTGATTAGTCAAGGGGGCAGAAAGTGGTTGACATTAACTTAAGAGGTGTGAAAAGAGCTGCCTTGGGAATTGCAGGATGAAAGTCTCTAAAACTCAGCTGGCTGATCTCTGTAACCTTGTGTTATCTAAGCCTCAAGTCTAGTTAAAAAATACCTGTAAAAAACTGCATATTCACAGTTGTCAAAGAACACTTTGCAACAATAAAAATAAGTTCATAGTTTGGCTTAATACTGAAAAACTGAAAACTTCATAAAGAAATTTACTGGAACAAGATAATTGTGACTTGCACATGTTGTAAATGTAAAACCTTGTGTCATGACTTAAAATAAAAGTGTCTTTCATAGCAGCAAATCATTGATTTATGTCACAGCTTTTGACCATTTTAATGACTTCCTGTCAGTCCAGAAATACAGCCAACATTCACAGCTGTAAGACTGTGAAACTAACCATGAAAACCGTTATTTTAAACACACTGAGACCTTGTCCTGATCCCGTTCTGTGAACAAACACCCTTATATGACATAATGTATCAAGATTTTGAGTAGTTCATGTCCTTCATGTGACATGGACTTTGCTGAGAATTTAGAAAGGCTGATGTACAGAGCACTCTCTGCTAATATTATGTATGTATTTAATAGTTATGAGACAGAACAGCCTCTCACTTGACGAACCCCAGCTGACTCGTGATGCAATTAAAACATCGGAGCAGTTCCTGTCAGACACTGTCAAAGCTGACTGTGGCAACACAAAGCTCCTGTTTCTAATGGCAGACATCATTATCTTTGTGGAACATCATCAGTTTCTGCCATCTTTTTTTTTTTTTTCCTTCTTGGAACTGACCCTTGATATTGTGATGGTCAGCTTGTTAATTCACAGAGTCTCAAGCCAGAGAAAACATCCCAGCAATGAAATGGGCCAATTATCTGCCAGTGTTCCCTTTCTGGATGGGAGAAGCAATGCTGGCCTGCCAACAACTCATTAGGATTTGACAGGCTGTGTCTCCTGAGCTGGGCTCCATTTTGATATCCAAAACAAGGCCTGGTGATAAAACTCAAACCCTAGTATCAGCATGGCATCTCTGATAACAAACAATGAGTTAATTCTCTGATAAATGATAAAGCGCCTGGAATACAATGCCTGTGAATAAGTCAAGCCAGAGGTTCCCAACTTGGGTCCTTGTGGAACAATCTCAAGGGTCAAAAGAGGAAAATAAGAAATAATAAAAATAAATGAAAAAAATAAAGCCTCATTTTGCTTATTTGTGTATTTTGGTTAGATATATGTGTATATCTTTAGATTCAACACAATATTAGGTGGAGAACTAATCACAGCTCACAGATGTGTGCAACTAATTAGCAGCAAATAGGCACAATTTTCATATGGTGGCTATAATCAATAACTGTAAATTAACTATGAATGACACAACTTATTGCATGTGAAAGGTGTTATTTATGGTTACAAATAAACAGAGACCTTATTTATGCTTTTCCAGCCAGAACCTTTCTTGTTTATATCCTCACCTCTCTAATCTGCATTTCCAGCAAAAAAAACTTGAAAAAAACCTGCCTGTACACTACCTACACAGTACCAAACAACCAGCACATATACCAGCTGGTTAAAAAAAGGTGAACCTATAGCAGCTGAGGAACTAGATACTTTTCTGGGAGTTAATGGAGAGAAGATATTTTAATTTGATGAGTTGAACCCAAAGGCGACTCCAACTAAATGACAATGTTCTGATGAGTAAATAGGCATCTGTGTACTCACAAGTTTATTGTAACTTACAGTGTGATAATAAGTTATAGTTGGGCTTTAGCTGTTTTTTTTTCTATTACCCCCAACTGGGCAAAAATAAAATAAGAATAAAAATGAAAAAATATAAATAAATGAATCAAATCTGGTTGCAGGAAAAATGAAGCAAAAAGCCCAAGGACCACTGAGTTGAGCTAACATGTAAATAGTGTGCATTTATATTCATCCATTTACATAAGGTTACATAAGACAGCATCTTTAATTCAGCAACTCTACTAGTTTAAACAAGAAACAACATTACATTCTTGTGTTTTTTCTTTCTTTTTCTTTGACATTAGCATCTTAGTTATATTGAATTTTGTAAAGGTCTTTTTAATGTGAGTCTAGAAAATAAAAATTCTATAAAACAAAGATCCCACAAGTTTGCCAGTTAACAGGCAGTAAACTTGGTTGTGACATGGTGTGATGTTACCTAGCTAAACCTGCCTAACTCTCAGCCTAACTGTAATATAAACAGTCTCATAACTTCTGTGCTTCCCCCGTGTGTTCCATTAGATGTGGAAACACAACATAATCTTCTCTGAGCAAATTATAAAATTCTCTATCTGTGTGTGTGTGTGTGTGTGTGTGTGTGTGTGTGTGTGTGAGTGAGTGACCATTTTCTTATCAGCAATCAGCTGTTTTTGCAGGTGAGCTCTGTGAACTTCCCTTAGGAGCAGCAGTTTTTGTTCTGTTGTGTTTGTTTTTGTGTACTCTTCAACCAAAATATAGAATATTACTCCTAGTATACTAGCTGCTCAAATGAGTCTAATGTCAGTAGAACTCTGTTTTTTTAGCCTGATAAAACACCAAGACACCTAAAGTGTATTATTTCACCTGGGGCTGGAAAAATTAGATAAATATCTATGAATAATATATTCATTGTTGAATGGTAAAATCAGCTCTCTGTGCTGAACTTTGACTACTTCCTGATGTTAAATCATATTTCTCTCATTTAAAAAAAGAAAAAAAAACTCAAAACACTATAAAAAATTTCAGCCTACATAAACAAGTCAAGCTCTTCTTAAACATAATGTTATGTACAATGACAGTGATGCAGTCAGGGAAAAAAGCTAGTAATGGTGGTGTTGGGGTTCAGGTTTGGGTAATTCAACTTCAATTTCATATTCAGGATTACAACATGTGAAAAAAACAGAGTGTTGTAATACTGCTGAAATATAACTAGGAGCTGTTTGCTTCTCCATGCTTTAACAGTATTACTGTAGCATGACAACCTTAATTAGAAAAAGTAACACTGACATAAAAACCTGACAGCAGAGTATGGATGAACCTTGGGTGTTTTGTCTGACCAACAGTCCAAAACTCTGAGATGTTTCATTTTACATCAATACAAAATACTGATGATGACTTTAGAGATTTTATTATATTACAAATTTGCTCAGTTTTCCAGGACACAGAAAGAATGCAAAATTAGACTAAGGCTCTGATAAAATCTCTGGAAAAACTGAAATACTGGTTGTTGTTTTTTAAACAGTGGTATTGATTTCCCATTTTGCCCTGCAACCTCCATATTGCACAAGGACAAATATATTACCATGATACCTTGATACCAGAATACCATGATTCAGGACATGCATATAGCCGTGGTCAGACCTTGTGTGTGACCCTTTCCTTAATAGAAGCATACACATGCAGTCATCCAACCAAAAGAATAAGCAAATGATTTACAACATAATATTCACATTAAATACATTGCAAGGACGGAGACCGGGTTCATGTGTGACAGTCAGCTGATCCTCATGAACCCTCATAATACATCTATCCATCTGCAACACAATGAAACAGTTGCAATTATCACAGCCTCACCTTCCACACAGCCTTCAGCACTGACAGAGTGCTGTGCTTAAGCCAACAGGAGCAAGCCTCAGACTGAGCCTCGCTCCTCTCAGCCCAATTAATGGAAGCTCATAAATAACATAAACAATGGTGTTCTCCCTTCAGGCATTGTAGTAATCAGCCTAAAGACGCCAGCAGGGCAAACAGGCAACAGTACACACTTGCACACACATGAGCTCACACACACACACACACACACACAAAGACAGGTAGATCACACAAGTGATTCATGTGAAGGAGAGATAAGAGGAAAAAATGATAAACATTATCTCTGCATAGATGCAAGCAGAAATGTGTTTTTAATGGAATGAAAATCTTTGGATTACATGTGAAGCCAAAACCTGTTTCATCATGTGATTACTGTGTTTTCTGGTGTCAAGTGACAAAGAAATGAAAAAAATAAAGAAAATCTCACAGCCTAAACAGTCAATACATATGCATAACATTCAGTGAATTGTAAAATTTGATGCTATGTAACTCTATATATATCCTCACTAATTAAGTCGGGGCTAATATTCTCTTCCAGGAAAAGCTAAGGAGTCGTTCGGGAGTGCAGGTCTCTGGAGTCTGTGTACGTTGGCTAGTTTTTGTAGTTTTGTTTGACTGTCTCCCCAATGCTGTGCATTGCTAATGCTTACTCACAGCCAAGCCCAAACACTTTGCATATTGAGACCTTGTACTTTCAGGAGGCTGCTTGGATAAATTGGCGGAGGCTTATGCATACAGATTGCAGTTATTTTAATTGGCTGTTGTTTTCCAATAAGATTATGAGGGATTTCTATGAAAATAGATGGCGAGACACACACATACATATGTGATACACGCAAAAACGTGGACACACACACACAAACACACATTCTTTGACGGCAGAAAAGGGAATGTGCCTGTGGCCACAGTGCTGAGTGTAATTGTCGAATTTGGAGCCCCAGATGGCCCTCCGTGGCCCTGGGCCCTGTACTCTCACATCACTGGCACAAAAACACGCTCACATCATTCACTCCTGACTCATTAGATACAGCCTCCCTTTTATGATTTTCCTTGGCTGCTTAATTCCCCACACTGCTGACTTTAAATCTGTGTATGACTGCGATTAAATTTTAATATACTGCCACTGCTGTGACCTTGAGGCAGAGACTGTCCCTCGTCAGCTTTAAAAAGGGAAATTAGCAAAAATGTATTGTTAATTATAGATATAGTGAGAGTGGCAGGCTTTGTTTGGGTGAGGTTATGGGATGCAAGATCTTATTTGAAGCTGCATAATCATAAATTGTGTCTGTCTACCAACCCATAAAATCTGTTGCCTAATGCCAAAATCCTTGGTCTATATTACACTGGCTCTGCATAAAGCATATTGACAATACTACTAAATAAACAGTGGATGGATTAGTATGCATTTTTACCTTAGTTAATTGCTCTATGTAGTTTAACAAGCATGAATGCTGATAAATGCAATCAAAGTAAACTGCTTTGAATCAGAATAAGCTTCAGTATGAGCACAAGTTTGCACTGCAGACATTGATCCTCTGATAGAGACATGACCTAAAGTGGCTGTAATCTGTTGAGTCACCGATGATATGTGCAATGAAACTGTAAGGTTAGAAGAAGAGATAAGAAGAAGGGTGTATGTGCATGCATACAGTATCTGTTTGCTGAGCAGGTTCAACATATAACCCTTTGACACCTCACTCTGCATGCATGTGCACACACACAGGCACACACACACACACACACACACACACACACACACACACACATGTCGTCATTCTAGGCTGCTCCCTCTTGTGCTCCCATGAGGAGGAGGGTCTATTGATCAGAGAGGAATCTCCCTAATTAGGCCTGAACTGAGTAGGAAGGAGAAAGGGTGAAGCAAAAGGGGGGAGGAGAATGACTGGAAAAGGAGAAAGGAAAAAAATGAGAAAAACAAAGGAGAAAAGAATGTGAAGAGGCAGTTTGACTTGTTGCTCTGTGATGGATTGGGACATGATGGGAAAGAAGAGTAGACAACAAAAAGATGAACACATTTTGGAAGATAAGAGAGAGGGACAGCGCAAACATATGAAGGAGGATCACAATGTAAAGGGCAAAGTAGATGGACAGAAAAAAAGTTGGAGGTAGGACCTGAGTTTACTACACAAGCTCCGAGATAACCAAAAAACAACACACACACACAAATACATACATTCATATAATGTCCACCCCACACTGACTGAACTCAATCCTGAAATAGCTTGAATGTTAAATGTTTATTGTTTATTTGCACACCGGTTGCACTTTGAGTACTGCTCCTATGTTTAGATTTTAATATCACAGAGTGCCATAATTTTGTTTTGTTGTTGTCTTGCTCAGCAGCAGTACATTTTCTTGAATTGACTTCATTGCTCTGGTTTATGGAAGGAAGAAGAAGAAAAAAGGGCTGAGGGTAGTTTGATTCCAATCACCCTTCAAGCGTTTCAATGCTCCAGGGATTCAATTAAAACATGCAATTATCTATTTCACAACACACCTCACCTCCCCTTTGTTTTCCCCCTAACTGTACCATCACACTGGTGTAGCTGGAGGTTTGTTGTGTATTTCTCTGTGTCATCTCAGCTAGCATGAACACAATATATGCCAAAGGATGGACGCTCTCATCAAATCACCACACATCACAGTCAGTGCATTTTCAGTATGGGCACTGCCCAGCTGCACCTGTGGTTCACTAAGGGGGACAAAACTCATTTTCAAGTTTTAAAAATGGAACAATCCTCAGCAGACTGCAACAATGAAGCATTTCATCCTGCCCAATTACCAAACAACTGTGCTGAAATAATTGTCCCTTGTTAAAGTGTTAGAGATTAAAGCAATTGATCAATATGTGTCCATTCATTCTGTGTTGATAATCTTACAGGAAAAAAAAATAGAAATGATATACAAAATATTATGGCATTTTTTTTCATAACAACATGAAGATATATGATAGCAAAGTCACTAATCTAAAACATTTTTGTAATCTTATATTGGACCTGAATTATTACTATGCTTTGAGGTTCCCCAGTGTGTTCTGAGCCAGGTCCACCACAATCTCTAAACTGGTTGTTTTAACTTGATGAATGAGATCAGATTACTAATCAGTGTCCCACAATTGTTTTATAAGGAAACCTGACTGTAAATTCCAAGGAAAATAGGCCCATTGCATTTGCATTCTGTGAGGCTGTCGTCCTGTTAGTTCCCATTAATAGTGGTGACATCTGCAAAATTTTTACAATAAAAAAAATTAAAATTAAAATTAAAATACAAGGCATATCTCTTTTTGAATGAAACTCAATATTATGAAAAGAAGTGGGACGACCATTTGACACAAAATAGGGCACTTGATTACCCCCAATTTTGCTATGGCTGTGAATATTCTACATTTTACCCAGGAATCTTTAAACATTTCCCACTAGAAAGCAAGGAAACCACTGTCTTAGCAATGATGTTTTACTGATGGCCTCGACCTGCTGCACTGATAATTAATCATAAACTGGACAGTACTAAAGGAAAATAAAATGGTCTGGTGGTTAAAGAGTTTTCCTTTAACCTCGTAACCTGTGTTCAACCCTTGTGTCAGCAAGAATCAAACCTGCTATAGTGACCTCGAGCACATCTTATGTTCTTTAAAAGGTCTGGTCAGTGTGTCATTGTGTTAACTACATTAGAACACAGTATAGTGCTACTTAGCTTTGTGCCTGAATCCCAGACTTTGAGTGATTACGGGATGCATAGCACAGTTAATATTGTACATTTTTAATTGTGTCTGCCATTAATGCAGTTTCACTGATACTACCATGTATAAGCAGGCAGTAGCTTAGCCAACTGTTTTTGGGGCTGCTTTCATGAAATTCCTTGTGGCCTCAAACTGAAATCCCAAGAATGGACTGTTCCAAAGCAATATCAGACAATACCATACAAAAAAAGATTCCATATAACATAAATGACTTTTTTCTGTGTCCATTGTCTATACAGATGAATTCCTACCTCTGAGGAAATTCAAATGTCTTTTGATTCCAACATGGCAGCCTCTCAGTCAGCTCACAGCAGACTCAGCTGCTGCTTTCATATGTTACTGTAGGGGATTACGCTTTTCATTTCAGTTTCTGTCACTGAATGAATTCACTCCTTTTCAGCTAATTGTTAAAACATTAGTAGAAAACAAAATGTCATAAACACAATTAAAGAGATAAAAAAAACAAAAAAAAACATCTGACAAAAATGTCAAGTACAGTCGAGGGATGATTGCTGAGACAAAAGTGAGACATTACTAGACGAGGCACATATCATACTTGTTGGGGGAGGTGGCACCAGCATTGAGCTCATCAAACAGCCCATTTTAATACTGTCTCTACACCCAGCAACTAAATCTAATAAAGCTGTGCAAAATGCTCTGCAACATCAGAGAGCTGTCTCACAAAGCTCTTCTCCTCACCACCTCCGCTCATGTTGGTCTAAAATTGCATGGGCACACTGCCTGAAGTGGTTCAGAATGTTGAAGGCTGGTGCAGTAAAAATGTGTTAATTATGTGGGAGTGGAAGTGAGCTTTTGAGTATCAATCGTCCGGAAATGTGGAAAACTGGAGAGCTCGATGGCATGAAAGGTTACCCATGTGATGGTAAATGAGAAAAAGCCTCATATAAAGTTGTCACCTCATCTGCTGTTCAGAGCTTGTTTTTCTCTGTTTTGTCTTCAAATGACTCACTTTGCCAAAATGAACTCTACCTGCACTTCAATTGCTGCATGTAGAAACATACTGAAGCAGTGCTGATACACACAGCGGTGCAATTTGAAAGAGGCTATCAAAAAAATCGAGATGCCATTGTGAGAGTTCATTAATATCAAGTCAAGACATGGTACTTCTTCATGTGCCAAATGTAATATAGCTCAAACAGTGCAATGATTTTACAAGACAGAGATCTCTCTTTTATCTTTTGATCTAAATTAATGTTGTGGTCGATAACAGCTTTCAAAGTCTCAACTTGTGAATTATTAAAGATGATGAGCAAAGGTACCCCATCACATTTAAGACTCGCATTTTTCAAGCAGACATGGGTCCAAGTTGTTTCTTTTCTCAATCTTCCGTAAAAACTCTGAGTATGTCTTCATCTAAAGGAGCGGGCTTGGGATATGACATGTTTTTCTCATCTAGTATGTTCATTGGTCTCCTTACATCAAACATGCTATTTACAGTCCATTTCAATGTTGCTGGGTGTTATTATTCAGCTCTAGCACATACAGTTCCAACAACATGCGTCTGAAGGCCACTTTGTACAGTGAAGACATTCAGAATATAGCATATACCGTTTTCTTACTGTTTACAGATGAGCATGCTGATGCCAGAACAGAGCACACAGAAATCAGACATTTGAAATTCTTGATCCACTTCTAATCTACACTTTCAGATTTTTGTTTATTCTGCCAGTATATGCTTCTAGTTTTTGTTTTGCTGTTCAGTATGATATCAGGAGAATCTGTGGGCAGAGTTAATCAATCTTTTGGGCCCTGGCACACTGCAGACCCTTGGGCTTGTGCCCATAGGCCCACTCAGTAATCCATCTATGCCTTCACTTCCCGCTCCTTCTGCCTCTGCGGATGTTCCTGTGCCAATTTATATGGTCAACTCCCACCTCACCTCAGTCAGTGTCACTCCTAGACTAGACTAGACACCAAACATAACCAATATTCTCACAACTTGTTTAAAATGAGCCGGCTAAGTGAAACACAGATCTGCATTAAGCTGCATATTTCTGCAGATGTGTCACCTTCTAATGTGTCACCTTCATTGAATTATACCTCCCTTGCAGAGGTATGAATTTGCTATGTGCTTTCTGGTTTGCATGTTGAATATACAATTACAATCACAAATGAGCAGTAACCTACAGTACTCAGTCTCACTGCACGATTATTTTTACTTAGCGAAGTCCAGTGTTTTGTTTGTAACAGAAACTAAAGCATAAACAGGAAAGAAAACACATGCAAAAAAAACAAGGATGGAAACAACAAACATGGAATGGATGGAAACAACTGCCTGTCCCTTTGATGTGAGTGAGGCAGTTTTAAAATTCCTTTATTGTTATTAATATGTCTTTTGTTCTACATCTTGTGCTTTAGAGTAGTCTGACTTTGTTATCAAGTAAACATTGCATGAAATTATTGCAGCAACAATATGGTGCTTGTTTGTAAGCTAATCCTGTCAACTGGAGCATCTTGTGTGTTCATGGCCACGGTGCTACGCTGCTGCAAACAGTCCAGCTGGCAGCGGGGGGCAGCGACCAGCAGTACACTATTGGCCATGTCCCTCAGCTATAATCAGCTGTAGGTTTGGGTTATCTCTTCGTGTGCACACAGGTAGGGATGATCAAAGGCATCATGGGAGAGAAATGAAAGGACATAGTTTTGGTTAGATGCAAAGGCGAACATAAGCATCCCCACAGAGGCATGCTGCTATAGATGTGTATGAAGAACAGCCATTTATGTACAGACACACCACTGACTGAGCTGCTTTGAACCCTGGGAGTCTTTACTCTAAGTGTATGTGTGTGTTTGTGTGAGTATGTGTGTGTGGGTTTGTGTGTTTGTGTGTACTATAGCAGACAAAAATAGGGGGACCTCAGGAACTATCTTGACTCCAGTCTTCATGCAACATTGATTTCTTCTATTGATTGTGTCTGTCCTTCAACATGAGGGAGACAACTCACATAAAACACTCCAACACACAGGGGGGGGGGGGGGGGGGGGGGGGGGGGGGGGGGGGGGGGGGGGGGGGGGGGGGGGGGGGGGGGGGGGGGGG
>JAQMCX010000012.1:864957-937998 GCA_029814765.1 Acanthurus leucopareius | reverse complement strand
CACACACACACACACACACACACACACACACACACACACACACACACACACACACACACACACACACACACCTCATAACACAACACCCATGTGTGACAGCCCTGCAGCAGATAAACAGGACCACATAAATGAAGGTAAAGCTCTCTACTGTCTTACAAGCAAATCTGTCCCTCTTCCTCTCCCCCTGCGTCCGTCCCTTCCCATCTCTCCTTCCCTGCAGGTAACAATGTGTACCGAGGTCACACCACAAAGAGTCATGGCTTCCTTGGTTTAATTTGTGTGAGGACAAGGTGGAAATCTCTTCAGTTTCAATTGCCTCAGTCGTCAGGCTGTTTTCCAACAATGAAAAGTGAGCAGATGACCTTGTAAGGCCAGCTACCAAGAAAGAAGCCATTAATATTTCATTCTTACAGAGCCTCCTCTGCTCCTGTTTTCTGTCTGCCTGTCTCTCCTAAATACGGAAATAGTGACTGAGTCCTGGAGCAAGACCAAGGTGCTGTGTGCAGCCAACACTCTGCTATTTTGGTGAGTGTGGATTAAAAGAATACAACTGTGTGTCCTTTAAATAAATGTGTATACAGAGTATAAGTCCACATGTGCAAAGGATAAACACATCGGCATCATTCATCAGTCCTTTTTCCATTAGTAATACAAGGCCAAAAAGAGCATGTGCACAATGAAATCAACATGGCACATTTGCAATAATGCAAGCTGATAGAAAATTGATGGAAAACATGCAATATAAGAACTGATATTACTTATTAATATTTTCAAATTATTGCCAGACTGGCATGTATGTCAGCAGATGCAACAAGCACATAACACACACAAAGCTGCCATATGTGAGACCACACTGATACAATTGTAGCTGCAGTTTGTGCCACTCAATTTAAACAGAAACAGGTTGTAATTGTATTTAATTGAAATTTAGCCAATAAAAACCCATAGCTTTGCAAAATTACTTCCTACAAAGATGTCCTCGGGGGGCCATTGGAGAATGTACGGCAACATACTACAGGCATGTCAAAAAATGACCTTTGGGAAAAAATTAAATTCAGCAGCAAACTAGTTAGGAATTAGCATATCCAGATGCAGCCGCCTTGATTTGATTTCATTGCCTTAATTGGATTTCCTTTGCTGTGCTGCGATAGCCATAAAAACTGAAGGCCTGGACTTCATCGGCGGCTGCGCATGGATCACCATCACAGCTCAGGGATGATATTAAACCAATATGAGCTGGGAATGTTAATGAAGAGAACTGCTGTCATATGGGGCCTGTCAGTACACTTGCCAATTAAAAAGCATCATAGCATGTGTGGTGAAGCTACTCTGGAATTACATTATTATTTATTATTAACATGATTTCTTTATTGAGACACTCAAGGACTGGTAGCCCTTTATTTTTCCTTTTCAGCATGTTTAAAAAGTCCCTTTTCGTCATCTGATTCACAGATTGCTTGAGCACTCAGACCTTTGTGTTACATGCTTGTTAAGGTTGTGCCTCTCACATGGCAATCAAAATCCAAATGTCAGAATGTATGTAGAGGTCAAACACTGAATGCCTGCAATTATGTTCAGCCATATGCTGTGTACAGAAGTTGAGTATGGAAATCAACACTGAATGTTGGATGATAGACAAGCTGATCGCAGAGATTCTGCATAATTTGCGTCTGCCTACACAATTTAGAGATCAGTGGCACTCAAAGTGATACCACCAGGGAAAATAAGACAAGGTTTAAATCCATGAAATTATAAAGCTTTTACCCAACATGTGTTTTGCCTTTTGTAAAATAAGATCTGTAAGTAGCAGAAAATCAAACATTTACATAAAAAAAAACACTATTGTAAAATAGGATTTGATGAATGTGTTAAAAAAAAACCCGTTAAATTAGACTAAGTAAAAAGGCTCAAACTTTGGAAGATAGATACATGATTAGTGTAACTCTGACTGCTGAAACATTGTTCAATCTTTAGATAAACTTTTCAGTATTCAGTGTTTTTGCACAGAATACATGTGGAGAGGAAGCTGTAAGGTAGATTGATGTGTTCCACCATCTTTTACATAAATATTTATACACTGATTATCTAAGAAAGGAATCTATTCTTGGTCAGAATGGACAGGAGGAATGATTCCTGCAAATAACTGTTCAATGTACGCTAGTAGTATATGAGTTTTGTTTTTTAGATGAACTTGAAAAATATAGGAACCTATAAGAAGATTAACTACATACCTGTGTGAATTCCAGGGCAGAAACTGACACCTTGTCAAACAATTTTGCACACCTTGTCAAACAATTTTGCACATTTCTTTAAAAGTAACTTCTTTGCTCTCTCTCTCTCAAATGCATGCACCCACACACACACACATACACACACACACAGAGCATATAGATCTCACATAGGAGCCTCACATACACAGCTCTTCACTCAAGGCTCAGCAGGTGGCTTTTCATTTGCTTTCACTTGACCGTGACTAAAAAGCAGTGGTCAGCTGCCTGTGGAGTCCCTCTCCAATCATTACCATGTTAATATCTGCAAAATACTCTTTTGTAGGAGGAACAGGGGAGCACGAGACAGCAGGGTGTGCAGGGAGGAGGGCAAGAGAGGTCTTCTTAAAACCAAGCAAAAGGAGAAAAATTGGATGGCAGAAATGGAGCTGGGAAAATAAATGTGGAGAGGGAGCAGCAAGGTTGAGCCAGAGAGCACTGCTGTTTTTAATTCCAGATGATTTCCTCCAGTTTTACCTGAGTCAGACCAGAGATGCACTGATGGAGATAGTAACCCCTGCTAGCCTCATTAGCCCTCTCCAGCTGCTTCAGTGACATTTTGCACTTCATCCAAACCCCTAGCGTCCCGCCAAACTACCATCGCTGCCAGAACACTTCAAAACACCAACAGTAATTTAGTCCAAACCTAGACCTTCAGAGGCATAATGGAGGCCTCCTTCCAACACAGACATCAATAAAATTGCTATGTGTGTGTCTCTGTGTGTACACTTATATTTGTTTTCTTTTCTTTTCACTTCCCACACGTTCCTAATGCCATCAACTCTACCACCACCAATATGAGCCCTGCAAACAAAGAGATGGTCTTCCATTAGAGTAATTGGGCAATTTAGCTGCTGCTGCTGCTCAGGGCGGCTTTATACAAGTGGCTTTTCATGAATAACAAATTGGCCATTACCTGTGACTGCAGGTCCAACAAGTGGGTCCGTCTACTGTGGAAAAAAAAATTATTACTTATCAACTATTTAATACGAATGGAAATCTGTTGTTTAACTTTTCTAATTTGTACTTAGATGAGTAGTTAAGCAGCACTATGTGCACTACACATCTTTTATAATTTAGATCAAGTCTACCACAGTTAAAGCCTTTTTAAAACAGTACATATTATATATTTGCTCTATTGGAAGCTCGTTACGTGGAAGTCTTTTATTTTCTACACCTACATTTGCATTACTGCTCAGTGTATTTGTTCAATATGTGAGAACGAACAAAAAATCTCTTTGCAGTGATGTATACAAAGTTCTTTAGTCCTCCCTCTGCTGCTGCTTTTATTTTAGATTGACATCCAAAAATCGGCATCTCGTCAACATTTTGACAAAGATGAAAAATGTTTTTTACACATCAGTTATTCCAGGTTTGAAAAAAAGAGAAAAATTTAACTTCAGAACACGGAAAAACACAAAGCTAACCAAAATCTAATGAATATTGTCCAAATAGAGAAGAGGCATTGTTTGAACACATTTATTCTAGTCTCTGTTTGATGTTTGTGTACATCATGTTTGTGTGTGACCTGTGTGTGTATTCCTGCAGCAGCCAACCGATGAGCTGCCAGCAAAGAGGAATGACCTTTCCTCACCTCTCCTTTGGCCATCATGCGCAGAAGGCATTAACCCTTCAGGCTCCTTCAAACAAGGCACAATCACAGTCTGCAGGGAGTCCCGTGTCTGTATGTGTGGCTGTGGCATGTGCTTCATTTCAATTCAATGCAGCTCTGATAAGCAACTTCTAAAAGCCAGGCAACAGCCATTCCACACCGATTTTCTCCAAGACTATCAGGCAGGCTGATAACAGAAATAACAGAATGGGACCTCTAACTGTCTTGATTCACACAAAAGAATGACTTGAAATACTGTGAATGTGTGGAATGATTGTGCTCTTAGAATAGAGACCTGAAAAATGAATCTGTTTAGTGTGATATTTTAAATTTGGCCTCTCCCTGCCAGGCTTTTCTGCACTATTTCACATTTGCTGCAGCTGAACAAATCATTCATTACCTCTGCCAAAGTAAATAGTTCCTGCCAATTATTTCAACCTTTTATTAGACTGTGTTTCTGCCTTTCTTCAATGTGACTTTAATCTAATGGAAACTCTGCATTTAAAATATTCAATCCATCATTGGCTGTAACTTTTAGAAATAGATTCATTTTCTGTTGTTTGTGTTATGTTCCTGCTTCTGTCTTCACTCAGACTGTTTTCATAGTCTTCCTCCTTCTTTTGCCATTATCATTTTTGCTATGCAGGTCCCAAAGTGACTGTCACCAGCTTCACCAGTCACACAGCACTCTGCAGGCAAGACAGGTCTTCTCTGCCAGTCAAAAGTAATATATTAACATGAGAATCGATGGTTGCTCAGCTAGCTCGATCCACTATGGCAGAGAACCGCAGAAAGAAAATCAATTATGAAACACCAGATTATTTAATAGATACAGTGGCATATAAAACCCCAGACAGGATCAAATCTGTCTGTCACTCAGCTGGAGTTATCTAACCTCAATTCCTACTGCTCCCCTCCTCTAAACACATCATCCAGGACTTTTGTTTGGTCACATGTAGCCGTCTCGTCTACACAGCATCCTGACTCTTGTGCCTCAGAACCACCTGGAACAGAATAAGCTAGGGAGTAGTATTAGTAATGATGATAGAAGATAGCTGCACATTTGGCAGCTTTACCTTTAATTTATTCATTGTTCATCACACTGGTACAGACCAAAGCTCACTCAGTGCAGAAAAGAGAAAAAGAAAGGGTGACAGGATGAGGGGAGATGGAAGAATAAATAGCCTAAATATCGATTTATACTGATTTGACTTCATCAGTCTGTGAGATCAGCTCTTGGATAAACTATCAGTCCTCATGGAAGGTGAGTGCTGTAATGCAGGAGGATCAAACTGAGATCAGGTGATTTGAGTTTGCACCAGACGGACATATTGTCCATTAATTGATTTTATTATCATTTAGCATTTGTGTATAAAGACATGTCTGCTGGTAGTTCTTGCATGTGGAATTTTCCATTTCTGCTTTAATATTTCAGCAGAATTCTCAGTAAATCCAAACAGGTAGAAACCAGAGGTGGGATGGAGTGCTTGCCACTACTCACAAGTGTCTCATTAAAGTCAAACATCCCTTTAAGAGAGACGGGTAATTTTAGGGGAACACATCCAATTACAGATTTCTTATGATTTTGCATGGAAAACAGAGATCACATAAGCCTGTTAGAGTTTATAGGCTTATGAGCTGTAAACTAAAGTTGGTACTGCTTCTCTCTATCAAGTTGGAACGAGTTACAAAAACAAAAATCATTGAACACAAATATATATGCTTTAATAGAAACTCACACATGGACAAAAAAGGATAGTTTGAATCGCAGGAAGGTCTTTGGCACTGACATGGAAATGTCGATCTTCAATATACAAAATAATTTTTCAGGTTTGCACAACATGCAACTAAAATGATCTCATCCCAACCACCAATTTTGACCTGATTGCAGAAAAGTACACACTTGGTGCATTTTAAATTGACATAAAGACGGATATGAAGGAGCTGTGACTCAGCTAAATTACAATTCATTTCCTAACATAAATGGAAATGAAAGTGAAGTGACCCCAGCCAAATATAACAAGGTGACAGACTGCAACAAAGAAAGGAGATGTCTGAAAAAGGAGTGATGTAGAGTGGTGGGGGGTTGACCCCTGTTTGCACTTGGCCATGTTGTATGTGGGGCATATTTTGCCCAGTCAGAAGAGGCCCATCTTTTCATTTAAAGAAGTCAAAGCGTGGCTCTGTGTGCCTGTGGATCCCTGCCAGATGGACCACCACATGGCCTGAGCATTGTCATTCAGATGCGGCGTGTGCTGCCTTGCTTAATAAAGCACAAGTGCATAAATTCAAAAGCTTTACAGGGGCAATATGGAGATTTGTATCATCTGTTATCGTGTGATTAGGGATTTGAGCATGTGTTTGCTCAACCTTGTTTGATGTTTTCCAACTGAAAGTGTCAGGTATCTGTAATATACCGTACATTTCAAACAAATATAAAGGTCTGTTAAGAATTTTAAAAAATGTTTTCAGGTAATTCTGTTTATACACTAAACAGAATTACCTATGTTATGTTCAGAAGCAAGAGTAGTTTGGGATAAAGAATGGTGAATCAAGTGCTTTTTCTCTGCATTCAGCGAAAGTGATGTGGAGGTGACTGGGGTGGATGGTAGCTGGAGAAATGCAGGATGCTCAAATCTTGAAGAGCAGGGATTCCGTCCACCTCTGGGTTTAGAAAGGTTTAGACAGACATATACAGACAAAACATCCTGTTTCATACTTCTAGCCATATTACTTTCTACAATGTAAACCAGCAGTTACTGATTTTTGGCCATGAAGGGGCAGAAGGAACAACTTGTGAACAACATACTGAAATATTATTACTTCTTAAATTATGTTGAACTTGTTGCCATCAGCTGCTTGTTTACATGTCCAGCATTTAGGGAGCAGCATTAGCATTAGTCTGGAGTGTGTTTTGGCCACTTTGTGCATCCAAGTCCAGTATCAACTCTCTTGTAGCTCTGTTCTTGTTATCTATCAACACCAGAGGGAAAAGCCAAGCCGTGGACGCTAAATGCTCCATAAAGTTCAAAAGCAAGTCTCTACTCTTGTGTGTCATTATGTGCTGAGAGCTGTGCTGATTTTTCTCAAAGTACAGCTGCCTTGTGAAAATTATGCAATGAGATCACTAATGGTTGAACCAAAACTGGGTTTTGGTATTAAACTCAGTAGTCTTAAGGGTAGCAACTGGATTATGCTGGTAATGAGAATCGATTTATATTGGATCAATGGATTGGTACCTGAGAGAGGCCGAAAGAAATACAGAGAGAGAACAAGCTTATCACATCCTTGCAGCTTGTAAAAGTCAGAGTGAGTTGGTTTATGTAGGAAAGTAAAACAGTTGATATGTCTGAAATCTAATCAGAAAACTAAATAGTTGATTTAGTTTAGTTTGTTACCACAAAAGCAACATAACTGAAAAATAAAACAGTAATCAGCCAGGATTCCATGTTACTAATACAACAGCAGTTAGTTCAAGCTTGCTTTCACGAAGATTATTTGAGAGTTGTTGATTGGACTTCATGATTGGTTTTGGAGTGTTTGTTTTGCTGTTGAAAGCATTGCATTATGCATGCAGATGTTACTAATATTTTTCCCTACATAAACATGATAAACATGTGTAAGTGTAATTAAATATGATTTATACTAATCTTGCATGTGCATGAAAGTAGCAAAATACTTAGGTGTTTATCACTGACTTTGTGGTAGACGAAAAAACAGTAACAGGTGATGATGGATTAAATAAAATACCTCAGGTTTTTGAGTAAGTTTATTGATACACACTTTTGACAATCTATAAAATGTTCCAAGTTAAACAGGGGATCATGTCGATGTGCAGGCTCGCAGACACAGAAGGGGAAAATGGATTTCAGGAGTCACAAATCCTGCTGAGCTGTAGAGCGAGCATCATATGGGTGTAAATCCAGGAGACGAGTGTTCTCCCTAACCTCAGCAACAACGCTACCCAGCAATCAGCCTCCAGTGAATGAGGCGACCACCCTATCTCATCTCTGACTCTCCTGGCTCTAGTTCACCTTCCTTATCTCTGTGCAAATCTAACTTTACAAGACCAACTCCAGCATTCAAGTGCTCTCAGAATAGCTGTGTCGGCACCACCCATGACTGGGGGTTTCCAAAGTGGTTATCAAGGCAGGGGGCAGGCGTTAGAAAAGGGACAGAGACGGGAGATCTGGGTATGGAAGAGAGATATGAGCTGAGATGGTAAAGAAGCTGCCAACAGTCACCAAGACTCTGACAAACACAGAAAGTGTCTGCACTTACAGGACCTGTTTTCCTGAAAATTATGCAAAAGACCTGTAAGTACAGCTCCAGTGTGAAGGGAGAGCTGCATATTCTCTTCATTTGCATTTCTAAGAAGTTATGTGTTGCTTTAATAATGTGGCAGCAGACATAAGAACTGAAATGAAATAGAGAGAGGTGTCTGACCTCCACCTCTACTCCTCTGATTTCTGTATTTAAAACTCTCCAGTAGCATAAGTATCTCTCAGTCACAACCCTTTGAAAACAACAGACAAAACAAAGCAACAGAGTCCTTCATCAGCAATTCAAATAAAACTAATAAAATAAAATGTCAAATGGTTCTGACATTGAAGTACAGCTCTCATATAGTATGTACAGAAAGAAAATATATTAGAACAATATATCTACATTTCCTCTCAAATTTAAGTTGGTATGCCCAGAATGTCTCTAAACACAGTAAAAAAAAAAAAGCTGAAAACTGCCTACAGAGGAGGAAACACACACAGATACTTTTTTAAAAGGTCTGTGGCGCTGTGACAGAGATTTAGGTTTTGCATTCTAATCTTATTTGCTTTAAAAAAATCTTAAAATGTTTTTCATCCAGCTTGATGCCACTTATGGTCATCCCCAGCAGCTGAGTGAAAGATAAAATATGACTGAAAAAGAAACAGGGAGACTAAAAAAAAAAACCGCTGAAGGAAGAAATGGAAAGTCAGCAACAGCAGATGCAAAACGAGTTCACACATGGCCCGAAATTAGGCAGAGGAGATTGATAATTAAAAACATATAAATAAAAAGTTTGAGGGGAAACATGTCTTCCATCCAGCTCCTTTGGGGCAAAGAGACAATAACTAATAACAAACTCAGCCTGTTTTAGTTTTCCTCTGTACAGTCGCTGATCGATACCAATGGCTTCTCAATTTTGCCGTGCAATGAGTTCTCAATAAAAGCGGTGAACGGACATTACGCCCCCTCCCTCCTGTTGCTGAATCCAATTCCACGGACAACTCGAGACCTGCCCATAATGGATTCTCTATTTCATAGGTTTTGGCTTGTGTTCCTATGGTACTTGGTTAATATTTCAGCTCGCTGTCTCTCTTCCCTGTACAGCCCACTTTGTTGTATTGATTTATTTGTGCATCCCCCGACATACCACCTCTGTTGTGGGAAGACAATCTATTATGGAATTTAATACCTTTCAAAGAGCTCATTTTCTTCTTTTTTTCTTCATTCTTTTTAGAAGATGATAGTGGACACAGAATGTTCTGGGCTGCACAGAAGTGGTCAGAGAAAAGTGCTGTTCACCCAGTGTTATTCTCTAACCAAGGAACAGAGGGTGTCTTATGTGACATTTGGTTCAAATCCAAACACATCCAGAATAGATAAGAGCTGCAGTGGAGGGAGTTGAATTAGCACAAGACAATGACTGAGATGCATTTCCTGAAAGGTGTTGGAGGAGAGGAAAAGGTTTGGGAGGATACATGAGGATGTAAAAGAGGGATGTTCAGTGCACAGCTGTGGAGGAGGAAGCCTGAACCTTGGACACAATGTTGCTGTCCTTCCTGTAAACTGCATCCTACACTGAACATCCGGTCAGTTCATTTGAAACTGCCTTTTTCCTGACACACACAGGGAATTTCAAATTAGAGTAAACATTGTAGACTGAAGACAAGGGGAGGAATTTTGGAGTCCATTGGAAATCAGGGGGGAGACCATCTCCTAATGGACTAGTTTGATTTGCTGAAATGTTATGGTAAAGATGTACCAACTGAACATTTCTCTGAACATCACGTCCATTCAAGGATGTAAGAGAACCTACAATAGCTGCTAAATTAGCAAAAACACTAAAGCCCTCTTGAGAGTCTGTGTTTTGTCCATTCTGGGATACTGTAGAACTAGGATGGCACAACATAGATCTTGGGAAAGAGGACCCGCTCCTTTTGTAGAAATAAAATGCTCAAGGTGACAAAACATACCCATTCATATTTCCAGATGATTAATGATGATTAAGATTATTACGTACCATTTCTGCCTCTTTTCCCACACACCACTTAATACATTAACTTTGTGTTTTACGTTGCGTAGCAACAAAAAATAAAAATAAATGATGACTTTAAAAACTGTTGTTCACTCATTTTACTTTGTACTTCTTAATACTGCACCTGTTAATCATTGATTCATTTTTGTTTCTTTATTCAAGTGTATTGTTCTGTAAATAGTTCATTTAAAGTCAAATCACTGATCTGAAGCTCAGTTCTCATGTTGTTCTGTTACAGTTTTCTAGCAAATAATAAACATAGCAAATTCTAGTAATTTTTTTATAAATCTGATTAGTTTGCCCACTTCTGGTTTGGGCACTGTATGTTCCCTGTTTGAGCCCCGCTCTATAGATACCATCTTTTTTTACATGATTAAAACAGATACAGACAAATTTCTTCTGGCTTTTTAAATTAAAACTTAACATTTCTGTGATTAAGGTCTAAGGTTTAGGATACAGACACACTAGATCCCACTCAGGTTCTATGAAAAGAAAGAGACCCTGCTGCTGGATGCATTTCAGACATGGCACGCCGAGCTTACAGATGAATTGCAGTATCTAAGTAAGCATGAACACCACTCCACTTCTGCGAATCCGTCCATCCAGCACGTTGCAACTGACATGCAAAAATCAAATCAAACTGTCAAGCAAGGTAGTAGTAATAACATGTAAATCAAAACTCAGTAAATTCAGTACCTGCAGTTTCTATTTCCCATCTCACTTGTTTACAGAAACATATTTTGCTATACTGTTTCACAGAGAAAGCTTTTGGCCTGGCTCTGGGTGTGAAGCACCAACCCTCCTGCAGCACATCATCCACCAACCAAAGCTTTCATTTTTACAGCCACGAGAAATGTCCTGGAAAATGTCCTGATGGTCATTAAAATTATCCAGTTGAAACTGTTGCGGCAATATCAAACAGTCATCTGCTGACTGGCAGCCATCTTGCCTAGGTGTCATACAACAACCATCCCTGTCTGCCTCCGGATGAGAAAAGTCACCTCATATGCATTTAATCTGAAATATATCACTTGTTGATGTCCAACAGATGTCCAGTCACTGACAGGACATCCATGGGAGATTTTTGAACCTGTTGGTCAGTGTTTCCCACTGACCCTATCAGAATGCCATTCAATGCAATCCCAGTGACAAGCAGCATTAAAACTGTTATAAAGGCTGGTGGAACAACATGGAAAGACACTTTTTGTTTTATCAGTACACATGAGAGAAGGATGACAACAGACAAAAATATTCCCCAAATGAACAATATATGGTAATGTCTTCAAGATTATATAATCTGTTTTGATATATGTGTTGTATTCGTCCTTAATTAACAGCATACACTGTGAAACAATAGATAGGAGGCAACTGGAGAGATGACACCAAAAACGCTGTGTTAGTCACAGAGTCAACACTTAGCACACAGTTTGGGGTCTGTCAAATGATTCCAGTCTGGTGTTTAATTCAGTAACAGTCAGATTTAGGGACTGCCTGAATGGAATAATCTAATTACTCCAAAGGAAACTCCAATTTGTTACAATCATTGCAAAAACACTAATCAAATTACAGAGAAAACAGGCTTTAACAAAGGCTGTCAGAAGAAACAATGATAAATAGATTAACAATTAGGACAATTCAATTGTAAAATTATAGCAAACACGATGATTCCTCTCTTTCTTGACATAATGCTTAATGACATTTGTATGTGATAATTGCATTCTGCAAATTACAGTCTTTGTAAATTAACTTATAATAGATTATTTCAGTACACACTGCTCAGACTTTGGAGTTTAACTGGAAGCAATGATAGTGAGCACACAACTGAAGGATCAGCTCTCTGTATTTTTTAATGTAAATTCCATCAGGAAACAAATAATTCATCATATGTAAATGAAATGTAGATGTGGGATAAGTATGGTAGTACTGTACATACAGCCTTGTTAATACATATTGTTTTTACTGGCATTCATTAGTGAGTCATCAGGGCTCAAGGGTCAGTGTGGGAGTACGCAATAATATATACAGACTGTATATACATATACTTATCAATAGCTGCCTGTGTATATGTAAGATTTCTATTATTCTGACAATAATTGGAAAAATAATAGACTCAGAATTAAAATGCCTCAACCCAATTATATCAGTTAAATAGAAGATATGTTGTTCATGTAACCTAATGCCTAATGTAACTAATGAAAAAGCTGAGCTATAACATAAGGCTACATTTTCTGTTTTTTTACCTTTTTTCATTAAACACCAGACTGCTTCTTCACTACACAGCAGGGGATTGGCTCCTGCGAGGGGTGTAGGTGTGACTCAGAGGGAGATAACTGATGGCTCCTGTGAGGTGTGTGTGAGGATGATGCGGGAAAAAAGTGGCTTGAGAGAGCAGCACAGAGAACTGATGTTTGAGCATAACCAAACAATTCAATTCTCACTTATGGCATCACTATCTCCTTGAGATTAAAGGAACTTTAGAGGACCTGTTGCTGGAAAAGCTCCAAACTTCATGAATGAGTTTGATTGATTGTTTCACCTTTCGGCTCATGAGATGTTATGGATGTGATTCTTTGCAAGGTTTAGTGACTAAGTTGGGGACACTCACGCTTCTCATGCTAAAATCTGCGCTTCAAAATACCCCCCCTTTCATTCCCCACTTCAAGAGCTTGAAACTCAAACCATCATCAACACTGGTTCTCTGCTTTGAAGGCCTCTAGACCCCCCTTTCATTCACTAAATTCACCTACACACTCACCCACACACTGATTGAAGGACCCTTCCAAAGACCCTCAATAACTGTTCGTATTATTTTGTTTGGAGGAAGAATGCTATCTGGTAAAAGAGGAATGAATTGATATTTTTGTTGGTAATATATAAATGTTATACTTGGTATGACATAAATTTGTGTCAATGAAAGAGAAACATTCTTGACTCTGTTGTTTTTTGTGGAGTGGGTCATGCGTAAACAGCAAATCTTAATAATTTTTGACAGACTTAATTGTGTGTCTGACGCCTAATTTATGACATATAATAAACCTTAGGCCTCAAACTACTGTGCTACCAAGTTTAATGAACAATAAGGAAATTGCACACAGCTTCCAATCCATTTACATTTATTGAAACTTAATCTATCCACCCAACATCAAAAGAGTACTTGTGACATTTATTTGCTATTTTCCCTCTTCATATGTCATTTTTCAGTGCATGCTGTGCTGTGCTGCACTGTGATTTATGCATGCTGTATTGATTATTCATCTTTAATACAAGTCAAAGCCATATTGAAATTAACAGCTGTCACAACTAACAAAGGCACCATCAATAAAAAGAGACATGTATCAATAAAGTGTGTACCACGTCTTTGAGAGATTGCTTCCTGACGAGGTCTTCTGTCACTTCCTGTGGCATCAGGTGAATGACACCCAGCAGTAATACATCCACTCAGACACCATCAGATAACAGTGGACCTGAGACCAAACCAAATAACAGCCTCATATGACTAAGTTGTTATTTACTTTGAGGACTGAATGTTAGCAAGTGTGATCTTCTGCAGAGAGCTTAATGAGCCCTGATGTCTCCATCTATGCTGAGACACAATAAGAATTATTAGAACTAGAAATAAGTAGCAAACACCAAACATTACCTGCAGTGTGTTACTACTGAATATAAAACCCTTTCTCATTGATCATACACCTAAATCTTTACACTAGTACCTTACAGACCAGAGCGCCAGCCAAACAATCTGCTTTTCTGATTGATTTTCCTTATCGCTCTAACTAATCGGTGAGGAAATTTGGCATAAGTACAAGAGCATGCTGCAATGTCGCAGTACAGCAGACATAAATCATGCTCCATTGGCAGCAGCATTTATCAGAACTATATTGCCTGGCTATCGATCGCCTCTCAGACAAGATTGTGATGAGGATTGTGGAAAGGGGAAAAATGAATTTCAGCCTTCAGCGTCTCGTCTCGATATACCCAACTAGCCAAACAAGGAGGAGAGAAATTCTCCTCTTCCTCTATACTGTCTTATTATTTCACTGCCACCTGGAGACTTTGTTAATGAAAATGATGGTGGTACATATATGAACTAAACGTGCTCTCCAAAGATATGCATCATAATTATTTTTTTTTTGTTCACTATATGAACAGTAGAGTGGAATCATTTAATATCCTGTTAAACTGACTAAGGCAGAAGTCTCTCTGTGCTACAAATGACAAATATTATAATTAAAACAGGGGGAGATGGGATTTGACTGTAAGATAAAAGGCGTTTTGGCTCCAGCAGCTCTTTTCATGTGCTAAGAAAAGGAGCCATTGTATTTTGGGAGGCTCACAGTTAAAATGTGCACATTGATTCAAAGCAGCGTCCTGCTAAAATGAGAAAATAAGAATACAGCAGTCAGAGTCTAAAGACTCTCTCAGGGTTTAAAGTCAAGAATCTGAGCCTGAGAGCAGAACCACAGGGACACGAGGATGGCTCAACAGTTCAAAACTTGATTTAATCAACCTGAAACACATGCACGTAATGCACACACCCACGCCAGTTCAAGAACACACATACAAAACCCACACTGAATCCGAGAGGTACACATACACTCATATACAAACCCACACACTCGCACACGCAGACAGTGGATTTCAGATCAATGCCAGAGGAGAATCAATGGATGGTGGGGGGTTGGAAAGGCAAAATTGCTCATGGTAAAGATATATTTAGAAAGGTAAAAGACCTGCGAGTGGGACGGCTGCAGAAGAGGGAGCAGGAGGAAAATGAAAGAGAAAAGGGGAAGAGGAGCGACTCTGTGGAGTTAATTGATTTAGGTGAGGCTGGAAAAGGGGACGCTGCAGGAATGCACCCAGTCTCCCCAAAGCACCCATTGGTGCCAGATGCTGCTCACCTTTATCAATTACCTGCACATCTGATTTTTCATGTCCCACATTATCAAAACGAACCACATGTGGACCCTTACAAGCCGACAAGCTGCCACTTCTCGCACATCCTCCATTTTTCCAGTCACCACACCTGTTTCAGTACAGTCTCATGGACTTCAGAGAATGTTTGTATGTTGAAATATAATTGACATTTCACAGTCAATTAAAACACGCAGCAGCTGTTCAGTGTCTCCTCTGATCCTATAGACTACAGTATTGTTTGGGAAGTGTGTTTTTTTCTTTTTTTGCTGTAGTTCTGAGGATTCATTTGAGTTCTTAGTGGTGTCTCAGTGGCATATGAACATATGGTGTGTTTATCCGCCTTCCATCCTTTTTTTTTTCGATTTTGTTTTGCTTTTATCACTTGAGTGGTAGCTCAGCTTTGGATGCAGCAGTAACCCTAGAGCACAGTTTTTTTGTTTTTCTTCATTTTAATGATGAACTGCTAAAGAAGCCTAGATGAATAAAGAAGAAAAAAAACTTTTTTCTCCACTAAGATGTCACAGCATCCCTTTTAATACACTTTGCATGATTTTATTTTTTTTAAACTACCATTAAAATTCTCCAAAAAAATACACATCTTGCTAAAACAGTGAGAAAGACTTAAAAATACTGAGACCTCATTGGGATTGTCACACTCAAAGCTGTAGGGAGATTTATTCCTCCATTCAATCTGCTGCTATTATGTCTCGTTCTTCCCTTAATATAGACTTTGCATAAAACATAAGGGGACCAAGTGTTGAGGGTGTATACTTATACATTTATATTTTCAGATCTCCATAAGGACAGGACAGTGGGCACGCCCACACAAACACACATATCCATGAGAGATGGGCGGGGGGCGTGTCAGTGTGCCAGGGAGAGTGATGGATGGAGGTATGTCTTAGGGTGGGACGGGCCACCAGGGAGGGTGCTTCAGATCAGTGACGCCCACTCACCTGCCACAGCCTCCAAAGAAAACCCACAACACCTACAACTGGATGTGTAGAGAAAAGTGAGTGGAAAACACTGTCCAAATTTTAGAAGAAGCCTGGATTCAGATATAAACTCAAGACACCAAGTTGTGTCAAAGCAGGAGCATGTGATGTGTTTGTCTGCATTGAGGTAGAACTGAGGTCAAAGCCCCTTTTTTTCTATCCATTTAGTCTGTGTTATATACTGTATATCTGCAATAGGATCTGATAACTGGCATCACCAGTAAAGATCTCTTTCACCACCTAGTGGTCAAATGTGACACAACACTCTTTTAAGCTTTCCTGGCCACAACGAATTTATTGTTTTCCAACAAAGTCTATTTGTCCTACACGTACATATAATATATGCTTATTCTTATTGTAGGTATTATTTGCAAATTGGTAAATAAAAGAAATTAATAGGCAAATAGATCCAGAATAAAAGAAAACTCAGGGCTGGATGTTTCCCTTAAAATATCAAGATCAAAACAAAGGAATGGAACATTTATAGGATCTTAATTTAAAGACATTAAATATGAGATTAAATTGGAAGGAATTTTTGCAAGTTTAGTCTCCCTCTCCTTAGTGTGGCTAAGCGGCAGAGAAAGGTGGTTGTTATAAGTGCTGGAGGGAGTAAATTCAGTCTTTTCATTGAACAATGTAAATCTCATTTTGTAGTGAAACTTCATCATCATATTTCTGTGATGTCTTAGTGCAGACATGAATCAGAGCCCCACAATAGAGGGATTACTGTTTGTGACCAGGCAATGTAATGCTGACATCTGGTGTTTAATACTGGTGTTACAGTGGCAGGACAGTCTGGTCTGATGCTATCCCCAAGGGAATTCTCAGGGGACCTTTTTTTTCTCTTCTTACTCTGTGTTCATGAACGAGCCCAGCAGCTGTTAGAAAAGGCTTATTATCAGGCACAATGAACATGATCAAGAAAAAGTGATTAGTCTGGACAGTGTGCATAAGTTTGAGATAAAAAACCTACTGATCAAAATGATTTCAGGGAAAACCCACAGTTCAGTGCTAAATTGATGAGGCTGAGCTTCTTCCATCATGCCACTAGAGGGAACCATAGATCTACATACTGATGCATGCTGTGTTAGCCAGCTTATTTACTGATTATCTGTATGTGAATAATGTTTTTTGTAGTGCATGTGCTGCCTTACAGAGAAACACTTATTTGTCTGCCATGTCTTATGTTATCAGTCATACAGGACGCAAAAAGTTTATTTATTTTATGGAGGATTTAAAATCGTGACATCCAACACTGAATGTCAGATTGACTTCAAATCAGACAATGTTAACAGTGATCAAGTTTTCTTGCATCTCTTGTTTCTTTACAAAATTATCTGTAAACACTGCAGTCATGTGACTGATAGCATGTCAGAACTTCCTGTATTTAACTGAAGGGTAGCCCTTGCTCTTATGGAGCATATTGTTCACTTTAATATGTTTAACTAGTGTATCTGCACTGCAAGTTAAGTGTAGAATTTCTGTTTCTGTTATAATTTTTACTCTTCATTTATTGCATCAGTTCAAGCACTAAGTTGAGCCTCTGAGTAGTCTGAATACAAACATCAAGTATACTTTTTTCTTGTATTCTGCTGTCTAACTAATGCTGCTGAGCTAATCCGAGATGGTGATTGTTCTCCTGTTTCATTGTCTAAATTAAATACAAGTTATCCACTTTAGGCAGCCTGTGGGATGCAAAAAGCCTCTGTTGTCTCTCAAAATCAGAGTAGTCCCCCTGTCTTTGATGAAACTGTCAGAGACGCTCTTTGCCCCTGACATTTGCTTTCATGTGCAGGGCCTTTTTTGACTGGCAGAGCTCTTTCAAATGCAAAGCACGTGGATGGAGGAAGAGAAAGGAAGGTGGGAAAGGGCACAGAGAGGAATGAAGAGACACACCCTGCTCCCTGCCACCTCCCTATACTCCCTTTGTGGATGGTGGTGCTTAGCAGGTAGGGAGGTGGCTGCTAATTGGCAGGGTAAATGCTGCGGCAGGCATCCTAATAGCGCTCCCCCTGGAGGAGACGCTCCAGAGAGATGACAGCATGACTCCTAATACTTCTCTCTTTACCACCTACTTCTAATCCTTCCTCTTCTATCCCTTTTTCTCTGCTTTCTCATAGTACAAAACTTGCTCTATATAAATCCACTTTTAATTACAAAAAACAAAAGCAAAGCTCTCTTTTGTCAAAGACCAGAAAATACTACTGCAATTCTGTTATTTTTTTTACTGAAATATAATAATATATAATATATATTTTAATGAAATCAACAGAAAAAATCATAAATGTATTTTTTAATCTACTTAAATAAATGACTTTTGTATAGTAGAACATAAATATATAATAAAGGACAACAGAACAGACTATTGACTCTGCATTCATTTGTTTGTCTCTCTTTTGTTTTGTCCTTTCTGCAATTCTGTTTCATGTTTTTTCATGAGTTCATTAAATTTCAAACACCTTGGCAATCACACATACATAATAATAAAGTTTCATCCCCTGCTCTCCACTGGCTTGTCACCTACACTGTTGCAAGCGTTATATTTATTCATTGCTTTATTCCTGGCTGCTTTCTGTTTTCAGAGGGCTCCACATTTTGTTTTCTGAGATAAAATCCAAACTGAAAATTGCACTATTTGCTCAGCAGCAAACTGCAGGAAATAACCGATGTTCTGCTTAATACCAGAAATTGAGTCAAAGAAAGCATCTCAGAAATTTTCCAACTCCAAAGTCAATATTTAAATTTGAAAATAATGCCAACAAAGGTTTCTCTTTGTTCTTCAGCAAAACGACAGAAGAGGCCACATATCAATTGTATTAATTAGAGTTGACGTCATGCTGCTCTGACTCACATCCTGTGTGCTTCGCTTTTTCTCTCTCCAACCTGGTCTTTAGAAAGCAGCTTGTTCTTTTGTGTCAAGGTGAGCACGAGGTCAGATGATGTGATTTCAGGCAATGATATCACCCCTGTCAGCACTCAAAGACACACAAGCCAAAACCGATGAGGTCAGCCTCACCAAACTATTTGTCTTTTCTGCTGGTCTCACCTGTGTTATTGGAACATAAGATCACAGACAGCAGGGTTCATGGAGGAACATGCTCTGCAATGTCCTTTTTCAAAATGTCAAGCGTAAATGCTAATGCATGAAAATTTTAGGCTGTGGAACTGTTTTGGAAATGAAGTCCTGAATCCACTTGATATTCAAATTTGTTATTAACCTTCTTTGTTACACTTGGAGTAAAATCCAGCCTCTCCCTGCAACCATTAGTTTTAGAAGTATGATCTCACACCAACATATGAGTAACTAAGTCGTCACTCAAGCTATAAGTCATTGTTTTTAGTCAATGGTATTGATTTATCTAATGGTAGGGCTCATAGTTTCTGAGTATGCTGTAAATAAATCATTTGGCAAACATTTTAACTTTCAGTATGTATTTTGGCAAATTGTTTAATTTTAAGGGCTATATGGAGCATGTGATGTTCCATTTTAGTCTTAACAGATACTTTTCTATTACATGTTATGGCAGGTGAAGCCAGTGAATTTCATTTCAAAAGACAATAAATAGATATGAATGTGCCTTTGGATTATTATAATGTTTAAATGGGTTAGTCAATACAATGCACCTAATTATACTGCCACAACAGGGACTTGCAAACTTATGCACACACATTACAGACACACATACGCAAGCCCCAGCCAGGACACCTGCTGCTTTAGTAACACGCTGAACATGGAGATTCGGTGGCATTGATCGGTATAAATAACTTATGAGCCTAACAGGACCACTGGGAAAGAGAGATGTAAACAAAGAGACCTGCCTGTTAACTCTGTCTGGATGTTTCTCAGTCTGAGGGAAACAGATAAGGTCTTCACACTGGTGTGAACAGTTTTCAAGTATAATTTGCAGTTTGCAGTTTGCAGTTTGCAGTATAATGTAAGTCAAGTAGACAATATATGTGCTCATGCATTTCTGAGAAATGTTTTGTAAGAACTTTTTTCTTTGCATTGCACAAAACTATATCTTGTAAATTCTGACTTAAAATTTTGAACTACATGTTAGAGGAATAGGGTTAGAATAAATTTTAGAAGTGGAAATAACAGATTAAAAGCCTGAGGACAATCTCTGTGAAATTTAAATCCTGCTTTTCAAATGTAACACAGCACTTTTATTTTGACTGATTAAAATAGCAAAAAACAAACAAAAAAAGCAATATTCCTGTTAGTACTACTGCTAATAAAATGTGTAACATATTACTATAAAAATTATAGAATGATAATTATAATAATAGTAACACTGTAAAACTAATTAAATTATTATTCCTTTGTGACCAAAACTGTTTTAAATATAAATTAAAAAAATGATTTCTGAATTATATTGATCTATTGGTCTAATATGTTTAAAAATAGGTTTAACTGGTGGCTTACTGCAGTGTACTCAGTCACACTTTGTTTTATTCAGTCAGTCAAATATATTTGTAATGTTTTTTAAACTAAAACTGAAGACGTAACCAATGATTGCCAACATATATGCATTTTTACCAAAACGATTAACGCCATTCAGAGAGATTCCTCACAACCTAACTCAGTCCAAATTGCTATATATTATTATAAAATGATATATTAACCTTCAACAAAGCCTTTAGTTAAACTTTAGAAATAATCTTACAGTTAACGGCCTAGTTTCTGACCTGATGCCTCTATGCACTGATCATAATGCTGCATTCTTTGTTCACACAGTAGTGGTGTTTATCTCATGCAAACTTTGGTTTTCAAACTATATATGAACCTCACCAGCTCTCCCTGGACCAACCAAGACAGTAATACTACACATTATTGCTTGCAACACCCCAAACATTCACCCAAACATACTGATGTGTGTGTGCTGTTGGGCTGCTGGCTCTGGCTGCATAATTATAATCCAAGCTGGTATCAAAGTAATGTTAGACAATTAGCATGCACATGCATATGTGCTGAACAACAACTACTCTGCCTTTGTAGGGGTTATGATTAAACATGTGCATCGAGGATACCTTAGAGATAATAAGTGTAAAATTGCTTTAATGAAAGAGAGTATTGGCCTGTGGTATGCATATACAGTATGCTGTTAATGAGCCACGTGCCCAAGCGACTTTGTGTACTCTGAGCTGATCTAATGAACTAGAATAAAAATGTAACCATTTATATGAATCACTACTCCTATAAGCTGCTTTATAAATGAATGCCCTGAAAGGAACACAGCAGCAATTTGCACAGAGTGTAACATATGGTCATAATAAGGAACTGCAAGATTTTGAGAACTGCAATCTGATGGTTTTCAGCCCACACACCCAGTGTACATGTTTGCTCAACAATAACCCGTTTACGCTTCATGTCACTGTATACTGTAATTTTGGGAAATATAATGCTTGGCTTCACTGGAAGAAATTTCTCACATACATACACATGCATACACACACACACACACACATTAGTGATTGTCCTTTTTTTGCCTCTACATTATGTGAGCAGTATCAGAGCAGCATGGACAAGCCAGCACTTTAAGAGGTGGCGGTGGCCCCCGCTGTGGGCAGCAGCAAGACGCTGATTAGTGCTAATGAAGACCTGCAGGAAGTGTTCATGCATGTGAGGGAGTGAACACGGATTAGAGTTGGGACTGTGTGCGTGTTAAGCTGCTGTAATGAGACCAGTTGCATGTGAAATGTGTGTGTGTGTGTGACCAGTGAATTGGGGGTTGTGTGAGCTCTGCTACCCACCTGTAAGAGTCACAGCATATCTCATAAACCCTTGATGACCTGCTTTTATGATGAACAATCCTCACGGTAATTTAAAAGTGCACATAGAATTAATAGTCATCTCTGACCTCTGACCTGTGCTCTGAATCTCTCCTCACCTGTAAAGTGACGACCACTATTCCCAATCATTTTCCGCTACCTGCCCAGTCTGTTTCCATGGCGACTTGCCCTTAACCTTCTGCCAGCCTTCCCTCTTGGCGTCGACCCCCTCCTCTCCTGTCCCTGGTCTCTGTTGCTCTCAGTCTGGGAAATCAGCCTAATAAATAGCTTTATGGTAATCAGGCTGCCGAACGGCAAGTAGAGCTGCCAATCTTAATACACTTATTAAAGTGCCTGAAAATGTCAGTCTCCCTTGTTGCCCTGTGGCCCTCGCCGCACTCTTTCTTCACTTTTCACTCAGTGCTGGCAGACACTCTGTCACAGCACCTCTGTTCTGCTCTAAGCTTGCCTCTGTTCAGACTTCTTTTTGGTCATGTTTCTGTTTAAAGAAATGTGTACTTTAACTTTGTTTTAGGGTAGAGGTTGCCACTTTTTTTTTTGTTAAACTAACCAAACATTCACACTCAGCCCCAAGGTTTGGTTGACAGCATTGGCACTCTTCTTTTGTGTTTTTTTCCTTTTTTTTTTGGTAGGAAAAGATTGGCTTCCTGTGAGTTTTAGAATTGATTTTGCGATTTTACCGATAACATGTAAGGTCTTGCACTGTCAGGCACCAACTTCATTTTCAAATAAGATAATCTCCCATTTTCCTCAGCTTAAGATCCCCAGGCAGCTTTTTTTCTCTTAACAGCACCTGATACTTTGTTTAGAAAAGAACTACATAAACAAAGATGATTGCCTTTATTATTCTGAATTTATTATAATGTGGCATTTTGATGACATTCCATAAAAGTCTGCAAATTGATGTATGAATATGTTGTTATACTAATGACAATCCTCATCAATATTCTGAAATTTAATGGATATGTTTTCTTTCCAATGTTCATAAATGCAATTGACATTTCAGAGTGTCAAACATTTACTTTTCCTGTTTTTCTACATTTTTTTAATGTCCATTGCAATGTAAATCAATCAAAACCAAATGTCACTGAGGAAATACTATAATATAAGGGTTAGTTTGACTTCTATTCCCTTAAAATTATTTTATAGGTCAAAATATTGTCAAAAATTCTGAAGCCAAAAAATATACAAATAAAGAAATTAAAAAGAGCGAAAAATAAAAATTTTGGAGGAAAAAATAAGCAACATTGATAACAATACTGTTTACTGATCATATGGCAAGAGTCAAAATGTAACATCTACATTTACGTAATAGAATGATTAATTTCCACGGACAGCTTCATTTGTCACTGTCTTTATTAAATTTGCTCCTAATTTTATCCCCTTAACCCCCTGGAAATATTATGTAAGAACCACTGTGCTTGGTTTTCTTGTATAATCCCTTCATAGTGTGGTCTTGCTGTTTGAAACTGGAGTCATTGCAGTTTCAGCTCCTTGAGAAAGCCTGAGAGTGCAGCTGGTCCCCCCTGCTCTTCATTTTAATATGATCTGTTATGGGGTGTGTGTTTACTGACCCCGTCATTGTTCAAGAAAGCCCCCCACTGTCATCATCCTCACTAACTCTTTTCCTTCATCTCTTCTGGCTTTTCGCCTGAGCATATTCTGAAGTTTTAACTGCTGTGGTCACTTTATCAGCTACCCACCCCCACCCCAAACCCATCATTCAGAATAGTCTTTGAAAATTGAAGCCATTTTCCAAGTTTTTCATCATCTGTTCAGGTCTGTCACAGAAGCTTTTTACCAACGTATGACTGCTTCCATTAGCACCTCAGAATGAGGTCGCTGAGCCAGCAGCAGCAGTTTGGCACTGAAAACCAGATTAGGTTTTTCAGTGAGTTGGATGTTCAGGGCCAAGTTTTCTAGAGATGTGCTCAATTAAAATGCCTGTTACATAATGAATATACAATCATCCATGTCTTTCTAACTGACTGCTAATACTCCATACATTATCTACTAGGTCACCTACTTGATGCGATATACTTATTTTTAAAAAATAAAAATATTGACAGATAGATAAATAAATTAAAAGACATTAATTTAAAATAAATCACCACTGAAGAGTAAGCTCACGCATAATAAAGGAGCCAGACTCTGAGATTTTGACCACTGGGATTACAGCACCAAAGTGATTTACAGGACTTTGTCTGGGAACTAGGAAGACAGAGCGAGTGGGAACAGGAGAGGCATTAGGGGATAAAAAAAGGGTGGTTGGGCTTCACCAGTGGGGATTTTCACATCAGACTCAGTCAAAATGACTAAAAAAAGCCTGTGGTTGTTTTAACAGTGGAAAGGCAACCTAAGATGGATTTTGTGAGTTTGGTTTTCTTTTGTTTCTGTGTGTCTCTCATAAAGAGTTTACACAGCAGTTGTGTTTGAGACAGAGCACTTAAAACACAAGTTCTGGCCCAATGTTGCAAATTGTTTTTTAACAGGAAAGTGAAGCAAATCCTACATTCATCCTGCATTACATTTTTCCATATCACTTTAATAATGTTGTAACCCCTAAGAATATTTTATAATATATATTTTCATTTTGAGTGCACACTGTCTGAAGCTGTGAGTCACTTAAAATGGAAAGTAAATGAGTAAGACTGTGCCATCTGCTCCCCACTTGGCCCACATCGCAAGACTGGTCATACTGGGATGCTCAGGTGTGAATGTGTGTATTAAAAAAAAAGAAAAAGGAAAAAAAAGCAAGGATTGGATTGCAAATACTTGTTTTGGATATTTTCAAACATACACTGACTGTGGTCATTGCTATTAGCTACAATGTTTCTTTTTAACCTCTGCTAAATGTTGTTGCTGTTGCATTCAGAGTTTCATGCGAACAGGTTAAATATTACATGGATGAATTACATCTCTGATTGAAAAGCATCCCTTGCAACAGACAAACACAGAGGCAATAAATATGTCATTTTCTCATGGCAAATATGTGAAGTTACATAAAGTCAAGGTAAGTTCAAATCTCATCACAGTGGCATTTACAGTCTACATTTAGTTTAATTAGCCCAAAGTCAGACTTTAACATTTGGCTGACTCAATGTGGATTGTGTTAATGCAGGAAACATTATCGTAAATGTCAAAATTAGAATATTCTGCAAACTTACTCAAAGCACATAATTACATTAATATGACAATGGCAATTAAAGATTCACTTCAGTCATAATCACTGTGTGTTATATTTGCACACAGATGGAAGAGAGCAAATGGACAAAGATGAGAAGCAAATATTTTCTCAAGTCAATTTACTTAGGGGCTTTTGTTGGCTTTGTGCAAGTCTGTGTGTATCTGTGTGTGTCTGTGTGTGTGTGCTTATAAATGGCTGAAGGGATGTCAGGGTAGGTCACACACTGACTGTACTGATTAATTAGTGTTTACTCAGTAATTGCATTGTGATTGTTTCAGCTACAGCCCATGGGTAGTATCCTCTAGACACACTACGCACACACACTCACACACACATACACACACACATTTACAGTCACAGCTAATGAATCAGTATTGGCATGTGGCATGACACAAACACTGAAGCATAAATTGAGATCATGCATCAAATAATAATGAACAAATCATACCATGGATGGGTAAGTGCTCAGGCACACTGAATATAATTTCTCTGTCTGTATTTGTCTCATAAGGAATGAACCTCTTTCTTTTAACAGTACAACAACTATTAAAGGAGCAGACTCTCTTCTGTATTTAATTCATTTAGACTTCATTTATTCAGGGTGGTCCCTTTGAAATCAAGGGTCTCATTTCCATGGGAGATTTAGCCAAAACAAAAGTCTACAATTAGATGCAAAGACAAGAACAACAAGGGAACAAAGGAAAAAGGAAACAGTGAAACAGTGAAAAAGAAAAAAAAATCAAATTTATCACAGTGATTTGGCAGGAAAGGCCAGGAGTGTGATATTTCATGGTGTAATCCAAACATGAATTGTATTATTCAGAGCAATGCAGAGGGTCATGAGTTCATATCTTACTCTGGCTCAGATTGGTAAAACATAAACCAAACTAAAAACTGAAAAAGGTGAGGATAAAAATAAAAACAAAGCTTGCAGAACAAACTTTTTTTTGTGGCTTTCTTGACTGTTTTCATTGCTTATAAAAAGAATGCACAACACCAACATCTGTATATGAACATCCATAATTAATTAATACAATGAAAAAATTGCAAAGTAACATAAGGAGAACATTTAATGGTTTACAACACAAAGCCACCATGAGCTGCACTTATCACGCTGTTTTCATGTCTTAGTATTCATAGGCATGCATGACCAATTATGTTGACACTGTAGGGTTGTCACTGCAAGTTTCTATCATACCAATGGATTCAGAAAATAATTGGCAGCGAAATGTGAAATGGATTTTGGGCACAGCTGTATGTATCAAAATGTCTTTGTGAGTGTGTGAGTGTGTGTACGTGTGTTTAGGGGTGTAAAAATAGGAAAAACAGAGGAAGAGATTTGTCATGCTTACTTTGATGGCTTTTGTGATTTTACCTAAGTGCATATTAGTATATTGACATTGTCATGTTGAAATATTGCCATATCCGTGTGTACTGTGAGTGTGTGTATGTTGGGAATATTACAATCAAATCCATTCATTCAAGTATTATTTTCACTGCACATACAATTCAATTACTTGTACAACCACCATTAGATGTTAAAATCTGTTAACATAAAAAAAAAAAAAAAATCACTTCACTCTCCTCATGCTGTGTTTCAAAGCACTGGCAGTCTGATTTTACTCCATTTGTCTGTCGTAGGCAAAAACTGGTTAGCTTGGTAGAGAAGAATGATGTGCATACAAATGTGGCCCAAAGTCCATAATCGTGATGCAACATCTGACTTCAGGCAAGCAATGCTTTAGTTATGACACAGGCATTTTATATCAAGTACTTCAATGATTTTTTCTCTTAAATCTCAATGTTTAAATTGATTCAGAATATATATATGTACATTTATGGAAAGATGAACTGTAAAGTGAAGTGAACTTACGCCTGTTCATTAATAATTATAACGCTCTAATGGTCAGATGTGATGCACAAAAGGAACTGTGTCATCACACACAATACACCCAGGAAGCCCTCTCAGTTAAGATGTTACGAGGGTTAGGGGGGGTTTTTTGGCGGGTTAAAGGTTGCAACCTCTCTTCATGACCTCTGAGTCATCAGCATACTTAACCCCTCAGTTTGGTTGACCTCCTCCTTGTACATGAGCTCCCAGATGAGCAGTGCAGCCCGCCTCTTTAATACACTGAAGCAGAAGTTGTTGAGAACAGAGAGTGTGGTTAATTGATGGAGGCATCAATTGAAAAAAAAAGCAAACACACAAGACAAAAAAGCATTTTTGTCTTTTGTGCTTGCTGTGTTCAGTCAAGCATGGTGTAGTTTAATTGATTTGATTGATTTTAACAATGTGCATCCTTGAACTGTTTAACACATTAAGACATTTGTGTAATTGCTGCAAAAAAAAAATAATCCCCATGGTTTCTTGGAATTGCATTTATTCTAAAAATAGTATCTATAGTAAGATAAAGGTTTTAGCATATTCTGTTTTATTTAAAGCGTTATTATGTTTAAAAATCCTGGTTAAAGTCCAAGTAAAATAACAAAAGTCTCCTTTTAGCAGTTAAAAAATAACATGTTTATTTCCTGATCACATCAGAAAGTTTACAGTACATGATTATTATTTAAAACAATTTATTTACAAGGTTTATAAAAAAGACATGCAGCTTTAATTCTTATCTTTTGAAATCGGGCCATTCCTCTCTAGTAGTTCATACTCTGACAGAGAAGTTCCAATAGAGCTAGATAACACAACAAAATAAACAGTTTTTCAATTCAGCACTGCCAAGAAGGCTTACTGTAGTTCATAAAAGTTTAAATATTGCAATAAAATGCAAAATTTTAGATTTCCATGCTATTGATTATGTAGGTGTTTGAGTGACAGCACAGCTTGCCATTGCACCAAAACAAAACATCAACAAATGTGTTTCTGTCTTTAGCTAACGAGTTAAGGACAGACAGTAGTTTTGTCAGTAGTGTCACTCTCTCCTGCATGTTTGCCTGTTTGCCTGTGCAGCAAGTGTCCACAGGTTTTGAGAGCTGTGACTCTGCTCCCTGGCTACCATCTCGCTGTATGACACTTAATTAGCATCATAAGCGTTGATGGCCTAAGACCGTCAAATAGTGGAACCTCTGCTTTTGCAAATAATTTTAAAATAAAATGATTTGATTGGCTGTATGCAAAGAAATTTTCTAGCAAGGTATAAAAGAAACTGTCAGTCTAATATACATCGACAACGAGTACTGCCTTTAAGCAGGAAAAAAAACAAATATACATTTTGTCTTACTTTGGGTGCTGATTTTATCTCAAGAGAACAGGACCTGTTATGAAAGCAAAAATAAAACAAAAAAACAGTAGTGAACCAGAATGTTTATTTTCCAGCTTGTTCAAAAAGGTCATTAAGTGGAAAATTGAGATGACACACACCCTGTCA
Organism: Acanthurus leucopareius; assembly: GCA_029814765.1. Taxonomy (NCBI): domain Eukaryota; kingdom Metazoa; phylum Chordata; class Actinopteri; order Acanthuriformes; family Acanthuridae; genus Acanthurus; species Acanthurus leucopareius. The sequence continues at coordinate 909,555 of JAQMCX010000012.1, read as the reverse complement.
GCTTTTCTATCACCTAAAACTGAATATTACCATCTCTGAAGTGAAGAGGACATAATTCTTATTCACACCAATAACTCTGTCAACTGCATCCCCACCGTAGGAACAAACTGCATTATCATACGCTCATCTCCCTGGCTTATCACAACTCTTCCTCCCACAAACAATCTGGAAATTGAATGAGCCACCCAGACAATTATAAATCCATGGAGTTATCGTCTCCCCTGATCCACACTTTTTTTTTTCAAGGCTAATCCCTGCCCCCATACTGCACCTTATGAGCAAATCTAACAACCGTCTTATATCTTCATCACCATCCAATCTGCCTGTGCTCACCACCTGGAGAAATCCTCACCGTGATGGAGGAAGTTGTCCAAGCTGCTATTAGCATATGCAGAACTCTCTCCTGCTTACAAAGTAGGATCTCTTGCCCTCCTCTCTCTCTCCCCTCCTTCCCCTTCAGTGTTCGTCTTCGCCACAGATGCTGCCTAATTTCCATTCCTGCTCGGTTATGTACATAATTCTGCATATTATCTCAGACAGATGGGGACTAAGCATGAAGCGCACAGCAAAGCTCTGTCTGAAAAGGTCTGAAAGTGAAAGCTAAAATTCCATATTACTGGAGCATAGGCAGAACAAAGTTTGTTTCAAATATAGAATAATATGTATTTGTTTTTTTTGTTTCTTTCACAATAAATTACTTCTTCTGGCAATGTGTAAACAAAGATGTATCTACATGCAGTTATAGGAAAACAGCAGATCTAAATTTTCCCAATGTAAATTAAGTTTTACAATCTCAAAAGACTAAGGTGAAAGCTCAAATGATATGTTTAAGCTAGCAGATGGGGGCAGTGATACAGCAGAGGACCCCATGCTGTAGCTACAGATTGAGGCTTTAAAGTGAAATTGTGGATGGTAAGATTATCAGGGAGGCAGCAGGCCGGTGCTTGATGGAAACTGGGATGAGGAGGCTCAAGCTGATAGCCAGTGAAAACGCATCGAGATGATCTGATGGTAATTGGACTCCTAGCTGGACTGCAAAGCACTGCCTGTTGTTATTCATCCTTTACTGGAAGAGACCGAGGAGGTTTCTTAATAGGAAAGATGGGACACACAGATGGAGGGATCAGGTGAAGGGGCACAAAATGGGTGGAGAAGGAGAAGAGGTGAATATGCAGTGACTCAGATCCCTCATTATAAAGATGCTGTCATACATATGAGGTGTGCACATGCAGATATAAATTCAAAAGATATTCATTAGCTTTTTTTCTGTTTTGCTTTAGTCCTGCATTCTCACAATGTAGCAAAGCAGTCGATACAACAGCCATGCCAATAAGTCAAGGTGTATTGAAACAAAATTGAAGTGAGGCAGATAAAGGGAGTGGAAAAATACAGAATGAGACAGAGGGACGATAAATGAATACAGGATGAATGACAGAGAGGAAAGAGATAAAAATAGATGAGGTATGGCACAGGTGATGAAGAAGAAATGAAAGAATAGCAAGCAGACAAAAGATTCCTGAAAGTGCTGAGGAGAGCTTTACATCATATTTGGCTGACCACATTTGACTGGAAATATGAAAGGAAGGTGCCTTCACCCACATATTGCACACATTTTTACTTTGATTTTGGGTTTTATTCGTGGCTATTGCCTAATAATGATGCTAATGATGCTAATAATGATGAAAATGATGATGATGATCAGCTTGTAATACAGGCCTCTTTACTTGTCACTACATCATTTAACTATATTACTTGTAACATAAACTCTATTTACTGTTACCCTTAATTCAACCAGGAGACTTTTATTTAGCTTAAAATAACTGCTTCTGCCGTAAAGAGCGACAGGTCAGACTGCAACCAAAAATCTTCAGGGCCTTCCTATTGGGATTTAATTGGCGAGGAAGTCAAAACATTCTGAAATAAAGTATATAAAGTGTCTTCTGCACTAGATTATAAGGTACAAACTAAGACTGTGCAGCATCAGTCAAGCTTTATCCTGCACTGCACAACACATCAGGAGGAAAAAACTATTGAGAATGAGCATCACTGACTATCTGAATACTAAACTGAAACCTAAGTAGATAGCTGTGATTTTTGCTCTTAAAGAGAGAATAAAAACTGAGAATACCTAATTTTTCTTACATATTCTACAAATAGTTAGACGTGTTACTACTCTCTTTAAAAAAATCCTGGACTTTTCACATGACATACATGTAGTAGCCCAGGACTGCTGAGAGAGATGCCTGATGACCACTGTCAGTATTCTGGGACATGTTGTGCTGAGTTATTCATTCATATTAGGCAGTCAGGTAGGATTCAGGTACAGAGGCTGTTTATTAATTTCCTACACCTGGCACTCAGAGTACAATGTCTTGCAGTGCTTTTCATTTTAGATTAAATGACATTAAAAAATCAATTTTCAGTCATAAAGTTTAATGTGCAAGATTATGCTTTAAAAGAAACTGATAAATGTCATAAATGTGAAGAGTTCAGTGATCCCCACCATTGATTCTTATGGTAACTGGGAATCAACAATGGGATGACTGCATAAAAAAACCAGGTCTATTTGAACATCACTGGAGTGCTTTACCAGGCTTGTGTGTGAAAAGTCCTGACCCCCTCTACCAGAGTAATGGCTTTGTTTTGGCTGGATGCCATCAGTGCAGGGGGGGTTCAAATCCCTCCACCTCCTGCTCTCCACCATAGTTTGTCTGGCCAGCCGCTACTGAGCCCTCCCCAGTCATCAGACATTCTCTTTCTAGCCCACTACAAAGTCCCAGCCACAGCCACACAGCCAGCATCAGCAGCGGCGCACGGAGAAAGGTCACATTTAATGATCCAGACGTCACGCTGGAGCTGGAACCAGCTTTGACAGGAAGTACCGGGTCCAGAGGTGAAACAGTGTTTGTTACTGCATTCCTGGTGACTTTGAATTAGTGTGCATCTCAGTACATTTGTGCTTCCATGTCTTCAGTGTATGTGATATGAGTAACTGAGGGAGGCTAAATGGCTAATTGTTGGCTAATGGGGAAAGTCAGAACCCAGCTGAGGTGAGTATGAGTGGAGACAACTGGTGGTTCCCAGTGCTTGGCTCTGCCTATGAATAAAGATGTTTGGCTTCCCAAATGCTCCCTTGCAGTCTATTAATAATGCATTTTAACTAGCTAGCCATTCCCAGTGAATACATGAGGAACATTGCAGAAAGGATGATGTGGATCCAGTTGAAAGAAAAATAAACTGTGGTTTTATTTTTTTTATCTGTCTTGCTCAATTCACCCTCTTCTCCCTCCTTACAGTTTGTGTTATAGATCTAAAGCCCTCTGCAGGTACGTGCTAATGTTACAAAGCTTCACACTGACAGCAACAATTGCACAAAACAGCCAACACACTTAAAAAACACCCTAGGGTTCCCTGGTAAAGGAAGTTTAGCCCTCCTCTCAGTTCTCTTGGTGGGTAACATTGCAGCATGGTGGATGCATTCCTTCTATAATTACAAGAGCCTTTTTTTGAATTCCACACTTCTAATGCAAATTAAATAAGTTTGATAGTATGGACTGCTGATTTTCAGTGTTAAAGATTCTGCAAGCAGCTCTGCTTCTGCACAAATAAAACCAGTTGTGGGTGTTGTGGGGAAGTATACTTTTAAGGGATTAGCATATGCAAGTATTTTGCTGTAATTGGCTAGGAAATATGCATGCACACACTCGCACACATGCACACTCATAGACACACAGGCACAAAGTGTTAATGACTCCCTGGCAGATTTATGGTGAAAAGAGCAAAGGGAAGCCTACTTGACCTGCATGGAGGGACAAATGGCCACATTAGTGCCCATAAATTACAGAACATACACACGCACAATTACACAGCACAGACGTCGTCATCTCCAGATCCAGCTGCCTGAATGCAAAGATGCCTTTATGATTGCACACACATGTACACTTACCACCTCCCAACCAAGCACATTTTGACCTCAAATGATTTCATAAAGCAGCACTTTAAATCTGATACTATTTAATGTTATGACATCTATTCTGAGAATCAAATAACAGATCTGACCGATGTTTTTTGATAACACAGGAACCATTCTTATGAAGAACTTTGAATCTTCATAGCAATTAGAACAGGAAGAAACACACTCCATGGTGCTCTTTGTGGCAAGACTTTTTTTTGCTTTTATGAAAATTTTTGATATTGATTCACTGCCAAACCTCTTCTTCAAAGCTCTGTTTCTGGCAAGTGCACCTGCTCCCTGAGGAGCATGTGTCTCAACACCTATTGACCAAAGCAGAGATCCTGCTGCCTCTTATGGATTATAAATGTCTCTCCCAAGTCAGAAGTTGCATTCAGAGCATAAATGAGCGTACGAAGAGGATGTGTGGGTGGAATAATAGAGAAGCTAATTGAACGGCAAATTCTATTTTAAAACTGTTCAAAATGCTTTAGATAGCATAACAGAAATTTTACTGCAAAATGGTATACTGACTGAGTTGCATAACATCTCTCCTCACATGCATGCCCTCCATTTTTCTAACAGTAACAATGTCAATTAACTGACTCACAGTCAGGAATAAAAAAAAGCTGTAAAGACATTTCTAAATTAGTGATTAGTAATTAGTGCCTTGTTTTCAGATTCACAGTCCACAGTTAAAAATGATTGCATTTAAAATTTGTTCACAACCATTTTTTACAGTAAGGTGGCCTATATTTTCATTTGAAGCTCTTAAAAATATTACCTTTCATTTTACCATCCAAATTCAGGGTCCTATTGATCAACCCTCATTTTTCACTAACTTGGCCATCTTGTGTAATCAGGTTATAGTCAGTGCCAAAGCCTCAGTTGCAGAGCACAAATCCCTAAACAAACTGTCAATGGAGAAAACTTAAAAGGTGTGATAAAGGGGAAGGGAGGGTGAACGACTGAGAGAACTAATAGATAAACTTGCCAGGCCCTGCAGTCCATTAAAGTGCTGTGTTTGAGTGAATTGTCCATTATTTCCCAAATTGGTTATCGGGCTGCATTGATTTTCCCATTGAGCCCCCCTCTGAGCTCCTGGTCCACCCACACAAGCTGTCCGCCCACTGCCTCGCTATTGAGCTTCTCGCCTGGATACCCACGGTTTGACCAGCAGCCCCCTGTAGCCCCCCTCCTTGATGATTCAGCACATAATAGCCAGCGAAATACATCTCTATTATGGCAGAAAAAAATAAAAATAAATGGAGTATCAATCCAAATCTGGGCAAAGATGACAGAGAACCTTTTGTATGAGTAAAATAGGTAGATACATTTTTTGTTAAGAAATATTGATTTCTGTAGCAGGTGAAGATTTTGTTATCAGTGTTTGTCCTTTCAAAACTCAATCAATCATTTTGTCTATTTCCTTTACAGCACTTTACAATGAAGGGGGCTTACATACTTTATCTCATTGATCACTGATTAGAAGAACTATTACATCTACCTCCTGTCTTTATTTACACACCCTGAGTGTATCGATGTCACCTAAAGATTGCAGGGAGGAGAATTGGTTTCTGGGAGCTCAGGGGAAAGATCTCACAGAATATGAAGCCAGGTGGACACGAGGCACGTCTGTCTATCAGCCTATCAGTCTGTGTTGCTCTGCACCAGATAGATTCCTCTCAATAGATTCATTGTTCCTCCTTGCCTCTCATGCTTACTTTTTCATCGGGCTGCTAAAGATCCAGGGAGCAAACGCTGCGTTCAATCTACACTCCATTAGAGCTTGTGGATGAGAGGTGGAATGACAAAAGAGAGAAAGACAGAGAAAGTGTGAGGGCAATGAAAGAGAAGCTATAAAGTCAGCATTATTGATACAGCCAACACTGCTGCTGCTTGAAGTTGGTCATCAGGACAGGGGAGGAGACAGGAGGTTCAGAAGCCAAATTATCCTTCATGCTCATGTCCTTTCATCAAAAGAAAAAAACCTGAACTCCCCTGTGTGACAAAATACACACCAATTACATACATAGGACACACCTACACAAGGAAGCACAATACAGCAACCCTCTCCATGCTTTTAACCATTAGTCAATGGACACAAGCTGGGAGGCAGCCTGCTCTAATTTAAAATTGTAAAGAAAGAAAGAAAGAAAGAAAGAAAGAAAGAAAGAAAGAAGAAAAGAGGAAATAAAAAGAGGAAGAAAAAAATTTAATGCCATTCTAAGTCACATTCATGGTGAATATGTTACATGCACCTGACAAAGGGGTACATGAGTGTGCGTGAGCGTGTGTGTGCATGTGTGTGTGCGCGTGTGTGTGTGTGTGTGTGTGTGTGCAAATGTAAGTAATGCATCTTTCATTGGTATGCACTGACATGGAGACAAAGCTAAGGTGCTCATTATATCAGACATCAAGGTGATCTGTTGACTTAATGCAACCCCTATACACATGCACAGACACACACACTCACACGTACACTAGTTCCAATGTTCATATATGTTCTTGTATGTGTAAATACAGCCCTGCCATTACAGCACAGCACAGAGGGGACATCTCATTACACCATGTTAATAGGCCTGTACAGACAATAAAAACAGAAAATTCCCTCAACAACCATAAAGAGGAAGGCTGTTGTAAATTCCAACTGGAGCAAAACAGAGACAAGAGCTGTGAGACTGAGCTTCATCACTGACGCAGAAAAAAGAGAGAAGCCCAGTGGCAAAAGTTAAGGAGATGTGACAGCTCTGGTCCATCCTGCCTGACAGAAGACAGCTTCATTTAACAGTGAGCGGGCTGCCGCTCACACTTCTGTCAAATGGACAGCATTGTTGGGTAAGACTGTCTCGCTGTCACATTTTTCTCATCCTCATCGTCCTCTGTGACGAGCGTGTGATCCCAGTGTGCTTCGATTATCCGCTGACCTTTTTTTGTGTGTATTCTTTATTAGAAATATTTGAAGGACTGAGACTAAAGCAAGTATTGCTTCAGAGTTTTGCTGAGGAGGACGACTCATGACAGTGGATGGATGTGTACTTCACATCCATCTGGTGATCTGATTAATGGATATCCATTAATCCATAACCATATGGTGATATGATTAACTCCATATTATAGAGATCTGATTAAGAAGTTAATACAATGGCTAGATCAGTTTCACTCACACTCTGTTTCATTTATTTACACTGAAATATGATCATATTAAGATTCTACTACTAATTAGAAAATCAAGAAGCATGAGTCTTTTCCTTAAACGAGGGCTTTATCCCATAATCGGCTTTTAATAATGATACTTTATTAGCAGTCATTATAAGTTCTTGGATACTCATTATGTGTCATATCTTTTCTGAGAGCAAAATATTTTAAATTCAAAGAAATAATCTGTCACAAGAACCTTGTCAGATTTCAAACACCCATGACCTTAAATGAGATTTACTCCCTGACAACTCCTTCCACTCTCTCCTTCAACTCCTTCTCTGGATCAACTTTGCATTAACATAACAAAAGACACCCTCCTTTAAGTGTTTTCAGTCTTTTTCAAGAGAAATCTTGTATCAGAGTGTATAAAAAATGGGGGGCAAAGAGAGATCAAAGTGGGAAAAGACGGAGGTGAGGATGCGAGGATGCAAAAGCTGATTCCCTGCGCTTACCGTTGAAGCCGGTGAAGTTTCCCCAGTCGAGCAGGGAGCTGTTGAAGGAAGGCAGGGACACGTTGAAGAACAGATCAGTGCCATTGGACGGGTTTCGGATGGTGTCGGTGAACAGGTTCATCTGCAGCAGAGTCTTGATCAGATAGCGCAGCATCTCGCCGTGCAGAGGGACCTGCAGTCCCTTCTTGCTGTCACTGTCACTCACTCTATCAGTCCTTTCAAAAGCAGCAGTCCATCCACAGCTGACTCTTCTTTGCCTCCTCACGTGCTATTAAGAAGAGTTAAAGAGATGTCCTTTGGATCCCAGGTTGATTCAAATTTTTGAAAACATTAGTTATTTTTAATTTGAAGAAAATGATTGATATTAATGAAAAAGCAGAATAAATAATGAAGTTTAGTTGATTGGTTTGTTGTAGATGTCAGACTGGGTAGGGGGGCCCCTTGCTGTGATTCCTTCCAGTTCCTTCCCAGCATCGGATCGTTCCTTTCTCCTTGTTTCTTTTGTTCTGGAATCACATAACTTCACACGCTGTCTGCCACTACACAAAAAAACTGCCTCACGTCGGTGTAAAAGAATCCAGCAATGTGATGATGACCCCACTGGATTTGCTGCTCTCCTCTCTCCAACCCCTCCCTCTGGCTCCTCCTGTGTCCCTCCTCCCTCTCCTGCTCTCCTCCTCCTCTCTCTCTCTCTGTGATGGGGGTCCCGGGGGGTCCAGAGGAGAGAGAGAGAGCAGGTGCTGTTGGCAATAAATGTTTAATTATTAGATTAATAATCATCCCAGGAGGATCAGAATCAGAGCAGTGGAGAAAAGGGAAGAATAGACTTACTGTCACTGTAAACTAGACCCACTCACCCACCGACACACACACCCACACGCACACGCACACACACACACACACACACAAAGGTCATTTCAAATAAATAAATGCATACAGTACATGTTAAACAAACAATCATGGCACAAGCTAAACTCCTGCTGTGTCATTTGATACTGTGTTTGTTTTCCCACTTCAGGTCACACTGTCTGAAAACATATTGCATTTAAACAAAGTCATGGACGGAGTGTATAAATTTCTCCTTTGTTAGGAGCTGAGTTTGCATTGAAAAGAAAAAAGGAAAGAGCAGATTCATCTCTACAATAAAGTGATTGGCTGCATTTATACACCATGTAAGAATAAGTTGGGTCCATAGTTTTATGTCAGGAAACATCTTGATAGTGCTGCACACTGCAAAAAAATCTAAAAATTTCACTGCTTGCCTTCACAGTAAAAGACAACTTTATATTTTTGACAAAGCATTACAAATATTTTTTTTTATATTGTGAACCCCCCCCCCCCAAAAAAGCCCATAATATCATGGCATGAGTTACGAAAGTAAAAAAAAAATAGTGAATCTTTACATCATAACATTAATTTTAACACATGCTTTCAAGCATTTGTTTGGAATTTAAATTTGCTGAAAGTCATGATGCTTATTGGTCACTTAAGTTTCAGAAACTTCATCATTATAGGCTTTCTATAGGCAAACTGGCATGACTGCTGGCTGCTGTTTTTCAGTTATTTTTTCAACCCTTTGCATTTGTTAAAGACTGCATAAGTGCATGCCTGTGTGTGCATGTGCATATGGAGGACACACATTTAGCCACATGCCTTCAATCATGTTCAAGCATGCTATGGCTCTAATGCATAGTACACATATCATCATTGACATGCATGTGCGATCGTAGCAGTATGGTCGCATGTGGTGCCTGGACGCCCCGCTGACAGTCTCAGTGTGACTCCTATTAACGATCCCCGTCCCCCTTCAGGACCCTGTCCTCCTGCTTCATCACTATGACAATGGAGGCCATCCCGCAGACAAAGTTACCGTGACGACCCCCCGTCCCATGCCCTATTCCTGGGGTCCTTTCCGGTCCTCCCTCATTTCATAGGGTCTTCCATTCATGGGGCATCTGGACCAGTAACATCCATATATACAGCACTAATGGGTGTACAATATGGGTGAGGTATGGAAGAAGGACAAGTTGTGTCATTTCAGTTATCACTGACTGACGAGACTGTATGTGAAAGTAATGTGATCTCTTCCATCTGATCCTGCTTTTTTGCATAAATGTTTCAATAATTTTAGGAGATAAAGTATTTATCCATAAGATGGACTATTTCCATCATTGTTCTAAACAGCATGACTCAAGTGTGTGAGGTGCTCTGTGTTCCTCAGTGATTCAAACCACAAAATTACACTCGAATGGACATTCACTGTCATTCCTCAATCAAGTTCCTCGAGAGCAGACTTTCCACCTCCACAGTTAGCGGTCAGGCAGGGTGATTAGAGTCTAAGAGAGGCATACCTTGCACACTCCTCATTTAGAGTAAGGTCACATCATGTGTGAAGTGTTTATGTGTATAACAGGTTATACACAAACAGAGACAGACAGACAGACAACCTCATGTTTTGCCCTTAGTTTGTTATTGTTTCCCTTGTTTTCAAATGGTCAGCACACAACAAGATCTGAACTAGGAAAATTAACTTTTGCATTGTTTTTTTTTTTCTAAAGCCAACAAACTGCCCCCCAGTTTACTCTTTTTCATGTATTTATTGAACATAAAAAACAAATATTTGTTCAAAAGTTTGTATTTTTCCTACAAATTAACCAGCATGTAATACTGTTTTTGACAAGGAAACAATATATATTCGCGGCAATATTTTCACCTCATAATAATATGTTTGGGAGTAACACAGAAAACATCAAATCATAACTTGCACAGGATGATAATGTTATTAGAATTATCTTCAATACCAAATTGCGTTTTTATATTTCTGTCATAAACTAGCCATAATGAGGCAGCACTGAAGTGCCACTACAGAGATATGTGTGTGATTGCATGCTCCCTGGTATCTCTCCTCAGCCACTCATTATTCTCAGTGAAGACTCCCCTCAGCCATATAATCTGCCATCATGACAATCATGCACTTTGTGAATTCATTGTCAGTTTTGATGTATAACCATGCTGCATTCTGAAAACCTTTATTTTAAATAAATTAATATATTCCTGACTTCATGGCTTTTTTTCTTGACTGTCTGACATTGTTTGTGCTATTGTGTGTTCTTTCATCCCTACGCATTGATGTAAAATTATTTATACATATGTGTACTTGTTGTTCTCTAAAATATTTTCAATAGCCATAGTATTGTTTTGTTGCAGAATAACAGAGAGAGTGACACTTGTTTTCAGTGTTAAATATTGTGTCACTTACCATAGGAAGCAGTGGTATGCAAACCAGTCATGAACATTGTTTAGAGAAGCCAGTATCCGCATGCTTTCCTTTTGTTCTGTCTGATATGCTTTTGTCAGCCAGAGGAGGACCTCTGTTTGAAGCATGAAACCAAATTTCATGCAAATCCATCAAAAACAGAGGGATGAATGGTGGCGCATTGAGTGTTTGGCCTTTCATACAAATGTTAATGCAGAGATGGATGCTGAGGGGTCATTAATGTCCTGTTGGATGGATGTCTTTGTCTGGCTATGAAAATCATTACATGTTTAAATCTTTTTAACATTCCTACACAGTACTTGTAAGAGAAAATTAAAAAAATATATTTTCAATATCAGTATGACTGATTCAAGTGCATTCAGTTTGAACTAATACTCACAGCTTTTCTAACCACCATTTAATCTGAATAGATTCAGATCTAGATTGAGACAACAAATAAAATAATTAGTTTGTCTTCTTAATACAATTTAACTAGTTTGTTAGCTTTGTCTGTGCTTTTGTTTTCAAATTTGAAGTAAATAAGGCAAATGTTACTGTGTTCACCATTTTAGTTTGTACTGATCAGTGGTTGGTAAAGTTCTAAAAATCTATACTCGTCTATACTCACGAAAAAATTATTCCAGTAAAAGTGAAAAAAGTACCTTGTTGATAAATTACTCAAAGCACAAGTAACTTTCCATTTTAACGATTACCTGGAAGCTTCCTCTTGTTCTCGGTTTGGCTTCATTAGTATTCTATAACAGATCTAAGGGTTTTAAAGACACACACATGGTCAATACCTGAAATTTGAGCAGAGTTGTAGCAAAGGTATTCAGCCAGTTTACTAGTCTCTCTCTGTAAGCAGCCTATAATTGTACTAACACAGGCCTGGGGGTTTGAGCCTTTGTGGTATTTTAGTGCAAGCTTTTATTCAATGATTGTCAGATTTGCTACAGCATTGTCTCAAGTGCAGATGTATCATTAGCATAAAATGCACATGAATTCAGTTCTGTTGGTAACTCATCTAAAATTGAGATGAGCTTATAATTTCATATGGTGTATCATATGTATGTAAAATGACCACAATCAATTGAAATGTACCAAACCGCCTTTGTGTCGATTCATTCTAACATCCTGAGCTGAAAACAGAGCCCACCACAAACAGTCAATAGTCAACGTGGAAAGAAGCTTTCTCGCCGACTTTCTAGGCCAAAAAACCTGTTTTGAGAACATAATCAAAACTGAGTTCTCATCACTCTCCCCTGAGTGGAAGTGCACAGGCAGAATTTGCTGACAGAACCTTGCATGTTGGAAAGCTGCCAGACAAGAGTATTAAATAAACTTGAGTTTTCTATTCTTCTCTCTGTTAGCTGATTTAATGGGAAAAAAACTACAATCACTGTGAAGCACCAAGGCTTGCAGAGATTTGGTCTGCAATGAAAATGCTGAACATCCCCACAAATTTTATTTAAGTCTGCCGTGATTACATGCATTTCAATATACTAATGCCTAGAAGCTGCCCAGTTCAACCCAAGTTTTCAACTGGGCATTTGTTCAGTTTCAGGGTTAACTTCTTTGCTCAAAGGCAACCAAAAGCTGATAAAGGAAGAAAATTTGATTATAAACTTTGCGAAAACGTATTTCATTTTCTGATCACAGAGTGGCTTTAATGGTCGTCAGATTAAAAACTGCTTTGAGTTGTTGAAACTGCATCTTTAATGAAGTATCATATCATGCTAAAGTGATGACCATTTTAGATTCATTAAACTTGAATTAGGAGCTAAATGATTTAGAACTCTCCAGCCTATGCATGTTTCATGAATCTCACTGTGTTTTATTCCATCAAGAACATTTTCTTTCAAAAAAAAAACAAAAAAACCCTGCATACTCATTGATGCATCAGGCTGAGGGACCCTGATTCCGAATGCACTGTTAAAAGAAAACTCTGGCCTCATTGCAGCGTCTCATTGTCATGTCAACTGATTTGCCTGTCAGCATAATGACAGGGTGTGAGTCCTATTTCCCAGGATGAATGTCAGCTGAGATGAAGTGTGGTTAATGTCTGACTTTTCCTGAGCAGCGAGACGTGATTTCTGCCAGCACCTGCAGTCAGATGGGCATCAGAAAGGCAGGGATGTGCCGCTAGACGCCACACAGCACCAGGGTGGAACATCTGTGCCCGGGTCTGGTCGTGTGCACTTCTGGGGTCTGCTGCTGCAGTTTGTCCCCATGGGAACCTCTAAGCTCAGGCAAAAACAGCCGGATGCATCTCCAGCCCCTCTGTCCCAGCTGGATAGGGGAGGGTGATAGGCAGGCAAGCAGCCAGATCCAGCATCCCAACCAGTCTGCAGGTGTATGATACTGTCCCTTTAGTCTTTGCCTCCTGCACCCGTACATCTGATACACTGACACACAACTGCCATCAGGAAAGGAGGTGGCGGTAATTGGGGGTTGGGGGGTGGGGGGTTGTTGGCAGTAAATATCATGTGCCACTGACCTGGACGAGCGAGCAGTTGGCAAGGTCCACATTAGAGCTGGGTGCTTGCCACTGCCCATATGCCAAAGCGCCACAATTGGTGCCTCTGTCCTATACATTTAGTGTGCAGGCCAGAAGGACATACCCCCTGAGCAAAATGGCTCCTGTCTCCCTCTGGGGTGCTGTGTCCAATCATGCCTTTCACAAACTGGCTCTCCAGGAGCCTCTGCAGACAATTTCCTCATTTCCTCCAATTGCCTCATAACTTCAAAGCCAACTTCAAAGCATTTGGACTGCCTGCTATCATGGCTGAGTCCTAGACAACTGTGGCCCTTTAAGAGGAAAAGGAAGCCTTGTTTGTCATCTACATCTATTTCTTTAGCGTAACTAGGAGTGACAGAGCCAATATGCTTTAGTCAGGGGATTATCTGATCTCTAGAGGTCTAAGTTACATGCGGGGCCACGAGGGAAGGGAGTTAAACAAAGCACTGGCTGCGCCCCACAGCCCGACCATCTAAACCCTGAGCAAACTCTTGGTAATTGCACAACAAAAGCACAATTAGCCACGACCCCATATCACCGACTGATAGTAAGTAGGAAAAGATGGACCTGTCATTTATCAGACATTTGCATCTCATGAATTCTCCTCCACACACCTTTTCATATCAATTTTATTCTATTCTCATTTTATGCCATTTTATTTTCAGATGAATGCAGATAAATGCAAAGTGGTCATTTAAATATGCAATAGTATTATAAGCGGCCCCACCTCCCCAAATAGAAGGTGGTAATTTTAGTAAGCCCCAGACCATGTCTGCTCCCTCAGGGTGGACTCCTCCAGGTCCTCCTCCTCCTACAGTGGAGCGCCACCAGTTTTAAGTGCTTCTTGAAGACTGACCCTATGCACCGCGCTGCAGCGAGACTTTGATGTGACTTGCCTGAAAAGGACCTCACGCCATTTAGCAAGATTGGTTCACATTCTCACAATCCCTGTGTGTGGACCTTGAAACACTGGAGTTCATTCCAATCAGCGCTGGAGAGAGAAAATATTGCGGCCCAAGAGTGAAGAGGTTTGCGTCATATTGATTGGAGCTAAAAAAGATGAGTTATTTGTCAGCCTCAGAATTTGAAGGAGGAGAAAACTTTTGAGCTTGATTGCTTTCCCACCATGCTGTGCGCAGCAGACAGACATCTTCAAAGAGGCCACACGTTCCAGGAAAAAAATCAATGGCAAGCGCCAGTCACAGCTTAATAAGTGCTTAAACCAGGACTCACCTGGAGAGACATAGCCACCTCTGCTGTCATTCTCCACAGCTTACCATCTGATGAATACAATATAGTACAAAAAATATCTTTTTAATCATTTACAGCTGTAAAATTGTACAATGTAATCAAAATAAAGTCAGAGAATCAGAAAAATTTGTCAGTGGATTTCCCGAATTGTCTACTATGTCTGCATAAAACTTATAAAACCTTCGTGCAACAAAGCCTTTGTAAACACATGGTTAATGCTGTCAGACAGTAACAGTCTGATTTGGTTTAAGCAACAAAACTACTTACTGAGATTTATAATGAAACATTTCTAATTATTTATGTTTCCTTTTGGTTTCACATTTAAACCCATCCTCTGCTGTCTTTGTCACTTTTTCTAATCCACTGGCTGTAGCACTTGCTGTAAGCGCTTAATATTTACATTTAGATTAGAGTTTGTTAAAAGCCCGGTGCACCTTATACAGATGCCACAGGCTACCATGTGCATCTGTATGAGACGGTGAGGGGCATGACGAAGTGTATTTGACAACCTGAGAATGAGATCAGGATGATCACATCTATCATTGAAATTGTGAGTCAGAAAAAATTAAGTTGCAATAGATTTAAACCATGATGGCAATTAATATTAGATGCTTAGAGTTTTCTATGGTGTAATTATTTCAGCCTATTCTTCCTGAGATGGATGAAGAGCACTTTAGCAAGTTAAACAAACAACATGCTGGAGAAGGAAAAACCAGTGCACTTTTGCATGTATGCCCACTGAAGTGTGGTTTGCCTAAAAATCCCCTCAAGGCTGCTAAAAACAACTGCCTTACGCACCAGCAGCCACCACCACGCCTCTTCTCTAAGTGCCAGCGCAGGCCAGCCAGCTGGGCCCCCCTCCATCACCGCCTGTCTCTCCCTCTCTGTGAGGCTTATGAGCCAGGCTCTGTAACAGGTAGACTCCCCAGGTGCTGGGACCTCCTCCCAGTTCGCTAAGCTATTGCACCTTGGCTCGACAAAGCTGAGCTTAATTAACCAAGGGGGTGGGCTACTACTGGCCAGTAATGAGCCATGGTGAGAGTAATGTCAGAGCATGAAAGGATATGGAAGTGGGGGTCCGAGGGTCTTCTTTTGGGGGGGAGGCAGAGAATTATGGATTTTAACCATCTGGCCATGCAGGAGGGGTAGAGGGAGGGAAATGATATGCCTGATGGATGACTTTAACAAAGATGTGGCAAGAGAGAGGGGCGTGTCTGAGATCACAAGCTGAATTATAGCTAGCGTGACTGGGCTATTGTGTGCCATGATGGGTTGGTTATTCACAGCTGGGGCAGCCCAAATTGTTCTTTTATATTCTTTTATTCTCCTTTATTGAAGCCAGAGGGGCTTGGGAAATGATTAACAGACAACACAACAAGGCAGATCTATTGTCAACCTTTCCCTCTCAATTTAGTCCCCATCCATTTATTTTTTTCACCAGTGTCTGCGATGCAAATAAACAGGCTTGCCTGGTTAAGTGTGCCATCACTGGACAGGCCCCAGAAAATTGGTCGGAATAACGCAGCGGGTGCAGCCTGGGCGCCAAAACAAATGGTTGTTTTTTTTCTTATTGTCATTCAAAAGTTCTAAATGTGGAATATTTCTATTAAAAACCTGTTTGGAGTGAAAAGTTTTGCATATAACTGTTAAAACTCTAAGCAAGATTAGCTGTTTACCAGAAGATTATAATGTGACCTTCCTTCCATCCAAAGTCATCTTAGATAATACTTATGACATATGTCCATACAACACATAACAACCAGGCTCTTACAGCCAGCCAAGTCACCCACCAGGTCTACCCCCCCACCCCCCCTCCTTCTCCTACTCTGCTTCCCTGTTATGCTTCTTCCATCTGGTGTCCATTTTGCAACCCACCTCTTCTGGCCCTTAGGGTGGGGGGTGGGAGCAAAAGAAACCAGGGCCAGCTTAACAAAACCTCTCAAAGGGCACCAGTCCCTCCTGCCACTCCATAAACCCAACTAGATGGAGTTTTCATGGCAATTAGGGAAAGGAGATGAGTGGCTCTTTTCCAGGCACCCACTGGCCTTCCTCTGCCACTCGTACCAAGGCTCTCACATCTTTTACACTGAGGCCATTAGCACAGCTAGCCCGCTGGCAAGGACTAATTGTTGGCCTCTCAGGAAATGACAGTGGCTCTAATGGTCATGTCGTCATTTTGAGGCTCTTAGATCAGAGACAGTATGTTTACAACGACTGGAGGTGTTCAGACCAGACTAGACTTACTCTTTTACAGGACGAGTTTCAGATGCTGTCAGTGGATTTTTTTGCCACAAAACTTCAAACACTTTGATCTTGTCTTAACTAGTCAAAAATGACCCAATTTGGTACAATATTAAGTATCATGAATGTACCATCACATTCACAATTTGGTTTTAACAACTGAGGGAACATTTTGTTTGAAGTTGTAGTTTTTCTGAAATTTGATGGTTACATTGTTGATCAGTGTTTGTATGTTTGAAGAATGCACTATATTCTAATCTGATTTTTAATGCATTACTATGGGATATGCAAGATAGCTTTGAAGGTGACTCCAGCCTTATGTGAAAAATATACAGCCTGCTCATTCATTTGAATGGACAGTCTTGCAGTGCAGTTGGGATGCGACACAAAAGGCACTGATGACATAATGCAGGCAATGGTGTTGAAGAGACTCAACTTTTACTGCTATGCACGGTCATCCAGCATTGTGCCGTGGTGAATCATCAAATATAAGCAGGCACACGTGTCTGATAGTTTACTTTACGTGTGAGTATTTCTCGGGTTTACCTTTGTTACAGCCAAAACATATAAGAGTTGCAAGCATCATAACTATCCAGAGTTGTAAAATCTTGTGAGTGCTACGAGCTGTTTGAGTTTAATATCAAATAAACATTTACATTTTCATATTTGTTAAACTGAACTTCCTCAGTTGTAATTAATGTCACAAAAGTATCTGAGGTAAAGGTCTCAACTGGGATTTTTTTAAATGCAACAATGCTGAATAAAACAAAATAACAATGAACGCCAATCTCTTCATTTGCATGATTGACCACAGCAGTGTAACATTGGGTTGCATGTCTCCAAAAATTTGACTGTGTTTAAACCTCCTGCTGAAGAGCCGTTAACCCTTTTTGCACCTCCTACAAACACACACTCAAAACACATCATCTTATTAAGTCACTGAACATTTGATTGAGAACACTGGGAGAGTCTGTTAAGGTTTGATGCTTCATCAGCTCTAAAAACACAGACAAAATATGGCAAATATATTACTGTATACACTAGGTGGCCCTGTACAATAACTGGCCATGACTCTAACTATATTTGTATAAAATTCCAAGGCACTCCTGAGCTTAAACCACATCATTACCAATGTGAAGTCTTATGAATTACTTCTAACTGATTAAGGATGTGCTAGTTAATTTGTCTATCAGGCTGTGACAGAAGTGCTATTAAGTACTGTCAAGATTTTTGTCCTTGTCTTTTTACTCTTGATCATAGTTTCACACATGTAGAGAAGAGCACAATAGCAACAACACAAGCATTGCTGTATGAGTAAAGCCTGTTTTATTTATCCAATCACAGCAGACCTACTCAAGCAGACAGAAATCACATATTGACTTTGGATGACTTGAGTAAAACTTACACATTAACATACTTTTTTTCTCTCTTTTTTTTTCGAAAATATATCGTTCCTCCATTGTTCAAGTGATTTTAGCAGTATCTGCTTTTGAAGGAGCAGATCTAAAGCAGATCTCAGTTCAGGCCAGTACCTACTACTAAACCATGATATGAGCCAAATACTGTAAGAAGTTCCATACACATATACACAAAAAACAAATAGTTTAGGATCTCACAGTGGCCCATATTAAGCATCTTAAGAAGTATCTCATCTCCTTTGGTTTTACAATTTAATAGGCAAAATTAATAAAAGAAAATAGATTTTTACTTGAATTGAAAAAAATGATTACCTCATCACTGAAAGAAGCATACAGTCAGCCCTCATGTATTATTCTTCCACACAAATCTAAGTAAATAAGCAAGAAAGAGATTTTTTCAGACTCAAAAAAAAGTATGTCTTTCTTTAAACTCTTTTTACAGTACATAGCAGCATTCTCTGTCTGCTCATCCATAGACTGCTCATGTTTGTCTACCCAGAGGCGTGAGTGATTATTGTTCATTGAAAGGGGCAGCCCTTTAATTAGTCAGGGTTCTCTGGGGAGCCATTACCACGGGGGAATCTTGCCCCTTTTTATTAGCCCATTTTAATATTGACTAAGAGAAGAGATACACAGGGTGGGGCAATTTGGTTTCCTCAGACGGGACACCAGCTCCTGTGAATATGCATGCTGGGATGTGGGCTGTGGTGTTGTTGGGGGTTGCAGGGACATGTGACAGTGGTGATGGACGATCTGATTGTGCATCATCTGGGGTCCCTCACACAATAACAAAAGAGGTCGCAAGTTCTACTGGACTTAATAAAAAGATGGTGGAAATATAACAATAGAAAGTGAGAAGTGAGCATTGTGTCTGATGAAAACTGGGTAAGAGGTTTGAAATATCTGCAAGAATTCCTGTCTATCACTTGGTTAAGAAATATACACGGAAAAAGCCTGGGGTTTAAGGTTTGAGTAAGCCAAAGAAGAGTCACTCTGGACTTAAGATTCTTGCCCAAGGGCACCTAGGTAGGTTAGCTCTTCCCAGAACTATGCTTGAATCAATTCACCTTGATTAAGAGACATTCTGAGCCTTCAGTACGGTTTACTAAAACAAAATTACCATTAAAACATCCTACATACTATGACTTATCCATAATTATGAGAATGATTTTTTTTTTTTTTTAAAAAAGTGGTCATAATGAACATTTCTTCTACAAATTGAATAATTCCAGTCAAAGTCACCTTTTTCGCTCTACCAAAGATACAGATGGGTGAACCCATCAAAGTGCAGACACTAATTCCTGCCAAGGACAGACTTGATCTCTTCCAATTTCATTCCTACACCTCCCTGAAAGCTACTTTAATTAAAACTCAGAGTGGAGAATGAACACATTTCACTCCACAACTCTCTGTCTCTCACTTTCCTTTACTCTCTCCTTGAGTCCATTTTCATGTCTACCATTTTTTTTCCCCAAACTCAGATGCTCATTTCAAATAAGGACAAGCAAAGAGGTGCATCACAGGGGTTGACTAATTACCAGCCCTGACGTATGTATTTTAGCCATCTTGTTTGGAAATAGAGAGATTAAGGAATTTAGAGACACATGTTGTCAAGCATCGACCTTGGAGAGACCTGAGATGCATCTCTCAGTGTCTGAGTGGCTTCTGTGTTGTATCAAGCCTTTCAGAAACCTCCCTGCATGCAATTACAGCAGGGGATTATGTCCCTTACTCCACACTAGGATAAACTCAAATCGGCCACAGTGTGTATATGTTTTCGTGCATGTGAAAGTGGAAGGGGATTGTCATTGGCAGTTGATCCTCCCTCTAGGCCCCTGTTTCATTATGACAGCCGAGATTCCTGTCGGGTTGCAGCATCCTCATAAACAGTCCCTCGGTACATTCAAAAAAGACTTTCACAATGTGTTTTGATTGATGATGGTCTGATATTTAGAGTTAGTGACTAAACTAAATCTACAGCAAGAGCGGAAATATCGTGGTACTTTTGCATAGCAGAACTTCCCACCCGTTGACCTCTCAAATGGAGCCAGGGCTAAAATGGAGAGCTGAGGTATTTCTCTCAAAAAAAAACTCTGTTTTTCCCTGAAAAAAAATTTTGAAAATGATGTCTTTAGTTAACTGTAATGCTTAAAAGTGGATTTTTTAAATTAAACCATCTGTTAAGAGTCAGAACCTGGTGCCTACATTACCCACAAACCAGCTCAACCATTGCTTGTTTGATCCAAGAGTCCTACATGTTTTATCAAACTGTAGTCTTCAGCAAAGGGGCAATTATAGGATCAGCCCCTTAGGGGAGTAATCAAACTCTATTGCCAGTTAAATGTTTTTTTTTATTATTTCATTTTGTGTTTTTATTTGTTTTTCATCTAAACACTGGCTGTTCCAAAACTTGCATTCTTCACTTCACTATTTGCTTACTTTCACTTCCTGATCTCCCTATGTCTCTCTCCATCCTTTCGTCTCCAGCTTTACACTTAAAATAACAAATGAACATGTGGTTTGTACCAGCAAAGTTACATATAATCTAATAATACATAAATAAATTATAAACGAAGTAAACAGTGTTTTTATGGCATAAATCAGAGGATGTTGAGTAGAAACAACATTTGATAATATGTGTCATTTTATTGCCTGTATAAACTTGTTTGCGTTAAGTACAATAATAAAGTGCTTGTTACCATTTAAGGTTGCAGTGCAAGCAAACTGGCTCAGTAAGAAAACATTAGCCACTAATTCCTGAAGAAGTTAGCAAACTCAGTCAGCTGGAATTCATTGACTATGCACACCATGGAACTTCATCAACAGGGCTGGTGTTTTTCCTACCATCACTTTTGAGGGGCACCCATATTATTTTGAATCCCACGGTACCCTTCCTCTGATCGGCTCCTCTTGACTTACCCTGATATTCTTACCTTAATCAGTCCTTCTCTTCAAGTTTTAACCTCACCAACCAAACTAACAAAGGCAACCAATTAGAGGCAGAGTCGTGCAGGTTCTACCGGGAGAGCAGTGAGATCCATGCAGGTGCCCAGCTACTTTGAGAGACACAAAATATGCTATATGTGCTATATGTGCTATTTACTTAGCTTTACTGTAACTCATGGTCACACTTCCCTCTCTCTACTTTTCTCTACGCACACATACAAAAAGAAATGGAGGAGGGACAAGTGAAGATACAAGAGTCATTGACAACCCATTATGATACTAAGTGCAATAAAAGCTTCCTAACAAAACTGATTCATAGATGTAATCAGCCAGTAATAAAAGCTGGACAGAAGTTCAGGTCCAAATATCTGCATTTTTATTATGACCCAAATTAAGTCTGGCTGCATTGTTATTTTTTAGTGCACCAAGATGAAATTCAGGTGTGCTTGAGAAAATACCTATGCTTCAACCCCAGTCAACACTTTCTTAAGTGACATTACTTCAGGACCTTTATCAGATTTCGCACAGTTCCCTCTGGATTCAAAGGAGGCTGTAGTGCTCTCCAACACTTGAAAACACACTTTGATGTGTGAAATCGAGTCCACCTCTAGGATGTGTTCAGCAATGAGTTCAGTTTCCACCTTCAGTTTCTAGTCTGTGTTTTATTTCAAGGAGCTCTTGGTCAGATTGAACTAAGGTTACAGTAAGATTGTCCCAATCTCTCTGCCAGTACAAATAATTTGAGATGTGAGGAGCTCTGTCTCAAGTGCTATTTCAACAGATTGTGAAAGGTGAGCGTGCTAGCATAGGAAGTTCCAAATTTGTCACAACCAATAAAAAATTGTCACTGGCAAATTAACGCATCATTTTCTGGAGAACAATAAAAAGAAAGTGTCGTTGAGCAAGAAAAAATGAGCTTCGGTCAGTCTGCTGGGTTATAAAGAAATGAAATGTAGCAGCCTAAAGGGAAAATAAGAAAAAGTTGATTTACCAAATGAATCAGTTCTGCATATAACAATATCATCGTAACTCAGTTAATTTTTGAGGGGTTTTTTTTGTATAAGTCATTTTGCCACAGCCTGACAAACAGTTGAATGAAACAGGACTTTCCATTGCTGAGCAGTCACAATAAATCCTGGGATAAAGGTGCTCCCTGCTATTCTCCTTTCCTCCTCTTAGCTGCAGAGCGGTCACATGTGCGGCTGCGATTGAGGGGCATTAGTGCTCCATGAGAATCAAAGGCAGAGGATAGAGAGGGAGGGAAGCAGGGATATAAAGGGACTCGGTTGGGCGCCAAAGAAGCCCCCTCTGCACCCAGTGCCTTTTAATTAGGCTCGCAGCAGGGACACTGCACCTACACACACGCATCTCATCACTCACACATGATGCATGCACACACTCATATAAACTGACAATCACATACCTTTTTCTGATTCATTATACAAGAGTATGTGTCATCTCCATTTTCTGTTCAACTGGGGCTTGGAATATCTGCTGTGCTTAAGTTGTAATGGGAGCAAAAGGTTGTGTATTGATGTTCCTTTTCTCTTTGGTCATCCTGAAGTGTCATGGGCTTTTTGTCCAACAAAGGGATGAAAGGTGTCATATATGTTCAGGGTCGTCACTTTATAACCTCTTGCAAAATCTCTGTATCCAACATCTGCATGAATCCATGTTTTGGAGGACAAATTTTAGAGATGATTAATAGTTGGCAATTTTTCATTTATTCAGTTTGATCACTTATCACTTGGCAAAAAGATGTTTTTTGGTAAGAAGATGTGGAAATCACATACATTACATGCACACAGATTTAAGTTCATCCTGTTAAGTATTAGGCTTGTTAAATAAATGTTGTTAAAAATCTTACATCAAATCTTTACTTACTAATTTCTTATTGTAACAGACTTAAAGATCCAGCAACTGAGATTGATAAAGTTTGACACCTCTTTTAGTGAAAGGGAACATATAAACCTATAAACTCTCCTTTCATAACACTGTCTCAGCTGCAGTTTCAAACAGAAACTTAAATGTCTCAGCTCATTAGATGTATTGACAGGATCAATTTTTTTTTTTTTTTTTTTTTGGTGATGAAGGCACTGAAATACAGTTCACCATCTGCCTGGAATCGTGGGTTTGCTGACATTTGGTCAACGACCTCTAACCTTGCAGGGAAATGTCATGACACCAAAATCACCCTCAATACAGCAATACAACTGACCATTAAAAGAACCTTGTTGGTCAGAAATAATCAAAAACTGGAGGGATAGTTCAAACATGTTGGCACATAAAATCTATCTTTAAATAATTCCTTCCTCTGACAAAACATCTTATGACCATAGACAAATGACTTAAGACTGGAACTGTGATAATATAGAGTGGGGTTGTGATTTTTATATGCCAGGCACACACTTCATGTGAGTTTGCATTGTTCGAGGAGTGCTGACAGGAAGTTAAAATGCAGGCAGGGAAGCAGAAGTGTTACATGAAGGTCAAAAAAGATATACTTTTCATTTTATTTTATTTTATTTAAAAAGGGGGGTTTAGTCTGAACTGTCACAGTACCATTTTTATTACTTGGTGCTGCATCCAAAAAAAGTCCTCTTATGGGTGATATACATTTCTAGCTAAGTACAGAACAGCAGCTCTTCATAATTATAAATTAATCTAATTATTAAGCAAAGACAATGGTGTCCTTCAAGGCCATGTCAGTTACTCAGTTATTGGTCCTCTTTGTACTTGCTTGGATAGATCCAGTGGGTGGTGCAGGATTAGTCTCTGAGCTGTTGAAGCCTGCTAATATATTGATTTTTACTATTTATTCAATCAATCAGATTTTTTTAGCAAACATTTTCTCTGTAATTTCACATCCTTTAACAAAAGCTCACTTAATAATTAAACAGGAGCAAAGACAAGGCCAAAAAAATATGATTAGTTTATTTTTGATTTGATTTTTTTCAAGTTATGATTTGACAATAATATATTCTGCTGATCGTGGACATCCACTAAAGATATAATCAGTGAGCCAACCCAAATTGTTTAATTTATTTTGTAGTAGTCTGATCCACAGCTCTGACTCAAAGTGTGTCTGTATTGAACATAGTTGGTAGTTATGTATTTTACAGATCCACAATTACTTAATAATTTCCTTGGAAGATTCCCAGATGGACTCATGTAATGTAATGCTAACTCTAGAAAAATAATTAGTTATCATCAACAGTTATCATCCTTTATACTTAATTATTCAGCTCTCTCATATCTCTCATATATTTAATGTTATTTTATGATCAAAGTTTAAGTTTTATGCTCTATTGAGAATTTCTTTTTTTTTTAAACTTTTTTTCACATTTTAAACGGGCCTGTATAACACTGAATTTCCCAACATTGTCAGCTTCAGCTGTTAAACCTTGTAGGGGATTCAACTCTGGTAAAAAATACTTTTTAAATGAATTTTCACTTACACCTTTACTGTTAGGTCCAAATCTTTCACCTTGTTGGTGTCTGAAGCCAGTTACCCAGATTATTTTCAATCACTCATCATCTGAACCTGAAACAGACTCTTCCTCTCCTTTTAACAGTCTTAATTCAGTTGATACACCAACTTTATTCAGTGCTTGCATTTTCACTTAAACTGAAACTTCAGCCTATTTAACCACCTCCATTCTTACTGCTATTTCAGTGACTGCTTCTTTATTTTCAATTTCAAATAAAACAGTGTTCCAACTATTCCAATGGTTTTATGGTAAATTTTCAGCAGCAAGAACAATAACTTTCTGAATTAAATATTGTCCTATGTAATAACTGAATTGTTTGCTTATACACAAAGCAATGTAACTTTATACATTTAAAGCACATTTCATACTCAGAAGCATTAGGTGCTTTACGTGTTGACAAATTTCCCTTACATGTTCAGATATCCTGATATGCACTAACCGAAAGACTCTATTATGCTGGCAGTTAATCAAAATAAATCAGAATCAAGCAGATAGTTAAAATAAATCTGAACTCTTAATAACTTGTATAAAGTTATACTATTTTTTCCAGAGTAACTTGATTAGATTGAGTAGATAACTATACATCAAACATTAACTCTGAAACAATTGATACACAGTTCCATTGTTAGACTTTTCTCTAAGTAGGCACCAATTACTGTGTCTTCCAAGGGGGGGAGTGGACAGAGAGGTGTCTTGGTGGACTGGTCAGGTCAGCTGCAGAGGCTAATGGTGTATTGAGCTGTGGACAGGCCGTGGGTCAAGAGGCTCAGCTGCCCTACACCTGTGGTCCAGTGGGGATAAGGTGGAGGTGTGGTTGAGGGATGTCAGCACTCTACCCCACTATGAAGAAATACAATCATCTCTCAGTCCATCTTCTAGCCTCTAACACATCATGAATCAGCACCCCCACAAATAACCCTCATTTAAGGGACTCTGGATCAAGAGACAGTGATGACCATTAGCAGGCCTTCATTCGTTTATGTCAACTGTCCCCTTTGTCTTTTCACTGACGCCTGGCATTTGGGGAATTGCAAACCAACACAGTTAATATTGCTGGCTGGAGGGACACCAGGGGTGTCTGATTTGAGAGTATGCACAGCTAAAAGCTTTTTCTGAAAGACTGTTTGCCAAGTTAACTCTGCATAAAATATAATAAAGATCTGTCTGGCAATGAAAATCAAAAAGCACCACATTTAGAATATGATGTATGAATACAATTTGTGATGACACTGCAAACTATATAATCACCAACCAATTATTTGCTTCTTGACTTAACATTCATGAGATGTTAATGAGCTGAGAAATGTCCCTAATTCAAGGCTGTCTGATATTAAGATTTAATTGGATAATGGTGCTCAGCTGCTGAACATTTTATATGGCCTAAAAACTTTAAGCTGTACTGGTTATAATGTCATTTACTTTACTTAAACCAAATAAAATGCTATTTAAAAAAGACTAAATCTGTAGGAATGTCTGCTTTTGAAAAAAAAGGAGGTGAATTTTATTGGATTTTATTCAAACAAACTCAAGTTGCTCAAATCATGAGGTGGCTCACAAACAAGGAGCACAGTTCATTAATTTTAACCCATTTCAAAAAACTATGGCTGGATTAGCTTTGAAGTATCTAGAGGACAGAAGGCAGCTCTTCACTTAAGTAAGCTGCATTGTCACTCTCTGTTCTTCTTCTGAAGTGCTTGAACTTGGATTCCCTCACTCCGTGTCTCCCCCACCCCCTCCTAATTCTTTGAGAGGCAGGGAGGCATGACATGACTTTGGCCCTGACCCTGGGCCCTACCTGAATGTTTTGTTTGGAGCGGGTGGAGATCAGATGTTTTTGGTCATTACACCACCTCTCATTAGGTCTCCTGTCTCATCCAAATAAACCTAATGAGACAGTGTTTAATGTCCAGAGTCCCTCCCTGGCCCTGATCTAAGGAGGGTGTGTGTGTTAGAGAGCGTCGAGCCAAATTACCTCGACGTCTAGTTCAGTGATGGCACCTGGGCCCCCTTGTCGCTCGGGGGAGGTTAGCTCAGGGTGGGGGATTCCACTGGGGGGGTGCAAGGCTGGGCCCAGCTGGACGAAGTTAAAGAGCTAAATGCTGATTGGGGTGGCTTGGATGAGAGGGACATTTGAGTTTCAGCATCAGGAGAGTCAACGGGGGACTCATGGGAGCTCTTTTGTTTGAGGACATGTAGGAGAATCCTATACAACTGTCCTGTGGAAAATTTGAGAGTGGAGGTGAACGCATTCAGTTAGTGTTTGTTAAAAGGCTTTTCCATATAACAAAGGAGACTCAGAGCTACTGTAGACCTCTGCAATGAGTATGTCAAGCTTTGGACAAAAATAACAAGCACATATTTGAAGTTTATTTTTTTTACACAGGTAGACCTGATAAAAATTGGTGTGTGACTCTTTTCCTGTTGTGGAAGTTTGCTTTTTGTTTCATTTTCTGTTGTGTAAAATATGATGACACAAACAAACTGAAAAACAGGGAACATTCGAAAGCAGCAGAGTTATGTATTTATATTGTCTTACTCTTTAGTCTACCTTTTAAACGTAACACCAACTGAATGCCAGCTGCTGAACAGAGACAGATTGGAATATAATGTTTATTGCAGACTCTCTTTCAGAAGCCTGTCTCCTTTTTTTTCTCAAATCAGTTGTGCTCTCCTGTGTGGTTTTGTGGTGGTTGCATCTTGCACAATATGAAGAACAAAATAACTATCGTTGGTTGTGAAAAGACAAATACAAATTAGCTTACCAACTTGGGTGTTATTTGTACATTACTGTCGATCAAATCTGCAGCTTGTAAATATTTTTGACTGTTGTGGAATTATTTGACCTGGGAATGAATGGTGATTGTACACATTCCCACAACAAACAAAAGCCAGCTGTTAGTGGTTTTTTTACAATAAGAAAAGGGTCATGAAAGTGCACCAAAATAAAATTAAAATAAACTTTTATTTTTGGCAGACTCCTGTCGAGGCTCATATTGGTCAACGCCTCATGTTTGTGTGTTCTCAAAGTAACTGTAAGTGATGTCCAAGAAAACAGAGACATCAAACCCTTTAGCTTACACTGTGTTTGTTGAGTTATTGTTAAACAGTTAATACTTTTAACCCTTTATTGAGTGTTTGAAGTATTTTATGCTGCACTGTATGTCTTTTTAAAAAAAAAAAAAGTTGACAGAGAGTTGGGGACAAGAAAGATGAGCGACATGCAACAAAGTAGTGCCAGGAAGTTTGAGTGTTACAGTAGGAGCCAAGTCCTTGATCTCTAAACATATCAAACCTTGGAGCTGTGGCTCATAAGATAGAGAGGGTCATCCACTGATTGCAGAGCTGGTGGTTCGATCCCCCGCTACTCCTGTCTACATGTCCAAGTGTCCTCAGATAAGACAATGAACCTCATACTGGTTCAGATGGTTGGCCGACACTTTGCATAACAACCTGCTGTTTGAGTGAATATGTAAGGAATATGATAAAAGATATATTATTACTGTGGATCAAAGCAATATTAAATGTAGCCCATTTTATATGAGTGCAGGGCAAACTAGCATATGTAGCTATCAAGTAAGGGCAATGTGTTTTATCTTCTGAAAAATATGAAGCTGTAAACCAGAATACTGCAGAAAACTTGTTAAATCAATGGGTGTTTAGCTTTGCTAATTGTAATTGTTGTATTTGTTTGCTATGTTTGTTATATTTTAAGTAATTAAGCAAAAATCTACCAACTTCTTTGTCAGTCATATGATGTGAGTACCAGAAAGAAGAAATAATCTATATGACAAAGAGAAATGAACTATAAAACACAGGCTTCAAGAATATTATCTGCAAACTAAAATGGTAACAACTACTGAGTCTACTGTCTGACTTTGGCAGATAAATAAGTCCAGTGAGGCCTGAAGCCTCAAAGTAATCTATTTTGTGTGCTTCGGCAAAGCAAGTTAGGAGGACAGTAAGTATGTAGTAAGTATGCAAGTATAGTACAAGTGCATGTACTATTGGCAACACAGTATAGTTTATGGTTACAATGGTTTTGTTTGGTGGCTGGCAGTTAGTTTGGCAATATAGAAGCCCAGTAGGCAGAAAACTAGGTAAAGATTGAGCTTGCAAAATAATCATTACACATGATTTTTCTGACAAGTTTTTGTCAACACTGCAACAAAAGGTCTTTGGCCAATCCCATCTAATGATGATACTGTTCAGTGTTAATCCTCAAAGCCACCAACAAAAAATTCAAATATGTGCAGGTATTCTTAGTCTTCTCTGATAGTAAAGCTACATGATACAGCAAAAGGAGCAGATTTCAATAGTGCAATGTGCTCTACTACCTTTGACAGATTTCTCTGCTGTTTCTAAAATTCTGGAGTGACACGTCTACTGCAACCAGTATCTAGCAAGCAGCCCACATAATGGTCATCCTACATCAATCTAGTGGTGATCTAATTGGTGCCCTGATATGAGGGGAATAAGATGATGGCAAAATTGATGGAGGATGTGAAAATCCCTCCCTAAAACTAATGCTACCTCTCAAAGACTCCATGAAAACTGGTCTAATCTAAAAGAATGAATTCACATAAGCAAGTACAGTATATGCTTAGCTATGTTTTGATGTTGACTGTTTTTTAATGTTATAATAATAGAGTACAACAATTCATTTCTAAAACTAATTTTATAACACACTGTAGTCAAGAAACATACTCTGTAGTAGTATCAGTGTGCCTGACTAAGCAGGTTAAATCAGTCAAGTCCGAGCCTGCTTAAACATATTTGATAACTTAACAATTTAGTACTACATGCACGGAGAAAAATTGGAATGTAAAAAGGCTGAGGAAAACACCTGGAAAATGAAGTTTAGGTGTTTAGCCATTCCTAAAACATGAATATTACATTCCTGTAGAGCACTAATAAGGCCATGTTGTGCAGCTGCAGTCTAAAAATCATTCCACTTTAAGTCTTTTGTGTATGTATGAGAATAGGCTGCTGTATCAAATGTTATTTTACTGTGTTTGTCAAATGAGTTTTAACACCTTGAACTAAAAAAAAAGATCTGCAGGTGCTTACCTGATCATCTGATGGGTGAAAACACCATCAAATGTAAACAGACAGGCGTTACTTTTACTTTCTAATCATTGTGTCACTTCACACATGTAAAGTAATGAGTTTAGAGCTTAAGGAGGAACTGCACTCAGACACGCTTAACAGAAACACTCCAGGCAATCCCTGGCACTGTCATTAATACTGAGGCTGATGGGTAACAGATGTGGCCCAATCAAAGATAAGCTTGAAGACCAAAAAAAAAAAAAAATCATTATCATCAGACTGAAGGGAAAAACGAATTTTGCAGCCTTCAGTGATGAAAGGGTCATTTTTTTTCTACTTCTTTTCACTCAAGCGTGGATTCCAACTTGTGTAATAGTTTATTTTGGAATATTTCACTTTAAAATACGAATGCAAACCATCTGTCATTATTTTATGACAATTGGAACCGTCCTCTCTCAGGTCACTGACATTTCACAAATGAGGAAAATTGCAATTTAAAATGTGCAGTTCCAGTCAACCAAACACATTCTTCCCATATAAATATGCAACACAAACTATTAAGTACACTCCACCAAGAGAAAATCAACATTCAGCAAAACACTTGCTTGGCTTTCCTCACAATGATATCATCTCTCCATTTCTGTCAAATCCAATCTCTAAGCAATCAATTACAGTTTGAAAAAGCAACTTCTCCCTCTGATGATAAGCCTGGGATTATGATCACAACCACTCTCTAATTACAAAAAAGCTTTTCTGAAACTTCAAATTCATGAGGCATCAGCAGAGCTGGTAATGCGCATAGTGAAAGGTGAAGCAGTGTCCTGAACATGTGCTAATAAAGTCCCTTCTCATTAACTTTAAGTTATGTCTGTACATGTCCCCAGACTATAATGGCCATCTCTTGACTTTACATAGATTAACACAGATCCTCACCATTTTGTTCAGTTGTGCTTTTAGGAATATTAAATTGCAAATGAATCACAGAGGACTTGACCTTTCCTTTTTTGGATGTGCCCGTGGAAAATCCAGGCAGGCACACTTAAACATTTTCAATATTTTGCATGGAGCTCTCAGCCCATATAAGCGTGAAGCAAAGCAATAAGCTACCTTAAAGAGGCAATTCTGCATCAGAGCATTGGGATGAAATTAAGTTTTGAACTAAAAGCACTTTTTCATGACTTTAGTGAGAAGACGGTGCATGATGCAGCCAACTAAGTGATCAGACAAGTTAAAATCAGTTCATAATTTATACTATATGCATTACAAGAATTTGGAAAAAAGGACAACCATTAAACTTTTATTTGATTTGCAAAGCCATTTGTGTATTAAACATTTTTTGACAATGCAGTTCACAAATATAACAGGCATTTTGGTTCAACTAAAACTTAAGAGTCATGTTATCAGTCTACATGTACATGTAATTATATTGTACTTGTTTTACCAAAAATCTATATAGAGTGATAACAAAGAGATGCATTGTTGCATCTAACCAAATCTATGCCTTTCGCAAAGAAATGTGGGGGTTTTTTTTAGTTAAAATGTGTTAGGTTTTTTTTAATAATAATTTTTAATTTCGTGATTTCAAGCCCTGTCTACAGCTCTCAGTCCAAAGCCCACTGATCCCCACTGAGAGACATTAAGTAAATCTTTCAAACAGGTCATGAATATGTACTTTCATTTAAGAACCTCGCTGGTGCCTCTGTGAGCCTCTACTTATGCAGGTGGGCCCTCCAGCTGAATGCTAACATCACCATGCTAATCTGCTCACAATGGCAATGAGAACCTGCTCATGTTTAAAATGTTTGCCATGTTCTGCATCTTACACTCTTATCTCAGGCAGTCATTGAGATATTTGGCTCTTAATCTAAAACTTCACCTGCAGCACTATAGGAAAAAGTCAGGGGATCATTAACACTCTCTTAACTAATGTGTTAAATATGTACCTTCAAGAGGCCAACTGTTGTCGATGGGGCAGAGCCCTCAAAGGATCACCCATTGTACCTGTAACATGGGGTACATTTTAGTGCCCTTCCACTTAGTGCCTCCTGGGAACATTTATGCACCCTGGGGAACAAAAATGGACCTAAATGCTCAAGGGACTGAAATGTACCCTTGGAAATGGTGAAAATTTTGGTCTTTAACATACAACTTGATAGCTTGAAGTATATTAGAAGAGGAATGACAGAGTGGCATTGCAGCAAATCTATGGACTGCCTCTAAAATGTAGACATTGCTGACTTGTCCATGTTTTCTAACAGATTAATAGCTTAACTAAGAACACCGACAGTTCATGACGATCTCTGGATGACTTCTGATATGCCTCTTCATTATCAAGCCTGGTCTGAGCTTCTCTAGAGAAAGAGGAATAACAAACACAGCGGGAAGCCTGCCATTTTGTCTTATTTCTGACTTTGGCCAAGAAAGAGAGAGAAACATGTTTTAGAGAGAGGGTAACTCAAAAGCACCACATTGGTAGGGGAATATAGCTAAATCTATTAAATCAAGTGATGAACGTCAGTAAAAATTTAAGGCATTTGTACTTTACTTCAGTATTCTCATGTTTTAAATATTTCTGGATCTAAGTGTATATGAAATTTTGGTGATGAGGAATTAAGCATTTTATTCCATCACTTCTGTACAACATCTCGGATGGTGTCGTCTTCATATTTAAATTTTTTTACATGAATTAAGAAACTTTTCAACAGGAGAGAATTTTTAATATGCCTCAGTATCTCTCTGGCTGGAAATCAAAGTTTGATCATGAGGGATGAAGCATTTTATTCCACCATTTTTGTCGCCTTTCCCGCGTGCCACTCACGTACGAATTTAGTTTTTTACAATATACACTCACTTCCAAAGCGTTTCTCCGAATGTCAATCAAATTCTGATCATGAAGGATGAGATTATTTTATCACTTCTGTCCGACATTTTCGACAGTGTCTCACCTATAAATACAGTTCTTTTCATAATGAAGATACCTTCTCAGCACAAAGAGAGCATTCTTTATATCCCTCAGCATCTGACCAAGTGTACATCAAAGTTTGGTCATGAGGGTTGAAGCATTTTATTCCATCACTTCTACGGAAAATCTCACTGTAAAAAATGGCAGTAGATTGTATAGTAAAAAAATGTAAAACTACAACTGTAAAAAACTGTAAACTCTAATACAGTTCAATATAATTTTTGTAACAGTGAAACACTGTGAATATATATATCAGTCAAAACCGTAATTTCTGCATCTTTTTTCCGGAAAAAATACATTACTCCTCCTGAGGCTACTTTGCTTGCGTGATATTATCAACTTGTCACAGTCCATTTCCATCTTCCCCCCGTGACTTTGAAGAGTAGAGGGTTAAGGCCCAGGGTTATTCTTGAGGTTATAATTGTGGTCAAGGGTTAGGATAACTACATGCAAGTGTGTTGTGGGAAAAGCCCGAAAGTGGAGTATAATTGCAAAATAAGGGAAAAAAATAAATTAGCATTTTCAGTGTTTGGTGTTCTAAAGCTTTTCACGTCAAGTAGGCCTAATATTAATTATATTTATTTAGGCTATTTTTTGTAGGCGAATTAACAAAATGCATGACACATCTTGAAATAGCCTCAGGAATTGTTGATTTTGTTGTTGTTGTTTGTTTGTTTTGCCCATAGAGCAGGACAAATCTCTTTTGCACTACACTTTGGGCCACATTACATCTCTTGATTTTGCCATGTCTTGATATATGGACCAAAATCGAAGATCTGTTGATTAATTATCTCTCTCAAATCTGAACAATAAGATATCAGAATATTAACTGAAATCAAACAATACATTTATAGATGGACATATATTTTGTGAAGTGCAAGCAAACAGTCATGAAATACTAGCTGTTTGTCTGCATTTTTGTTGTTGTTTCTTTTGCCCCTCCCCCCATATAATTTTTCTGTTAAAGTCAATTTTTGACAGGAAAACATACTGTAATAGATGCATTTCAAATTGGAGTTCAGTGGACAGAAAGGCGCTTGATTCAAATACTAACCGTTGCATCTTTAACACGCCATCCAATCAGAGCTTTGCACTTCTCTCCACCTCCTCTAACATTAAGGTTACAGTTGTGTTTCAACTATGCTTGTCTCTGCACTCCAAGCGGGTCCTTGCTCCTTTGGAAGTATCTTGACTTTGTTTTTTGCTAATGTACTAGGGAAACGTGAAAATTTAATAAGGTTAACATTTGTTATGAATTGAATTATTCAGATCGTAAGGGTGTGTTGTTTTCGATTGGTTGTTATTAACTAAGGTCGCCAGAGATGGCTGCTCCCAGTAAAGTAACCATTAGCTTACGTTAGCTACGTTTGCTATATTTTTAGCTGGTTCTGTTGGTTGTTTGTTCAGTTCAGACTGTAAGTTAACGTTATATTTTTCCCCCTAAATTTGGCGGACACAGTTGCTGCTTAGGTAAAAATGTTGTTGATGTTGACAGTGAAAAATTTGGCGTGGAAATCAAGTGTGTTTAAGTTAATGTTATACAACTGCATCTATTAAAGAGTCCCGCTTTTTCTCCTGCCCCCCCTCTCTCTGGAGTGATATTGCCTGTGAAATAGCTCTCGCAAAGTGTTTTTGCATGCCAGGACATTTCGTAGTAGTTAGCTAAGTTTACTGTTCCTTTTCTGTTAACTTATGCTTAATGGACTAGTGTTAAAAGATGTATTTTATTGCATTTGTGGAAAATCTGTTCGATCTGTGAAGGCGTATGTTCTGCACTGTAAACTGCATCACAATAAACCCCATTATATTTTCAAGTGTGTTGAAATTGGTTGCAAGAAGGTTTTTCATGGATATTCTGCACCAAAGTCCCACCTCTATCACCACCATAATGGCACGTCGTCAGTTGATCAGGATGTCACGTTAGCAACATTACA
Source organism: Acanthurus leucopareius (assembly GCA_029814765.1). NCBI lineage: Eukaryota > Metazoa > Chordata > Actinopteri > Acanthuriformes > Acanthuridae > Acanthurus > Acanthurus leucopareius. Next base: position 874,887 of record JAQMCX010000012.1, on the reverse strand, counting down.
ATGTACAGTTTCACTTTGTGAATGACAGTGTGACAGAGTGCAAGAGTTAGTTGCTCACCTAAAGGAGCACATAGCAGAGGGACATCCTGTAAATCGTCCAGTGAGAGGATGCAAATTTGTGTTCACTGTAAAATCTTCCTTCACTGCCCATATGTCCAGAAAACACAAAAATTGCTCTGTAAATGTGCTTCGTGGGTCATTCAGGGATACAACTTCTGAATGTCCTTCTACAACTGAGTATAGCTTCACCTCCATGCAGGAAACTGCCAGTGTGTCAAATGCTGATGAAGACAGTCTGACAAAATCACCTTTGATGTCACCGTTTCAGAGTGAAGCTGGTAAGTTGGTTTCATATTTAAAATACAATTAAAAATAAATACATCACATTTTAATTTTAAGTCTCAAGTATTGTTTCCCTTCCAGTATACAGTACATATATATATAGCTATATATAATGTAACTTGTTAACTTGTTGAATGTTCATGATCATTTTGGTCATTTGAATATTAAATACAACTTTTGCCTTGCATGTATTTTTTTCATGGATGTTTTTAGTAGTATAAGATAGTGTTATGTAAATTCATTGGGTTTTAACCAAAACAGGCTAACTGATGTGTTTTGAGTGATATATTACAAGGAGAGTTGCCAGTATTTTACTGTTAAATAGCTTTATTTTTTGTGCAAATTATGTTGGGTATATTAGGATTTTAGATTACAGGTTATAGACATTCAGTGTTAGCCGACTAACTAGCACAATTAACAGTGAAAATAGTACATTATCTTATAAATTTTATTTTAAACCACAGTCATATTTAATGGCAAAACTGTCTTCTTTTTTTACATTTTAAGGAAATCTGAGGAATAAAGTAGACTTTATATCACATTGAAACACTGTCATATGCGCATTAAAACACTGTCATATTTAATGGCACAAACTATATAATATGCATATACTAGTTTTAAATAACGGAAAACCTGTTAATTTTACGGTAAAAAACGAGCAGCTGTGGTTGCCAGAATTTTACTGTAATAAATGTGGTAGAACTTTTTTATTATTACAGTAAAAGTATATTGATATTGTTGATTTTACAATAAAGGTTGGGGTTTAAAACCATATTTAACTGTTTGAATACAAGTTTTTACTGTAGAAAAACATGCTGTTTTGCCATATAATCAGCATAAAAATCATGTTTATTATATGGAAAAACAGTGCTTTTTTCTATGGTAAACGCTTGTAATTATATGGTAAATTTTGGAATCAAACTCTGACATTAACTGTAAAATCAACAGTTGTAATGTCCTTTTAATGTAATAATGGAAAAAAGTTCTACCATATATATCCCGGTGAAATTCTGGCAACCACAGCTGCCAGTTTTTTACTGTAAAATAGAATTCTTTGTACAGCCTTTGGCTGAAGTAGGGTGTTTTGTGATGTAAAGAATTCAAAAAGTGTCTTGAAATGTATTGCAAGATATTAATGAGTAGAATGGTGATTATACTGTTGTTTTAGGTGCTAATAATAATATGTGATGCATTTAGATCCTTTACCTTAGTCATTTCACATTATTAACCTATTAATAATGAAATAAATTTTAAAAAATTGGCACCTACCACTAAAAGTAAATTCTACATTCATAAATATTTTAGTATGGGTTTTTTTTTCAAAGTGATACACTTTTCAATTATACTCGTACTTACGAAGCAGTTCAGTATCACATGCTTTGTACAAATATAGAATACAAATATAGAAAGAAAAGCAATAGCAGAAATAAAATAACCCGATAATCACACATAAAACAGGGCCTTTCAAGAACATAGCTTCTCTTTTATTATTTAGGAGGTAATCATCTCTAGATACAGTACATGGCTGCAAGGGATTCAAAAATTAGTCAAGTCATCAGAAACATCAAAGTCCTTAATAAAGTCAATGAAGGGCCCCCAAATCTTTTCGAATTCTTGTTGCCTTGACTATATGTTATTCTTTCCAAAGGTAAGCTAGACAACATCTGTTTTAATCATTGGGAGACGCCAGGTCCATTCATATTTTTCCAATTTAAAGCTATACATCTTTTTGCTATGAGCTGAAATCAATAAAAGTACTTTCTGATTTATTAAAGTTATGTTTATCTGGGTACAAAGCCATTATAAATCATTTGGAATCCAATGTAAACTGTTTTAAAATGATCTTTTCAAGTAAGTTTTTCACTTCTACCCAAAAAGTTTTTATTTGACTGCATTCCCACATACAGTGTATTAACGTACCTTTTAAGCCACATTTCATACATATGTCTGGTATTTTCCTATTGTGCTTATTTAATTTCACAGGTGTTGTATATATACGCATTAGCCATTTGAATTGTAATATCCTTAGACGACTATTAATTGACATTGTATGGACTTTACTGCATGCCGTTTCCCAATCCTGTTCATTAACATTGGCAGATAGGTCTTCGTTCCAAGAAATGAATTTCTTTGTTGAATTTTCTGATGTGTTACATAACAACAAATTGTAAAAGTCTGAAATAATACCCTTCCTCTAAATTCTACATTCAAAACGTTTCTTAAGCAGTATTTTTCACAAAATGGTCTGAAGAGCACCAAAAATTATAAGTGCGCATTATCCAGTAAAAAGCTCCCTGTCAGTGTTTTATTTAAAACAAGTTTCTCTCTTTTTCTCTCAAGTCAGGAACGAGACAAATGGCAGACTTACTGCTGTGTTTGTTATTTCTCCTTTCCCTAGAGATCCTCAGACCAGGCTTGATAACAAAGAGGCATGTCAGAAGTCATACAGAGATCGTTTTGAATAATTTGTGTTCTTAGTGAGGCTGTCTTAGAAAATACAAGGTGAGTTAGAAATGTCTACGTTTTATAGGTAGCCCATGTATTTGCCGCAACGTCACTCTGTCATTGCTTTACTGATATCTTCAAGCTGTTAAGCTGTATGTTAAAATAGTAAAGGAGTTAAAAATGCCAAAATTCAGAATGTTGTGATTTTTTTTTCAAATTAATAAAGGGAATAAAATTTTTGGGAATATTTTGTGAATATTTGCCATTATAAGGTACATATGGTTTGTCTTTGGGGCAGTACCCCCTGAAGACCAAATTTGCACCTTTTCCAAGGGTACATTTTAATCCTTAGAGCATTAAGGTCCATATTTGTAGCCCAGGGTAAAGAAAAGGTCCCCATAAGGTACTAATTGGAAGGGCACTAAAATGTTCCCATGTTAAGGAGTACAATGGTTGGAGGGTACTGCCCCAGTGACAAGTTGTCAGACCCTTAAAGGTATAAATTTAACACATTATTTCTGAGTGTAAGGAGTAAATAACTCTCATCTTTTTGGAACAACAAATCTCTGTACAAAGTAGTATGGCAGCATAACCGAAAGTTTTCAGTGTATTACAGACCTAAACAAAATGGTCAAACTGTGGTGACATTAGAGGAAAAGTCAAGAGACTGCCAAAGTAGTAGGAATCGTCCTCATACACGTTATAAAATCTATCCAGTTGATGAAATATCTCCATCTCAGCCAAAGTGGTGAACCTACCAAGTGACATTTACAGCCATGTTGCAGCACAACTAAAAAAGGTAATAATTTCTAAAAACTATTGACCTATGTAGTTTTTGGTAAAGGTCACTCAAACATGAGGAAGTAGTTCTTTTTTAAAAAACTACAGAACCTATGTGAATATGAGGAGCAGCAGGGTGGGTTACATGGCATTGAGTCAAAATTAAACTGTTGTGTGAGTGTGTTTATGGTAATGAGGGGGCTTGATGTGTTTTTAATAGTTTTTGTTAACAGTGGAGCTTGAACAGAATATATCAGGCTTTGACAAAAACACAATACACATGAGTAGTATACGTCTTTTTTTTTTCTTTTTTGGTGTTAATATTTTTTAGAAAAATACAGGATATGGTTATGTATAAAAATAGTTTTAAATCCCAAACATGCCACACTCTAAGAAAGTTTATCCAAACCTAATGCAGTCAGTCATAAGTAAACATATTTCAGGTGCATTTCATCTCTTGGCAGCACACATGACAACTTATTGGCATTTGTAGTTTTGACATGTAAAGGTTAGACTGTCCAGTGTTTCCTGTCTTTAACCTTTACTGAACAGCTAAAAAGAATCTTACTGTCTGTTTGGACAGGTCAGGACCTCACTGACCACACGTACACACAAACACAGGACAGATGGCAGAGCAGGCTGAAATGACATGCAGTCCCTGAGGGAAACCTATCAAACTCAGTCATGGAAAAGATGAAGTAAACAATGACACAATCCATCAATCTGGCCGTCAAATGACCAATTATACACTAAAAATCCAATAAAGGTCTTATTCACTGCTGCCCAGTGATGACTTTTTGACGACTGAGAGATTCAGTGAACACCAGTGTTCAATCTTCATACTGCAACATAATTTCAGTAATGATCTAGATTTTGTATAAAATAGTTGGACAAGTGCTGCTTTTGATACTCAGTATTGAAAGTCAACCACACACACACACATAGATACACAAGCAAATCCACACAGTGCACTTATTTTATTTTGGTGACTTTTTTCGTTAATTGGCATTGTTTGATGCAAATAAGACAAAGACCCAAATTTCTCATGTGGACAACAGTGGACAATAATAGCAAATGCATTTACTGATTAGTGTTACAACTACAGATTTTTACAATTTATAACATGCATTTTTCAATTCTTAGTTCAATCGCACACAGCCAAAAAATAAGTCAATGTGAACTGGAAATTACCTTTTATGGTTTTATACAAAAAATCCAATGGCCATATCTGTCAATTTTTTTTTTTCTCCCTTAAACTCAAACATGTCTAAAACTGTGTTTATGTAATATTTTTAAAATAGTCCAAATTAAATTCAAAACCTCACATAAGACATTACTGAAAATCAGAGTGCACTTTGCTGCATTTTGCTACATCAACAAATTTTTATTGCTGATGTAGCATTTTACACTTGTATTTGTAGGAACAACATTTTCAACTAAGAAAAATCAGTTGTTACCATGGCATAACTCCTCATAAGAAGTAAAAAAAAGCACAGCCTAAAATCTAGCACTACTATCACATGAAGATGAGAGAGGAGATGAAGAACTCTAATGTCTAATTTGTAATAAGAAAACTAGAGCCTGACCTACAACTTTATTTGTGGTCCTTGTGAGAAGTTTTGATTCTGACTTTAAATTATTCACTCTGCTGAGGCCCAAACATTCGTAAAAAAGGATTTTGTATACAAAGAAAAGTTACTTTACTTGCAGACACTTCATAGTTGCAAGCTGTGTAGCTGTGTCAGTAAAACAAATTAATTAAAAGTCATCAAGTCAAATCTGAAGTTTCAAACTCCAATGCAAGTAATTAGGCTTTAGAAATTTCTATTATATTTTTTCTTGTTTTACATTATTCTTGGGGGTGCACTCCCTTGAACCTTCCTAACGAAGTCAATTTTAAGCCTCATTTTTTCTTAAACATATTGTGGACCTGACCGCATTCCTGCCTGTAAGTGATAATGTAAAGTGATGATAATCTATAATCCTCCAGAATCTCAATTTACTGCTCACTATGCGTAGACTATGGAACAGCGGTCCTTACCTACTGGAACACTTGAATTTAACTGAACTATTGATAATATTAGTGGTGGAAGAAGCAGCTATTCAGACCCTTTAGTAAGTAAAAGTAGAAATATCATTCACCAATACATCTAAAAAGCACTGAATTCGAATTGTTATTAGGTACAAAAGTCTTATGGTCAAAATGTACTTGATGTAAAAAAGTAAATGTCGTTATAATGGCAACACAATTTATCAATAATATTATAAATTATACATTTTAATATTGGACATTATCACCTAAAGTTTTTGTTTGCCAATCTGCAATATATACTTTACTAATTAGGCCTGCTTGACAGTGCATCATAATGTATAGGGCACTCCTTTGGTTTGCATGTAGCTAAACTGACAATTAGAGAGCTACCGTAAGTGTCAGAGAACGATTGAATGATTCGAAATAAAAAGAAATAGCCTATATATTTCCCTTTGAAGTGTAAAATATTAAGTAGTTAGCATAAAACGAGTACAAACTCGAGTAAAGTTGGGGGTACCTTAATTGTCTAAATGTCCAAAAAAAAAAAAATCCTGAAGGTTGAGAATTATTTGAGACTGTCCCACATTCATAACTACGTCTCTGTCTCGCAGACATATGTAAGGGCGGAAAAATAACTTGGTCGAGAGACAGCTGTGTTTTTTGTTTATTTGTTTTGTTTTCTTGCTTGCCCGACGGTCAAACTATTTTTTTTAATTTTTTTTTTATTTTTTGATCCATATTTGCAGCTCCTCTCGGATCCACACCGTATTTTTCTCCATGCCTTCCAGCCTCAAGACCGGCACGTCAACTTCCCTTCCCCTCCCCTTAGCAACAGAGGCAACATGGCGGCGTCCAGTAACGCGGAGCATTCTCCAGAGATATCAACGCCGTTAAAAATACCGAAAACCGAGGTGCCATCTCCTGAGTCGGAGGATTTGAATGACAGTAATCAATACCACTCCAATCCCTCGACACCTAACCGCTTCTCGCCTTTGAACGTGGGCTCAGGGGCCGCGGGCCGGACGGCGGCCTCATCCTCCTCTAACAGCTTCACTGCTTGCCGAGGGATGTCGTGGACCCCGTCCGAAACAAACGCCCTTATCGCGGTCTGGGGCAACGAGAGGCTGACCGAGGCGAGGATGCAGCAGCTGGAGGTTGCAGGCACAGTCTTCTCCGGTAAGGCCCCGGGGCCTGCCATGTACGAGCGAGTGTCCAGAGCCCTGTCAGAGCTGGGGTATGAGAGGACCCCGTCCCAGTGCAGGGAGAGGATGAAGGTAAATAAGGTTAAGAGGACATGACAATGGCTGTAACGTTACGTGTTCACCCTCCATCACAAGCACCTGTACCTGTAGCTTTGAGACTGAGCCGGAGTTGCTTATAACTGTCATACAGTAGTAGAAGATCGCAGTTTTAAGTTAAATACACATGTAGGATCAGGAGAGGTTCACTGACATTAGCCCAGTCGCATTTTAATATGTTACATGTAGCTACAACACACTAATAACTTTAGCTAACAGCCTGCCGTGTAAGAAAAGCTTCAGCCTGTTGACACTTACAAGTTTGGTGGCACACTGCACTTCCCAGATGCAGTAATCCCGCTGCCAAGTTTATCTTCCTTATTATATTATTATTGTATTTTAGTGGCTACACATCCATCAAAGATGAGGCCAGACCACTTCTGTCTATAAATATGACAGAAGTTCTCAATCAATGAAACTGTTTTTAGCTGTTAATGTTGTTTGGTGGAGTTTATGATAACCACCAAATAATTATCAGAGTTTACATTCTACTATATACTTATCCTAACATTATTCGTTCCACTAGGGTGAACTCAACCCTTACCTAAAGCTTTTGGTCCTTCATATATCTAATCACCTCCCATGAGACAGATTGAGTAGCTAATAGTTAAATGTTTGACACTTGTCATCAAAAAGGACAGTCATAGGTTGTCAATTCATTACATTAGTGTGACATATCCATACAAAAGATGCAATTGCGTTGGCTGTCAGCATACCCAAGATATTGTCCTCTTTAGCATCCTTAACATTTTAAATGACAAGTTTGGCAAGTGAGAAATAAGAAAATAATCGTTAAGTCAAGCAGCAGTTCAGTTTTTGATCATATCTCACATCAGCCCTCCAGTCAACACATAATCCCTCAAAGTAACTTTGCTAATTGATGAAAAAATTCCTCATGACTCTCAATTCTGAGTACAAATTTAATACACTTGCTCTCTTTTCCCCAAATGTGTTTCTGTTCTGCTCTATTTAAACTCATGCTTCTGCATGTTAACATGAGGCTCTTACTGTTGGATAGAACCTTTGAATTGCTCTTGGACAACATCGTCTTATCTAACGTGTAACACACTGTGTTTATATTTTGCATGTTACTACTGGTGTTACTAGCCGATACAGATCTGACAAACAGCACCAAGGTGCTGTGATAAACAGTAATTAGAATGAGTGCTGCATGAAAAAAAAAAACAATGACATTGCATTTTTTTCCCCCTGCAATTTTCTGCAATATGTATTACGAGAGAGAAGAAGTGAATTTTTTTTTTCACCAGATGACCTGAATATCTGTATTTGGAAAGTATTGATCCTACTTATTGTCAGTGATATTTTGTACAAAAGTGCATTTGCATTGAAAATAAAACTAATAATATCAAAGAGGTGACCTTTTACTCTGAAAACTTGTTTGTAGCACAAATAATTCTTTTTTGAACTTAAATGCTATACAGTTGGTTTCAATGCATCAAACACAAAAGCAGGTAGGCACTGTCATTATTATTTGAAAGTGATTTTTGAGGAGAGAGTAAGTAGTTTAATACATTTGTTGACTCTTCATGACACCCTTGTGATACTCTATTAAACGATACTGAAGTTAATTATCTAACCTGCCCTGACATTAATACTGCTGGTACCTTTCTTATATAGTGTAAAACTGGCAAAGGCATCCAAAATATTTTTTCGCTTTGGAAAGCTTTCAGATCTGTCTCTGCCCACATCATACAGGGATTTATGGTGCCAAATGAAAGGTCAAACAAACTAGTCATGTTTAATGTTGTTAGAATAACAGCCAGGTGCTATCTAGAGAGTGCTTCTTCTGGGTCATCATCATCCCTCTTGTAACTGAAATAATTACAACAATTAACTTTGCTTTTCTTTTTTTAAACCAAACCTCATTCTGGATGTTTTTTTCTTGCTCCTCACTAATTTTTCCAAGTTGTGGTTTGCAACTACATTAGCAGGGGTGAGGGCAGCTTTGGTAAACAGATTTAGAAAGATTGTGATTGGTGGTTAGCTGTGCATGCAGAGTCTGTCAGTCACTCTCACACACTCAAGTGCCTCTGAAATTAGTTCTGTGTCAGTTTCCCTTCAAGCAGCAAAGATGTTGTAGTGTGATATGTTGAGTTCATTTGCCTCTGACATCACATCCTGCGATGTGGCTATTGCGCATACACACATCGCAACATTACGAAGAGCTATATATCTGCAGTTTTAATCAGAGCAAGTGCCTCACTGCTGTCCTCTGAGTGCCGACAGAGGAGCTTAGCCCTCCTCTGTTCAAAAACCTGTTTTGATATTTTTTTGTTTCTTAACTGAGATGTTTGGGCATCATTATATAGAATGATGTATGTGCAGAAGATATAAAGCTGTTCTCTCATTTATCTGCTCACAGATTCTCAGTTTTTCCATGTGGGAGTCAAAGTTTATTCTAGTTTATTTAATTTGTAAAAAAACATTTCATACGCATTGAAAGACATAAAGAGATCATAGGAATTAGAATACATGAGAGACAAGTGAGGTAAAACATTTCTTGAAACCAGCTGAAATGTTGCAGGAGTTAAAATTTCTGGAAATTTGATGTTAACAGGTAAACCATGACCCTGTATTACTCATCTGTTGTGTGTGAACTAGTCTGTTTTGATAGTGTGAGTACTGGTGAAACAAATAAAATCGCATTAGTGAGAAATCATACAGCCTGCAGCAAATATAACTGGCAAGTCCCCTCCATCCCTTTCATCATTTATTGAGTTTGGCTTTACTAGAAAGCCCTGAATGATTTTGGAGATGATTCTCACACAGCAACTTGTTTCTTTGAGGAAATGCCCTCTAGGAGGAAGTTCTGACATGAGAAAACAAATACATTCCAGGAGTTTTGAGTGATAAACCCTTTGGCAATTTTAACATACATTTGATTGTTAAGTTTATGGTAGTCTATGGTATTCTTTATGGTGTTTTGCATAATAAATACCGTATTTTCCGCACTATAAGGCGCATCGGATTATAAGGCGCACCCTCAATGAATGGCCTATTTCAAAACTGTTT
>JAQMCX010000012.1:838442-864857 GCA_029814765.1 Acanthurus leucopareius | reverse complement strand
TATAAGGCGCACTGTCGGTTTTTGAGAAAATTAAAGGCTTTTAGGTGCGCCTTATAGTGCGGAAAATACGGTAATATAAGTTGCTTGACTCCTCAAATGCAAACCTCTTGCACCTAAGGTATGTAATTTTTAGCTTGTTATATTTATTGTGCTATGTGTATGCACAGTCTTATTTATATGATGGTTTTATTAGCAATATGTTTGGATGAGCTTTCTGAGGCTTTTTCAATTGTGTTTGTTGTACTAACATTAAAATGAACTCAGGTTATCTCAAATTATTTGCGTCAGAGTATTGAACACACCTTTAGGATCTTAAAGTTAGCCCTTGCTTTTTTGGAGCAACTCTTTTATTTTTAATAAAGTTAACCAGGAAGTGCACTGCAAAAATTTCTGTTTTCACAATAAAGGTTCATCACTGTCTTCACATATAATTGTTTTGAGCATGCATAGAAAGTGCTGAGTAATGACAATAGCATGACTAAAAGTAGCACTATGTATGAAATGTAGATTGTGATGCCTTGCCAATGCTCACTCAGCCTAATAGAGTCGGTCTCTGAGCCTATACTGAATCAATGGAGCAGATAGATGACTTTAAACATAGACATGCAGAGATGCAGATGCAGTTCCTCTTCCTTTCGTTAGACTTGCTGTCAGTGACCCCCCTTACCTTGCTACTAAAGTGTTAAGTGATATATCTTCTCCTGGTGACACATTCTGTGTGTCATGCTGTCCAACTACCCAAACAAATGAGTCAGTTTATGAAACAACAGCTGGGTAAATCCTTTCTTTGTCCTCCTTTCACATGCAGACGCTGCGGCGCTGCTACAGCCGTGTGAAGGAGCATGGCATCGGCAAAAGGAAGAGCAGCTACACTATTGAGCAGCTGGAGAAGGTGTTCGGTCAGGGAGGCTGGGACTCCCAGAGCTGTGCCCCAGTGCTGATCAACAGCAGTGGGCTATATCAGGAGATGGAGTCTGATGGCAGCACCCTGGAAGACTTTTCCCAGGAGGACTGGTGCAACCAGGTGCTAGACTCAGCTTTCCAGGAGGGAGACATGGAGACTGGTGAGTGTGTTAGCCAGCAGAGGACAAATAGCCAAATTAAAGATTCAGAAACAATTGGTTTGAGCTGATATGTGTTTGTGTTTTCTCTCTAGAAGAAATCCAGGTGCCTAAAAACAGAGCTCTGCAGATTCAAGCAGAGCTGTCAGAACAAACCCAGTAAGTCGACAGGAACAAAAGCTGACTTCACGTTGTGAAATTAGTGTTTGATACAAAGCTTTGTGTTGTAGGCTGTGAATTTGCCTAATCACTGCAAATTCTTTATTAACAGTCAACATTGCACTTTGACTGTCAGTACTCCAAATGGGATTTACTCAGAAAAAGTCCTATCTGTCAATCTCCACCCACAACAATTCTCAGTCTCCCAGTTGAAACAAACCAGGATTCCTTTTCTCAAAGTATGTTGTAATAGGATGATCTAAGTGCATAAACATACACTGAAAGAAATGGTGTTAGCTTAAAGATGTTCAATGGAAATTAGTTGCATTTTGGTCATTCTCAAATTGGAATCTGTGTGCAAAGATGTCTGCAAGAGTGTCTTTTTTGACACTACCACTGGGAGTCGCCAAACCAAAAAATTTTATATTTTATTTTTTCACACCAGCTGGTGTTATTATCTGCAGAGATGTTGACTCAAGTATTATCTGGGGCTGTCATGCCTTTTACTCTGAGCTCTTATAGGGATGTGTTGGCTTACCTAAGAAAAATGAAAACTAACTAATAAGGCACAAATAACAAAAATGATTTCATACTAGGTGCCACTAACTTATTTTGTTTTAAAGGTCACTGCTTGTATACACTTTCTAACATGAAAAAATATATGTAGAGCTTTGTCAATATTATGCTTTTTGGGTTTTCTGCAGAAAAAGGGACATGATGCAGACTGTGATGCGTATCCTTGAGTCAGTGCAACTGAAATGGGAGCACTTCCAGACATGGACTGAGTTCTCACGGCTGCACCTCTCCAACAAACTGGCCATATTTGGTGTGGGCTACAACACACGCTGGCGTGAGGATGTGCGTTACCACTATGCTGAAATCAGCTCACAGGTGCCTCTGGGTAAGAGGCTGCGTGAGTACTTTAACCCAGAAAAACCAGAGGGCCGCATCATCATGACCAAAGTTCAGAAGATGAACTGGAAGAATGTCTACTACAAATTCCTGGACATTACTATCAGCGAGGCGCGCTGCCTGGAGCTGCACATGGAAGTGAATTGGATCCTTGTATCCCAGTCCAGGGTACCAGGGGACAGCAAAGGCACATCCCACTACCTCCTTCCTGGGGACATCCCCAAGGCGTACGGGCTTTATGCTATTGGCTATGAGGCATCGTCATTCTCTAAAGACATCATTGAGACCTCTCCTCAAGGTGATGGTGAAGACCATAGCTTACCTCAGTGCGAGTCAGAGAATGGGGCACAGGCTGATGGAGAAGTTGCAGGGAAAGGTGACAGGACTGGGGTCAAAGTCACCTACTGCTACCTAGGCATAGCTGAGGATAGGACCATACAGCAGTGTCTCCTCCATCACTTTCAGGGTTCTGGCAAACACTATGTCCATGGTGAACCTTCTGCTGTGACGTGTTTACTGCAGGAGAACTGCTGCACTGCCGTCACAAGTCAGGGTGGTGAGGGAGGTGAACACTCATCTCAACATCTTGAAATTTACATAAAATATATTGAGGTGGAGCTGGACTTCCTGTCAGCAGGCTCCCTGGTGGAGTGCCTCGAAACTGCTGTTGGTTATCCCTTGAAATACAACAACAAAGAAACATCATAACTGCAGTCAGTGTTTCAGATTTGTGTTGGCTGAAGATAAAATTAATAAGTGTTCTGCTAGTAAGGCAACATGAATGGTGACCAATCCTGATTTGAAGCATGGATGTGTGCAAGAGTCTGGCATTTTTTTTTACTGCCTTTCCAGCTCTATTAAACTTATTTTCATAAGACCCTTGTTAAGTCTAAAAAAGAATGGCTGTGCACAATATGGCAAATATATTGTGTAGAAATATGGGCTGAAGTATTACAGAGCTGCAACATCCAAGAAGTATGTACTTATTATTTTAGGCTAATGTGCACTACAAAGGTTGCTGCTTGTTTAGTGTAGATAAATATTGCCTCATCAGGGAGTAGAAGATTGGCTAGGTGACTACTGCAGTATGCATCTGTCTACCTCAGTAGGATGTAGCAAACTAGGCAGCAAGGGGATCATAGTGGGTATTTATTCTAAAACTGCCTTTACTTTGACTGTTGAGGTCTGGACCTGAATTTACAAAGTATCTAAGAGTTTTACAGTATGCCTTATGTTTTGCACATGTGACTGTGCTGCAGCTAGGGATGCTTTTAGACACAGTAAGGAAAACACAAAGAATAAATATGTGCTGATGCTGTGCAAATGGTATTGGATACCTGTTTATCCAGCAGTGTGAACACTGGGTGCGCTTCAAAACCTCACTGGCCAGTTTTGCGTTGTTTTCTCTCCATTTCAGTTTAGCATATAAAGCAACACATATTACTTATGTGTGCTGACCTGTGTTGAGAGTCCTGTGCAGCAAATTAACAAAATACCATGTGTACCAAAAGCATTGTAAATTATACAGACCAATGAAAACATGCCACATGGCTTGCCATGTTTGAATCCAAATGGAAAAGGTGTCTTTAAACACCTATAAGCTATCAAAAGAAGACATGACACTTTATTAGAACATATTTACCGCCTGAAGCTGTTTGATTAACAGCAGAGAGATTCTGTGTCATACCTGCCACCTCATATGTGCCTGCATTCTATTTAACCGGCGTTCCTGCCTGGCACAACTAAATGGAGCACATTTTTAAAGCTACCTTGGTCATCTGTTGAGCGTGTGCTGTCTCTTGAATGGTCTTTTAAAACTCTAATGTATGTTTACATGCTTGATTTGGTTGGTGGTTTGCTCTTGTTAAAGCAAAGTGGCTTTGCTAGATATTTTGAAATACTGCCAGATTAATAAGGGCATTATTTATTTGATTCTTGTGTTGTCTTTTAGTGTCAAGTTATTAGCCAAAACGAGAAATCTCAGATTTTACACTAGAGTATTAATATACAGTAACCAATATTGTATGGCCTATAATTTAAAGCGTCTCTAGCTGCAGCTGTGGGATTGTTGATTAAAGTTCCAGACCAACACCACAGAGGTTGTGTTCCAGTTACCTGCACTTCCTACATACATATATTCCATGCAGTTTTGCAGATAACACACAATCAAGATGGTAGTTGTGGTAATCTACTTGCTTGCAGGTTTAAACCAGGCCGAAGAGCCCTGATCTATGACTTCTAGTAAAGTTACAGGTATTACAATAGGACTATAAGCTGCAGAGTTTAACTCATCCTTGACCAACTATTAAACTGACTTCTTTATTAATATGATTCCTGAGGTTATGTGCAATGTGCCAGAAAAAGGACTGTGTAGAGGCGAATCAAACAATGGTTAAGTCCATATTGAATCTATGTATATGGAATATATATCTATAATATATATTTAAAAGTATCGATGTTCTTAAGCATTCCGGCTTTTGCATACTTGCAGTGTTCATTTGTTTGGGTATACAGTATATAAAGATAAATATGATATTTTATATTTTATTGGTTGACACCATGTCTCGTATGTGATTGTTTCGAAGTCACCGTCGTGTATGTTTACATGTTTAAAAAAATAAATGGGGCACTCACTGTCATTTGCCACACAGTGAAAATGGTTTTGTGTCTATTTGTTAGAGCTGTAGGTTGGTCTTTGGTACGGTACAGGACCTAAAAGCTGTTAGATCTCTGTTTTCTGAAAAAGTAGAAATACCAACGTATAATGCTTTGCACAGTCTTCAATAATTTATATTACAAAAATGCATAATGTCTGTTCTACTGAAAAGTGTAGAGGTGTAACATCGTTGTCCATGTTTACCAAGTTAACAGATTGTGAAGTGCAGAAATAATGTTTAAAGTTTTCCAGAGACTGTGACAGGAAATAAGCAGCAATAGCCAGGCTGTTAATCATCAGTGCTGCTGACGTGCTGGCTCTCAGGATGGTGATGTTGTTTGGCCAGAGGGTCCACCACTGGTCAAGACTAAAATATCTTAAGTATCAGATTGCCAGGAAATCTTATGCGTCACGTCCCACTGACTCTGGATAGCCTTTTTTTGTACTGCCACCAGCAGGTTGAAATTTTTTGGTTTTGATAAAAATTCTTTCACCACTTACTATGTACTTATAATGTGGTATATGATGTACCTAATATCTACCATGTCTGTCTCAGGATTACTTTGATCCTCTGACCTTCCTCAGCCTCAGCTGTACTTTGTATTTAAAGTTTGTTATGTTAAAATGTTACCATTCACCTAAACTAATATGGAGAATATGACAAAAGTGATACCATCTGCATATCAGCATTTCAGCATGCTTACACCTGCACTTTCCTGAAATCATTCCTGTACTCGTAAGCAAAATAGCTTAATGAGCTGCTTTTCCTGATTTTACTCTTTTGGAATTTTATTTTAATTTCCGTTTTCCTTAACTCTATGTAGCAAACAATAGCTTATTTAAATAGAAAGACATCTAAGTGACTGTGTCACTTGAAATTTCAGTGGATGTATGTAATGTGCGATGTGACTGAGATGATGTAATTCACCCATATAACCAGGAGATGGCAATAGATAGCTATTGCTAAAAATCTCCAAATTGTAGCATGGAAAAGACTTTAATTTCTTGTTGCTGTGGAAAGAAATCAATTGCTTTAAAATTAATTAATACATTATTTAGAAAACACAAACGAAAAAGAGGGTAACAGCTGTGGAGAGCTGAGTTATAATTCAAAAGTGCTCCAAAAGCGGCAAAGCCCCAGCTGATACTGTGTTCGTCTGTGATGTACGTGCAGAGAGACAACACCACTGACCTTTAACAAACTAGCCTTTGGAACTGGAACAAAATATATTTTTGTTTTTTAAGACTCACATTAAAAAAAAACATTTTAGACTGAACATGGATGTGACATTATGACAAGTGAATATAATCAATTTATCAGTATATCTATTTTTTAGAAGATATCCTGTTTATTCACTGAGACTTCTAAACAATTGGAAAGGCATGTATACTGCCTTTTGTTACAAAAATGCCCTGCTCAGACATTTAGTTACTATTTACTGCTAAATTTTACCATTGACTATTTAATTTACACTGTAGGTGCTAAATATTAATGATTTAGTTACAGAAATAAAAAATAAATAATAAATAATGGGAAAAAAACATTTGCTAATGCCTTGCAGTTTTAGATTTATTAGGCTGTTTCGCTTTGGTTACAATAAATTTGTAAAAATGTTTTATTCATAAGGTTTAATATGCAGGAAAGACCAGGAATTTTTACTGAATGTAAGTTTTAATCATCTACACAGTGTCTTATGTCAAACATAGTATTCATTGATCAAACTTTTATTGTGTTGTTTCTAGGCAGTATTAAATAAAAACATGTTTGTGAACCCATCCATTTATTAATCAGCTTGCTTCCACAAGCTACACACATATTCAACTCTAAGCTACATAAAAATGTTGGTGAATTCACATATATAAGCTACATGTGGCTTGCTTTCACAGGCTATCAACATATTCTTCTCTAAATCCAGATTTAGAACATGACCTGACGCCAAATCAAACAAATCTATACAGTATGTCCAGAGGAAGAAGGACAGATCTTTGATTAGTAAGCAGATCTGTGATTTTAATATCAAATCTGCAGTATCTAGGGCAACGATAACCACCATAAGCCAATAATGATTTAATGCAGGTTTATGTCAATCTTTGCATCTAGCCTAAACAGACTGAGATAATCTGATCATAAAAACAATTCTCACACTGTGGTCCTCATGCTATTTTTATTTATCTTCTTTACTTTTATTTGTAGTCAACAGAGGCAAAGACCTGTTATTGTCCAACTATAGAATTCACAAGATGATGTGAATATGAAGTGATACAGGTGACCCAGTACTCACAGATATTTGTGCTAAACCAAGTTGAGGCTGGTCCACTTGCAGCTTAAAAGAGCTTGTATTTAATAACCAGACGTCTTTACCTGACCAGTGAAATTTGAGTGCACATCTGTGCTCCTACCCCTCTGCAGCCTGTAGGGAGTACCGGTCATGATTCCCTTGAAAAGCAAATGCAAATAGTGTCAAGCTCATAACCATGGTTTTCTCCACTGTATTTGTATTTGAGAGAAATATCATCACCCTCAATATGAATGCAGCTCTCCAGAACTTTACATGTATGACATGAGCCAGCTCCAAAAGTATACCATTTATACCAAGTATACCATACTAAGTATACCATGCCATAAAAAAATGACTATACAAACTGTAGGCTGTTGACCCTTGATAAAATTTCTTCGTTAAATTTTTTTAATGCTAGTACTATCCCTAAGGTTTATGTAAATGCTTACGGTCATGATTGTATGTGTATGTATGTGCAGTTAGTGTATATTTACATAGTACACTATTTAAATGCAAATATGTGAGACTTTACATACAGTATATAAGACAGGCCCTGCCATAGTAGATCTGGAGATACATGTAGCATTCTTGGCATGAGCAGGCCAGTGTATTAATATATCATTTAATGTACTTAGACAAGAAAAAAAATATGCTTAGTTGATTTGAACAAGCAATATGTCTAATTCCAAACTGGCAGGTTTGCCCATCATTTGACTTTGCTCCATGTTTAGATTAGAAGTCTAGTCCAGAATCCAATATTAGCCTTTCTGCCCCTCTCAAACTATTTTTGCAGCAAAATAAAAACAGTCCTGTGTTGACAGATTTCCTCTGAATGCTGTAGATTTCAGCTGGAGGCCCATATGCAGTTTAAAACAACACAACAAAATCCTGTTCCCATAAGGCTTGGACCCTGCTTCTTTGGATTTAATCACAGAAATAACCCTTGCTCACTTCTCATAATTGAACAGTCCTCCTGCATTAGCCTCACCCTTGTTGCTGAGGCAACTGGGCAACCTTAGAAAAATGAAATAAATGGGTCTGACCACCTCAGAGAGCACAGGTCAGTCCATATTTTTACATCAGGGGGGTGAGCTCACCTTGGGAATTCACGTCAAGCTGAGTCCAGTGTGTTTCTCTGCTTTCAGCCCCACGCCTCCTCACACATGATAGAGCAGGAGCTGAAGATTTTCAAGGGGAGACGGGGAAAGGATGAGGCTTTAGTTGTGTGGGCTTTGAAATAGGCTTATTCTGAAAAATCTTGAGCCAGGGTACCATGGTTTTCAAAACTGACAAGATGCACATGAGTATGCCTCCCTGGAATTTTTCAAACCTAGCGTGCCCTCAATTTATTTAGACATAAATCCAGGTCCTACCAGGTCAGTGGTGGTACTTTTGAACAATGACTGTGCTTTTGTGACTCGAGGAAAATATTTTAGAATCCATGAATTTATTTTCTGTTGTTCATGCAATGGAAGCTGTGTATTTTAACACAAATGTAGCTTGACTGAGACCTTCACACTGTGTTTTCTCTCATATCCTCCTCCATCCCTAATGTAGCCTACAATCATCGTATCACATTCTCTGCTTAAGATAACTTGCCTTTGTTTATTTTGTCGATCAAACCTATTCAGAGTTATGTCTGTAATTGTAGGCTACATTAAAGGTTGTTTTTTTCACGTGCACGTTACGATAAGAGCCAGAGGACAGGTGTACCTGCATCAAGTTGTGAAATCTAGACGGAAAAATAACGGATGACAGTCAAAATATTTCAAAATAAGAGCGGCGAACGTGAAGCACTCACATGTGGAGTGTATGTGACTACTCAGTTTTATTTTCAAGGTCGTCACCAGAAGTTGTCGTCATTATTGAGGACAACTGGACACCAGCTGTCTCGCGAAGGTGTCATGTCCCTCTCTCTCCACTGTCTCGCTCTAGGTCTCTCTCCCGCGCGCTCTCTCTCAGGAAAGGACGCAGAATGACAACTTGCAGAGTTGTACTCGCCACCGTCTCCATTAGGACGGAATTGCTGAGCAGCCGAGCGTTAAGAAGAGGAGGAGGAGAGTCGCGAAAGACCTTCAGTGTCGGAGGTGGTGATCCAGTTTACACATCACTTTTTTCCATCCCATAGCAAAGTCCGAGAAGAGGATTCCTGCGGCAGCTGGGTCGGACGGCTTCTACATTTCCTCACCTGAAGTGTCCCTTACCTTCCCTGGCTAACGTCACTGCTGGGAGATTGAGGGAAAACCACTTGACGGACTTGAAGAGCTTTGCCTGAGGCGAACCAGAGCTCATATACAAGCCTAAAGCTGGGTAAAGGACATTAACACACTGAGAAGTGGAAACTGTGGCTGCATCAACCATGGAGATCTACACCACTTCAAGGAAACTTACTTTGCTCTCATTTACCTTTCTGTGGGGGCTCTCAGGTCAGTGAAATTTAATTTTCACACATTTTCTTTTTTTTTTTTTTTTTTTTTTTTTACAAGCGGGTATTTGTGTTTTGTTATAGACCAAATAATAAGATATACTTCTGTTACCTTTCTAATAAGTTTATTTTCGCATTTAATGTATACTTCATTTATAAACCCCATTTTCATCCACTCTATCACCAAATCAACCACTCTTTCTCCTATGAGTGTTGTGGACATCAAGTCCTTTTTTTCTCCCCCTTTCTAGCCCACTTATAATACGTGCAGACTGTCCATTCATCAAAATATGAAGGGTATTTATTAGATGATTGGTACTGGAACCACTCTGACATTAATCACTATAGCCTAATAACTAATGAGGAATTAAAAGAAAAGGTTTCTAAGGGTTTTTTTTCAGTTTCTGTGCCAGAGGATGAAGGGCTGGATTTAAAGCTGAAACACCTGTTTGTTTTTCACAGGATTTGAAACAAGTGTGTTACACATGATTATGTCTTCCAGGGAAGAATAATCCCTTTATAGCTGCTGCAACATTGGCTCTGCCATCACTCTCTCTAGCAACGTATTAAACCCGTACTTTCACTGATAGCTGTACAGTACACGCAGCCTACTTTTCCCATCTCTTTGATTTAGAAATTGGGGCACGCTACAGCTGCTTGAGTATTTTGCAAATTTTTTAAGAAACGAGACGTTTTAAATGATTAATTCAGGTAAAAATTTCAACAGCATTATTTAGAAGGGAGCATCATTACACTGTACAGGGAAAAGATTGTCATGATTTCACATTGTTTTTTAAAAAAAATATGATAGACAGATGGTCGCTTTCTTGAGTGGACTCTTTTGTAAAATAAAGTCTCCACATTTGAGGCACATTTGACAGAAAATAATCCTCTTTAAATAGCAACAAGAGATTTCTGAAAGTTTTCATCCAGCCATGAATTTTGAATCATCATTTTATCGTTGCCCTTGTCTGACCTCAACTCTCAGCATCAATAGCTACTGCATTTTTATGATGGCAGTCATGAATGCCTCTTAAGTTTACTTTTGACTTGGCCATAGACTTTTCTCACGAACCATCCTGCTCTTATATAGAAGAACAGGAGATATCCATTTGAGTTGGGCAGCTCCATCTGCTTCAGGTGAGTGCGTATTGGTTCCAACAGACAGGCTGGTGACTTTCATGTGGCCTGTGAGACATGAAAGCAAGCAGGAGCTTCACATTTTGTCTGATTTTTCTCTTGGCTGCCCAAAGCCTGTGTGTGCTTTTCAGCGTTGTTGCCAAAACAATCATATGCGCTGACACAGACAATCTCAGGCTTGCTTGTTACACCCATAGGGAGGGGTATGCCTGAGAAAAGCCACCATTTTACCATTCAGACCCCTATGATGACATGAGGTTTTAGACACCTTATAAAGCTTTAAAGGAGTGATTGCTAATAGCGTGTCCCAGTGACTAAACTGGAGTTCTAAAAGCAGGCTGTGATTCAGTGCCACAGTGCAACAGGACAATATAGCCATAGTAGCTGACCTTGACCCCAAGTGTTTGACTCACCATCAATCCCCCCGCAGGTGTGTCCTGAAAACACTGAGTGGTCAAGATACAGAGAGGAAATGTTCATGAATAGCAGCCTGTGGCAACAGGAAAGCTGAGCACTCCTTAAGTCCCTGATGGAGCAGTGTGCGTTAGAGCAGGAAGTCAGCAAACGTCCTCCAACAAACAAGATAAGACCTTATTTGATGTTTCGGTCAAAAATCACAGCTGTGGAGGGTGAAGGGTGGAGCAGTGGAGGGTGTTATCAGACAGTCAGACGTCAGAAGAAATTGATAAATGATTTGGTCTTTTTAAGAAAAGTCAAGTAATTTCAAATGAGGATCTCCAGTCACCCACAGCATCAACTGGGAAGACCTAAGGAGGCAAAGCTACTGAATGGATGGAAATTAATTTTAGCATAAAATATAACTGGCAACTCTCAAGGGCATTTTTACAAGCAAAAAACCATAGATTTGATCATTAGGTTCACAAATGAAAGACTAGATTACTTGCAGCAAATTGCAATACTCTGGGATTTTGTACTGTTAGTGAGACAAAACAAGATAATTGATTAAGTCCACTTGGGCTTTAGGACATTGTGATTTGCATTTTTCACCATTTACTTAAGTTACATAAATCAAACAATTGAACAATCAAAAAAAACCAAACAATAATAAAAATTAACTTATAGAATATTCATAATTCGAAGATGATCTTGAATCAAATATAGTAAATTTCTCTCACAAGATGTTATAATTATCCTGTAAACGAACAAATAAATATTACCTGCCAAGTATACAAACTCTAGCCCTTAGACCTACACTGTGTCCTGGTAAAAGTTACACATAACACATTGTTTCAAACAAGAATAACTAAAAATAAACAATAATGTAAGGATGTGACGTGCCACTGAACTTAAATATTGTCCTGGGTTTAGTTCATTGTTACTTTTGTCAATTGAATTTGGCACCAAACTTTTGAGCTTCTCTCAGCCATTGTACCTTTTTTTATATTAGGTTCTTACCACATAATAACTGTGCCTCTCAGTTGCATGCGCCCATTAAGATTGTCTCAGTTAAGTCCTGTTTGGATCAGCTAATTTGATTACATTAGCTTAGGTTCAATAGGTGCTCTGCCTAATTAAACACTGTATTCTAATTGCTTAAATGAATTTGCCCCCCAGTCATTTGCTCTTAGGCAAGTCAATTAAAGAGTCATATACAGGTAGAGTGTAATCTTTTTTTTTCATTATTATTTCACTCTCATAAGTAAATCCTTGTCATTTCACTCAGTGTCCTATTCCTTCAAATAAATGGTGTAAGCTCAGTCATGTTACCTGGACATTCTGAAATATTCACATATTGACTAAATTACTCCAAGCCTAGTGAAATTTTTGTTAAACTGGTTTGCTTTACAGGACAATAATACAACAGTTTGACAGAGATATTGACACAAACCCAATATGTGCTATTTTTCGATGTCCCCAGCCCCAATAAATGCACAGTGGACAAAGGAAAGAGCTACTTTTTAATTCCTGATGTTAGGCCTGTGTTTCAGTGGTGTGTGCATGTGTGAGATATAAATGCATTTACATTTACATGAGCACACACTCAATAATCTTTAAGCTTGACATCGCTTATCAAAGTCCAGTTGTTCACAGCAACGATGTATAAGCCATGCCTTATCTCAACCAGCCGTTGTACAATTACTCTTCTATTCTGAACACACCATCTGGCAGAGAGAAAAAATAAAAAAATTCTTCATTTGTTTTCCAGGTGGGTCCCACAATGGACTTTACTTATTTAACAAGGTCAATCCATACGAGCTTCAAAGGCTCCTTTGGGATGAGGGAAAGGAAAGCTGCGCTGCCAGTGATTTAGAGTAGTGAATGAGGCATTACAAGAGTTTTTTATTGTTACATTTATTATTTTAATATAGGCTGAATTTGGGCTCTGATCCTTGCCCAAAAATTAAAACAACAAAATCTTACAGCTTGGCATTTTGTACACTAAATATGATAGTATGATGCTATGATAACATTGGTTTGTTTCCTGTTTCACTCCCTATTGTTACCCTGACTACACGTCATCTATAAATATACGTCCTTTAACACTGCCAAAGGGAGGGCTATGGAATGCAGTTTGCCCAACTCACAACTTGGCCTTATCTCTAATTGCCTATTTCTTAGAATAATACCAAATGGATGTGCGGCAAAGCCCCTTTCCACTTTGAGCTGGGATTACAGCAGTTCTCATGCATGTGTCCCCAGCAACTGGTGCAATTTTGATTTGAGGAAGGAGATTGAAGGATTTATCAGTACATACATAAAGAGAGAGAAATACAACAGTGCACTTTTTCCTCTCCGACGAGGCAGTTTGCTGTCCAATTGTAACTCCATGCAAGTGTGCCAGTGCCTCTCGTAATCCCATGTATTTACACTCACTTGCACTCTACTGAGGCCCGGCAGAACAAGAACCTGAAGGGAGATTAGTGCAGGTTAAACCTCACACTGATGGGTTGAGAGAAAGCCAAGAGAGAGCCAAGACACATCATACAGTACATAGCAAAAAAAAAAAAAACAACCATACCCCGTTTTTCAATTCAGTCTTTCTCCATGTATCCTCCACCTTTTGTCCATATGATATGTTAGGTCTATTAATAGACAGCCCTACATAGCCCTCCTACATAGTGTAAGGACCCAATGAGACATAAAGACTCCTGTCATTTTTTTCCCTTTTTGATTGTTTTGCTTCAATCTGCAGTAATTTTGTGTTTCTTTGTGGTCATTTGCCATTTCTTGTGTCACTTTTGACATCTTTGTAGACATTTTGTGTTATTCTTTGGTTATTAGATATCTTTTTGTGGTTGTTTGATTGTTTTTTAACATGAGATAGTCTCTTCAAACAGAAGCTCTGCTATGTACATTGATGCTTCAATCTTAGTTTGGATTGAAATATACTGCAATTAAGCAGGGTCATGTAAACACCTTAATCTAATTATATTGCCTTAATTAAAGTCACATTACAGGATTAATGCTGTGATTAAAGAATGTGGAGCACTGCTGTATTAGCTGCATATTTTAAAGTCTGCTTTGACCTCTAAAGACCATGTTCAGACTAACCATTAGAGATTTGACAAGTTGCAACTCCTGCCCCACATTCACTGAGTTACTACTATTTTTAAGCATACACAAACATTCATTTTTTTTTCTCTGTCCTAACATGAGATAAACTGTGGGAATATGGCATCATAATATCAACAAGTAGTAGCTTACTGCCTGGAGATGTGTGGATGTGTTGCTGTCACTTGTAAATGCATTAAAATAGAAATTTGTGAAATAAACTCACAGTTCAAGTTGCTGTCAAGTGTACAGGCAAAGATAGATATTGAGAAACAGTGACTCAGTGCCGGCCATGACATACATTTTGGGATGTGCAGATATGTTGGCTGTCCCTTTCCTGGGCTCTCTCTGATGTCCCATCTCCAGCTATGGACCCAAGAGGGAAAAGGCCTCCCCTTAGGGGTCATGAGAAAGGCAATGGGCGACTTTCCCAACATTCTGCCCTGGCGTTGGGACTCTTAAAGGCACAGACACACATACTTCCTGACTACATCTTCCTCTTTCCCTTTGCCTCTCTTTTGTCCCTCCCCACCTTCCTTTCTTGAAGAGGAAAATCTAACATTAGCCTACTCACATGGGCAGAGCGACTATATATTGGTGTTGATATTTTTTTCCCCAGTGAGTGATTTAGGCCTTAAAAGATGCTTGCATTTCTGATAGAAATCTCTGGTGGATGGTAAAACATGGTTTTGTGTATTGTTTTGTATATGGGCAACAGAAACAGAGTTATTCTGAGCATATGTTTTCTTCTAGCCATTTATGAACAACGATAGTTTCCCTCAACAAGGCATTATGTACACATATAATTAAACAGAAAACAGACCTATGCTTTTAGAGACATTGTTATCGAATCTGTTGGGTTTATCTCAAGCCATAAAAGTGGCATGTGCTGCTGAATCACATGTACAACAAGAGTGCCATGTCGGCCTTATACACAACTCCTAATTGAGGGCTGGGTAGGGTCCTGGGTTTGACAGTGTACTGGCTAATGACTATTTACAGCCAAGAGAGCCACAGTAGGCTTATCAGGTGTCTCTTATAGCCAGTGTAGGTGTGCTGCTGGTTATTCTCCCTCTGCCTCTGGTCTCACATCCCAGTACTGGTGTCAAAAAACCTCTTTTTCCATCTGCCTCTGGACTAAGTATAAGATTAACTACTAATAATAACTATTTATTGTTATTAGTGCTCAGCAATGCCACCACTGACCTCAATCACAGTACTGCTCCTACTGTAACAAGTTCACGCAATAATAATCAACTGTGTAACACAATCCAAAAAAAGAAAGGATGCGTTGCTGCCTTCTAATTTGCTCTACAATAGTTAAATAGATTCAAGAAAATTCACTGTGCCCCTATCATACAGTTCATAGCAGCTATTTGATAGCTACTGGAAATTTAAAGGTGGAATGTTTTCCTTCATGTTAATCAGTGCATAAGTTAATGTTGTGTTGTGAATCAATCTAGCCACCTTAAATGTAAAAATGATAACTGACATGACCGTCTCTCTTGCATGACATACATTTTAGTGATGATTGGATCTTTAAGCACTCAGAAAAGTGTATATGAATTTCAGCTGGATTATGCAAACTGCAAAAAGTCCTGGAGCACCATTCTGGTGTGCTCCGGAGGCAATACACACCTGTGAAGTACACCTTTTAACACTGAGTAAGTTAACGTTAGCCAGTGTTAACTAACTAGCTTACCGAGACAAGTTGTCATGTTTCAAAGAGACAAGTCAGATTTGCAAGTCTTGCTGTTTACAACCTTCTTGGCCATGCTGAGAAGGGTGAAATGCTACCACACCTTGGATGTTTTCTGCCATGATAGTGTTGCCAAGGCAATACTGTTTACTTCCTTCCCAATACAAGGTGTCAGAGGTGGTGTCTGGTGCCCGATGCCACCACCAACAAATCCACAATTAAATTTGATTATACATTTTTGTCAATAATGGTGATTATCTGTTGCAGTTCTGCTAACAAAATTATACAGACGTAGTATTTTTTCCTCGATTTGGGTACTAAAGAATCTAATGCAGGTACATTTATAGTTTTCATTTTTATAAGCTTGTAAGTTTGACATTTGAATCCCGTTATTGTGGAACAGCTAACTTAACTGGCAGATCAATGGCAGTAATTGAAAATGGGCCAGTGTGCTGGATGCAGCTTATTCTTGGAAGGCTTTCTAGCTGTGGATAACTTTACTCATGGCTGTGATGATGAGTCATTGGCGTGGAGCAGTGAAATATAGACATTGTATTGCAGGTAGAGACTGAAAGGTTTAGGGTGGTATTACAGCCCAGGTAGGGCAAGAGAGGCTGGAATCCAAGTACAGTCATCTTCTGGTGGACTGGAGTGAAATCCCTCCTTCTGCTTGTTATTTTTCTGCTGTAGTAGGGAAAGAACAGCTAGTTCTGTCCATAGTAATCGAAAGGAAGAGCTATAGCTTTTTTCAAAATTGCCTTTACAGTCAGAGCAGTTTTACTTTCAAACTGAAAGAGTGATTAGCATTCCCTTTGGTTATGTTCTTGTAAAGTCAATAAGCTATCTTTATTTGAAAACGGGGTCTCTCAATAAAGTGATGCACTACGGCGAGTTCATGTTGAGAGGATCAGCGGCATTTCTTCCACGTCTTACTTCAGCCAGCCCAGTCTCACATTGGACCTCCTGTTTCTGCCGTTTGAGTTAACTTTGAAGTGATGTCCACCACTTGTCATCAGAGGCCATTAGCTTCTTGTTTGATGGCTCTCAACATAGCCACCAGCCAATCTAATTTAACTGTGTTGGTCTGAATTGCTTTGTGTGAGAACCTTCAATGCAAAATGGATCAATGAGTTCATGTTGCTCTGCAGTTCTGGCAGCACAGTTGTAACAGCCTACAGCAGTAGGGTTGTCAAGCCTGTCTTCAGGGATTGTGGCCATTATTTTTTTCTCATAGTGACAAGCTATCCACTTTTCTTAGGCTTTCCTTGAGACGTTTTGCTGCAATGTGTCATTGAAGTTGGTTAGTAGAGTAGATAAGGAAATGTTTTTCAGGGCTGCTGAGGATAAGCATCTGAGTTACACATCCATCACAGTAAAGCATCAATCATATGTCTTGGTGTTGCTTTTAAAAAATACAGCTACATGACAAAAGAGTCAAGTGGTCCATGTTGTTATTTAAAATCATTATTTCATTTGGTGTATAACTCAATAATAAAACTTCAAACAAGAGTAAGAAGGTGTAATATTGTGTACTGTTTTGTCCTTGTTCAAAAATGTTTTACTATAAAACATTCTGAAAAACTCTAAAAATTTTAGTTGTTTATAATTGAACAGCCATCACAGTTTTCAAAGGCTTTGAAAGGGTCTCCTAAGATCATGTTTAGTGAATTTTTTTAATCCACTGGGGAATAAAGTTAACAAAACTGAACTTCAAAGCAAAGCATTTCTAGTGTTTGAAGACATCCAAGGCGGATCAGACCTCAGGAGTGACAAAATTTTTATTTTCGAAACACAATATTTTGATGCCTTTTTACACTCTCTGACACCTTATTTACACTCAGAGTACATAAGTCTTAATCACTTATAACGTTGAAACGTGCACTTCAAAAACTTTCCTTGTTAATTTCTTGCATTAATTAATTAATACCTCACAACTGCTCTAAATAAACATTTGTTGAATGAAGTGTAAAAAACAGATAAATGTAAATAGGTTTGGTTAGTTGGAATAGTAGAAGGGCTTTCTAACACTCAAAAAAGTGTAGTCAACACTATAAATAAACAGGGACTTATTATAAACGGGCTTACCCATCCTTCTTTACTGATATTCACTTCCTGTCTGCAAAAGTTTGTGTTACAGCAGAAAGTTCACTAAAATACATTTTAGGTGAGAAAAGGCAATGACAGAAGGAGAGAGAGAGAGAGAGAGAGTCAGCTTGGACTTCTACATTCTTTATATTACTTTATTTGGGGCTATTGTCAAAACATCTGGGTTAACCCCTGGGTAAAATGTGCTGGTGACACTAAAGGCTACAAAAGGCTAAAGGTATTGCTAAAGGTTAAATGGCAGTCTTGCTGCCAACTTAGCCACAATAACACCACTGCTGTAAGCCACACAGCTTGCTTCCAGTGCTGCTGACAGATGTTGCATCAAGTCAACAACAACTGCATCCACATATCCTTTTGACCTGTCCTTTAAAAAAAAAAAAAAAGGTAATAAAGCTGTGGACAGACGGGAATTGAGGGCATGGGCTTAGACAAGAGAGCCTGTGTTAAATTATTCTTACTTGGAGGTACTTAGGTGGGGGTGGGGGCCTGATGCACTTATGACTTAAGGCACATTGACATAATCCTGGTTTTCTTCTTGAAGTGTTTGGGCAGCTTCATCAGCACACTATCCCGCTAAAATAAAAATAAAATAAAATATCTGTTTAGAAGTTGCTTTCTTGTTTTATTTCCATTTCCCCTCCTTTCTTACTTTCTTAGGGAGTTGTTTAAAATTGTTTCAACTGATCATCGAGTCAGACGGGTCTAGAATGTCATTTTATTTATTGACCACACAAAACAGTCTCTAAATTGGATCCTTTGTGACCCACACTTATAGATACATCCAGCGGGTAATCAGTAGGAGGCATATTACCATTGCATGCCAATGAAACCAAATGGAAAAGCTTTTGTAATATCTAGTATTGTAATACCTTCCTGCTCTTATGGTTGAATAGTGGTGTTTGTTTTCCTGAAAAGTAAAAGAAAGTGTTTACTAGCCAGAAGAGTGACAGTGATTTGTGATAGTGTTGATAGGCACGTGTTAGTTTAAAAATCTTTGACTGCAGGGTGTCCTCTACAAAAATTTGCTCTTTTTTTAAAATTCATGTTGGATATGGGTGATAATGTTTGTTGTATGGATAAGTTGCTAAATTCTCTGACTCTAGTATCAATTATCTGATATGCATCTGTTATTTTGTTACACCCAGGATTTTTTTCATGAAGTTGACAAGCAGCTCTGATATATTAATGTACAGCTGTGACCAATTAATCACAGTTAATTAGTTCAAGATCAATTAGACACATTCTTGTGTTTTTCATCATCTTATCAATTTAGTTACAAAGTGATGGTTTAAACACTCATTAGTAAGGATTTCCTGACAAAGTTTTTTTTTTTTTTTTTTATCTTGGTCCTGACTCAAGTCCTTTAATATTGGGTATCTGCCAACACTAAGTCTAATGATTATTTTTCACCCAATGACAAACCTTGCAAGATGGATTGTTATGTGATCTCATTTTAAACAAAATTCTAATTACAGTGGCCCAATGAAAGCCAGATGGTGTGATTGTGTATGAGGTGACAGGGGCAGCTGGCAATTATGTGGAAAAAGTGTGGAAACGGTTACAATATTAAGTTGAGGCCTGTAGGGCATCAGAGCTGTATCTGTATTCTCAGCAAAGCAGAATGAGAAAAGTGCCAGTAAGAGAGAGAGAGAGTAAGAAAAGTAAGGTGTGTTTCCCTCCTCTTCCAGAGACACTACACCACTCAGGGTAAATCCATTCCTGGACACGTCGACTCTTACACTGCTAATAATTATTCATCTACAGTATTATGTTTAATGCTGTCCAGGAGACATGTTTGTTGGAGCTTTGAAAACCAAATTTTCCGGTAAGCTGACCATACTTAATTCCTCTCAACTACTTTGTAATGCCCTACATCTCCCAGAATTCCATATATTCACCAGGGTGTAGCAGCAGGCTTGTACGTGTATGTTGCTGCATGCACTGAGGTAGCAAGTAGAGATGGCCTGCCCAAGTCTGAGAAATGCATTCTCATGAAATACAGGTTTGTCACACACTTAACTGAGCTTATGAAAAGCTTGAAGGCAGTTTTATCAGAGGCGTGGCTGTTAATGGTCAAGATTTAAGTTTAATGAAAGAGACTTTCTTCCCCCTTCCCTGCGTTTACATTCTGAATGCTTCATGGTAGATATATCTGCCAGTGTAATGGCATGTTGATTGGGTACACACCTACACCTGTTTGTGTATTTTGTCGAGTTTGACTCTGCTGAAGTGGGAGGAAAGGTGCATTCAAGAGGATGTCAGAAATGATCAAGCAGTGCAGTGCAACTGGGTGTCAAGGATTACTGAGATTCACCCCTCTACTCAGGCAAAGTCAAAGGCATGCAGATTAAAGAATATTCAAATTCAAATCTATTTTGGGGTTTTTTCCAAGCATGAAAGTTCATATACAAAAGATTTGCAAAACTTTATGTGGATGACATGTTTGTATCACTATTTAAAAAAAAAAAATCATCTGCACTTTCAGGTCTAGGCAAAAATTATTTAATGTACTCAAGTTTCCAGTCAGAGAACTTCTCTAAAGGAATAGTTTGTGATGCACTTACAAGATTTCTTGTTCAGGCACTCGAGAGGGTCGATACAACCCCCATGTCTGTATGCTAAATACGAGACATCTACCAGACTTCCAGTCTTTATGCTGAGCTAAAGCTTTCCTGACTTTAGTTACATACTGAATATGAATTTGATGATTAGATATGAGACTGCTATTGGTATTTTTATCTAACTTGCTGCAGGAAAGCAGACAAGCATTTTTTCCTAAATGTTGAACTACAAAATTAAACAAGCAACCTGTACATCAGAAATTTTTAAAATGATTAAGTTTGTTAATAATCAAATGCAATAACTGGACAAATGCAGCTCTCACCACTCATAGATCATCAGTTCAACAATATGCACAGGAGTAATTAAGACAAATAATGCAACATTAATAACCATAGACATTTTTTAATATTGATTAACCACACAAAAGCAATCAATAAATATAATGCATTACATTTTATTGTATTTTATCTAAGAAAAGGATCTCAAAGGTTTGGATAGAAATTCGTCAAGCCCCGCTTGTGGAAAACTGCACAAGGACACCCAGTTCGCCTTGGGAGAAAGTCCCTAGTAAGACTTCTTCATTTTGTTCTCTCAATTACTAAATTTCCACAGCATTCATGAGCTTAATGGTCTTAAAGGACAACAGTTATGTTATTGTAATTGGTTATGAATTAATCTCTATTGAAAATATTTTCTTGAACACTTGAAAAATGCAGCAAAGGCTTTAGCCATCAAATCACTTATTTTTCTCACTGTGTTCTCCTTCTGTTTGTAGAACACCATTAATTAAAGCAAACAGAGCTACTTCCATTAGCTTTGTCTTAGTGTCCCACTAACAGAGGTGTCATTCACACATTCCACGATGAAAATCACCATCAGCCAATTTGATTAAAGATTTCATCACTGATCCATGTTTAAAAGCACCATTTTGAGGTACTCTAACTCTCTAAGGTGAAACACTACATGAGAGTCAGTTAGATGGTCCAGAGCTCAGCTCATCTACGTGATTTGAGATATGAATGAAGCCTCTCTTGGTAGACACGGGTAAGCAAGGGTTTCCTGCAGACTCAATCCTTAAAGTCCTATGCCTAGCAGCATGGAACAGTAGCCGCTCCATCGATCTCATTTTCACTAGCTCACTAGCTTGTGTCTGTGATGTACCAGAGGGCAGGACCTCCTGTCATCTCAGCACTCACTGCATTAAATGGTTTTTTCTGCTCTCTGCTGCACCACGAGCCATTTCATTAATAACATTTGTTGTTGTTTAGTGATTGAAAGAAACTAAATTATCTGTTAAGAATATCTTTTTCACTCATACAGTAAACCTGCACTCTTGTTGCTCTTCTTTCATTTCCTTTTCTCACAAACATCTCACTGTCTTTAACGACATTATTACATTTCTTCCTCCCCCCTCCTCCCTCTACTTGCCCTCTTCTTTTCCTCTTCATCTTGTCGTCCGACCCTCTTCCTCCTCCTCCTCCTCCTCCTTCTCCTCCTCCTCCGCCTCCGCCTCTTCCTCTCCTTCATCCCATCTCTCCTGAGGGCTGCAGCTCCAGCATCTCATCAGCATCAGAGTCTCGGGTCAGCCGGGAGGGTTAGAGCAGGAGGGGGTTTGTTACACCAGCATATGTGTGTCTGTTGTTGATTTCAGCACATTTTATGAGTGTGTATAGTCCCTCATCCGTCCCTTTACGTGGGCCTTTTTAAGCTGTGTGTGTATGTGTGTGTCAGAATATATATCTGTATTGGAGTTCAGTCCTTCATCTTCAGTCTTCAGGCCCAGACCTTTACATGTTTATTCTTCATTATGTCAAATAATTTCTCGCCTCACCTCTCCCTCTATCTCTCTTCTCTCTTCACTGGTCCATGCCTCCCTGGGTGGTGTATGTAATTATAAGCTCTTATCTATTTTTCTGTCACACACAACTACACTCTGGAGAGAGCTCAGTTGATGTCATTATCTCCAATAATGGCTCAGAGGTGCAGTCCCCCCTTCAACCCTACCTCATCCATTCTCACCACGCTCCGTCATATACACTATAATTGCTATTTATTGAAAATATCTCCCACATCGTCTCCCTCCCCTGTGCTTTCTTTTGGCTAATGCATCCTCTTCTACAGACAGTCATGAGAGTGGATATGTTTTAATATGCTCTAATATGCTCATTTATTCAATATGCAGGGGGATCTCCGCCAACACCGTCATAATTGGATTTCTCTTTCTTCATTTTCAAGCCAAGTGACAACAGCCCTCAGAGAAAACATGTTTTCATCAGAAAAGTGCCAAAGTGCTTTTAGCAAAGTCTGTTACACAAATATACAGTAATTTGCACAGTCTTTATCCACAACAAGTCCTCTAAATTTAATGACAAATCAAGTTGACCTCCCATCAGCAGGGTGACATCAGGCCTCTGTGCCTTCCAATTGCTAGACATCACAGTTTAAAAGGAAGTTTGTGATATGATAATGCCATGGATAAGGTCTGGTTATGTGATGTTTACATAGACTGCATTGTGAAAGCAGCATGTTAGCAGCATCAGCTTCGGCTCTGGTCCTCCTTCAGTTTCCAGTTTTTTCTGTCAGGATGTGTTTAGGCACAGTACTGATTGTTGGTTTCTTGTGTTTTTTTGTTAGGCTCAGAACTTAACACACAGCCACTGTGGCTTTGTGCATAAAACTAAAGGAAACAGATGTATTCATGTGTATGCCTGATTCAAGTTTTAGTATCTTGTTCTGCTTTTTTTTTTAGACATTTAAAAGAAAGAAAAGTGAAAAAGTGAAGTGAAGACAGCAGAACTGATTGAAACAAATTTTGTAACAATTCTTAAATGCATACAAGATGGAGAACTGAAAAACTGTGTGATCAAGTCTCCAAAGTTAGAGTCAAAGCATCCATCCTCGACAACATCCTCTGTTTATGGATGCATCACTTAAACATTTTCCTGACTTCCTCCTTTGCTTCTATCAAAATTACTACAACTGCTAGCAGAATTTTCACAAAAATTTTAACCAATATTTTTACAAATGATGACTTATTTTGTCATACCTACTAAGGGAAGGTCTCCTTTTTTCATTCAGCTTTTAGTCACTGCGGGGACACTCAGCCTCACTTATGATAAACGCCCTCACAAGGCATGGATATCCACTGCTGAGAACTAGCTGTACTCACATGCAACTATTGTTAATTGTTAAAGTCACTAAGGCTCCGTAGCCCACTCAAAGGTTAGATCAGTTTCCTAGCAGTGAATGTCTGACGTCAGCTCTATTTTCTGATTCTCCAGCTGAGAACAATGGCATATAAACTGAAATGTAACCGCAAGGAAGAAAAGGACAAATGAATGAGTACTTTTGATAGATTGCAAGGCCCTGTGCTAAATGCTAGCCACCCCAAAAATGTCACTCATGTCCTTGCTGTGTCCCCCTGCTGCCAGAAAAAAAATGCCCATTACTCCTCCTTTAGTCATCTCTTTTCCCGTGTATCTGTGTGCAGCAGCACTGTAAATGGGCTCTGACATACACTACAGCAGAGGCACAGAAAGCCCCCATAATCTTCTCTGCATATGTGTTTGAAGAGGTGGAAGTCTTTCAACTGAATGCTAAACAGGATCTATTAGGATTAAGTCTGGGTATGAGGCAGTTTAGCTTATTGCTGACTCTGTTTCACAAGTAAAAATGTGGAAGTGCTCGCCACTTGAACCACAAAGCGACAGATTTCTCTCATGTCGCATACAGAACCTCACTGAGCTGCTCAGGCAATCCTGGCCCTTTTTTTTAGAAAGCGCCAACAGACAAAGCCTTTGAGTTGAGTATCATCATTGATGTTTTGAGAGTTCATTAGTGACTGGTCATTATGTTCACTGATTTCCTGAGGCCAACCATCCGTGAGAGCCCATTAACCCCAGACATTAAGAGTAATTAGGCAAAGTGCTTACTTTTTGAGCAGATATTTTCACTCTGTGGATTGTTTATGTGGATGTATGCATGAAGCTCTGAAGGCATTTTGCACCCTACATTAGTTAGGAAATTGACCTCTTGGTGCTCTATTTCTGTATTCCCTAGAAACTATCCCTATACGCAGTCATAAAAGTTTGACTCAGACAGGGATAAGAGGAGAGAGATTAAACATCAGTGATTGTGTTAATGCCAGGAGGGATTCTGTCGGTTGGAGAAGGCCACTCTCACATGCACATATATACTGTATGCACATATATTCACACAAAGGCATTATTAAATGTCTTCATCTCACTGTCAAACGAAATGAAAATCCTCATTTAGAAGCAACATGTTTTTGTCCCTCTTGGAGTCTCTGCGCTGCATTCACTTCACTCTGCCTTACTCTTGTTGTACACCCCCATACTGTTTCCACGACACTCAGGCCAATTCCCTCAATGAGAACACTTTAATCATGATGGCAGATCCATATATCCCCACCCCCTCCATCGACGTGCTCACACACACACACAAACACACTCGCTCACTCGCTTATTATTAACACACATCCTCTGGGAGGACAAAAGGCAAGCTTCGTATGATCCGTAATCGCTCTCTGGAGTCCCTCACCCCACTCCCAATCCCTCCGCGTGTCTCCTACGCTATCACGATCATCAGGAAAATAACTTTACAGATTCTGTTTAATAACACTGCCGGCACGCACAAGGAACCCACAGAGGAATACTAGTTTCTGTCTCATCTCCCCTCCTGACACTACCTGTCAGTGAGCAAGACATCACACAGCGCGGTGCAGGAGAAACGATCAGAACTCCCCTTAACCGCCAAAACTTGTCGCTCATCTGTCTTTTACCTCCTCCCCATGTTAAAAATAGACCCAAGCTGTCAAGTGTCAACTATATATTTCTCCTCTTTCTCTCTCTTTCTCCCTCTTTTTTACTCACACTATTTCATTGACTTATAATTTGCTGGCTGCAGCATTTTTTTGGTCATTACAAAGCACGTGACAGACCATATGTGGCTTGTCATTATAAACTGTTCAGCCATTTTTTTTCATGTCAGTCACTGCTTATACGTCCACTAGTCAAGGCAGTATACTCAAGAGGATGAAAAATTGCTTAAGGCACAATTACAAAGGCTGCAAACATCAGTAATGCTTTAACTTGAGACACAGCTTCATGCATATCTCAGCAATATGTGAGTCAAAAAGGCAGAATATTTTCCTAGAAGTCATCGATGTGGTCATTTAGGGAGTTGAAGATCCAAGAGTGACATTCATTTTCAGATTGTTTTATTAAAACGAAAAATATGTACGTGTTGTTTAAAAGCTTGCACTACAAATTTGTGGTGGCTTTTATCCTCTAAATGTAGTGTTTTCTTATATTGTTAAAACATAAATTTGATAAAAAACTGACCTTGTGTGCAAAAAACAAGAGCAGAGTAAATTTTACAGTATCTGAAACATGACTCCTAATTAACAACATATTGAAAAAAAACACCATGGAGTAAGTGGTAATCTGCCCATAAAGTAAAGCCTGTATGGTTTTTTTGGCCAACCAGCAGCAGCTTAACTCGTTACAAAACCACATTTCCTCAGTCATATAAATCTGTTTATTCTGTTGTAATGTTATTTCCACGCAAGTTTAACTGCATATCTGTCAGTTTTTTGTACTTAACATTAATACAGTTTTGTACGTCGTACAGTCACATGTACCTGTATGGCCATAGTGTTTGAATGAAAACTCACAATTGTGGTTAATTCAATAAAAATTTACTTTGAGAAACACACAAAAGATTAAAAAAAGAAAAAGAAGAAAGATACTTTCTCTTAACTGGAAGGTAAGGTTGTACAGTATAGATTTTATTTGGAGTGGACTGACGTCAACTGTGGCAAATGTGCAGCTTGTGAAGAATACAAAGCTCAGAATCAAAGTGAGGAGGGAATGTCCGCTGCT
>JAQMCX010000012.1:818442-835942 GCA_029814765.1 Acanthurus leucopareius | reverse complement strand
CACAAACTGATCCAGATCTTTTATGCTGCTTTGGAAAAATTTGGATAAATGATTTGTTGTTTGAGTAAATTTTTAAGCACAAGAGTCAAACTGAACAAACTGTTGGTCAGAAAAACATATTGTGGTATTACCTTGTGCTCTAAATGGAAAATTAATTGATTAAACCTGTAGAGATCAGTTAAAGTACATACTGATTGATTGTTGAATCACATTAATACTATTTTAATGTCACGGTTCACCTGCTCTGAAGGGGATTTTCATTCTTACTTATTATATTTTATTTTGGATGACAAGTAAGAATGTCTGCACAAGATTCCCTCCTAAAAGAAATGTTTTTGGAGTCTTGTTATAACCTCTGAGCTGAAAATTTACTGGGACGGCAGGAATTACTTCCAGCGAAGGCCTAAAATGAAGTGAGTAGTTCCAGCCCTGTGAGCAGTCCAGCCCCGATGAAACCTGATCAGAGCAGGTGAGCCAGGCACCCATGAAGGCAGAAACAGTCCAGTGAGTCCTCAGTGTTATCACCATCGACATGGCACTCACACATGCGTGGAACTTCACACCCACATTAAACACATGCTTTCTGTAATGCACGCACACACACACACACCCACACACACACACACCTCTTACAGGTTTTCTGGTGATGGTTTAGGAAAAATTACCTGCCACTCACCTCAGCCTCACTGACTCTACACCTCTGTAAATGAGAATAGATGGGGTTTAGAGAAGAGCGTAACAGCTGAGTTATGACTTATTAATGTCTCAAATATGTGTGTGTGTGTGTTTGTGTGTGTGTGCGGGGGGTTCAGAGCAGGATGGCGTTGCTTACATAAGAGCTCATTTCCAGCCTACTCCAGCCTACAGTAGCACCTTTGACTGTTTTCCCTTCACCTTTGTTTTAGCTGAGCCCCTCGCAGCTCTTGGATTGGCGGCCCCTTTCGTATCCCCTGGAATCACAGTCTCTTCACTCAGAACCGACATGTTTGTTTCCCGCCTCAGTGCTCGGCAGGACTCTCTAGCAGGCTGCAGACATCATCTTCTATTTGCACATGTCACACCACACACACTTCACCACAGGGCTTGTGGGTGGTTGTTTTCTCTAAGTCCATGCCAGTGCAACTTGCAAACATTGCAAGACAAATGCTTATGCTCCTTTGCTGCTCTTCTAACCCATTTTTCATCTTCTAAGGTGAGCCAGAAAGTGACAGAAAAAACTGGGAAAACTTTGATACAATCAGAGCAGCTTTTTGTTAGTTCCCATTTTTTCTGTATATTTATAGTGTGTTAGGCCAAGAACAAGTGTGTCAACTGATGCTGTGATGGAGGATAACCCCTAACAATACATAGTATGTAGTTTGATGGAAATGTTTCCCTGTATGTCAAATCAGAGATTTTATTGTATTATGCTAAGAAATGGTTCAATTCCATATATCCCGTGATGTCAGTGTTCAGCTTAAAATGGTCAAAGTATATGACACTGAATGGGAGCAGGCAGATAGTCCACTTATTTCTGGCCTGATGGCAACATATCTGTCAGGAGCCTAGTTTATTTTTATTTTCTATTTTATAAAAACATTATATAGTTATAATAAAAAATATTACATCCAGTATATTTATTGTGCCTGTTTTCTGAACTAACACGATGATTAATGTGTACATGGACACAACAGCAGCAGAAAAAGGCTACGTGATGAGAACAGGTGTTCATGTGTTCCAAATGGCGCCAAACATAAGCCAAATTTTTTTTAAAAATTAATCTTATGGATGCTAGCATGGACTTTCAAAACAAGATTCAGTATGTTTTCAATACTGTATGGATCCATGATCAATAAAGGAATAAAAACACAGAGAAATCATTTTTTGACATGAAGTCACTGAAATTGAGAGAAATTATTTCTGACCATGGGGACACAGGATGGAACTCATATATTTCACTGTATATATTGAATGCATTTACCTCACATGAGGCACATACTCTCAAAGGACAGGATTAATCTCCTGCCTGCCATGGCCAAGCCTCCGCCTTCTGTATTTGTTCACTGCTAATTTGTTTGTTTAACAATGTAACAACATGACAGGGTAATTTCTGCCACCCTTGGGACCCACTGAGCAGATTAAGTGTGAGAACAACACACTTCTGAGGCTTGAT
This sequence comes from Acanthurus leucopareius, assembly GCA_029814765.1. NCBI lineage: Eukaryota > Metazoa > Chordata > Actinopteri > Acanthuriformes > Acanthuridae > Acanthurus > Acanthurus leucopareius. The sequence goes on along the minus strand of JAQMCX010000012.1, from coordinate 833,790 downwards.
ATCACCACTGCCCATCACATAGCCACAACCCCCCCCTGCTCCCAACAGATGCTCACTAGCACTGGTTGGTGATGGTCTATGAGGGGAGACACACAAACTATAACCCACAATGGTGGATGGCTTTTTAGAAGAGGGACAGTAATGTCCTGGAGAGTCCAGAGTGCCTGGTTCAGTGGAGGGAGTGTGTCTTGCATTATGCATGGTGGTTGTTATTTTCATCACATGGTGCTGTCAGCCATCATTGTCGTTCCTGCCCCGTCAGCACAAATTGCACTGTGTTCACAGATTGTTGTTTTGGTGTCTACTTTAACCCTTTTTCCTCTCTTGCCTTCTTCATTTGGTCCTCCCTTTTACCTTTTTTTCTGTGTGTTATGTAAATGGAGTTAGAGGACATGGTGGACTTTATTATCCGGCCGTGTCCCTGGAGTGGTATGGATCCTGGTTTAAGGAGGGTTTTAGGGTTTTAAGTCGAGCTGGTTGTTGTGACAAAGCTAGCCCTCGCTGTCAGGCCACTCAGGAGAATGAGAGGGAGAAAGTGGCCCTGCTCTGAGGCCCATGCATTATTTCACACAGCAAGTGACAGCCCAGCACACAGGCACAAATGCTAACAGACGCTGGGGTGTCAGCGAGAGGTGTGTGTGTACACAGCCCTCTGAATGTGTGTTTGTGTGTGTTGGTTTCCAGCTTATGCCATTGCCACTGTGAAGGCTTGCAGAATACAGTATCCTTCGCAGCCAAATAACCTAGATTAGTCCTGGACGGGATTTAGTAAAGTTGCTAGAAGAAATCTTTTGAGGCCATGTCTGTTAAAAGATGAGTGTGTAAGAAAAAGCTATTGCCAGGTCGCATGCACTCTTAAACAGAGTTTGAGGAAAAAAACAACACAAGGCGAGATGCACACTTTAAGGCTGGAATTGCTGGTTTTTGATTGACACCAGGATGCAGTTTTCCCCATAATCTAATATACTGAGCTGGAGTTGTTGATATTCTGTAAGGAGTGTTTTGTAATAAAACACTCAAAGCGCTCTTGAAATTGTAACTCTGAATATTTGTTCCTACACTGGCATGTAAAGACTCACCTCCTGGAAGAGCAACTGATTGATTCTAAGTAAGAATATGATGTATTCTTATGTTTCAGCTGCTGTGGCAATTTGCACAATCACTGGGCAAAATTGTGCCATGTTCTGGCTGCAACTTGCCTACTAGAGCTGATTGCAGCCATTCCAGATAATACTAGTAATACCTAGCGCTCTGACTGGTGCACTTTTAAATATGCCATACACTACCTACTTCTGCAATAGTTTAACTTGATGAGCATAACAGTTGGAGATAGAAATCAATTAAATGCCCCACCATGCTAGTGTGAGAACCTGATTGTAGTGTTTACTAAAATTGATTACTGACCTAAAGATACCAGGGTTCTGTGATACACTTTTCATCTGGGCACATGAGGAGAGTGTGTGTGTGACTCTCCGTCTCCTGTTTCTGCTTATTTCAACTTGAAAAGAAATAACCATGTTGGCATAATGTGTGCAATGAATGCCTCACTTGGACATGCCATGATGTACCTGTGCAGAAGTTCTTGCATCAAGTTCTGTTCAGCCTCCCTGGTTAAATATCCACTAGACCTCGAGCACTTTTCCACAAAATTTTCCGCAAATTGTCCCGCCATTCCATTTATCCTGTCTAAACCTGCTGATAAAAACACAGGGAAATAGGAAGAGACTGAAGAAAAAAAGAATTGGGAGATAGAGGAAATAAACTGAAATCACAGACACAGAAGAAAGATGGGAGTTGTCTATCTCAATAGCTTGACCGATTAGGCAGGAAAGACTATGTGCTTGGATGTGTGTATATATGCACGTTGACTTTATGTGCATGTTTGCGTATTACATCTTAGCCTACTTCCTCTTTCCCCTCCTGACATTCCACTTCCCGTCACAGCAGCCTGGCGCTCCCAGATAAGGCCTTCCAGTACATTCCTCCTTCCTGTCGTCGCGCTCCCCTCCATCCAGCACCAATTTCAGCCCACAGCGATAAATCCCAGCGATAACAGCTAGCCACCAGAATAAATAAAAACATTCTGTCTTCTCCAAGACTCAATACAAAAGGCACGAGACTGTTTGTGAATAACAACCTCTATTGTAGTAGCAGGGTGGAGAAAAAAAACAACCCATCCTGGGGATTTGGTCAAGGATGATGTATGGAGGAGTGAAGGTGGAGACTACTTCTTGTGTCACATCAGAGAGGTAGAGACCTCAGCTGCTCAGCAGTAATGGATCAATATTTCGCAACCTTTGTTGGTGATGGGTAGATTAAGGGGCAGGAAAGCTTCAGCACTGAAAGTGAGTAATTTTTCAGTCGTCATCGAGCAGGGATTGTTAATGTAGCCAGAGCAACAGTGGCTCCACGCCCATCCTTCCTGCAATTGGATCCCCGCTGTGGTAGGAGGAGAAGGGACGGAGGGGGTCTGAGCTCATGAGTAGAGCGTGTGTGTGTGTGTGTTTATGTGACTTCTGTCTCCTGTTTCAGCTTATGTGCAAGAGTGTACAGGTGCTTGGTAACTAGAGACGGACCCCATTGTCCATTGTCCAGCAGGATTCTGGGTAGTTGAGCATGTTGTGGCCCACACAATGGCTTGATTTAGAAAACGGAGGCTCTTACCTTGAAAGGAAAAGTATTGAGGTCTTAACTTCCAGCTCTGAATCAAACAGCAGCTGCTTCTAAAGATCTTCTTAACAGAGAAGTCAGAAAAGTGTTATGAATGGGGAAGCAACTTGTGAAACAGCCCCTTCCTTTAAAGAGGAGATGATATTTATCTCCGACTAGTGAAATGGATACGGGGGTGTTTAGTTCACTTTGTTCATTACCTGCATGTAGGACAACCATGGAAATACTTGCTTGACATTTAACTAGAACCGACATTTCACTGTGCTTCATTATTCATTTCACAAATGGTGTGGACGACCTTTTAATAGTGCAGGTAATGGTTGTTACTGAAGCAGATTTTGGCAGTCATTAGAGTCTAATGGGCAGAAAATGAGACAAGCACAAAACCTGTTTTGTCAAAGACATAAAAACCTGCATGAAATGAGATAAATATAAATAATAAAAAATAACCTTACACCGAATGCCAAAAGACTTCCACTATTTTACTTTTCTTTTTCCAGATACTCAACTGTTCCTCCGACACGAATACTGACAATATGAGCTAGATATTCACAAAGAAGTCCTTACAGACAAAAAACCCTGCACACTTGTTTATGATTTCTAAAGTGATTTCTTGTTGTGAAAATTATAAAGGGGAACGGTGTGATATGTCATTTCCATCCAAAGCCATCCATTTGACACTTCTGTAAGCTGTCAGCAAGTCCAACACTGAAAATTTTCAAAACTTGTCAAACCGATCAGTTAAGCATTGATCACAGAGTCAAATGAAGTTTTGCACTTTTCATTAAGCTGCTTTAAACTAACAGTAACAGTGCGAGCTGTTTCAGCACAACGCTGGGTTTTCTTACTCACCACTACTGTATAAAATGATCCATAGCCTAATAAAATCCAGCATTCTTGTCAAACTGCTACATGTTAAAAACTAGATGAAAAAACATTTATTAACACACAGTCCAACATTTTTTTTCACTATTTATAAGATTTGCAAATCATGCCTTTATACCATAATGCAAAATGAGCCAAGAGTTAGTACGACTGCACTGCCAGAACTTTGCAATAAACTATATTTTACTGTGGTGCTGACCTATTCCACTCTATGATGCTATAGTAGAGACAGTTGTAACATCTTGTTTCATTCAAAAAAGAACCTTCTCTGACATTTTTTTGCCTCATTTTTCTTCTGTGTGTCTACGACTCCACAGCTAGAGCTTCTGCTCCTGCTGACAGAACAGATCACATCATACAAGTTCTCCTATAACCTCATGGGCTACCAGTTGGTCTCAGAGTTCACTTTATGATTTCAAAGCGCAGGTTTTGTCTCTTAACTGCAGAAGGAAAAACAGAACAACATTCACATGGTTTCATTAGAGCTACGTCAACAGACATTTGTTCTGTGCAAAGTTTTTCCCCAAATAGTTTCTGTGACTATGACTTCTTTAGTATGTGACCTTGTTTCTGTTCTTTTTGTTCTGTATTTTTCAGTATTTTTACAGGGCAGTGTAAAAGCATCTGCTTTTGTTTTCCACTGACATCTTTTCTTGTAAAACCTTGTTCACGTTTTTTGATTTTGAAGCCCCTTTTGAATAAACCTTAAGAAAATGCTGCACAGAAAGCCCTTGAAAGTGGACTTTGATTTAGTTGTCTGATGGAAGGATCGCAGCAGTTATGGTCTGCCCAGATAATCAGAATTCAAAGCTGAGCTGAAACTAATTTCCTCCTCTATTAACCTTCCCCAATCCTTAATGCCTCATGAGCTTTGTCTAAATAAGTTTCACCTCTTGGTTAAATAATTGTGGTTAGCATGCACAGTTGTTGGAACAATTGCAACCTCAAAGCCTTGGATGATACCTGCAGCGTCAGCCACCACATTCTCATGGGTTAACATGGCTCTTTTGGGGTTTCCTGTTGTGCCACTGGTAAAGAAAACAATACTTAGATCCTCTGGTTGGTTACATATGATTGATTACATATCATTGCATGGCACTTAGCCTTATACTCATAGTAAAGCAGTCATATCTTCACATCACATCTTCTATTTTCTACTTCTTATTCTTTAATTTGTTCTATATTGATTGTGATTTCTAATCAAATACCTGCAAAACTGGAAAAAAAAATATATGCATATTCGCCTCAGCTGTTTGACGGCTTTGTGTTTAGTACTAAATGCCCACAGTTTGCATGCCAGCACACTAAATGGTTATTACAGTAAATGAGCTTTTATCTGCAGCATATTAGCATCGCCAGTAAGTTTTTAGCATGCTGACATTAGCATTTAGTTCAAAGACTGGCTGTGTCACAACGTGACAGGCTTGTTAGCTAGGCCAGTTCTTACAGTTTACAGCTTTCAGTTCTTACTATTTAATTGTGACGTGTAACATTTATGCAGTTGTCAAAGATCTCACGCTCTTGGGCCATACGTCTTTTCTCACACTCTTTTTGTTTTCACCTTTTCTTATGTAGATTTTATTTGAAGCTGAGAGTCAAGGCACCATTTGTAACAAGTTTAAGGCAGTACTTTTCATGGATTGTATCAGTCATCATCTGTCCAAATTGAAAATATGCAACAGTGAATCCTTTTGACGCACATTCCAGTTTGAACAGTCAAATACAAAGATTTTGTGGTTGAGCAACTAACACAGATAACTTCAGTCAAGGACAGTTCAATGCTCAGTGTGTAAGCGCCCTCATCACTAAACAACCCATCAACTCTACAGGCTGCATGTTGAAGAAGTGTAACAATGTGTTTTTCTATTTAGTGGGTGTTAGAGGTGACTCACAGACATTTATCACCACAATTGTGAGTCATGTGTCTAATATATTTTATTTTTTGACATTACTTGGGGTCAGAGTTAATGAAAAGTTATTTATCCTTTGGAAATAAATACATATTATTTGTCTCAAAAACTGCCTATAGATTGCTTGCAGTACAAGTAGAGAGTAACAGTTAATGGAGTGAGGGATAAACGTAGAATGAAGAGTAGCACTAAGGTGCAGAGGTCAGGGTGGTGTGGACTTTCACTCAGATGAATGAGCTGCAGTTCCTGTATGAAACCAATGGTTACTGTTGATTGGTTTAAGGAAGATTTTCTTTTTTTTGGCCAAACCACAGTCTTAAACCTTAACTAATTGGTTTTGGTGCCTAAACTGAAAACCAAACTAAAACTTTCATCTGAAAGGTTTCTCAGTAAGCTTTTGTTTGAAAATCTAACTAGATATTTTGATAATTATTATCATAACTTGACCACAAAATGAAAATGTGTCCATTCACATGCAGGGAAAATGTGACACTGAGGTTGATTAAATACTCTATAAATATTTACTGGCATGGCTGATACATGATATGCATAGAAATGTTCTTTGTGTAGCTTTAATTAATGACAACTGATCACAACATATTTTCCATTTTTAGAGGAAAATTAACATTCATGCTTGTCATTATGCACATCTCCTGATGACAGGCTGACAGCTGGCTTGATGAATGATAGCACTTGTACAACAAGGCTGTTGGTCTTAATAGCTGCAGTGGTGGATAACATTTCTCTCTGTGATGTTGATTTCCATCAGTGACATGTTTACTGTCAGTCACTTTGATTTATAGCTGCTAGAGAAGTTTCATCAATTACATGTGTTAGCAGGTGGATGTCAGTGCACAGTTCAGTCTCACTGCATGTATGTGTCTGACTCCCAGTCCGTCTGTTGCTACCATCCCTCCACCCCGGCACCAGATGTGCTCGTCTCTTTGGGGAGCCTTACCTTTAGCACTGCCTTTGAACACTGATAGGATTAGCAGTGTTGAGGCTTAGCACAGAGTCCTTGCTGCCTTGCCATCTAACCCAATCAACTCTGAGTGCAGCAGAGATGAGAGAAAGAGCTACCATGCCAACACCTCTGTCCACAGACTTTTATGTTATATTCACTCACACACACGCACACACACACACAGAATATGCTATGCATTCACACTCAGCATCCACAGAGCAGTTTTTTTTTCATTTTCCCTGTGAAATCAAATTCAATCATGTTTTTGTGCCACAAACTTCAACTAGAAAAAGAAAAATCCTGCTGTGTTTAAGCTCTTATGTGTATATTATCAAGATGGATTCACAGTGTCAGTGCAGATGTGCTTTAATAAGGTGATACAGGGAATTTGGCATTATAACGGTGATGTATTGTTTTATGATGTGGACTGGAATAGCATAACTATGTTGGATAGGAATTAAAAAAGGGAAAATAACAAGCCAACAGCTTCTTGATTGTTGTTTCACATTTTGTTATTCCCCCTCATGACTTGACATGAGCAACAAAGTCAGCAGAAACACTTTGTATTTAAATGTCCGGATGTATTTTACATCCCTTTAAATCACAAAAAAGATCCCAAACCTGCATTTCAGACTCAATTATTCTAGTGTCATCACAAAGGTGTTAAAATATCAAATTATTAAATAAATAGGGGGACACATTGTTTTAAAATATGACAAAAGTGTTATGGTAAAAAAGACAGTCTATGAAACCCTCGTTTCAGTTTGAAAGCTACATTCGTGCCAACTAGGCCTATGTGGAAAATTTTTGAGTAATGACTCTGAAAGTTCAAGTGACATTTATTTTGGAAAAGTGTGACGTATTTGACTACAGTGGGTTGGTACAACAGAGGCCTCTATCAGCCTGTGGACACTCCGGCTCAGCTTACATAGCAGAGTGCCGATGACATTTGTCTGCACTCACAGTTTTTCTGTTGCTCCTTTGTGTAGTTCACTCCAAAAAGAACTAATTGAAAAACTAGGAAAGCATTTTCTTAGGAAAGTGCGTGACTTTTTTTGTGCAGGGATCATGGCTGGCATGACTTTTGAATGATTTTCTAACAATATGAAAACTCAGTAAATTAGTTTTTTAAAATACTTAGATACATTATGGCATATAACTATTTATCTGGGTGGTTAATGTACCTTGATTAGTGTTAAATTATAAGCATTTTGTGATTTTTACAGGTGCTGAGTTTTAAATACGAGAAGTCTAAATTCAACACATCTTTGATATATTAAATTAATCATAAACTATACGTACCAACATAAGTGGCTTCTGTAAATAGATCAGTGTGCAAGACCTTGCATTTCAGAATGTGAATGGAACTAAATGTCTAAAGACTTGGTTTTTCGTCTTAAAAAATAAAACATAATTTGACATTTCTATAGTTTATCTGTCATTTTTTTAAGGAACAGATCATAAGTATAAAAATCTTTACAAGTTTTTGGAAAAGTGGGTCACATGTGAAGCATCACACTTTTTGAAATAGAAGTGGTATATGTGGGCTGCGCTGAAACACAACACTTCCCACATCCCATTTGTCTAAAAGATGATCAGACAGTTATTTCACATCTGTATTTGTTTTAATTTAGTCAAAATGCTGTTTTGGCAAGTTTTCTAGAATATTATCAAATGGAGAGTTTATGCTATAATCTTGGCAGAAAAAAATTAGCCCTGACAGCATAGGTTATTAGTGATTTATAAAAAGAAATAAAGTACTTCTTTTCCATTCAGAGCTTTACTCAGTGTTCAGCGGCCTTTACAAGCAAAATACTTCAAACCTGGTCACGCAGAGTATCAATCTACCACCACATAAAAGAGAGTTGCGGTGTCCCTTTCCAGCAATTGATAGTTTCTACATGTCAGTAACTTATACTGTAGTCCTCAGCTTGATTTATTTACAATCAGTTCAACAGTACTGCTTGTTGTTATGGTTGTACAATTGATGAAAACCACCTAAACCACTGAGATAAGATTAGATAGTGACATTAATGACAGTGGTGTCTGTGTGCGAAAGTATCCATTCATTTAGAGCACCAAGACCATCAAACTGGATAATGACGTGTTGAGACTGTATTGCTGTCAGTGTCACTCTTGTGTGTATTGCCATTAGTGTGGTAATGTCTGGCTTTATGTCAGTGATAGAGGCCGTAGTAAGATAATTATAATCTCTCCACCAACAATAATTACAGCTTAAATATAGGTTCCCTCCCCCAGGCTTCATTCTATACAGTATTCACAATTGTGTCTTAGGCTAAGCTGACCCGAACCCTCCTGAGGGCCACACCAACTCCATGCAACCAGATTATTACGTGGCGCAATTGCTATGATTATAATACATTTTTTATATATTATGCGAGGGACTCTTGTTATGACACATGAGCCACACCTCACTCCTGAACTCAGCCACTGAAAGACAAACAGTGTTTTGGCTCTTGACTTGACAGTTTGGCTTCATGTGTATTGCTAAAATTATTTGTGACAACCACAAAATCCACTGAACACAGTGATAACATCAGTTAACTCTAGACAGACTAAGCCAGCGAGTGACAGAAGTGAGTTTAGAGTTAGCTATGATTTTTTATGAGTCTGATTTATTGTTTTTAGTCATGACTGGCAAAAAATACTATGTAAATATCTAGATATAATATACTTCTTATTATTTACTATAGGCCTAGTACATGTAGCAATGCCACACTGTAAATCTACATTACATTCTAAATTTTAATTTTTCAAGTTTAAAAATATCCCCAGAAAGTATCAGAATTGAAAATACTCATTATGCATAATTTCCTGCCATAGTTATGTCATTGGGCTAATTAATAGTTATGGTATTGACATATCGTGTGTATTGTTGCATGTAAGCAGTACTTAAATGCTGTAGTTGATTGGGGGGAGGAGTAGTCAATAATTGTTGGGTGTTCTTTAATGTATAATTATAATTATAATAATTTTGTCATTTGTTTTGTATGCCAAATCCCAATCCATAAAGCAAATGATTAAAGATTACACATATTGAGTAAAAGCACATTCCCTCTTGTAATTGTAGTACAGTAGCAAAATATAGCTAAAATGAAAATACTGAGGTAACTGAAGCACAATACCTCAAATTTAAATACCTCAAAAAGTACAATTTTAAGTAAATTTATTGAGTTACTTAACATCACAATCAAGATCTTTAGCTGCTGATAACAGGAATTCGCCATAAACCATGCCTTTTAGTTAACAGAGCAGAGTGAAGTGAACTTTATAGCAGTCACCTAAAGGTGAAATTGATCCTAAAAATCCTGGGAGTGTGGAACATGTCAGGTCAGGTTTTCTCTTTGAGCATTTGATGCATCTGCTCATAGATTAAAGGCTTATCTTTTAGCTCGTAACTGTCACTTCCAAAGCCATAGTTACACAAACATGTAAATAAATAGCACTTTTATCCCAGTTTAAGGCTTCCATGAGGCTTTGCAAGTAAGCAGTGAAAAAAAATAGACAGTTCCTCAGTTAAAAAAAAAATCATGTTGTGTCTGAACTTCATCTACAACAGAACAATGGCTTCTTTTGCTTTTATGCCTCTTACTGGAATGCAACAATAGATGAACCATAAACCTGCCAAAATCAGCTGCAACAAAACAGCATGAGTTTTTGTATGAGTTACTTCGTTGAGTGAGACCCTCTGATGTTTCTAACTTTGGTACAAGTCGTCACTCGTGGCCCTCTGCAGACAGAGAGCTGACAATGAGCAAATTGCTATGTTTTCCATAAACAATTTCTCACAGTTCTGAGATTCAGCTTATCAGAGACGGATGTCCCTCCGAATAATCCATCCACAAGAAGCTCTTTGACGGCTTGTCATGAGTCATCAAGGGACTGTTTCTGCTCTGTTTTCTCACACTCTCTTGAGGCTAGTACTTAGCTAAAATCACAGAAACACCAGTTTAATAGTTCAGTCTTCAGGTGTTTTTTTCTCAGATCCAGTGATCAGAAAGACAGATCATTTCCACCGCACTGAGGTTGGGGGGGGGGGTATCAGGGACGAAACAGCATAAAACTCTTTCCCCCAGGGACAGTGAACTTTGCTCATCACTTCCTGCATCCGGTAGCTCCTTTGTTTGTTTTCCTCATATGCCCTCTTTAGGATTGTGAGCTTGCCTGTTGGGGTATGCAATGTCCCCTGTAGAGAGGAAAGACAGGATGTTATAAGAACACATTTAGGGCATCCTTATAAGGTATAGTGACGTGATAGGTGTAACACCTAATTAAATGCTTATCGGTCAGCCCATCACTCTGTCCATTTGTCTCAGAGGGTTAAAAACAATCAGCACCCCACTCAAAGAAGAAGAAAAACAACCACTGAAAATGTTTGCAACTTGGGTGGACAACGAGGTTCAGGAACTCCTCGCCCATACAAACAATGGGATCAACGGCTATGTAACAGGCAAATTATATGATTGTTATTTCCACGTTATGTCCTTGTTACCGTTAAAAATGCACAGCCTAATGTGTATGTAAGGCTGATGCTATCTAAAGTCATGGACAAGGGCGACATTACACAGACATTTTGGGTCAATGTAAAAAAAATAAAAAGGCAGTGTATTTGAGTAAAATTTTTTTTGCCATTTTTTAAATTTCAAAGACCAAGCCGAAGTGAATTTTTAATGTCACACCAAAGTGCTGCTGTTGAGCATAAAAGTAAGATTTTCTCTTTGAAATTGGCCCAACAGAGACAAATATGAGCACATGCATTTGTAATTAGCAACAGTTCAGAAGATTAAACAGGTTGAAGGTTTTACTTTTGAAATTCAAATTTAGCTTTTTTTTTTTAACTTGGAAATCAACCTTTCAAAATCTAAAGAGGAATTATTGGCTTTTTTATTTCAGCTATTAGCTGAAATATTGGAAGTATGTATACTAATGTGTTTATACCCTGTTGGTTTTTTTTGTTTTTTTAGTGTGTGTAAAGATGAAACATAAGCAATATATCATGTTGATTACTGAGCTTTAGTAATGCTTGCGGGCAGATTTGTTTACTCAGGAAGATCCAGAGTAGCTGTTTGTGCAGGTTTCCAGTCCGTGTGCCAAGCTGAGCTAGCTATCTTCTGGCCAAGCTTTCAGTTTATCATTTCAACATCAGTATCAATCTTCTCATTTCATTTTCTGCAAAACAATTAATTTCCGAAATGTCACACTTTTCCTTTGAAGCTTTAGTTCCATCCAGAGTTATCATGATCATTCTTACTATTTTGTCTTTGACTAAGCTGCATCATAAGACATCACATATTCAGAATGATCACAGTTTTTTCTTCATTAATGAATGGTTAATATGCCAACGGTAATTGTTGCAATATTGCACTCCAGAATTTGTGAGAAATTCATTTTAAGCAGCTTGTTCCTTCGGTAAAGATGATAGTTTGTGACTGTGCGAGTTTGTGACTGTGCGTGTGTGTAATGTGGTTGTGGCAACATGTTTATTAAGAGTGTCACTGAAGTGTTGTGACATGGTGTGGGAAAACCACTATATTTTCTGGGAATGAAATGTGATCCAGCCTCTCATGCAGGCCTGTCTCACGCTCTGTGTCATGGTAGTTCTAATTTTACAACTCATCCAAACTTACCGCTCATTATCAGTCTACTACTACTCTACCAGTGATGATGTCATCTGGAAAACACACTGTCATGTTATTTTTTTAAATCCCGGGGGGAAAAAACTATCGGCTGCTGTCATTACACACTGTCATACAGAAACATACAGTCACAATCCAACCAAGCAGAGAAAGTTTCCACCGCAGTTTTCCTTGCTGGCATTTCAGGTCAAATTAGCATATTAAGCTGTTTGACATCTTCAATTAGCATCGCTACACGGCAAACAACCTCGCCCTCACTCCTCCTCCACCCCCCACCCTATAGATTATCAGACTCTGTGTCAAAACAAGATGAATGCTTCTCTCTCTCCCCCTCTCTCACTGCAGAGCCCTTATCTTTGATTTCAGCCGTCCTCTTCTCTCCTTCCTTGTCTTTTTCAAGGGTGTGCAAGACTAGGCTCTTAATTAGGGAGAAACCCAATTTTAACACCAAAGAGTTACTTCTTAAAAGATACGTGGCAACTAATAAAACACTTAAAATAAGACTGAAGCTATAAATCTTAATGAGAGGAAGCTGTCAGAATCTCCGGATCCCTCGGGAAATTAAATGAACTTGGAGGATAAAGTCAATCCAGATTGTAACAATCGGAATATAATCCGGAGCGTGTATATTTCTGTACTTTCACACACTGAGATTCCTGAGGTCTTTCTCACTAGCAGGTATTTGGATTTGTTACACAAACACTGAGCTAACCATGCAAAACATCAACATCTGCTCTTGCAAGTTCTAAAAGAAAGGAGGCGGATCTAACGCAGTATGTGCATTGCACCATGGGAGGACCAAATGGCGTCATTATGGACCTTGTCCGCTCCTTCAGCGCAAGCAGACGGCTTTCATCTCCCCCAAAACCAAGTCCTTCTTCTGCTCTCCGGTCTTTAATATGTAGCGCTCCACCATCCCCTGTTCCCTGAAGGTCGGCTGTATTTCAGTGCTTCTCTCAGCCTTTTGTGATGAAAGCATTTTGTCTGAAAATCACTCAAGTTAAAGTGAAAGTTTAAAGTTTAATATGTTGACGATCGCCTTTCTAATCAGTTGTACCTCAGCCTAGCTTTGTGGCAGCTCACAGCTCTGTACTTAGCCACTGGGGACACAAATGCATAATGGATCAGGTGTGATGCTGGGTTAGCAAAGTGGCTTAACACACAACACAGGCTCTAGACAAGCTAGCAAGTGCACATGTCTGAATACTAGTCATCCATTTATGTGGCTGTTATATGCAGTGATCATATAGCTGTTCTCCCTTCACACACTTCTCCTACAAAATCCCATCTCTCCTGGTTTCACTTAAGCACCTGTCAACCTCAACCATGCCACCACATCTCTTTAATGGCTTCCGCTGACACACACACATACACACAGGGACAGTCAGCCACTGGAGACGACACATCCCCGTCCATCTTCCCTGACACAACAGTACCGTCAATCCATAATGTTTCCCATCTTTTGATTAAAGTGGAGAAATGATACCCGGACTCTCAGATTGAAGGCTGGTGAAGTTCTGTGTCAACACACTCAGTCTCACTGTGTGTCTTACAAAGATACACACATTCATTTAAGGTCACATTCTAGTAGTAGGAGGAGGGGAGTGTGGTAGAATAACCCTGGGCTGAATTCACCGTGATTCTTGGTGTCCTGAGCAGATCATCACCTGTCACCTGTCATCTCCTCCTATCATCAGATTGATCTGCACAGCTGTCACTGACTCCTGGACAAATCAGATGTCTCCACTGCATCTGTGCACATGTGTGTGAAATGCTCTGTGGTATGACATTTTGCAGCCATATCCAGCCTTCCACTGTCAATAGCTTACAGTGTTTCTGTGCTCTCTTTGTGCAAATGATGTTTCTTTGTTCTGCTGCTCACATTTGGAATGAATGCAGGAAGTGTTTCGGCACGCTTCTCTGTAATTCAGAGTGACACCGATTAACCCAGAGAGGAGACACAGTTACAGACCAAACCAAAGGGGCACATTTAGCATTGATTTGTCCAGATGGAGGCGTTTTTTGTGGATGATATGTTGACTTTTGCTTCACAATCTACTGCATAACTCCCCAATGGATTTGTGAAACATATTGAAAGCATATAGTTATTTTTCTGTGCTGTTTATTTGGTAAATGTATTACTTTTCCCAAGTTCCAAAGCTATTTTTGTACAGATCAATATATCACTTATTGAAAACACATTCTTTAAATCATAAGTGCTTGGTGGGAAGTTGTGATAGAAAAATTTCCCTGCATGCATTTCACGTCAGCTGGAGCCAATGGGGAAGAAATTACAACTTTTATTGAGTCACCAAATCAAGATTTGTTTTTTTTTTAGGTGAGAAATTAGTATATCTGAATTTGAATATATATTTACTGAGATAATTTCCACATGAATATTTACTCCACTATACTCAGAGAAATGATGACTCACTGGCCAGGTGACATGAATAAGTGTATCACCTGACTACATCTCAATGCAGTAGAAAGGTCTCAAATCATCAGTGAGCTGCTGTTTGAATGGAGATTATTCACAGGTGTGTAGAAGTGGACTGTAAGCTCCAGAGTCTGGCAGAGCTGAGCAAGAAAGCTGTAGCTCCAATTATTTTTTTCTCAGGAGTTTGAACTTAACTCCAGTTCAAACTTGGATGTAAGTTTGATCATGGCCATTGAATGTTGAATTATTCCAAAATTATAATCCACCCTCATTCTGTTAAGATTTAATGGTTTCCACTGAAGTAATTGTGTCATAAAGGACCAGGCAGGTCATGCAACAGCATTTCTAAGGGATTAGCAATGTTGGGGGGAAAAAAACACAAGTTTCTTTAACAATAACCTGACGTTAATCTTACAATTTATTATCAAAGGTATTAGTTTTGTTTCCTGTTGTAAAATGTTTGCTGATAACAGTATTACCTATGAGTGAACGTCAATGAGTAAGAATTCAAATGCTGGAGTAGTGGGCCGGCAAAGAGTGTGCTGTTTGTGCCTCAGTGTGGGCCACTTCCTGTCTGACCTGACTACTGCATTTCTCTTTAACACTAACCACCAAGACAAACAGGCTAATCCTGGAATAAAACTCCATTACAGCACTATCAGAAGGCCCAGCTTTTTCCTCCTTGCCAGCATCCACACAATGCAGAGGAAGTGTGTGTGTGTGTGTGTGTGTGTGTGTGTGTGTGTGTGTGTGCGTGCGTGCGTGCATGTTGGTGTGGGTGTGTGTGTGTGTGGGGGGGGGGGGGGGGGGGGTAATAAAGAAAGA
>JAQMCX010000012.1:800176-818342 GCA_029814765.1 Acanthurus leucopareius | reverse complement strand
CATGCATGTGGGTGTGGGTGTGTGTGTGCATGTGTGTGCATATGCGTGTGGGGGGGGTATATGTATGACAGAAATTGAGAGAAAGAGAGTGAGTGTGTACATGAGTATGGGTGTGTGTGAGTGTGTGTGTGTGTGTGTGTGTGTGTGTGTGTTTGTGTGTGTGTGTGTGTGTGTGTGTGTGTGCGTGTGAAAGGCTATCTTTGATTTTTTTGTAGACAATGTGAACTTTTGCTCCATTTTCTGGTTTCCTCTGTTTTCTTTTTAAAAGATTGTTCAACTGTAATTACTAAAAGCAGAACAGTGAACAGGGACTTTTACTGTTAAGTTAGGTCCATGGCTGAGGGCATGACTTTTTGTTTTTTTCCTTGATGAGCGCAGTCATAGATGAAGGCGTTATGTTTTCTGCTCGTCTGCTATCCGTCCATCCTGTTCTCTTGAAAGAAATATCTCAGAAGTTCTTATTGAGAATTTCATTGCATCTGGCAAAATATCCATTTGGACACAAGGGTGACCCGATTAGAATTTAGTGGTCAAAGGTCAGAGGTTCAGGTCACAACACCGCAAAACACAATTCAAAAAAAGTAATACTTATGACAAATTTTCACATAAATGTGTAATAGGTGAAAATGATTAAGTGATGACATTTTATGTCTGAAAGGTCAAAGGTCAACTTCAATGTGACATCACAATGTTTTGCAATGTGCTCTACCTTTCTGGCTTTTATTCAACACCATACCTCAGGAACAGAGAGAGGAGCTGACTATATTTCACATTTGGTTTGAAACTGAATCCATTACCGGATGACTGAATAATCTCGGGTTCTCCCCATAAAACTGTACTCATAATGTAGATCCTCTGTGCAGCTGGGTTAGATGTGTGTGAAACATCCACAAAATTGGTAGCTTCTTTACACTAACACCCAAACATTTGAAGCATTGTCTTCCATAAAGACTACGACTTTGTGTTCTATCAGAATTGGCCAAGCATGGGAACACAGAAGGAATTCGACCTTGCTTTCGTATCTGTCAATGAACTTCACACTAATAGTCATAGGTTGTCAACCACAAGCTCATTAGTTCTGCTGATGCTGAACTTCCTGTGAATGTAGTCTCTATAGTCACTTAGTCTCTAAGTGAAAAAACAACAGGTCTTTTTATCGGACATTTTTCTCTGTAATAATACAGGTGAATGTAGCTATGACTTCCATTTCATCAACAAAATTAACATACTTTAAAACCTTCTATTAAATTTTCAAAGTCTCCTCTACATTTACCATATGAGTTTGGACCTACAGTGTACGTAAACTTGATCAAAAACCACTCTGTGGCAGTCCTACTTTTTACGTGACTGGTGTTGAGGTGCCTTTGTTTCTGTCAGTTGATAAGACTTATCGCCATTAAATGGGAGAGGTTGGCTTTAAATCAGCAGTGTTCAGCCCTCAAGCTCTATCAATTGACATATTTTAAGTGATGTCTCCTCTCTAGCAGTTCACATGGTGTCTTGATCAGATGGAAGGCAGTTCCAATTAACCAAATCGCTCTGTTCTTGCTCAAGGCTCAGGGGCTATCAGAGACTGGTGCAACACATTGGCACATGAATACTACCTCATAAGAATCTGAGAACAGAGATATGAGAACAAGACCTGTGATACTCATTAAGTATATAAATATGCAAGAATATGTCTGTTACAAGAACTGTAGTATCACATTTCATCGTACTAATGAGCACAGAAACCAACATTGCAATTTAATTATGACAATATTACGAGTAGCAGAGGGTTCATGTGAACAGTATAGTTTAATTATCTCTGTGTGATTATGATCAAATAAACATAGATTCATAATGCAAATGATGTGATACACTCTTAAGTGTATGCTACCAAAGCTCATATTACATTTGTATATTGGTTTCATGGAGATGATTTATGTGGGGTTTTTTTGCATAGTTTTTTATATATATATATAGAGGGGGGGGGGGGGGGACATAATAGCTTAAGGGTGAAGATAGTGGTATTTTTGCAGAGCATACCTTCAACCTCAACAATGGATTCATCTGATTCCAACTATTGTTTCTAAGGTTTGTGTTAATCAGTAGGCTGATTATAGACAATTAGTCTAAATATGTTATTAACTGTATGTGTAGGTCACTTGTACAAAAAAAATACGCTCAAAAAAACATTGTCCTGTACCCCATGAGCAGGTTTTCTGCTGCTCACCCAGCCAGAGGCTTTTCCTGTATCTTCATGGTAGGGTAGGGAGCTACCAGAACAAAGCAGTACTGCCAAATCTAACTTTCTGCAAAAGGAATTTTTTTTTTTTTTTTAACTGCAGTGGTCCTGACTGAACTATATTTCTCCATAATGTGCAGCTGATTCTGCCTCATGAACCTCAAAGCTATAATCAAGAGGTTTTCAAGGCTGAGGCTCACCTCATCAAAGAGGCACAGGAATGTTTAAGAGGAAGATATGTGAGGTAAATACGCTTTGTGAGGTTAAAGGGTTGGATCCATTCAGGTGTTCTGAAAACACATAGAGTTTATTTAAATTTGGCCGGCTAATTAGATCTAAGACCATAAGTAGCAGTTGAAGCAGCAGTGGCTCTGATACACAACTACCGTACTGGAGGCAGTTGAGGTAGTTGTAGGATCTCTTGCTAGGAGATCATCAACATCATTGGGTCACATCCTCCATCACATCATCTGTCAGAACCACTCGTGTCTGTATAAATTGGGTGCAAATCCATGGTTCTCCATGTTGCATGAACAGATGAAAGAAAGTGACTTTGAATACAAATGTGTATCTTTTAAAATTCCAAATATCATCAGTGCATGCCACATGTAAGCATAAATGAAGGTAAATATATTACCATTGCCATTGTGACCAAATAAATACTGAATGATCAAGGACAACAGGCAAAGGAAACTGTGGACTTTGCATATCTCTCTATACATTTACACAGTCAGAGTACAGGATGAATTCAGACAAGAGTGTGTAGTATGAGGTCTATGACACACTGGCAGCTGCAGAGGAAGACTAAAGCCTCTTTCACGCTACTAGCCAAAGACTGTTCACATATCACCTGGAGGAGCTGTATGTGTGAACGCAGTTGTTGAATAAGTTGTCCTGGACTTTTCCTGTTATTTCCCTGGTACAATGTCTGACTGAGCCATTGTGTTAACAGAGCATGGTCATCACCTGAAGAATTCACAGCAAATTAAGAGGGATTGCTGTTGATGTTGATGACCTTTCACAGAGTGAAGCTGCTATCTGAACTTTTATTGATATCGTAGATATTTGCAAATGTATGTAGTATTTATATTGATGCAAAAGTTGTCATTATTACCAATAAGTGGGTGGCTTTGTCTACCATATTCAGTGTGCTGTGAACAAAACACATGACCGCACCACCCCTCACCTAAACCACACAGAGTATTTCCAGCCAGTGAGAATGCATTGTCTCATTTATGTGCTTCATGTGTAAAAGGGCAACTCCACACAATGACCGGACCTGATTCTGGGGATATAATGAGACCATATTTGAAAACAGCTTATAAGTCCAGCACTGGAGATGTGTAACATAGCTAGATGGAGAGGCATATTAAATCTAACTAGTGTTTGAACACACAGACAGACTTCTACAGCTACAAACACACACATTGCTGACCCTCTTGGCCTCTTACTATCTCTGTTCCCCCAATTAAGCAGATGCTTCCCTCCTTCTCTGCTCACTCTCTCTCAGTATATTCAACTGATGAGTGTCTGGTAGTTGCGCAGCTCGAGGACAAAGACGACACATCCCTCTCTCCAATAGTCCCACCGCTGTGTCTCTCCTTTAATTATACTGGAAGGAGCGGCAGTTGCAGTTATCAGATGATGAGCTCTGCCTCGGTCTCTCGTCCTCAGCCCTCTTGGCAAATGAAAAGCTGTATTTGTGTCTGTGTCTGACTGTCATGCCTCTATCTTTGTGAGGACCGAATGTCTTTATAGCAATAGTAAAATTCAGAAAAGCATTCAAAGTGAGCACTTTTTCAAATTCTCACTGTAATGGAATTACTTCTGCATTATGTTTTTGTATGCGAGGCTTGAATAGAGCAGAGGTATCATTTGGGGCCTGGACTTCAGCCTGCCATCTCCTGAGCTGTGAGTCCTTTAATGTTCTATTGAGCCCATGAGTGAGTAGAGCAGGTCATTGTCCAAGGAAGTCACAATGATCAAAATAGTGTATTGATATTGTTGAGCTGCTGCTGGACACAAACTTAAAGAAAACTGCAGCTTTTTTTCGTTCAGTGGGATCTAAGTGCACCGAGTGCTGCTGCTACTCTTTTCTGTATATTGCTTTCAGTGTATTTTGTTGATGTATCTTGTATATCCAGGTACATGTCCCTTTACCATCATTCACATGTGAAAAGGGAAAAGGCACACAGTCACCAGACCTGAATCTGCAGACATTGTGTGGAGTTTGTACGTGAAAATGACTTAAAATATCTTGGCATTGTGATTTGAATTCACTCCAATTCTAATTTCCTTGTCTGTGTTTGCTCTCCATTTTTCTGTAACTGTGAAAGGGTCTGACAGTGGTGGAGGTTAAGAAACTGTATTCTCAGCATGGTTTCAAAGCAGAAGTTTGGACTTGATTACGCTGTTTCATTAATGCGTCTTTTTACTCTTCTTTCGTTTTTCTCTCATCTATTATTCATGATGAAATGCATTTGTTCTGTCTGTGTTTGATTGTGCTGCAAATGTTGCACATGAAACAAAGAACCAAGATCTCAGTGGAACTTTGATGCATTACTCTTTCATCCAGACTAAAAATCTCATCTTTTCTCTCTCAGTGAACAAGTGTCACATTCTTGAAACCAGACTACATTGTGCTATTTCAACAAAAAAAAATCTATTTACAAAACATATTTTTTGATAATTGTTAACACAGTAATTCACATCTACAAAATGAAGAATTGACTGAATACTTATTGTTTTAGCTGGATATATTTGAACTATATGTTGTCTGTTCACTGAATTGTACATATAACCAGTGCTCAATGGTTAGTTTGTATTTAATGTGTTCTATGAAATATTCATAGACGGTATATACTTATTTTTTCATGTTACAGGAAGTTTAAAGGGTGGAAGTGAAGGCATTCAGCTGTAAATGTGTGATGTTAGGTATGTGACTAAATAATTCAGTTCCCAACAGAAAGGGATTTCTGTAAATGTGTACTCTTAATTAATGTACAACACATTACAGGACTACAATACAATATATACGTTGAACACGAGGGGTTGAACATGTGCGCGCAGGGAAAAGAAAGGGTAAGTTGAGCATCTGTGAGCTGCAAAGTTCACTAAGCTTGAATTTATGGACAGCAAACAAAGCTAAGATCCACAGATGTAAGCAAGTATCCTGTATTGCTCAGACATGAACAGATAATGTGCTCTTAACAGACACATACAAATGCAATTTTTATAATAATATGCCAATGACCTGCCACAGGATGTATTTGTGCAGTGTTCTTTGTTATTTCAGCTCTTGTTTTATATTCATCAGATTTAGCTGTGTCTTCAGTATCAAAGTAATCCAGGTTATTATTATCTGTACAGTGTTAACAGGAAGTGCCTGAAGCCACAGCTGCAGGAATTTCCAAGATGTTGATTTGACTAATTGTAAATGTACAGAAAACAACGGAAGCTGTGGTAGTTTAAAATTCAAACAGCAGACATTCAGTATCCTTGTATTTCTATGAACATTTTTAAGACTGGCATTAGAAAAGATTGATAGAAGCAGCAGAACCCAAATAAAAGCTTTCAGTTTCTTGCAAAAAGTTACAAGCATGGCCAAGGTGGTTTCTACCTTTGTTGAAAATAGGCGACTATTATTTTTCTTATTCTTCTTCCTCTTTTTTTTATCAAGGTTTTTTGGTGTTTGCCAACTCCTAATGAAACTATGCTTTACAGCTTTTTGCTTCAAACCAGAATAGCATTTTCTGTCTCTCTTCTCTTTTCAGCAACATATCTCAAGTTTGTTTGAAAATTAGATGATACCAATGGCTACTAACTTTGAAGTAGTTTTCAAGTCGTTTCCACAGTCAAGAGCACAGTTTACGCCAAATCTTATTCATCATTGCATAATAACAATAAAATAACATATTAATCATGATTAATAATTTTAAAACCATTTTTATATAATACTTCTATTAATTAACAACACTATAAAAATAAAACTGAATTAATAATATAGAATAGAATAATCATTCCTGTCCATAGAGGGAAACTAAGGAGCTGTACATAAGAAACGTCTTAAAAGCAGAATCTAAAAAGACTTTACATTTATCTTGGCCTCTAACTTTTAAAGAAAAATCATCCCAAAAAAAACACTGTTTCACAGAAGTCGCCTGTTCCATTCTCACTATTCATTTCCACTCGGACCAGTCACACAGCCTTTATGTAAACTCAGTATAGACCTCCTTTTTGTCATTATGAAAGCAAGGTTCAAATACAATTGATTTAAGTGGCTCAAAAGTTATTTTATTTTTTCATTATTCCTTTGCAGCTATTCTATGTACACCCATTGGCAGTAGATACAGCAGTAGGAAATAATTCAACACAGAAAACTGAAGTACTCAAACATATTTCCTTCTACTCTTATGACTACTAATCTACAGTCAGATCTGCTTAAATTTGGATGAGGCGTCACAAGTTGCTTCAGTGGTTTATCTCAATGAGCATCACATGAGCTTCACATCTCCACCCAGCCTCCAGAGAGAAGATTCAGTTGTCCTCTGTGGGGACATCCTTGCAGCACTGAACTTCTCTCTGCTGATCACCCAGATTATATCCCGTATACCTTCTTCTCTTGAATGCTTTTTATCGTCTTGTTCTCATCCTGTCATCCCCTTGTCTCCTCACTCTCATTCTTTAATGAGCCTGTTTTTTCTGAAGCTCCTTCCTCACATAAAGCTCAATAAACTGATGTTTTCAAATATAGGATATGAAAAAGAAGATCCATAACATTTTACCCATGGCGTTCCTATTGTCCATCTATTTGTCCTCTTGAGCAGTTTACCCTCAGTGACTGATAACGCTCTCAGAGGAAGTGACCAACCCACCCCACCCATCTTTTTTAGCATGAAAGACGCTTGTTAAGTTACTCTCATCAAAGACTGCTTGGCTTCTGCTTTATCTACAGGGAGGCCTGTAGAAGTAAACTTAATCTGAAGTGGTTCCTGTAATTAGGAGATTTGTGCGTATGTAAACACACGTGCACACACACACACACGTGCACACAGCCAACTGTTTTCATCAAGGGAAAGAACTGCAGTGTTGTGCCCCTATAACAGTCGCTTGTGTACGATGCACACTTGACTGTGAGGTTCATGAACTCAGCAGAGGAATTTGATAACAGTGTCAACACTGACACTTGGGCTGTAAAATGCAGTGTCAGAAGTGTGAATACACAGCTCAGCCAGTGAGTGTATTCTTCAGGCCCTTAGTCTTAAAATGATGGCAGTATCTCAAAATATCCACTTTCCTAAGTGTTGATCCTACATAGGTGCTGTTACACTTGCACATTCAGCTGCTTTATAAAAGATAGAAAGATGAATAAAAGGTTTTCTGTCTAACCATTAAACACCCCAGACTTAGTGATATTCCCCCATTACCTACAGTAAGACCCACTCAGACCTCATTACTCCCTTCAATCCCACACTGAAGGAACTCGCTCCCATCTGCCCTGCCATCAGTCACCATGGAATATTTAAAGCCAGTCGTCATAGAGCCAGCAGAGTGGATTTCAGACCTGCCACAGTGGGAAAGATTAAGCCTCGCTGACCAAATTAAGAGTGAAGAGTGACTGTTATGAATATCATCCCTGCGGCCTTGTTCATTTCTCTATTTACCCCCCCACCAACTTTTTCCATCTCTCCATACATCCATTCATCTTTTCCTCCTGTGGGATGCACTCTCATTGGAATCAGAGAGGATTTCTGTCAGGAAATCTTCTTAAAGCAGCACTTGGCAAGATTTTTAAGGGAAAAAATACAGCCGTCTGATCAGGCTAAATCATGAAGAGCAGCCCATCCACACTAATGAGGAGCTGAAGATTTGGCCCCTTTTCCCCAATGAAATGTTGGTGTCTGGATGAACCCTTCTTGTGTGCACTCTACAGGTCACAATTTACAGTTTTAGAACAAAATACATCATTTTCTCCCACCCAAGGGTGAGTGAGCAGCGTTTCCATGCAAAGATGGGCTCATCACCACTAACTGAAACCCTGAAATCCCTCAGACCACACAAAGGCACCTAAAGAGATAGTTTGAAATCAAGGTCCAAACATTCAAATCCACTTGCTGATCCTTAATAATAAAGGTCTATATGATTGACTTATGTTTGTCCATCATAACATTCTTGTCCCAGAGATTCTTACTCTCTTAATTTTTATTATTTTCATCTTTCTTGTTCTGTAAGACGTCTGCAGTCTCTCAGTGGAATCTTTTGCAGGCTTGCTGTCATTGTCAAAGATCTGCTTCACGGTGACTCATTATGTTTATGTTTTTTAAGCCTCTCTCTATTATCTCAACCTGTCTGCTTATCCATCAATCCATCAGTCAGTACCTCTCCAGACATGTGGTATGCTTCTCATTGGAACAGAAAATCTTCTTAGTGTCCAAAGTGCAATTGATATAATGAATCTCTTCTGATTTGCCGTCTTTTGTCCGTCCTTTCTCCTGCGTTTCACCACATTTCCCTCTTCTACAACTCATCTTCTTTTACCCAATCTCCCGCCTCACTGCTGTCTCCATCATTAAGTCTTCATTGGCATGACTATTAGAAATAAAGTATAGCCTACACATTCTCTCTCTTGTCACTGTCACTTAGCCTCTCCATCCATGTCCAGCTAACAGAGAAACTGACCCCTACATCTACTCCCTGTGAGATCTCTTTACGTGGTGCATTCATGTAGTTCTAATTTCAGCTGTTCCACAGAAGCATGAGAGCTATTCCTTAGAATTACATGAGCTCATTCATTTAAAATCATTTAAGTGGAATTTTCCTAAAATCAGAGGGAAACCAGGATAATCTTATCACCAAAACAAATAATCTTGAGTCAAGGTGTTTTTTGTTTTTTGTTTGTTTTTTTTAGGTTATACAGTTTTTCAGTGAGTTTAGACTTATTCTTTTTGCTATCTGACCCTTAATTTTATTCTTTTGGTTCGTTCTCACTGCTCTCAAAGCAGTTCACTATGAAATACCTGCTTGGCACCAAACAGCAGACTGTTAGTTGATGCTTTGCTGGTGAACAAAGTGGAGCATTTAGCAGCTTATGACTCAAAAAGATGATGAATGCTATTAGTTAAATTAATTAGATGGAATAAATCTGACTTTAAGTCATTGATAATTTTGCTTTGTAATTTCTGGAGATGTAAATAAGCAACTCTTTGCTGACAAGTCCCAATAAGTTGATCAATAATATTATTATTAATAATAAACCAACTTTCAGGAAAATGTCATATTCACTTTTTTTAATTGCTGTCACTGTCCCCAAGTGGACAAAATGTATTTATCATAGGTTTAATGAGAAATAATTGCCTAAAAGTAACGTATTGTACAGTAACATTAGCCACATATTAAAAACTTAAATTAATAACAGCCTTACAATGGCTCCACACTGCATCAGTCTGTCTTTATCTCTTAAGCTGATTTCCTCTAGATTCACTATTTTCACTGCAACCACCCCAATATTCTGTTTCAGAGGAAAGCACAGCTTAAGCAGGCAGGACACTTCTAAAATGCAGTTTCATTGTGAGTATTAGAAACTTTGCAAGTTGGTGGCCCCATATGGCAAGAAGCCTGAGGCAACTCTTTGAATCCTGTGGACTTCACTAACCAGAAGTCATGTACCATGACATTTGTAGATCAAGTTTACTCTTTGTAGTGTCTAGCTGGTGCAGAGGAAGTGAAGAGGTTTGGCTATTATTGGCCTGGACAGAACACTGGTTCTCACTTATGAAATGGAATTTGCACTCACATTTCAGTGCACCACTTCTGTGCAGACAGACTTTTTCTTTTTAATGACACGTGTGCCACCCAAACAATGGTATTAATTAATAGGACTGACTTGCTTCTCTTGGTTGCAGTGCAGTATGCACCATGCATACTGCACTAATATAGTATGCATGGTGCATATGTGTGTGCAGTGTTGTGGATTAAGGGATTTTGTGCATGTGAATGGATACCATTAGTTACATTTCCACCCTGTTTTATTAGAATATTACATGAAGGTCATGTGCACACGCAAAAAGACAGTTTCCTTTAAATTTTTCTGAAGAGTGCATACACCTGCCACATTTCTTTATTGCATTGTTAACACACACTGTAGTGAAACTGTTTAAAATAGACTGAGGTACACGTTTTCTTAACCCTTGATTTATTGAAATAGATATTATTTAAAGAGAAGTGTGTGACAGACTGAAAGAAAGATTGTCCGAGGGAGAGGTAGAGAGGCTAGAAGTGAGAGAGAAAAATGGAAGACCAGGATAGAGAGAGAACAGTGAAAGTTATGGATAAGAAAAGGAAATAGAATACATAAAATAAGTCACCCTGCCTGATGTACATGTCAGAATCCTCTATTCATCTTCTTTTATGCTATCTCTCCCTGATTACTTCTGTTATGATTGCTGGCATGATCAGAGAGGCATAGGGACAAATGTTTTCTTTCTGTTGACTAACATTGTGATGTAAAGCAAAACACATCTTTCCATCAAAAAGGAGTAATAGCATTCACTTGAGACGATGTCATATTCCTCAATTACTGTGAACATAAATTAAGCAAAGCAAGCCACTAAATATTAGAAAAAACTGCCTCATTTAAACATGTACTGTCCTACAGCTCTGTGTAATTGTATTAAGCACTGGTCACCTGTCAAGTGCTTAACTGGACAGATGACACAATTTTAGAGTGGACGTTAATTATGAAACAATATTCAGTTGGAAAATATGTAAATATAAACCAGCAGAATGTGCATCTCACTTTTGCCTCTCTTATGTGATGTGTTTTGGCTCTCTGCTGCCCCTCTCTGGTCACTAATGTACACTACATTTTACTCTGCCCATGAGTCAGGCTGCTCCAGATAAATCAGCTCTGTCTTCTTACTTTGCCACTTTACAGCCTCAGGCTGGTTCACAAGCTTCATATTTCTTATTTATTTTTTAGGTCAGCTACAACTTTACAATAGTGAACTAAATGCAAGTGAAAGTCATTATTCCTTATTGGTTTCCTCCATGATTTACCACTCTGATAATGACCAGAGTCAAAGAAGAAGATTGCATAAAGGACATGATCTTATGTTTCATCTTGTCCTTTGGTATGTTTTGGCTTTCCTGCTTTCTGATAAATTAATGTAACCAACTTTAATTTGTAAAGTGCCTTGAGAGGTGAATATTTTGACATTCTTAGTAAAAGAACGTCTTTTCCAGGGGCACATATGCAGCATTACCAGCATTTTTTTTCTCTCACATCAACGTCACATAAAGTCCCATATAATTCCATCAGATCCAATCTTTTAGAGATGAAAAATGAAAAGCTCTGCAGACATGCAGACTGACAAATTGACATCATGGAGTGACCTGATGGAAACTGAGGTTATGTCAGTTATTCTGGACTATGTTGCTGCTTGACTGGTCTGCTGCTTGATAACAAACATCAGTAGTGAAGATGTGTACAGTGGGATTATAAGGACTTTTTGCTCACCTGCATGGATATTCTCCCAAGTTTGTTTGGTAGGAACAGCATTTGTATTGACCTCAAGCTGTTTGATGAAATTTTGGAGGATTTTCAGTATTATGTCAAAAAAGTGTGTGTTGTCTTCGTTTATGGCATGTCAGCACTGTTTATTAGGGGTGGTTTTAATGAATAATGTGATACCAGATCATAATATATGTACATATGTGTTCTTGTGACAGTTACATGACATATGAGTGTCTTGTTTTATTCAATGTCAGAGCTGAATAACTAATGAAAAATAATGAAATTCAAAACATGTTTGCAATCTTATCAGCTTTGCCAGTGAAGTTTTCATCGCTCTTATGAAAACTGTATATCTATCTTATTAGCTGAAATTAAAACCTGTTTCAAGGAGGGTCACCTCAACAGTGTTTCTCTCTCTTCCTTACGTCTGCACACAGGAATATGGGCCAGAATCCAGATGCCCCAAACCAATATGGATGCCATCAAGGGTCAGATGGTAGTGCTGAGGGCCTCGTACAGCATGAAGCCCGGCAGTGACCCATCAACCAACACCATCCTCTGGAACTTTGTCACTAACAAAACCTCACTGGTAAGGAGGCAAGGGAAGGCCCTGCAAACAGCCATATAAGCTTAAATATGGAATGTAACATAAACAGCCCAGCAGTAAAATCTTTTTCCTTTGCCTTCTGTGGCTATAATATCTGGGATTACAGTTCTGAAGAATGTCTGCCTGTTCTTATACTGTTAATCTGGCAAAGCTCTTCCTTTGTAAACCCTTCGAAATTAATCCAAGACAAAAAAAAAAAAGCTTAAAGCTTTCATACAGTATCAACACTGTATTATTCCTCTATGGCTTTAATAAACCATACAGTGGCAAGTGAATGTTTTCTGTTAGGCAGAATATACTTTAAAAAACACATTTATTTAATTAAGGTTAATGTCTTTTTCCCAAATCAGATTATTTTAGAAAGTCAATGTTGCAGTAAAACATGAGATGAAGCTGAGGGGATTTGTGTAACGAGCCCAGCTGAACAACCCCCTCCTCAGCCCTGTTTGTTGTTTTTTTTTACACATTATCTAGAGACCTGGCCGTGGCTCAGCTTACGTATCTGCCTCAGTCAGATTATTTGGCTGTACAGATGGATGACCCAAAAGAGGATCACAATCAAAAAGAATACAGAGGAACAGAGAACTCAGAGAGCTGGGAAAGGCACGGTTGATTAAAAGTGAAGCTTTTTTTCTCGTCATACGCCTGGACGGCCATCCAGCGTCTCACTCTGCTTCACTGTCATTTGTAGCCAAAAAGATCAATAAAAAAAACAACATCATGCTACCTCAAAGTCAAACCTCGATGCCACAGTCTCTGTAGAGACTTTTTCTGTGTCTCTTGGTGATCCACACTGCATGCAGTCCAGAAGCTAATGTGACTTCTTTTGACAAGCTAACTAGCTGGGTGAAAACTAAAAAAAAATACAGGCGTATTGTGTCCCGCATTTCAACTAACAGCCAACTAATAACCTCACTAAGAGCTAAAAGTGACAATGACTTAAAAAACATTGATGTTTGAAAGTAACAAAATAAGGTCAAAATTAACTTTGACTAGTTTTCAAACTCAGCTACGCCCAGCTCTGTGCTCTCTTTACCTTGTTTCCATAAGAGAATTTCTGATGTAAAACTTCACTTGATCCAGGATTAAAAGTTATGGCATTGTCAGTTCCTGCCTAAAAACTTTGGCAGTTGCCATCTTAGCAGCGCCCGACTCTGCAAAACATTTGGCAAATCCAAAAATATGCAAAGAGGTGGAGGAACACAGACCCATTGAACAATCTGATAGTAAAATTCACCATACAGCAACACATGTTATTAGTCCAATATTTGCGAGAAAAAAGGACATACAAACCAGAGTGAGAGGTCAAGATCAGCTGAGGTGACACAACTGGCAGCTAGCTGTCAAAGTAGCCATATCCTTAATTATACACACCAATTATTAATACATTTTAAATTTAAATAAGTATCAGTAGTATAAAAATGTGGCTCATGTATGTGCTTTTCATCAGTCCCTGAACAACAGTGGAGCTCTATTGCACAGAGGGAAAAGACAGATGAGGCTTTGAATACACACACCAAACTTGTTAGTCGGATGCATATATTCATGGTTGTTGTTTTTGTTTTGTTTTTTTAATAAGATCTGTTGACATCAAGAAAAACTTCCTGGCTTTTAATTGTCAACAATAGAGTCTAATTACCACAGTTTAAGTGCTGTTTAACACTGTGCAGTAACTACTTCAATTCAGAAATATATAATCTAAGTAGCTTGGATTTACTCTCTGCCTTAACAACTCTTTCCTCATGTCCTAACACGGTAACACCACAAGTCCTTTAAACCCAAATGGGCTTCACAGGTATACTATAAAATTTTGTTAAAATTATGTTCCACGCAACTCAGTTTATTCTGCAGTGCACTAACATGTTAAACAGATGCAAATAATCACAATTTTCTGTAAAAGAGATGCTAAGAGTAAAAATATCTCTAATATCTTTTAGCCCAAATAACTGACAAATGCATTCACATTAACATGACATGACACGACATGACATGTCTCCTCTGTGTGGACAAACTTGTTCTTAAACTGTGTGCTCACAGGCCCATTTTTCCCTGTTCTTTACATCTAATGTTGACTCTCTGTTCTCTTGCCCAGATCATTTCCTACACCAAAGGCTCAACAAGCATATCAAGCCCCCAGTTTAGGGGCCGTGTTGGTTTCGCCAACATCATGCCCTCAGAGAACGTTTCCCTATACATCAACACCACCCAGGAGTCGGACTCAGGGCGCTACTTCTGCCAGATCATCATCCCTGATGATAGTGATCTCACTGCCGAGCTCAGTCTGGACGTGAGGGGTAAGAATGTGATCCAGCAGGAGGAGATAAGACATTTACTTCATCTTGCCTGCCTCTCAGTTACACTTCTTACATTAAAACCTTGACTTCATCTATTATGTTGAATAATCTAACAAAATAAACATTCTGTAATCCTCTCGCCTCAGTCCCTCCTGCTGTTCCTAAGTGCTCTCTGTCAGGGAAGCCAAAGCTAAACGGAAATGTTACTCTGAGCTGCAAATCCAGCTCTGGGAAGCCCATTCCTGAGTACAGGTGGATGAAATCCGGCCAAAAAAGTGAGGTCTTCTTCTCTCCCATGCTCAGTGAGTACATAAACATTACCCAATCATTATCATTTACATAAAAAAAACAACTGCACCTGCTCATGTTGCTGGAATGGAGCAAAGAATGACTGAATGTATGTGAGGGTGTTTATTTCAGCTGCAGGAATGTTAGGGGAGCAAGAATCCAAAAAAATATTTAAAATATTCATTATTCAAGATTATGTTGATGCTTTTACATAATTCAAGAATAACTTTGGACATAAACGCTAATTTGATGATTGTGTGTAGAGTTTTGATGTGATTGGAAATTGGGACAGAACACAGATCAGAGGTGAGCAGCCATCTGATGCGACGGGTTATGTTTCAAATTTAAATGACAGATATGAGGGTTTCTCTTCTCATCAAATTCACTGCAGGAAAGTGAATACATTTGAATGAATGTTCCCAGTTTTTTAAATATTTCAATAATTGTGGGTTGTTTCCGGCCTTCATATGTTTGTGGATAATAATGTTGAGTTATATAACTCATCTAGTTCTGCCTTCATAGAATAGGCCGTACTTGGCATCATCAATAATCATCATACATTAATTTTTTCTTTAAAACTGCATAAAGAATTTGAACTAAGACAAGCTAATTTTTTTTTAAAAAAAGGGGGGATACTGAAACAACATTGTGAACAAAAAAAGCTTAACTGCTCCTTCAAGTTAAGCAAAGTATTGTGTCATTCAGTTTCTGTTATTATAAAGCTGGATGTTGTTAGTAAAGGACTGATTTTAAACTTATTTTTCCTTTCGTGCCTGTTGGTCTTCTTCTGAACAAACACTGAAGATTACAGATAAAAATTCCCCTGAGGAATATAATTCTGGAATAAATGTCCAGTACACATTATGCACCAAGGCTAATATGTCAAAGCAGTGAGGGCATCAATATTCTGATTCTGTGTTGTGGTGTTTAAGTATATTTGTTAATGTAGATGCATATTTAGTGTACAATCATGTGCATTAATCATAGTCCTGTCTGGTCTCTGCTGTTTCAGATAAGATGACAGGCTCTCTGAAGCTGAGCAACCTGAGCAGTAACATGTCGGGGAAGTACGAGTGCACAGCCTACAACGCAGTCGGATCACAGAGCTGCTTCATCAACCTGGACATCGTCGCCTGTTTGTAGCACACAACAACACAAGCAAATTTGATTAAGATTTTGCATTCAGATTATGCTGTTTGTTTATAAGAATTGCAAGTTTATACCACGACATTTCCTGTATACATACTTTTTCAGAACATTTGTTTAACGGCAAAAATGTTCCCAAAAAGAATATGTACAATATTTAAGTGCTTTGGTGTTATTGAATAATTGTGTGTTCCATGATTCTTCCTGTAGCCACCGATGCGAGGATGATTGTCGGTGCCACTGTAGGCCCAATCATTTTTTTAATGTTCCTCCTTCCCTGCCTTTTTTTCTTGATGAAGAGGCGGCGATACAATGAGGATGACATGGCAAATGAAATCAAGTGAGTTCAGTATGGTCACCTTTGAGTATCTTCTATCAATGGCTATAAATATGTTTATTTTATATGTACAGAATATTTATAAATTATTCCACATTTGATTAAATGGAAATTTCTAAAACATTTCTTTACTTAAAGGCTGTCAAACACTTTTCCAGAATTTTATTTTGTTTATATAAGTGGATTAAATGAAAACTTTTTCTTTAATATCTGAACTGTTCAATCATCAGAATACTGCTAAGACTTAAGACTTCTCACAGCAACTGTAAAGCAAGAAGTGATCAGTCAAATGAAACTTCCTAATTATGGCTTAAACAGTTTGCTTTGGTGGACTGGCACATTTTATAACATTCCCCAAAGAAAACAAAAAAATAGAACTACAGGAGTATCTGTATAAGGGAAATATCTGTACAAGGCAAAGCTAATATTCGGAAAAGGAAGTAAAGTAAATGACAAGTTGGTGCAATATGAGGGTTCACCAGATACAAGTGAAAATTGTCAGTTACAGTCTCCCAAAGTCTCTTCAATTATCTTGCTTTGTCTGACCAATTCCCAAAGTTGGTCAGTTTACAGATACTGAAACGAAAGCGAAAAGCTCATAGTAGAAGCTGTAAGGTTTGACATTTTCCCATAAATGTCTTAAAATAGGTAATTGTATGTTCAAGACTTCCACACTTACTTACAGTGCAATGGGCAGATAAGCTGAACTAAAACTGAATACATTTAGCATAATATAATATGATTATAGTAATGAGAGTTATGTTTCATTAATTAATCTAAAAGGCAAAAAGAGCCCTATTTTCCCAGCTGAGATCTAGCTTTTTAGAGCATATGCTTAAAACTAGGCAGTATGTTTATTTGGAGGAAGAAGAGTAGATTTGTTCAAAGTGTTTTTGACTGATATGAATTTACCTTCATTTTTTTTTACCACATGCCCATGGGGAAATGAAGATGTAAAAAAAAAAGAAAACTCACAGTGGTCGGCACATCAGTTTGTGTGTGCATGTGATTCTATGTGTATTAGGGTTTGGGTTGTGTGTGTCTGTGTGTGTATGCACGTGTGTCTGTGCATTCTCAGAACTGCAGAATGTGCCCAGACAACAACGTTCATGGCTCTATAGCAGTGTGTTTCACTCCTGTTTCCAAAACTGATTGTTAATTTTCCTCAATATATTTTATGTGTTCAGTTTGTGTGTGTATGTGAAACAGTTTAGAACAAGACTTTGTGCAGCTTATATAAACTTATGCTTAACAGCTGTCACTGTGCCAGTGATGCTAAAACTTAGTGTAACAATAGCACAGGTAAAAAACTGCCCCACAGACTAGCAGCATAGTAATTACTGATCTGTTTCATGGCAATGTTTTTATTAGTTCTTCATAACTTTAGAAATAATAAGATCCTGATACCAGATCCAGCAAGACTGAAGCCCCTGAGTGTATTTATTTGAAGAGTCAGTTATTCCTCTGTTAAAATGTCACACAGTCTGGCTTTACATTTTTGTCTGTGCTGTAAACTGTAAACTGACCGTGTGTCCCATCCAGGGAGGACGCTCAGGCTCCCAAACGTGTGTCCTGGGCTAAGAGTGGCATGGGTTCAGATATCATCTCCAAGAATGGCACCCTGTCCTCCATCGCCTCCAGCCCACACCACAAAGTGGGGGGGGGGGGGGGGGGGGGCGGCGGCGCGGGGGGGGGGGGGGGGGGGGGGGGGGGGGGGGGGGGGGGGGGGGGGGGGGGGGGGGGGGGGGGGGGGGGG